>CAJVRI010001138.1:0-1200000 GCA_911649635.1 Poeciliopsis gracilis
GCATAGAACTACTGAGAAGCAGTATATTTTGGTGGTTTGAACAGTTTCTGACTTTGTTGGAAAATTACAATGTGGTGCATTTTTGACTTATTTCACTGAGTTAAAGCGATTTTGGCATTAAATAGTGTTATGTGAAAAAAACTCAGGAACTGTTCAAACCACCAAAATTCAATGCTAAGATTCATGACACAAAAACTGGAAATATACTGATTAGCTGTCTTTTGCCAACTTCATAGCTTCATATGTGGATAAAAAAAAAAAAAGAAAATAAACAAGAAAACTAAACGAACCCTTCCCAATAAGGAAGGGTTTGTTGGAAAGGATGGAGAAATCCTCCATGACTGCTGGAAGAGCTGTCTTCACTTACACAGCTCAATGATTCCATCTAGTGAAAACAAAAGGAAGTGTACAATTCTAAAAATGTAGCATTGTACTGCAGACACAAACTACTGTGCATCTAGATTTTCCAAAGATTGAAAATGTTAAAAATTGAAGCTTTTCCAGTTGTAGAAGGATTAACTATCTATAAGTCTGTTCTTGGATAAGGGAATCCAGTATGATCAAATTTCAATGTTAGATTTACATGTTGTGGGTCAGAGAGGAATATAAATTCTGTTAAAACTGATAAAACTAGATTGCATCTAGTTTATGTAAAAGTATCTTAGTGTACCCTTTGCACATTTTGACAGGTCACAAAAACAAATTTCAATACTGTTGGGTTTGAAGACCAACATAAAGTAGTACATAATCGTGAAATGTGAGGTAATTTTTTTAAAAACACAAACCTCGAAAGATAAATTTGCATTTGTACTCTGAATCAATACATTGTCAATACAATGTAGGACCACATTTCTAGACCTAGACACAAAGCAGTGTGTCGGTCTCTGTGTTTATCTCCATCTTCCCATCAAGGCCTGTCAACCTAACCCTGCTTTCAGCCACTTTATTCCTTTCATGTTCTTTCATCGTGCTGTTTGTTCTCCAGTGTTCTCCAGCATGTTGTCATGGAACAGCTGCATTTATCCTGGGATTACATAATTCATAATTGGAGTCTACTCCTTTCGGCTTCATCCCATTAACAGAATGTATGCGACTTTAACTCTGTGCATATGATTGGACTCTTGGTTCTTTGAGACAACATACTTCAAAGTACTGACGTAATTTGAAACATGTGTTGGACATATAATAGACATGTTTACATCGCCTATTGACATGTGTCAGTAGGCAATGTATACACTATTCAATAAATTACAACATATGTCCTAATGTGTCTTGCTTATCAGATGCCATTTGAAGACAACCTTTAAGCAGGTATTAAAATATGTTTCAGTGAGTTTCCATTTCTATATTAAAATGTTTTTTAAAATGTTTTTTTAACTAAATAATAAAATTCCTGAAATGCATATCAGTAATATTCTAATGTATTGAACAGATCTGTAACTGACTGAACTGGATAATTTCTAGTGTTTTATATATATATATATATATATATATATATATATATATATATATATATATATATATATATATATATATATATATATATATATATATATATAAAACATCACTGACTGGTTTGATTTCTGAAGGCATTTAGTTCCACTGGATTTTATCTAGGGGTGTTGGATGAAAAGGGGCTGGAGACAAATTCACGCCACACTTTTCAGAATTTCATTTGCAAAAATGTTCACCTCACAATTACATCCAGATTTGTGTTGGTTTGTCACATACAAGTTTAATAAAATACACTGATGTCCATGATGATTGTAACAAAAACATGGAAAAGTTCAAGCAGTATGAATACTTTTTCTAGGCGCTGTAGAAAAAGTATTAGTTTCATGTCAAATTACATTAAACATTGTCAAGTCAGGACAATGTACGGTCAGATCAAATCTTTTATTTGAAAACAAAAATAGATACTCAAATCATAGTATATGATTTTGTTGGTGTAGAATTTATTTCCTTCAGAAAATAACCATTTACAAAAGTAATGACTGAGCTTGGGTTATTTAGTTGCTGAGCAAACTCCTCTGACACAAAATTGAGAAGCCGGGGAGGGGGAATTAGATTAAACAGTTATGTACATTAATCTCAACTCCAAACATCTCAACTCCAAACTCATTTCAATGTAAAATCACTGCAGCATTTCTTAAATCTTTGGAAAGAGTTTGTGAAGGGAAGCAGTTCTGTAGCTCTGCTAGTTATAGAAGCCTCTCCAGTACCAGCAGGTGCAATTAAGGCCGGCAGCTATAAGCAGGATGACCAACAGAGTGATGAGCAGGCCGATGCCCAGGATGGTAGCCACAACGGCCCAGATGAGTGTCCTCTTGGACGTGTCGATCAGAGGAGACCTGAGGGCCATGCGGACCCTCCGCGCTCGCCGGCGGTCCTGGGGAGGATACCGTGCCAAATTTACCCTCTCCATCTTCAGGGAGCGAATTAAACATGCTCTCTGGTGACTCAGTTGGTCGAAGGTGTGTTTGCCATGGTAACGACCCATGCCACTCTGACCTGGAGAGGGGTCCAGAACACAAGTAGAGTCAGGACTCAGCAACAGAATCAAACTCATCTTTCAAATTTCTCAATTCCACATCCAAGATCGAACCTAACAGTGTGCATCTCAGCGGTAACCTGAGTATCCTGCATCCTCCTGAGTTCCCCAAACACCTTCTATTTCCTTTTTTTCATAAATCACCTCAAACTGCTTTCCCTGTGCATCAGTCTGCATGTGGGCCGGTTAAATCCAAATTATATATAGATCGATCGATGTAATGACCAACGGATGGATGGATCGACCGACTGACGGAAAAGGAGAGATATTTTTATCTCTCCTTTTCCGTCAGTCAGTCGATAGTAGAGGTCTTTTGACCTCTACTGTCCTTTTCCTTCTTTATTTCTATTTTCCCTAATCTAATTCAGAAAACCATAGGTGGAGCTCTCCAAGCTAAACTACCATGTGTTGTTATGTAAATGATGTACTATTACCCTACAGGACCAATCACCTACAAAGAGCTTTCTGAAGACATTCTTTAATTTGACTCAACAAAACTGTCGTGATTCTCACCAACGCCTCCAAATGGGAGCGAGCTGACTGTGTAGTGCATCATGACATCATTAACTGTCACTCCTCCACTGGTGGTCCCCTCAATCATCCGTTTTATTGCCTTGGTCAGACAGGAGGAAGCACAAGAGTCACACAGAGAAAGGTCCAAAAGTCTAAAAGTTGTTTTCTGTTTTGTGAGCCCCACTTTCTGATCAGAACAGAAGATATAGAGAGCCAAGGGTTTCTCCCTCTCATTGATAAAGTTAATGGCATCGTCCATGTCGCTCACTGTGACTATTGGCAGGAGAGGGCCAAAAATCTCCTCCTGCATCAACCTGGAGTGGGGGGGCACATCCTTTAGCACCGTTGGGGCTGTCAAAAGGAGAATACTGTTCATAAAACTGGAATGAAAACAGAAAGATGTGACCAGTGATTTAAAATGCCTCTCCTTACCAATGTAGCACTGTGAGGAATCACTCTGCCCCCCGACAACAGGAGTGTATCCCTCCATCAGACTCATGATTCTGCTGAAATGCTGCTGGTTGATGATTCGACCATAATCAGGCGAGCATTTCGGATCAGCACCATAAAATTCCTGTGAAAGTAAAAACAAAGGGTTTCAATAAAGCTTCATACTGCCCAGTTTAATGTAAAACTAACAGCAGGTCAAAGCTGATGTGCTACCAGCAAAGTCTCTCTGATGAATTCAACCACCTGGCCCTGGATGCAGGGCTCACACAGAATATAGTCTGGAGCGATACAAGTCTGGCCACAGTTCACAAACTTCCCCCAAGTGACACGCCTGCAAACAGAATAGTCATTACTGGGAGAATCTTTGAAATGCTTTAGAAAGCAATGAAAGAACACATAATGATGCCAGCTCAAGGTTCCAGTCAATACCAGCTTGAAAATGCTGAAGGAGCAATACTATCCAAAATGCACTTGATCTGTTGGGCTCTTGGGCTGCTTGAGTTTATTTTGGGTTTTGTTATTTGTGCTCCTTCATACTTTCTATTAGTTCTGCCTTGTTTCTATTTTTACATCAGTTCCTTCTTAGTGATTCTAGTTATTTTCATTTCTTGTATCTTCTCTCCTTATGCTGCTAGTTGCTCTAGTTTTCATTATGTTTCTTTGTCTAGTTATTTTTGTTAGATTTATTTATAGTCCCCAGTGTGCATCCCCAGTGTGCATCCCCAGTCCCCCCCTCTCTCTCTTCTCAGTCAGCATTCTGCTCTCTCCAATACTTGCTGCAACCTGTCAGCTCATTAGCCCGGGTCTTTTGTTCAGCATTCAGCCTCCCTTTCCAACACTCCACCATGGCTCCTCTATTAACCATTTAACAATGTTTGCAGATGTGCAGTTCCACCTACTGCTGGCTAGTCTGAAAGAGTTGAATGGGGGAGTCACAGTGGGGACTGTCCTGTGAGGCAGAAGCTTCTAACTGCAGCTCAGAGGAGAAGTTGCGTCTAGAATTTGGGATAGGTCCACCCAGGTGTTTTGCACTGCTGCATTGTTCCCATTGAGATTAAAGGATTTCTCAAACAAGCATGAAAGAATCAAAACAAAACTACAGCTATGTTTTTGATGAGAGGCTAACACTAAAGCTCAAAAGAGTGGATTTTACATGATTGTCTTTTAAAAGTTGCAACCTAAAGATGGAAAAGCCATCTGACTCTCTGCCATGTGTTGTCTAAAATCTCCAGGAAAGTTTGTAGTCGTTCTACATCAGTTCAGCAGTCAGCCTTGTCTGTCTGCTGGTGATGACAGTGTTACCGGCAGGCCGTCCTGACATCACAGTCCTTGTCAATGTAGCAGGGGCTCTTCCCGCCCAGCTCCAGGGTCACAGGGGTGAGGTGGTGCGCTGCAGCCTCCATCACCAGTTTCCCTGCTGTGCTGCCGCCCGTGTAGAAGATGTGATCAAACCTGAGCCTCAGCAGCTGTTGAGTCTCTGACACACCACCTGTCACTACTGGGTACAGATCCTGGAGGTAAACAAGATATTTTCTTGTCACTGAGTGCTCAACAATGTACTCCTTGAGTTAAATAAAGAAAAATCATGTTCAAGAATCAGGACTTAGATCTTCAGCTCTTTGGAGGGAGTAAAAACTTTCCATCAAACAAAAACAAATTAATCTCCGTGATAAGCTGTGCTATGTGGAGACTTAACAGCCTTTTTGTCCAGCATTACATTATCAACACCAGCAGTGGGTGTTCAGACCTTGTCCAGATAGCGAGGCAGTAGAGCATGCAGCAGGAGGGATGAGGACTTGCTCAACTCGGACGGTTTCAGCACAGCTGCATTGCCTGTGAATGGGATGAAATCACAGAGTGACGCAGAGCAGGAACAGTAGGAGGATGAGAATGCTGGCAGGGGAGTGGGGGGGCAGGGGGAGTATCAAGTGAAGTTTGTACAACTGTTGCAGGGTTTTTGCAAGGGCTCATTCTACATGAACTCTTTCACATTTCATATTATTTGAGACAAAAAAACTCATTTTTTTAAAAGATTTTATCATCAACACAATCTAGCATGTCCTTGTAAGTGTGAAGGAAAATGGTACGTAGTTTTTAAACTTTTTTAAAAACTAAAATCGTCAAAAGTTGTGGCATACATTTGCATTCAAACCCCCTTTACTCCAATACCACTAATTAAAATCAGTTTCTGAAGGCACTGTAATAAATAGAGTACACATGTGTATAACGTAATATATATAGTAAGTATAAATGCAGCTGCTCTACATGTAAAATTCATTACACACTATAGAACAAAAATCTTCATGAAAACAAAGGCACACCAGCGGACAAGTGTGGGAAAAATTCTGGAGAAATTTAAAGCAGGGTCAGGTTCTAAAATAAAATAAGATGTAAACATCTCACAGAGCTTTGATCAATCCATCATCTGAAGGTGGAGACAGGAACATGTGGAAGAAGGAGTTCAGGCCAGATGAAACTAAAACATCAACTACTGCAAATGCTCAACAGTGTGTGGCTGAAAACCAATATTACAAATCACCTCTTTAAAGCTGCGTTATGTAACTTTTATAAACAATATGTTTTTACATATTTATTAAATCATATTTGTCTCCACATTGTGACAGTATAACATGAGGCAGCTAATCTGGATAAAATGTAGCACCTCTACATTCTCCTTGTGGTCCTACTGCCATCTGCAGAAATGCACCGCTGAGTCAGAAACAACCAATGAGAGCCAGGAGAAGGGTGGCTCTTATTGGTCAATCACCCTTATGTACACCCCCTTGCTCTCTGTTATGCTACAGCTAATTACCTACACGGAAACCAGAGGTGGACGCACAGGCTAGTAAACATGGATGAACAGTTTTTCAGTAATAGTAAGTTGTTTCTCCACCATTAGCACATTAAGCAGCCTGAGCACAAGCCTGAGGGTCAGCAGTAAGACCCTCCTCCTGACTCTGATTGGTTGTTCCTGATCAAATGGTTTATTTCTGCAGATGTTAGTGGGACAGAGGAGCTCGATTTTTCAGATTTTCTGTCTCATACCATATTGTCATGACAAAGTGGCAGTTTTAATAAATGTGTAAAAAAAAAACCATATTGTTTATAAGAGTAATAACATAATGGTAGCAATGAAATAATTCAGGGCTGCTTTATTCAGCTGGCACAGGAAGCTAACCTGAGTTGATGGGGGTGGGGCATCAACCCCCATCAACTCAGGCAGTGCTGGAAGAAAACATGTCAGTAGCTGCAGAAGACCTGAAACCCTAAACATACATCCACAGCTACAATGGTATGACGTGGATCTAAAGTCTTAGGATGGTCCATTCAAAGTCCACACTTAAATCAAAATGAGAAAGAACCCATCTCCACTGCTCTACAGAGCAGTGGATATGGGCATCCAACACTTTGCATTGAGTTTTTAGCAGCCAAAATCAGAAGCAGAAAGTAAAAGAGCTCCTACCTGCTGCGATAGCTCCAACCAGAGGAATCAGAGTTAGAGCCCAGGGGTAGTTCCAGGCCCCAATAATGAGAACCACTCCAAGGGGCTCTGGCTGAATGTAGACCTCGTCCGATATAGTAAAGAGGTTCTTCTCTACAGGACGAGGAGCAGCCCACTGTGCAAGCTTCTCTATGGCCAGTTTGATCTCATTCTCAATGCTGATCAGCTCCAGGAGAGGCGTGTCATATTGGCTCTGTGGAAAACCCAGTAGGCATGGAATCAAACCCAGCTATACACCACTCTTCTGTGTGTGTACGAACATGTATGTTTGGTGCTCCAGCGACTGTGTGTCCCTTTACCCTGTTGATGTCTTGTTTGAGAGCAGTGGAAATCTCAGTCTCCTTCTCCATGATCATCCTCTGCAGGGCATGAAGCTGCTGGAGTCTGAACTCTAGAGGTCGAGCCCTGCCACTGATGAAGGCCTCCTTGGCCCGCTGTAACAGCTGCCTTTCCATCCAGTCACCTGCTGAACAACAAGGCCCAGACAATGAGCCTCCAGGAGTGTTTACACCCTGGGCAGGTTAGAACCGACAACCAGCAACCCCCTGGCTGCAAGGAAGCAGTGCTGGCCACTGTGCTCTCCCTTAAAATGCAAATATATTAGTTTAGCACCACTTAATGAAAGTATGAATCAAAGTGCTTATTGAGTAAATTAAAGCAAATAAAATAGCTTCAAAAGATTTGCTTAAAACATCAGCCTTGCATAAAGTAAACACAATGAAGCTCAAGTGCTAAAATGTACTTGAGAGAAAGCTGCTGGAAGAAATGAATGAAAAAGAAGATAGAGCAATCATCCCAGTCCTTCCTCTGGCTCCCTGGAGCTCATGTTCTAATTCAGTTCATTTTGTTCTGATGACATCTTGATCTCTAACACTGCCTCTTCATGGTTATACCATCTTAAAAATTAAAGTAATTAATTAATTAGTATAGTTGGACTGATTTCATACACTTTATAGAACACTAAATAGTGTAAATTCAAATTGATTTTTCAAGAAAAACATCTTAGTAGTCATGATGTTTTTGTCATTATCTTAGTTGCGTAAATAAATTAAGCTTCACATAGAAATGCGTCTTAACCACTAGTTGCCTGTTTACATATCCAGGTTTATTATTCTTAGCGTCATTTCCATCCGTTGGGTTGAAAACTGAACTCAGGATTCTAGATCAAACCAGTAACTCAGCCTGTACAATCCAGGCTTTCAGTGCAGTGAACCCCACATTTCTGTAGAAAAATATTCTTTCAGACTCCCGATAACCATCATTATGACATTATATTTCTCAATTAAACAGTTTACATTATATTGAGTCTGCGTCATCTCACTAACGCAGACCAACTAAGGCCATTTGCTTTGCATGTCAGTTCTAAAATATTGATGTATCTGAGACCAAACTGAGTGCGGAAGCCGGTCCATGAAGCGCGTCTACATACCGAACTCAGCGCAGTCGGACCGGAGCTTGATCTGGTCGGATACGAGCTGAATGTTCCCGTTGCGCTGCGGGGTTTTCTGCTCTCCAGCTGACCTGTGTGCGCCGTCTGGCACTGGCGCAGCTCGGGGGCCAGAGTCTGCGCCACTCCCCGCTCCCTCCCACCGTTTTATTCAACAATTACATGATAGGGGAGCTGCTTTCTGGCTTCTAGTTTTACAGCCTTTAATTAGCAGTTCAGAGGTTACTGTCATCTTTGTAGCAGCTGATCAGTGAAGGCAGCCAGCCATAAAAACCAAAAACCTTGGAGTGGAACATAAGGACACAGATGTCAGCTTGGATGGAAGGCCTTATGGAGGAATAACGGTACAGAAAGAAAACAGGGAAAAAATTTTATTTTATTTTTTTTAATTAACAGAAAATGTGAGCAAGACCCAGAACTAAAGAGAGATTTTTATGAACTCTAATGGATTGCCATGGTAACATATTGCTGGACAATATGACAACATATTGTCCAACAAATGTGAGCATAAAATTGTAGCAGATTTCATATAATTGATTTACACAAAACAGATCTAAAATGATTACTTCAATCATGTGTGCTTTACTTTGTACAAATATGAAATGCTTGGACCAGACTGGACTCTAGCTGGAGATGACCTGCATCGACTGCTCATCTTCAGCACAGGAACCGCTGCAGGCAACAAGACACAGAAAACAGAAACATGGTTGACATGTTGCGCATGAGCACAACAAACATGAACGTCAACAACAGTGGAGCTGATCAGAACAAAGGAGGCCTTCAACGAGGGGCAGTGAGGCATGTTGGGTAATTAAAAGGAGGGTAGATGTGTGGGCAGGTTTTCTGGACAAAAACACATTGTCTCTCAGAGACAAAGCCATTGCTGTATGAGGGGACAGCATGTACTCGTCAGATTAACATGGAAAATGATTTGATAATATTTATGAAGTTGCAAACAGAATTTACTTTGTGTAAAACTAGCTGCTTTACTACTGATAATCCTAAGCAGAATTATTGCTTTGGAAACCAGGCTCCAATAAATAACTCTCCTGTGATGCCAGCACTGATAAGCTGACACAATAGAAAAACTTTGTTAATTAACAATATATTATTGAAGAACAGATAACATTCAGATATTTTATGCAAGAAATCACTACTGACATCTAATGGTTGTTCACCAATAAGAGGCTTTTGTGGTGATAAGCTTACATAAGCCACATCTAACAGAGAAATATCATTGTTTATCCAACTCTAATGGGCATCCATCCATTATCACACAAACTTATCCCTTGTGGGGTTGGCAGGGGAGTTGGTGCCTATATCCAGGGATCAACAGGCGAGAGGAAGGGTCACCCTGGACAGGTCACCAGTCCATCACAGGGCAACACAGAGACAGACGGGACAAACAACCATGCATACACACACAACTAAGGAGAATTTGTCAGTCATATTTTTAAGCTGTGGGAGAAAGCCGGAGTATCTGAAGAGAACCCACACATGCACAGGGAGAACAGCCCCAACTCTAACACCTAAAATGAAAACCATCATTTGTCATGTTTATAGGTTTAAAAAGGTCAGTTGATCTCTGGCCAATTTCCCTCCATCTTTAATCTGCTTGAAATACACCATTAAATATAATCAAACAAGACAAAATACTGTAATTGTAAAAGACAAAACAATATTATCAAATCTAACCAGAGGATATATTAGTCTGATGATTAATATCAAAATATTAAAAATAGAATGAAAATTATCAAGCTCATTTGTATTTATGAGTAATTGATTCATTGCTAATTGCGAAAAGCATGACAGTTTTTCTTTACCTGCACCACAAAGGCTGCAAGGAAAGTCAGCATAGCCAACAAAGCCATGTTACGCAGCTTCTGCACATTAAACTGTGAAAGTAGGAAGCGGCGGGCCCAGCCCAGCTTCTTGGTGCTGTGGGGGGGGTATCGC
The DNA here is from genome assembly GCA_911649635.1 of Poeciliopsis gracilis. Classification (NCBI taxonomy): domain Eukaryota; kingdom Metazoa; phylum Chordata; class Actinopteri; order Cyprinodontiformes; family Poeciliidae; genus Poeciliopsis; species Poeciliopsis gracilis. The sequence continues at coordinate 10,420 of CAJVRI010001138.1, forward strand.
ATGCTGTTCAGCCCCTCCATTTTCAGTTGTTTGATCATGCAACTGCGAAGGTTGCTGAGCTGGTCGAAGGTGTGTCGGCCTCGGTACCGGCCCATACCGCTATGCCCTGAGAAACAGAACATTGGAAGTCAGAGTGAAAACCTTGTAATGAATGGTGACCAGCAGGACAGACAGCCTACACTCACCAACTCCTCCAAACGGCAGAGCGCTGTCCAGAAAGTGGACGATGCAGTCATTGGCCACCAGGGCTCCACTAGACGTCTCAGCTAGTACTTTTTCGATCAACTATTTAAAAGATATTCCTTTAGCATTAAGAAGAGGAAAGCATCCGCCAGCAGACTGAGCATTTACCTTGGCATTGTGGGAAAACACATAGAGAACTAATGGCTTCTCTCTCTCATTGATGAAGAGGATTGCCTCATCCACACTCTGCACTGTGACGATGGGCAGTAGTGGTCCAAAGATCTCCTCCTGCATCACTCTGGAGTCACCTGTCACATTTTTCAACACTGTGGGACCTGAAAATTACAACAAAATGAAGGAAAAGATTTAGGAAACATAGTATGCATACAACAGTGTGGGAAAATATAACATCCTCTCTGTTTATGGTCTCCTTAGATTGCCAAGTTCTTAAATTCAAAACACATTTACATCGTGTTTAGCAGGATGCATCGAGACTAAACACGCCGGGGCTGAAAGCCCCATTATGAACTCTTTACGGTCCGGTTAAATTCTAAATCCTTTTCCAGGAAGACAGTCCAAGCATTTCATAGGATAACACAATCCTAAAAATTGCAAACATAACGATCGATTCAGATTATTTGTCAATGAATCATTTATTAAATTAAAATTAGTTCCAGTCATTCACTAGTAAAGTCTGCTTAAGACCTTCTTTTAGAGTAGTGGTCCAGAAGAGGGCGCCAATGGTCATTGTTATGCAGAGCTAGTTACTCCAGAAATGCAGTGAAATGCTTTTGCCATGTTAAAAGTAAACTCTTCAGTTCAAACAATTACTTTCACACTGCTCAACATTTATTCTCTGTACATTTGAATTTTTACTCCTAATTTAATTTTCAGACTAATTTGTTTGAATTGATGTGTAGGTTACCTGGAAATATAAGAGCATGTAGTATAAATACTATACTTCACACAGCAGAGCAATTGTTTGATTTATACAAACATATACCTAAATCTCTAAATGTGAGATAAAAAGATCCTAGAATATTTTTAACTTGCCAAGGCCAATTACTCTAAACACATCAAAACTGGCAAACATGAAGCCTTTAAAATGGCCTTCTTTAAAGGAATGATCTCATTCTCATGGTGAACTATGCTTGAAATGTTATGTCTGTGCTACTACAGTAAGTACAGATGCTCCAGAGTTTCAGGAATGTCTGATGCAGAGAATAAATCTCTTCCCTATGTAGCCCTGGGATTCATCAGCATCTCCACCAAACGCAATGGTGCACCCCTCCATGAGACCCACGATCCTCTTAAAATGGCGCTGGTTAATGATGCGGCCATAGTCATCACTGGTCTTTGGACTGTCAGCGTAAAACTCCTGCAGTGATCCAAAGATGAAAGATTCATTGTTACAATCAGAAAATCAAATGCAGTAAGAACAGGTAATGGGGCATAAAAATCATGGTTTGGTACATACTTTAATGTTCAAGGTGAAGCTCACAGCACAAAATGAGACATTTAGTGAGGCATTTTTGCCTTGTCAGCGAACATTAAGGCAAAGAAAATGGGCAATTCTTTTTGACTGAGACATACATGAGGTCCATGAAGTTATTTGCAGAAACCACAAAGAAATTGCTGTTAAAGCCCAAGGGTCTGATCGTCAAAGATTACAAATAAGGAGCGCTAAATTGCTTTTGTAAAAGATGAATGCGTTTCATACAAGCCTATAAGGGAACTCTGAGATAATGAATTCCCTGGGTTTACTCTCAATAGTCATTTGGCTACATGATGGTTGTTTGCTCTCTGATGGTTTTTTAATATTCATTTCTGTTTGTTTATTAACATGACACAATATTAAAGTTTATTCATGGTGTTTTTTGTTTTGTTTTTATTACATAAATATAGTCAGCAGACTCGCTGCACTATTACGTCCCTCGTTGGCCCGCACAATAAGTGGAACATGCAGCAGATGTATAATTTGTGCCAAATGTTTGGGCACAGAGCAACCAGGCCTAACGGAGTAACTTTGACCACGATTGTCTGGCTGTGTATGAATATTTGTATCAGATGCCTAAGAAGTTACTGGTTTACAAATAAACTGTACCCATTTGTAGCCAAAGCTTACATTTATTGCTTTGGACCTCAGTTAATACATAAATATTGATTTAAATATATGATGCAAAAATGAGGAACTATTGAGCTGTTCATGTGATCGGCAACAGGCATATATCAATCTTTTACATTTTTCCAGATTCTGTTTGGGTTACTGGTAATGGAAAAAACTTTATTTTGTGCTCTAAATGCTTGGGGTAAAGTCTGGATTAAGTGCATGTTCCTCATTAATAATGCTTAACATTTTTTTCTGATTATTTTCCACCAAATTTCTATGGCTGCAGCATGATCATAATGATACACTAACAATTTGTTGGAAGGTCAGTACCTCCAGGTAAGGGATGTTTACGTCAGGATAAATTGTGATCACCAATTGGTCAGTTGCTGACAAACCCACTGGATTCATTGGATTCACTAATAGGAAGGCAATGACCAGACAAATGCAACAACCCTTAGTACAAAACCAGAGCTACAATAAAACGGTTTGGATCAATCCATAGTCACTTGTCTGGATGACCAGTTTTAACTGTTTTGCATAGCTAAATGGACAAAACTGGTAGAGATACTTCAAAAGAGCTGCAGATGGAAGCTGAAGGAAGCTCTACAAGGTACTGACACCGTGGAGATTTATGGAACACATAAAGTGCTGTGCAAGAAACAGGCTGTTTCCTATTACAATTACATCACATAAAATCACAATAAAATGCATAAAGAAAAAAACTCAAACAGGCATGAATATTTCAAGGGACAGTGGGTATATTAACTCAGGGATTATAACTGTGGCTTGGCAGCTTCTGCATTAATTGAACCGACGTAACAATGTGAGGCTTAGTGAATGTAAGGTTTTACAAGAAGGATACAGAAAGTGTGCTTCTGAAGTTCTTATCTTTGTCTCATTTGTTCCGCTGTGTTAGCAACTTTTAGTCTTCATCACTAATAGCAGTCAATGGCTTGTTATAAATTGGTAGCAATGTAAGCCCCTTCATAACACACATTTTCATATATATGGAAACTTCTTACACTTTTTTTCTTTGCAATCCATACTGTGATGTTCATCACTTTGCACTTCTGCTGCCTTTATTATTCTTTTTTTTTTTTTTGGAAAGGTCAATGAGCTGACATTTGTTGTGAATTGGTGCTACAGAAGTAAACTGAATTGAATTGATTTATTTTGAACCAAACTAATGTGAAATATTTGGTACGTTTTGATTGTGGTTTCCAAGCAGTGTGTGTGCATGTGTGCATGTGTGCATGCGTGTGCATCAGCGTGTTCGTGTGTAGGTGTGTGTGTGAATTCCATTCCATTCTTCAGGCCACACTAACCTTAACACAACTCCTGATCTCTTCCACCACTCTGTTTTGTACAGAAGGTTCACACAGAATAAAATCTGGAGCAATGCACGTCTGACCACAGTTTACAAGCTTTGCCCATGTGATGCGACTGTGTTGGAGGAAAGATCAGAAACGGTTCATTGTGTTAGATGGCTCGGTGGAGCCATTGTGACATTCTGTTCTATATTTTTTGTCAAACACAGACCGGCAAGCTATCTTGATGTCACAGTCTTTGTCGATGTAGCAGGGGCTCTTCCCGCCCAGCTCCAGGGTCAGAGGGGTAAGGTGGCGCGCTGCAGCCTCCATCACCAGTTTACCTACGGCTGTACTGCCTGTGTAGAAGATGTGATCAAACCTCTGCTTCAGTAGCTGCTGGGTCTCTGGCACACCACCTTCCACCACTTGGTACAAATCCTACACACAATGTTTCCAGTTATACACAATTAAATGTCAATGCAAACACTCAGATAAACAAAGCAACAAGCTAACCTTATCCAAGTACAGGGGAAGAAGTTGCTTGATGACTGCAGAGGAGTTGGAACTGATCTCAGATGGTTTTATTATTGCTGCATTACCTGGAAATGGTAAACAAATTCATCATGAAAAACCTGGAGCAGACAGACATGATGAAAAATCAGGAGTTACCAGCTGCAAGTAAATCTCATCTGATCAGTGTTGTGATGAAATGAGTTCACATTTCTGTTTACATGGACAAGCTGCTACACATAGAAGTGGTTACACTCATATATATATATATATATATATATATAGAATATATTCTATTCTATATATATATATATATATATATATATTAGAGAGCATGATGGGTAGAATTTTGAAGTTTAAAGATGAGCACTCAACAAGACTCAATGCAACATACTAGAGAGCATGCTAGAAATGTAGGTCTACAGTCTGACCTTGCCAGACTGGCATAAAGTCTGCCATGTATGCCAAAGCATAAAGTCTGTATGCCATGCCATAAAATCTGTGACTGAATCAGTTTTTTTCAGTCGCTTAGATTGTTGTATTATGTCAATCATGATTTCTATAAAAAGTGATTAGACTCATCCTAGTGCAGCTGCCTTGCCCTGATTGACATAGTAACATTCCAATTCTTATAAACACTATCTATGTCAATGTCTTTTAAGGGTTCATTTTACTGAATTATAAGCTACATCTGATTCATAGAGGGCTGATAACCATTCAGCTACCTGCTGCAATAGCTCCAACTAGTGGCAGCAGGGTGAGAGACCAGGGATAGTTCCAGGGTCCGATGATGAGAACCACCCCGAGGGGCTCTGGCCTGACATAAACCTCATCTGACAGAGTGAAGAGGTTCTTCTCCACAGGCCGGGGAGCTGCCCACTCTACAAGCCTCGTCAATGAGAGCTGAAGTTCGGCCTCCACAACCAGCAGTTCATACAGCTCAGATGCACAGTCACTCTGTAAAACAAAGGTAATGAAAAAAATTCTATTCTGATTCCTTGAGTTTGTTTCAGTCAATCGTGCACTCATGCAAACTGATTTCCCTCCATCTCTGGACAGTATCCACCTTAAACTTCATCACTCACACTGTGTCCTTAAAAGGTAAAAGGTCACCGCTGGGCTCTTCAGAATATCATTCCAGACAATCAGAAGCCATTAAAAGTCTGCCAGCAATGGGGTCATAAAACTCCATTCAAGAGCAGCTTTTGGAGTGTAAAGAAGGAAATTGACAACTGTACAAAACGAGGTGAAAACATTTTCTCACCATTAGAACTGAATAAATCAAACTGATCAAAGAATAACAAAATAAATGTTAAAACGACCTTTCCAAGATCGTTTTGCAGAGCATCTTTAATGTCTTCCTGCCTCTCCTTTATGAAGCTCTGCAGCCTCTTCAGCTGCTTCAGTCTGAACTCCAGAGGTTTGCTTCTGCCGGTCTGGAAGGAGCGCCTGGCCCGCTCTACAACCAGCTCTTCCTGAGACATCTGGGAGGAACATTACAGAAGGATTATACTGGATCACAAAAAAATAGTTTTTGGAGGTTGTCAATGTTTTTTCAACTGATTTAGAACTATTTTTGCACCACTGAATCCAAAACTGACATCCATTTTTCCTAGTCAGGTCAGGTTTTTATTCTAATTTGATTTTGAGAAATCCAATCTTTTGACAAAATAATTACGTTTTTGTGACATTTCTGAAAATATTTCTCGACCAAAAAAGGTTTTAGGAGAAAAAAAGAAAGTTTTCTAACAGAGTTTATAACTGAATGCTACAAACTTCGATTTCTGTTACTTGAATCATAAAGACTGATGAGTGTAATTACATGTAAATTGAACATTATGTTTTCATTGTGCAAAGTTCTTCATCTCTTTTCTGTTCTGATGGAATCTCTCCTCCTGCTCATCACTCTGATCCTAGATTATCAGGAAACCGATGTACATGTGAGAACAAGTCATGCATTTTGATGCACACTTTTCATCCAAAGTTCAGAAAGTTGACCTGCTTGAGCAAAGCCAGTGGTTTTTGGATGCAGCACATCGAAATGATCCTAAAGCAGTTGAAAAACCCCAGACTTTTTTTTTTCCATCCATCCATTAATCCACTAGCAACTATTAGCAGTCACCGGTCACACACCTTTTCATGGAAATCAATATCAATTGATTTTTTTAATTTGTTGTTTTGCCCATATAAAAAAGATTTCCACATGCATTATCAAATATATATTATTGTTTTAAAAAATTCCAACTTTATAATGAATTTGTGTGTTTTTGTCAATATAATCACATAGCAATCATTACAAAAAAAAAACAAAACAAAAAAAAACAAACTGTTCCACTTAGCGGGCCCCCAACGGCCCGCTAAGTGGAACAAGCGGCCTCTGAGTTTGCTAATGCCAGGTGTTGTAACTGTGCTACCCATTAATCCATCCTACCTTGTGGTGATGCGTATACGCGCATCGATACTACGTCACTCAGCAGATGTCTCATCAATACATCCCACCAGTGGAAGTTTCCTTTCGTCTTTTATTTCGTCGAATATTAAGAAAAGCTTAATTTATTTTACTTATTCCTGGCTATATACCCCTGTCCTTAAACTAAAATATTTTAAAGTATAACACTTTTGTTTTTATTAAACCGTACTAAATCGAGCATGTTGGTAGCGATGTTCTTTTTAGATTGCAGCTCTGTTTAATTTCATTTCAATAAAAACCAATTTCCCCTGTCTGATGCTGTTTTACACCTCTGTAAAAATATTTTTAAAAACGTAGAAAACTAATAAAAGTGTTAGTGCATGCGTCTATAGCTTTTCATTTTCAGCGGGTGGGATATTCTGATGGAGGAAGTGATCTATAAATTGTTCCAATGCTATGCTAACCAGCATAACTCCTAAGCTTCCACTTCAGTCGCGTTACTCAAATAATAATCCAACGTGTTTAAAATGAACACGAGGCGCGACTGTTTTCGGTTTGTAAACATGACGGTAGGACAATCTGTCGGGCCTGTGGAGAAAGGGGCGGTGGAGAACTGCTGGCCGAAACAGCGTTCAAGAATCGGGCCAACATTGAGCTAGACGCCGCTTACTGCGCGCAGCGAGAATTTGTGTGCCACAAACACACTCTAAACCTTGAAAAACACATTTTGAGAAAGCGAACCTGGCTGTTCACGAAACACCTGTTAATAACTGCACAGAATAAAGTTTATTTTAGTAGCAACTAGTCTGAAAACCAGATACCTTCAATAAATTCCTCTGCCTCTCCCACCAGCAACAGTTCGATCAAACTTCTGTTCCAAACATGCCGTCAGCTGAGGCCAGGAATTGGTCCTTTAAAATGTCAAACAAAGCAGGAGCCAATCAGTGGACGTCATTTTTCGACATGTTGGTTTCCTCGGCAACCATAGGAAAAACTGTCTTCAGGCCGTGGCTCTTGTCTTCAGGGCGGGGTGGGTTCTCAGCTCCCCACTCTTTAACAGTCATCGTTACCTGAGCTGTAAAGATCCACATCCACCCATCAGAGAGAAAACAGAACCAGTATTCTTCCACAAGTAGGATTCCTATTGATCATCCCCGTCACTGCGGTGGTGCAAAAAATAAATATAAAGCCATAATCCTTAAGGGCGCTGTGGTAAAGGGGCGCCAAAGAAAAGGCTTATTTCGGCACAGAATCCCCTCCACCCCCTCGTACACAAACAGAGGTACTCCAGTTTACTACCATACAAGAACATGCTTGTTCCATTTGAAATGTGACATCATCTGATGACAGAGTTAAATAATGGCTAAGGGATCCAGCTCTGCTCTTATGGGATGTTGGATTAAAAACCATTAAGACTAACTGCAATGGTTCTATTCATTATGAGAGGAAGATTATGTTTCAGACAGAGACGTTTTCAGAAAGTGTAAATCTGAGGTTTCGAGAGCATTTACCTTCAGAAAGGTTTAGTAATAATTTAATGACATTTCTGATACATAACACATAAGCCAATCATCATGCCACAGTTAACAGTCCACTTATTATGAAGCTTATCACTTCTTTACATGCCCACATCCTCCTCGTGAGATGCTCAGCATTAGTAGGTATATGTACCTCAATTAAAATCTGAAATATATCCAGAAGCTTTTTTTTTTTTGCATAAAAAATTAAAACAAATTTTTCCAAGCTTATAAAAAAATTAACACACATTTTGATTTCTTTTAATTACAAAGACTGTATTTGAGTTCCATCAAGAACAAAGGGAGACTCCGCTTTGAATCAAACAAGAAGAACGTTAACATTTCACTTTGCAAAACTGGTGCTCAGACAGAGTCTAATAACAGTTGTGACTGACTTCAATAGGCATTCAGTTCAAGCTGGAGAGGTGCAAAACAACAGGGTAGATACATTCAACATTCTAGAGGTTCTACAGGGTCGGATACAGACTTGGTACCCATGCTTCATCTAAAACGCTCAATGTTTTAATACAGTCCAAAACTATACAAAGATCGTGGGGGGTTTTTCTCCCCACCTAATCAGTTCCCTTTAGTTTGTGTGCAGTAAAAGGCTTCATGTTGATCAGAGCTCATGGGAGAAGAAGAAATAACTCAAACAGGGATATGTTTAGATAAAGAACAGTACATCTGGAATATAGGCCCTGAAACTCCTCAGACTTTTTCTTTTTACACAAACATGTTCACACCTGTACAGAGGAGTCGGCCTGTGTCTGCTTTCAGGAGAAGAAGGCACCTCCTGTTCTATCTAGATACTACTGACCTTAATGCACACCTGGCAGCTCTCATACAGTACATACAGTGTTTGGAACGCAGCACATGACTTCAGAGTGAGGCAGGGGGACACATGAGAAAACTCTGAATCCAGAGAGGGAGGAAATGACGGATGGGTCGCGTTCTAAATGAGCGCTAAAGAATGTGATCTCAACAACAAACAGTCCTGGTACAAAGATTGGAGCTGCCATGAGTTTTGTTGCAATCTTTGGCACGCGCCAGGTGTGCCAAAGATTGTTCTTATCAAACCGTTGGCAAACACAAATACAAGCAATAGAAATTCATCTATCTACATATAAAGATTTGTGCTCTTTGACTGACAGGCAGCAGCCTTTGCTGCCCTCAGGAGGATCTCACACACACACGGCCCCCCCGAAAAGGGAAATCCTGACATGCAGCTCATTCAGATATATACAAGTTTGCAAACAAGTTTAGTTTTATTAAAAATGAGCTACAGTTCTGATAAGACAAAAAGCTGCATTTGATTAGATTTTTTCTTCTTGAGGAAAATGAATCTTATTGTTGGAACTTGTGAAGTAATGCAACAGACCAGTGGACAGCGTGCTGGCTGCAGGAGAACGATGTGCATCCACTCAACACATGTGGATGCTCATGTGAGAAGACCCAGTCCCTCCTAACCAAACCCCACCTTGACTACACCTTACTGTCAGCTACATGATGAACAAGTCAGAACAAGCTTTCAAAATATTGCTCTGTTATTAACAGAAAAAAGGTCAGAGACCTTAAAATGGCTGCAAACTGCAGCCCACTGATCCAATTGAACGCATGTGTGAGGACTTATTGATCATGCATGAGGGTGATTAAAAGAGTGATGAGAAAAGCTTCCACCCTGTCTTCACATTATTCTTCCCATTGCCCCCTCCTCCTGTTCCTTAATAAAGTGCTCAAGTTTAAAACACAAAGTTAAAATAAAGTGATTGCAAATCTACAGGATCCTTTGCTCTCATGGCTGTCTGGTTCATGTAACAGCAGCTCTGGGTTTTTTTTTTTTTCCTTTTTGTCCATTGAGATGGTTTTCCTTCAACTGCAATACTTGAGGTTTTCTTGAATGGCAGAGAAGTCTGTTCATTTCCAAATAAACACACTAAAACTGAAACGAGAGTAAATGATCACCAATTCAAACTCGCATATAGTTTCTCCAACTAGAGTTCAAGTCCTTTTAGAGTCCACAGCAGTCTCCCTGTCTGGTAAAAACCAATGATATCCAGGATTTCTCTGGTAACCTGATGCGATGCCCTCATCATAACATATTAAAAAACACCTTTAAAAGAATGTTTGTTTTTTTTTAAAAAAAAGGTCCTCATCTGGTTTTCCATTTTCTTCGTGATTTGTTGTCATCTTTGGTTGGAATAATGTGCATCACTCATAGCTCAGTCAGTACAACAAACTGATGACGAACAGCCACAAAAATCCTCTCCAAAACAAAGAATGAACAAATGAAAAGTGCTTGAGCTGCTACAAGAAGGAACATGAAGCTGGGAGAGTGTTCCTCAGTTCCAGGGTGTCTTTAGGGCGTGGTCCCGCTATGGGGGTCAGGCGGCACCTGCTACTCATACAGTGTCACCGTACAGTAGCACAAAGATGAGATCCTGCGTTCCACACTGGCTTTATCTGCAACACACAGAGACACCTGTTAGTAACCAGATTAAAAACAATTGAACTGACTATGGTCTTAACCTGCCAAACTTAAAATATTATTTCCGGGCTGCACAACTTAAATCCTGATTTTTTTCAGATACAGAATAGCACAAACACTCAATGGCTTGAACTAGAGGAAAGCATGCACTCAGTGCCACTGCAAACATTACCCTTCTGAGATGCTCCTGTAAAAGAAGTGACAATGCTAACAGAAAAAAAACACACACACAAAATCTGGTACAAACAGTTTTTAAGTTATTGAAACTGACATTACTTTGATCAAATATAGGATTTCTGAAAACCTTTTTACCAAACAAGTCAGACTCTGAGTTGAGATACTGGTCTAATTATGGACCATCTCATATTCATCAATTAACTGAAGACAAAAATTCCAAAACCTTTGAGCAGATGAAAAGTAAATTTGGTGTCTTAAGACAGATTTCTATAGATATTTACAACTTAGAAGCTTTGTGAGGACACATAACATGTGGTCTAAATTTCAGTAAGTTTTAATGGACATACAAAGGGGAAAGAGAAACCATAAATTAATTAGTAAAGTTTATGATCCGTTTCTGCCCATGAATATAAAGCAGAAATGGGAAACTGAACTGCAGGAGCCCATAACATGGTACATAGGGAAAGAAATATGTCCTGGAGGACAATAAGCCACAAATTCTAATACTTGGAGAGAATTCAAATGGAAAGTAATCGTCTAGTTTTTCAGAATGCCAGCAATAACTAGTAAAATGAGCCCAACACAACCCAGTTAATGCTGGGGCAACTGGAACACAGCACACAAACCATACTCATATCTTCTGGTCTTATCCTAAACTAAGAAGTGTATTGTGGGAGATCTCTGAAACTTGCAAAGTAATTTTCAGAAGAGCTGCTCCACAAAAGATCTTGGTGGCAGTTTTGGATATCTGCTAATTCTATTGCTCACAGCAGCATTGAAATGCATAGCCATCAAATGGCTGAAACCAGGGCCTCCTACATATAACATGGATCCAAAGAGTCTGGAACATTTATGTGATGGAGGAAATTACAAACTCTTTAAGGCTTCAAAAAACAGTTCTTAGTATAAGGTGGAGCCTAATCATGCCCTTATCAGTGCAGTGACATACGTAGGAACTTCTTTGTTGTGTTGTATTTATTGTTTAACATTTGTCATTATTATTCCTGACTCATCTCTTTTTGTCACATCTATCCATCCATCTGAGAGACAAAAGAATGTAATTGTGGAAAAGTGTCAACCTTAAACATAAATAAAAACTTATCCATGTAATGAACAAGGTCTGTCGTTGCTTCCTCACATTTCAGCACATTCTCAGTGTCGGCGGGGTCCTGCAGGATCTTGGAGAGGCCATCCAGCAGCATGGCAGCCTTGCTGTAGCGGTACGCTATGTCCTCTGTTTGTTTAAACATCTCATCCAGAGCTGCAGACTGAACCTGATGCACACATCATGGAACCATTAGGCTGCACCTGCATGCTCAGTACATGTGACGATTCAGATTATGGAGTCATGCGAGTGTGTGGAACTCACGATCTCCACGGCGTGGTTGTAGATGAGCTTCTCTGCAGTGACGCTGTTGATCTCGTCCACAAAGCGCTGCTTGTCAGAGAAGAAGTGGTTGAGTTTGTCGGTCAGGTGTCGGCAGAAGGCAATGCAGCTTTTGTAGCGCTCATTCAAACTCTTGACCACTGACAAAAGAAGGAAAAGAGCTTTAGTTTGTGTATACTTTGATGCTACAAAGTAAGAGAAAAACAGATGTGGTGCTAATGATAAGTTTAACTCTCTAAAAGGAATAAAATTACATTAGAGATGAGGAGGGAAATGCCCCCACCTTGTTTGACAGCAGTTGAGGGATTCAGCTTGGCAGATTTGATTTGAGCCTTTGCCAGATGGAGAGAGGAAGCAAGGAGCTGAGCTGCCTTCATGTATAGCACCAACTGCTCCACCTGCCTGCAGGGGGCAGCATAGTCGCACTATGAAACAAAAGAACTCATGCCTTTTTGGTTTTTTACTCCAGGAACTTACCCCCATTCTTTACTGAGCTGGCTGATCTGGTCCACAACCACACTGTCCTGAGGGGGGTACATGGGGGCAGCAGACATGCCGAGCTCTGCGCCTCCAGCTCGGAGCGCCGCCATCTCCAGAATGCAGTCGGTGAAGGAAAGCATCATCCGAAGGTGAGTCAGGGTGTCTGTGTGCTCCCGCTGAGCCAAGACAACAACATGATGCTTTAACTCAGCAGTCGAGGACCAACTCCAACGCTACCACATGAGATCACAAGTTGGTCCATCGGTTTACATATTTTTCTGTTAAAAAGTTTTAGGGCTAAAATAATTAATCAGATTAATCGCAAATAATCTATGAAATAATAGAGAATACAGACACCTAAAAAGGCTAAAACAAGAGCACTCAAATCAATAATTAGACTGTAAAAGAATACATACACTTTGTATTTAAAATAGAAAAAAAAATGTCTTTGAAAATATGCTTTATCCAATTTTAACTTTACCTTGTTCAAAATAATAGGAACAATCTATTAGATTCCATCTGATATCCAATTATCAATCAGTTAATCCAATAAAATAACCAGATCAGCTTTACTACGTAAAGCTAAGTCAAGCAGAAACGGCTGAGCTTTTCACATGTTGATTTTAAAATGATTTTTGGCTATAAATGATCAAGCTTTCACCAAAGGAATGCTGTTATTGCATTTTGGGCAAGAAATCTTTTTTTTTTTTTCTTATTTAAAATAAAAAAAAAGAAAAAAAAAAAGGTTTTTCTTTTAAGTAACACAACAGAACCAAAAATCTAGCATTGTGTCACAGTCCCCATCCCCTCACCTCCATCAGGGTCTCCTCAGGCAGCTCTGGGGCTTCAAAAGTGATGAACCCCTCCATGCTGGGGGGAGACGTCCCATAGGGAATGTAGCGCAGACTGCTGGGACCTCCGTCTGCTCCTGGAACACCTTGCCCAATACCTAGATTTCCTGGGGGAGAGGAACCCATGGCCATGCCTGGGGGAGATCCCACACACACCCGACCGCTGGTGGAGCACAGGGAGCCTGCTGAACTGCTGGAGCCCACTGAGAACACAGTAAGAACTGGGATCATTAACATGCAGAACACTGGGAGCATGTGACTGCAGCTCAGCAGAGTAGGGAGTGGTCTTGCATGGGTCTCACCAGAGGTGGTGCGAGGTCTGGCGCCCAGATGGCTGCAGGTCGGAGGCGTGCTGCTGCTGGGCGGTGAGCCCACGGTGAAGAGGACAGTACGGGGACTGGCTGATCCTCCTTGAGCCATGCTGGGGGCTACAGAGACAGGAAACGAGTTCATTCACTGGCAAACGATGGCAGCGCCAAGCAAATATTCAAATCCACCCATGATGCTTATTTTTATACAATGTTATCTTGGAGGTACCCAGAGAACAGCTGAATTTATAATGAGGTGTCATAGCTCTTTCCAGCCAACATTCATGCAAATTTTAAGCAAACTTTTGAAATGGTGAAAAAAAAGAAAAAAGGGAGAATGTGAATGACAGTGAATGAAAGTTTTCCAGCTGTTGGTTTGCTGTGAGTTAAGCAGGCAACACAGAGTGTGATTTTATCAAATATTGACACTACACACCTGGGATTAACTAGAGGCAGAGGTTGAGAGTTCTCTCTCTGAGCTGGAGGTTTTGATTTAAAATCCTTTCAGAGTTTTGTGGCTCTTGTAAGACACAGAGCCACCAGTGCAGGGAGCATTTCACCACTCCCACCCCAACCTAGAGTCCCTCTCGCAGGCCACTCTAGGAAAAAGTCCTTCCCTCTGAAAGTTTCAAAGTCCAAACCTCCAACACAAGATGTTCAGCACATCTCTTTAGCACATCAACTCTTAGTGAGTGTAAAAGCTTTCTTGCAAAACTGAGGATATTTCCATCATCCCATACCATACCAACTTTATTTATAAAGCTGATACAAAGTGCTGTACAAAAATAAAAACAAATAAAAACTCTTACAGTTTAAAACAAACAAACATACAATGTAAAACTAGATCTTGCTGGAGTTGAAAGCCAAGTAAAATAGATGGGTTTTAAGATGAGCTTTAAAAGTGGACAGTGAAGTTTAAAAGTGGACATCAACCTTTTCTGAGGCAATACTTCCAAACACAGCTACTGACACACAATGGGACTCTATTAGCTAACCAAGTGGTAGTCTGCTGAAGTAGATTTTATTTTTAGGGTTTCAGAGTAAAGGACAATGGTCATTATCAGATTTGAAATCTGTATGAATTGTTTGCTTTCAGGTGAAGTGAAAGGAGTGTATTGGGGAGAGGATGCTGTGCCTGTGTACCCGTGTCCATGGGTCGCTCTGTGTTCAGGCTGTCAGTGCTGCCCTGGTAGGCCTGTCCGCCCAGAGTGATCCTGATTGGTTGATCAGAAAGTCGACCTGTACTGACAGACCTATGAGGAAACAGAGTTGACATACTGAAGAAATGCAATGACATGAAACAGAAGCTGTAAAGATTGTACAAGAGGCTATCATGTCTGCTAGAATGTCAATCTAGATAAACAACAAATTGGAACAAATCAACAAATAGATTCAAGAGCTTCTATATGCCATCATGTTAGTCTGCACTAACAGAAGAACAGTTAGTGCAGTAAATCTAGGGGTCATCTACCTTCCGAAGGTTCTGCTGGCCTCTGGGGCCGCTGCCCGCCCTGTCGGGTATGGGCTGCAGTGGTGGCTGCAGACGTCCCGACAGTCTGCCAGCGTTCTGCTAGGAAGCGGACTGTCTGCCAGTGCCATCAGGTTACAGGACGCCTGCGTTTTGGGGATCTTGAATGGCGCAGAAATTGTCTGAACACAAAATGGGGGAAAAACTAATTTATTAAGTAATTTTGTTCATGGATCAAAAGATAGAGCTTAGAAAATCAATGTTTTTTAAAAATGTTTACAGAAAGACTTCATATTTACCCAACACAAAACGGGGTCGTTCATTCATGGTATGTACAGTACAAAGTGACAAATGGGGCTGCACTGATAAATCAGCTCAGATTTCCTTAATTTAGCAAGTAAATATCAGCAGATATGTACAGATGAAGCTGATGTTATCCAGCTGCTCTCACCTTGGTGGGGGAACCAATGATGGTGGGCAATGGGGACTTTTGAAGCCAGTCAGACGTGCGTGGCGAAGACCCCAACAATTTGGTGGGGGAAGAGCCAAGATTTGCTGGGCGACAAAACTGGGGGGAATGACTGCAAGAGTATGAGGAGCAGGAGGAAGGCTGCACGGGGTCAGACAGCTGCTTATGGAGCTTCTGCCTAGTCTGGTAGAAGTCTGTCAGCGTCGGGGCGCTTTGGAGTCGGGCTCCAAGGAGCTGAGAGGAGGGAACCGGAGAACCTGCAGAAGGTAGAAAGACCAGGTCAGGTATATGTGTCTAAGGGAGGAATCAATACATATGTAGTTGCATTCAGGGCGTTTTCACATCTATGCTTCATTTTCTCTGGTCCCAATCAGTTGAGTTTTTAAAGTGAAACCCATCTCTAAATTAACTCTTTTGCTGATAAATTCTATCTTTACGTTTCTGTGCAAATTTTGACATTTTTGTGCAATTCTTTTAGTTCTCCATTATTTCACTTAAAACCATTTCACTACTGGTTTTTTCAGTCAAACAGTTCTCAGGCAGTTGAATTTTCTTACAGGTTGCAGCGGTACAGTTTGGTACAACTTCATCACTTTGAAAAAAAGCACACTGCTTCCCCTGACCTCCTTTGCCCTGTGGTAAGTTAGGAGTTAAAGTAGCAAGAGTTGCCATGGGACCTAGTGAGCATTGATTGCAAGTGTTATTCACCTTTACAGTGATTGAATGATTGACTTGCACCGTTTCTATCTAGTCAGCAGCAGGAACACATAACAGGTCAGTCGGTCAGTCGGTCGTGACTCTCCGAACACAGAGTACAAAGTTTGTCAGAGTCTAGCACTGGAGACAATGTGATGATAAACAAGTCACCATGATGACTGATAGGAACAACTATACTATTCGTATGTTGTGTATAGCCAGACCAAAATCTCTGACTGATGTGAAAATAATTCCAGTTCAACTGCAGGATTTTAAACTGTGGTTGGAAGGTGCGAATATCTAATGCGTCAGAGTGCAGGAACACACACTGACCTCCCGAAGAGCTGCGGCTGCGAGGCTCCTGGTTCTGCAGGTGGCAGCAGCAGTGGCCTAGCTGCTCAGGGATGGTACCCACTGCAAACACACACAGTAGCAGAACAGTTTGACTTCTTGTGTGCCTGTCTTTAAGCCCACATGACCAGAGTCAGGACCTACCTAGAGGTGATGGGGAGTAAGGCCGAGAGCTGCCAGTAGAGAGGCGTCGGCTCGCCGTCTGAGGGTTGTCCGCTGAACTGGGAGAACCCGAGCCCACCTTTGGAAAGCCCATAGGACTTGTGTTGGAGCGCCTTACTGTTCCTGACCTGGAGAACCCAAACAAACACCCAGCAATAAGAGAATAAATCAACTTCCAGGGTTACTTAAAAAGTATGAGGCTTTTGCTTCATTTTTGGTAGCTTTCAAAAGGATTTACATCCATGTATGGCTGTCAGCAGTATTTCTACTTCCTTTTCAAAAAGCACAATCATTAATGTCTTAATCAAAGATCTATATCAAATGAACTTTATTATAGCATAAGCTAGAGACAGAAGCAGGTCACAAGAAAATGTGTAAATTCCTTCTTTCCCAAACTAAAGTCAGCACTACTCTCTGTAACAAACAAATCTAGAAGTACTGAACTGTTCAAAAAGAATATTTTCTTTTTAGATTTATTTAGTTGACTAATTGAAAAAGTAACTTCTATCATCAGATGTTTATCCACAGGCAGGGTAATAATGCTGTACTTGCTGCCTTTTAGACACAGAATTAATTAGTATTCTGAATCAGAGATCATCATCTGCTCTTCAGTATCTGAAAAGTCCTAAATTCAGAACTGTTTACAATTCATTACTCCATACATTTGCAGCACCAACAATGTAATAAAAGTATACCTTCAAAATCCTCAGAGATTTTGCTAAATAATTTGTCTTTTAAACTAATAATCAGCTGCTAAAGCTATGGATGCAAAATATATCAGCACTAACATCAGTATCGGACTGATAAATATAACTGGGCAGGTATTAAGAACAGATATTTAATTCCATCTTGTTGCCGTTTGTTTCTGGATTGGAAGAGAAGGAGAGTGGTCATGCGGTGTGTGTTTGATGTGACAGCAATGCAGAAAAGGATTGGGGGAAAAGAGAAGCAATGGTGAAGTGAGAAATGTGCTTGTTTTTTGTGGTCAAAGTTAAGTGAAATATACCATAATATCAATAATATCAGCCCAAATTTTTATGAGTACCTCTAGTTAAAAACACACACAGCTAGAGACCAGAAGCTATTCTTCAGGATCAAACCCTCATAGAAACATGAGACTCCAGTCTTCAGACTGACAAACAGAAAATATCTAATATATATAAAAAATATAGTTTCACCTTCAATAAACCTTTCAGTGTTGACAGTAAAAATAATTAAAAATCAGGTGCTACCCTTCAGCCATCTCTTCCTGTATTTAATCCCATACCAGCCATGGCCCCTTCCAGCAACACCTTGGACAGTTTGAAATGACAAGAACTCGGTGCCTGCTTATATTTCTGTGATCTGATGCAATCACAGTCAGTGTTTTCATTATCTGCTATGAGCATGGATGTGGTTAATCCATGTTTATGTAACCCAGTCCTCCCACAGCAGGCACATCTTACCTGGGGGAGCTGTAGAGAGTGGGGCTCGGGCTGCTGGACAGGTTCTGCTTGATCCGCTGGTAGTTCCGTACCTGGGTGGGGACAGGAATAGGCGTCGTCTCTGCCCGCGGCGACAGCAGGGTAGTCTGTCCTGGGGTGGGCTGAGGCTGCCTGGGTAGGGACAGCGGAGAAGACACTGAAACCAGACATCCAGCACTAGGCTGCTGATTCCACGTAGAAATTACATTCTCAGGGCCATCCATAAGAGAAGTCAGTCAGAAACCCACAGCTGGTGAGAGACGAGCCAGGTCTGCTGAACTCTGGTTCTACCACTCACAACTCTTTATTTGAGCGGCCTGGAAAAAGGTTGGAAAACTTCAATACTTGGAGAACAAAAACGTGGCTGGACTTCCCTGTAAACAAGACTAAACAACCAATAAGCCTAGAGCACATCCTGCTGGAGGTGGTACTAGAGGTGGGACTAGAGGTAGGGCTAGTGGCACGTGTTGCAGCGGGACTCAGTGTTATCAAACATTTGAGGAGAAGTGCATAAAGGCACAGCTTTTGCATTTTTTGTCATTTCAGAGGAGGCAGAATGTTCTGAACGCTTGTTATGACCGAGTGACCCGACAGAATTCTGTCTGTATGTAGAACAAGGGCCATGGTGGGAGGAGAAGGATAGACCAGAGAGAAACAGCACTGTGGAAATAGTGGGAGGATCTTAGAGAGCCAGACATGTGAGGAGAGAACAAGTCCAGACAAAAAAACCACTGAGGGAGCAGCCTCCTGCTCCCCACCTCCCCCACTACTCACATGACTAGATCTGAGATCTAAACATCACCACATCCCATCCTCCTTTTCCTCCTCCTCCTCCTCCTTCATACTCCAATAACAATCAGATGTTTGCTAACTTTATTGATCCCAGCGAGGGCACGCTACAGAGGGAGGGGGCTGCTGCATGCTGAAGAGAGGAAGGAAATGTGTAAATCTGTTTATAGAAAGTGAAACAAGAAGAAGAAGCTACCAGCCATCTGCCTGTTAACCAAGCAGGCCAGCAGAGGGGGATGGGATCCAACTGAGCTGCAAAACTCTGTCACTTCTCTTTGCCCTTAGGTCATCCCTCATCCCAACCCCCAACTATATAGGACATGAACATAAACAGGAGTACAGTGTTACTACCATCAATAAATCTTAACAGGCAACTCCGATATTTTTGGAACATTATCTCTCAGTGTTAATAGTTAGCTAATTTATGCAACAGTTGTTGACATACAGAAATCAGACAGTACAGAGACATGCACTGCATGATTCCTCACATGTCTGCAGCTATTGTTTCTGTAATGGCTGCAGTCATTACAGAAACAATGGCTGCAGCAGGAGGAGGGAAACAACTGCACAGAGACTAAAAGAATTCACACTTCCTGAATTTTCCAGATTTTTGGCTTATTGCATGTCAATGAGCCAAATACAGAGTAGCATAATAAACATGCTAGCGCTCCCCCTGAAAGACTAAAACTTGTACAGGACACTGGAAGATATTTTAAATTTCATAAACAAGCAAAAACAATAAATAAAAAACAACTGAATCCAGAAATAAAATGGCTCACAATGTCTTTAACCAAATTTCCCTTCAAAAATACTCAGAATGGAAATTACGCAGCTCATTTAAATTCATAATGTGATTAATTGATCAAAAGCTTATTGCAATGGCCTCAGCTCTGCATTTATTTTCATTTTCCTAAACAATCAGGGAAATAATATAATTTCCCTGATTACAACCAATCATTTTCATAAATCCCCTATTACACAGATTCCTCAGCTGCTATGTGGAGGTCTCAGATTTCCTCTGTTTACTAATGCTTTACAGCAAAGTTTCCATCAGTGTTACATTCAAAACATTATTATGTAGCAGAACTGAGAAAAGCAGATGGTCTCCATCCAATCTGCTCTGCGGCCAGCAGTGCCCTCCACAGAACTGGTTTATATATTAAGAGTGGCAGTGGAGTAGCGATATGGATATGGAAACACTTCGAAAGAGCTGGAGGTGATGTTCTGGTTAGAATTAACCTAGCCTACACACGCACACAGACACATACTAGTCGACTCTTTTCTCTGCAATGACTTTCTTCGGGGCCAGTCGACTAGTCGTAATCACGTGACAAAACTGATTTTTCCAAGAAAACAAAACAATTTTTCTTTCCAAGAAAAAAAAAGTTTCTCAGACAGTTCAAGTTGTATAAAAATGTAAATAGTTTACCAAAGAGAAGCTGAAAATTCCAGCAAGGGCTACTGGAATAGGGGGGCCCCGCATATAGAAATTGTAGACTGTGGTAGACTGGAGTCCGACCAGGGGTTGCTGGCCCCCTTTTCTGTATCTGTTTAATTGATCATTCTGAATAATTGATTCATGAGATAAAAAAAAATAATCTATGAAAATTGTTAAATTAAGAAAAAAAAAATTTACTTGCAACTATTAGCTAATAAAATATTTACTTTGTTAATCAAGAAGGGAACTTTTTTTTATTGCCATCCGCTAATGCATTTCTAATATTGCAAAGTAAAGCTAACATGGTTAAATAAAAAAATAAAAAAATCTACAGAATGTGTATATGCCAAATTTTAAAAAAATCTAATTGATCATCAGAATAATGATAATTAACATAAATGCAGACCACTTACACGTACAAAGCTGGTAGAGATATAAAAAAAAAAAAAAACGGAATACATAATAGTGTAAACCATTTATTATTTGCCTTCCACATCAGTTATTCAGGACTCTGCATTGGTCTAAATACCAATATACATTACCTTTATGTTTGTAATATAGAGGTGTTAAAACTTTTACCAGGTAATGTGAATTTATTCGAAATCACTCATGGAGAAAAAAAGAGGAGAATTTAGTTTGACCAACTATCTATTCTAATGAAAAGCAGGTGTGTCAGACTAACATCCAGACATCAAAGGAACAGTTACTGTTTGCTGATGCAGCAGATGATCTGGCGACTGTGTGAAGCCATTCTTATCCATGCAGTTCTCTGGTAGTTGGGTGGCTGGTTGAGTGGTGGTGTCTTTAGCACATCACCACCTTGTTTTTTGGCTCTGTGTCTGATTTGTATCCGACTCATCATGCAGATATTAACATGCGTATTCACCAGAAGCATGCATGAGACATCACACCAGGTTGAGAGGAGGCTATTTTTCTTGGCATGACATGATTGAAAAACAAAGGCAGACTGGTTGACCCAGAAATATTACATGGGTGTGAACTGAAGGTTGAAGGTAAATTAAATCTGGTGGCATTACGCCATGTAACACAATTACACCAAGAAATGCCTTCACGTGTGTGATGCATGAGGCAAAACATGCAACATCACAACATCCTGGTTTGTTCTTTGGCTGTTTAATAATTGCAAATTATAATTGTTCCCTGTTTTTAAAGATCTAAACATAATCCCAGGAGGATTTGAACTTCAGCATCCACAATGATTTTTTTTATGTATGCTGAATGTTTAAGATCAATTCCAAACACAAATTTAAAAAAAAAAGGAAAAAAAACGAAACACCTCAGCCATTAAAACCAGACCGACATCTAAAACACATGAAAATTCAAACAATTAGAAGCCTGAAAGTAATATTAAGTGCTAAAAATATGGATATAAACTAAGCATATTTCTAATGCTTAGTTTGAGAGGAAAATTTCATATTAGAAATTTTCCTTTCTAATCAGGAACAACAGATTAGAAAAAAAATTTACCACCCTCATAAAAGCTTTTGGTTAAAATAAACTCTTATGCTAAAAAAAAATAAACATAAATCATGTGTAATGTGCTAAAGTCTTATACTCACCCTCCACACATAAGAAAGTCATTGGACGGTCGATGACCTGCTCCTACTGGGTGGTCATCTATGGAGGAAGACAAAAACAGTCGAGTATAGAGATCAGAAGTGTGCAGCATTTTAATGAGAAAAAGAGGAGAACATAAACTAGTTCTTTAAATGCCACCTGACACTGCCAACACCATGCCCCTGCTCTACGTTGGAGCACTCTTCATGGATGGACCAGTGTCGGTGTGTCAGTTACTCAGGAGATGCTATGCAGCAGTACACTTCCTTAGGACTGCAAGATAATGAGAAATACTGTAATGACATCATGCCTATTTTCTTCTTCCCTGTCATCATCTGTCACTCTGTGGCCTTTAGCACTTTGGGCAATGTCATTAGTGTCCTGTGTGAGCATCTATTCTAATATATGTTATATTAGCTTGTAAAATACATACAACATGTAGCAAAAATCTAACTTTCGGCCAACTAGCAACAAATCTGCACTCATCAACGATGGATGCAGAAAACAAGCTAGCAAGGGTACCGGTATATTAGCAGCTGGTTACCGGTAGCATCAATTGCCTCAAGTCATATGACAAAGTCTACATGGGACACCAGCAAGAAAAAAAAAAGAAAAAAAAAAAAAAAAACAAAAAAAACACACATACAAGAATATACAGGTTAATTTGTCCTTCCACAACAAAATGTAAGACCTGTGATTAACGTATTTATAACCAATTTATCTGATTGTTTTTTTTTATTTAACATTGTTTTAATATGCACAGACACCATGTAAAGCATAACATGGTCCTAAACAATAATATCTAAATTTTCTGTTAAAATTAAAGTAAAACAATATCTGAGTAAAATGGGCAGTTTTGTGATGAACTACCTGCAGGAACACCACTGTTTTGTGGACTAAGACAGAATTTGGGCTTGCATGAGATTAAAAGAGTTAAATCCATCAACACCAGGGTTTACTACGTCCCAGAAAATAAAAACTACATGAATGATTTCAGATTCAATAAGCAGATTTGCAACATAGATACATTAGAATTAGTTAAGGAATCAGTAAGTCTGAAGATAATAGCTGCACCGAGAAATCTGGTGACAGGAATTTGCTGGTTTTCATCCTGACGGATGACGGAACCTCAAAACTGTAAACATCTTAACCACAAACAGTTTGAAGTATAAACTGTCTTAATTTTGGAAGTTGTTACTGAGTGAAGATGCCTCAGAATTAGCCGTTTTCTGTATGGATGAAGTCAGAGGAAGCTGTTTAAAAAAGGGAAATTAAGAGCACGGCTGCCAGTTGTCTAGACCTGTCGCAATAAACAATTAATTAATCATACAATAAATTAAAATGAGCTCGATAATAAATAAAGGGTAATAATATTGCTTGTTTGTTTTTTGCCCTGTGTCTCTCGTTTTACTGGAGACTGGATGACAAAAAGCTTCACTCTGGTGCCTTGCATTACACCCTCCCCTCTCTATTCCTTGGTAATGTCAGTTCTTCTCCACTCGGGCTGAACCCAACAAACAGGACACGATGGCAACAAAAGTTTAACAATTTTCCATTTTCTTGTGTCACATCACTAGCCCACATGTGCAGGTCTACATGTATAAGCTAAAACTTTCATATGCACAAATTATGCCGTTCACTTTTCTGGATGAGGGCAAGCAACAGTCGCTTCACTGTGCAAGCTCCATGGAAATGAATGGAGAGGGAGCAGCGCTGTCTCCTGTGACTGTATGACCATTACCTCAGTTACTTACCAGGCTCCTGCTCTCCTACCACACAGTGCAGCATAAAGCGGGCCAGGGATATGTTGGTTTAAAAGTCAGGGAGCATTTAAGTTTAAACTGAATGACCGTGGTGAACCAGTGGACCTGTGGAGCTGCTATGTCGTAAAACATTAGCCACTGAACAATACAACCAACAAATCTGCACCTAAAATGCTGGTTGGTTGGGGACCGTCCTATTGACAGACCACAATCACTGAGATGCGGTGGCATTTCTGATAAGGGCCACATGGGCAACGGCCCAGGGCAGCATGTTGTGGATGGCTCACCTTTTCCATCTTCCCTGTCATCAAGCAAGGAACTGAACGTGAACACTGCCTAATAAAAACTCTCCTAATCCCCCTCACAATTTTTTTTTTTTTAAATGTCTTCCAGGTTCAGTGTTAAATGTTCTTTTTAAATTAGTTAATTGATCTCAGAGGATGTATTTGCATTGTTATGCAATTATTTTATGCTGCTAGTTAACAATGGTCTCAAAATGATATTGTTTATGGCAATAATTTCTGGGACAATTAATTGCACAGCAAAATTTATCGTGACAAGCCTACAGTTTCCCTTTGCTGCATGTCGTCTCCCTCTCTCACACCCCTCTGTGCTGTCAATTTACTGTAAAATAGAGGCCACTGGAGCCTAAAAATCCTTCATGAAATAAATTAATGATACTCCATCAAGGTGTTCAACACTGCAATCGCGAATCTCTGCTTGAATGCAGTACTTATTTACAGAAAATTCTATATGTCAACAACATTTAAACTCCTGCACAGAACTTTATAGCCTTACTGCAATTGCCAGTAAGGGCTTTAAGAATTACTGAAGGCAAAGAGGTCAAAGTTGTGGGTTTTTTTGTTTTTTTTTTAATGTAGACTTAAACGGACTAAAACAGCATGTGCTCCGCATAACGGAGTGCTTGCTGGGACACTTACAGCTGTCAGTGGAGATGTGAGGCACCAGAACAAAATCGTCCGTGTCACAGGAGGAGTTCTTGCTGCTGGTGCTTCCTGCAGACTCCTTTGACAGCTGCAGGAAGTTGGGGGGACCAAGTGGAGGTGATGACAAACCATCCTCAACCAAAGTCTGCATATCTGGAAGAGACTGTGGAAGAACCATTAAGAGAAGGAGGAGAGGCTCAAACTGCTTTGTGCCTTCAAAGATGCTTTGACCTATTACTTCCGTTAAATGCGTTCTGCTGACCAGACAGGTCAGCAGAACACACACAGAGACGCATTGCTCTTCATTCACCATAATGCGCCACTGTGCAAAAAAGCCCCTGGCAGCATAGCATTTAGGATCACTGGGACACTCAAACCACTCCACCACAATAAGGTGGTAACCCATGGAGGCTGGTCAGTTAATCACTTAACAATAATCCCTTCTGAACAAGGATTTATTAAGTATTATGAAACTCACAGGTGGAGAGCTGTAGCGGATAGAGGGGGAGGAGCCACAGGGACTTTCTGTCACGTTGGGGACGCTGGGGACGGGTACTGGACACGCTGAGGGAAACATGGTGACTATTATTATCATTTACTATGCATTGTATTGCAGTAGGGTTGAAAAATTTCCCAAGTTTGTAATCTTTGTACTTACATTTTTTGATGGTGGATGATGATTCCAAGAAAGGATGGTTGAAAAATGTGTCTGCAGAGAAGGGAATTACAGATATAGGACAGAGCATAAGACTTCAACAAGCCTGAAGGCAGAGCTCAAGATGTGCAACACCTCTTTCATTAGCCACTCATTACTTAGAGAAGTGTTCAGCAAGCATTTTCAATAGTCATTTTTGTTCTTGTTACGCTGTTATTAGATGAAATACTCAGAATCCATTTTTAAAAATTTCAACTTTTTAAAAGAAGAATGAATCATGTTATTTTCTTAGAATGAGACCAATGAGTGGAAAATGAAAAAAGTTTTCAGTTCTGTTGCATGTTTGTGCATTGGGTTCTTTGTAATTAAATGTAGCTGTCACTTTAAGAGATTCTGTTTCCGGTTACCAGTACCATTTATTAGAGCTTCACATCCTCCACAAGTATAAACTTAAAAATCTCTTTGCAATATTAGTGTTATTTTGTTGTAGAAATTCTATGAAGATGTGTAAAAATGTACAGCGACAAAAGCTAAAACCACACCATTACATTTGTTGTATAAAGCATAGGTCATGTCTGTATCATTTTTGGTCAGTTTTGAAAGCCAGTGCAGTGAGGGTGAGTCACATGTGGCTCTGGAAAAGGAGGTTGAAGATTCCTGATGTAGAGAAAAGACTCACCAAAGTCCATTCTGTCTTTCTGATTCCTCTGCAGCAACCCAAGCAAAAGGTCACCAAGTTGAGGAGATGTCTCCCTGGGGATTCTGCAGAATGTCAACATTAATATCAGAGAATGATGTCTGAAAAGCACAAAGCCAGCTGTTTCCAAGTAGGCTGTGGTGGCTTCGACCAGCCAAGCATCAATGTGAATGGTCATGATTTAAGTATTTTTCTAAACAGTACTCATTTTTTTCTACACTCTACCTGTAGAACATGTGGGTATATAACACAATTTTCCAATACATAACATCTTGCATTAGGAGCTCAATTACTTATTTTGGAAGGGGCCAACTGACTCAACCCAGGATCAGAACCATAGTAAGTAAAAATAATGTTTAATACCAAGCAGATAACCATCAGTACAACGATTGTGACTTACATAGGTTGTAGATTCTTATTCTTCTCATAAAACATCCTCAAATCCTGTGGACTGTTAGCCTGAGAAAGGTGATAAAACAATATGTGATGTTAGAACGCATTACTTGACTCACCTATCTGATTACTAATGTTTTTGTGCATCCTATTAACCTGGAATGGTGGTTTGCCAACCAGACACTGATAGATGACTGTTCCGATGCTCCACAGGTCGGCCTTGGCATCATAGTTCTGGGACATGATGACCTCTGGGGCCTGATAGAACACATCACAACAGGAGTTACAGAGCAAGCTCCTGGCAAAGGTAAGAACTCCAAATGTTGACCCTGTATATCACTCCTCAACAATATGAACCACATCAGTTTTTAGCTCCAAATGCAGAATTCAGAAAAAGTTGCTGAGCACCACCACCCAAGAATACAAGAATACTCAATACCATCCCTGAGTTGATCTGCCTCACCAGCTGCACCTTGTTCCCATCAGCAGGGGTGGGAATCGAGAACCAGTTCTTCTAGTTCAATTACTTAAAATGATCCCACATAATGGTTCCAATAACATGCGACGCATTTGCGAGATGATATATTTACACACTATGCTTTTGAAAGCATTCAAAGTATGTCTATATTCCACAAAAAAAAAAAAATCTAGGATCAGTTGCAACATGTTCAGAACTTTAATCACAATAAAAAAAAGACATGCCTCCAGCATCTTCAAACAGTTGACCACACATCATGCAACTGATTTGTATGACTATAGAGTTTGATACATTGCTTAGCAACAGCTGCAATTCTCGAGGAGAGCCACCACTGCTTCTGCTATGAATGTTCCAGGCAACGTTAAAACTCTGTGTCCTGGTTATTGTTTTAATGTTAGCATCATACTGTACGAATAATCTCTCTGTCATTTACAGTCAGGCTCAATACATTAGCATATGGGTTCCAATAAGGTTTATTTTTTACATTAAAAAGCATGTTTTGAAAACAGTTCTGAAACATATTTTGATAAGACCCACATTTCTTAATTAGGAATATTTCATGCTTTATAGCAGCATGTGGGGAATTAATCAGTATAACACGTTTAACTTGTGAACCAAGTTACAGAAACGCATAAACTTTTCATTAATATTCTGCTTTACTCAATAGGACTGTAGTTGAGGATTGCCAGAGTGATGCTGGCTCAAAGGTAAGCGCTCAGTGTTAGGAACCTCTTTCATCGAGGCAGGGAAGAGTGAAATGACAGAGGTAAATGTACACAAATAACATCTGAGAGGCTGATTTCCACAGCTGGACACACCTCAGGTCTTGAAAAAGCCTTCATGAAAAGGCAAACGTGCAGATTTGTCTGCACAAAAACCGGTTCATGTGCAGAAAGCTGCATTTCATGATGAAATGTTCATTTGAAAAAAACATTATCCTTATATCTAAAGCCAGCTTTAATTGGAATAGAATAACATATGATGTATATGTTGAATTGCAGTTAATTTCCTCACTCTGTGAGAATCAGTAAGTGAGATTAATAATGGAATTGGTACTGAAATACTAATCAATTCCCATCCCCACTCATATACACAAGTAGGTATAAAAAAATAAAATACATAGTTGTGCAGATTTTACTTTTAGAACTAAGTGTGCATGAAAAAAAAATATATAAATGGAACATAGTTCCGTATATAAAACAAATAAGCATTCTCTAATCAACTGACCATGTACATTGGTGAGCCACAGAGTGTGGCTGCCATCATGTTGTTCTGGAGGTATCGTGCAAAACCAAAGTCAGCTGCAGAACAGAAAACCAGAACAGAAGTGATTACCAATGTCATCACAAACAACAGCAACCTTTATTCCAAAAATCTGGAATGTTTCAGGAAATTGCAAAACAGAGTGGGGAAAAAAAAAACACTCCATACGGAGCTCAGAAGGTGGAAGGTGACTCCACCAGAGACATTTTAAATGTGTTCATTCCAATCAATCTTATAGAAAAGTTTTGTTCACCACCTTTGTAATTACAAATGTGAATAAAAAAAGAAACATTGTTTTCTTATTCTATTACCAATTTTGATGCGGATGCCACTAATGCTAGACTTCTTGCGGCCCAGGTATGACAGCAGGATGTTCTGGGGTTTCAGGTCACGGTGGATGACTCCTTTGCTGTGAAGGACGCGCATGGCAGCAGCAATCTGCTGGAGGAAAACCCTCAGTGTGTCCTCTCTCAGAGTACCTTTAGCTTCAAAAAGAAAACAGAAAATTGTTACTCAAACGTAGATCCAGGATGTAACTTATAGTTGTAGAGGATGCATCAGCAAATAAAAGGCTTCAAATTAGAGTACTAATTTGATTCAATGTTGGCTTGTTGAATAAAGCATTCTTTGTTAGTAAAGCACAAAACTGCTTTCTGCAGAGGTTGAATTTTCATGCTTTTTTTTATTGTAATGCTTAGAATAAAAAAAGACTATATACAGAGTATATACAGATAACCTTTACACCACAGTTATTTAATTCCAGAAAGAGGGAGTTTATATACTTTGCTTGACTTTCAAAAACCTGGCCTTCAGTTTAAAACTCAGAATTATAAGGATTCAAATGCTAAACACAAAATAAAATATTCAATGTTAAAATTTTTTAATGAGTAAAAGTTATTTGTGCTAGTGTTGAGTTTATTCGCCTGGACATTCTCGCACACTGGAAAAAAGGAGAAAGACAATTCAAGAGTTTTACACTCAAAAGAGCGAAGAGCAGAGCAAGGAAGACTTCTCCATCTCAGTCTTCCAAATGTGTGAAAAAAACCAAAGCAACATTCCAGGTATGTTTTGATGAGGGAGCAGCATTATAACACGATAGAAAGCTAAAAAAAAAAAAAAAAAAACAGTGGATTTAACATAATACTGTCCCTTTAATAGTTGTTGCTCATTTATGAGGGGCCAATGTGACCCAGGAAGTGGACAGAGAGAATGACTTCTTTACACCACCTCAGTTACACACAAGCCATCTCACACAGGGATCCCCACCACACCCACCCTCGCTTGAAAAAGCTACTGCCGTCACATGCCTTTTCCTCCAATGCAGCTTTATTAACTTTGATCCATGATAATCTGTGTGCATGTCACACAGATTAGCGAGAGCCTTACCTTGCAGGTAGTCAGCAAGATCACCTCCATTGCAGTACTGTGAAGACAACAAACACCATCAGATTCAACATAGCTCAGCTGAATGGTGCATTATGTCATCATGACAACATACAGTTAGTGTTTGAGGGTGTGTCTCTGCTCATGTTCAAGTCCTAGCTCTGATAACAGCAGGATCATCAATTAATGCAGAGGATGTCTGGAGCCTTATCACTGCTGTCAACCATTTACCCTTATTTAAGAAGAGGAACACTATGGGCTGATGAGACATTAAAAGGTGACCTTCTGAGAGAAAAGAGAAATGCTCAGAAGCTGCTTGTTGCTTTCCGCCTTCTTAAGAGATTTATGGGCCAATTATTTCCACCCTTGAAACACAACTCTGGCTATTGGACCTTAGTTATGATTGGATTAATTAATTTTGCACTCATATAAATGATACATTCATTTTTTTGTTTTCAATTCAATCAAGACATTTTTCACATGTAAACACTGCTGTGAATGAACTGTAAAGGGAAAAGGCAGCAGGAGTCTGGATCAGAAGCAATGTGCAGCAACACAACATTGGTCCTCCAGCATCAATTTTAAAAATGTATTAGTCATCTCCATCTGATGATCTATTCTAGTGACATGTGGAGGTTGGTGCACTCTTATTTAAAGCTCTGAATGCTTTAAAGGGGCAGTATTATGTATCTTTCAGGCATGAAATCATTTTCATGCCTGAATCAGTAATCCTGAAAATGATTTCAGGCATGAAATCATTTTATTTAACAATCAAGTAGCTATTTTAACTTAGTTGTTATAAAAATGCCATATATATCAAATATGACTAAAAGAAATTTGATTTTGTAATTTAACTCCTTGAAATTGTACCTTAATGTCTTTTTTTTTAAAATCCTACTTTCTGAAATTCCGTGAAGTCATCATAACATTGCTCCTCTAATAATCCTTCAACAACGTTGCTACTGAATAGTCCCTCCTATAATGAGCCTAGTAGGTGTTGGCTAATTGCTGATGGCTAGTCTTAAGAAGCTGAGGAAGGAAATTGCAGGGAGGGCTGACCTGGGAGGCGGAAGCTCAGAAACGGTAGATGTGAGGCGGATTTACATTTCGAAGGTGGAGCTACATTCACCCAGCTGTTTCGCACAACTGAATGGTTACCATGGAAATTAAAGGATTTCTGAAACATGCATGAAAGAATCAAAATAACACTTCAGGATATGTTTTTGATGAGGGAATAGCATTATAACATTATGGAAAGCTCAAAAAAGTGGATTTAACATAATACTGCCCCTTTAATAGTTGTTGCCAATGTGACTCAGGAAGTGGACAGAGAGGAGCATAAAAGCTACAAGCTACAGGATAAATAATTTTGAGTATTTTCAGAGCCTGACTCAAGTTTCTAAACTTACCTCCATGACCAGGAACACAGAGCTGGGAGTTTCCTGGAAGAGAGGAGGCAGAATCAGTAATCCTGAAGCAGCTGTCTGCTTTACCACAGCAACAGGAAAACAGCCACTTTAAAGTATACTTCTTTGTGTCATCACAAAAGACATTTTTATTGATTGTTACTTCTCAACTTCTATATGGTTTGTCCAATAGAAATGTCAACCATGGTGAACAATACAAAGTGAAATGAGAGTGTGGTGGTGGAAGTCTACTACATGCCATAATGTGTTTTTACTTAAGTTCTAGTATGAAACATTTCTCGATAGAAACTTCCTGGTTTAATGAGTCAGCTTAATAAACAACTGAAATAAATGTAAAGCATTTTTCAAAATGACTATCTGTAGTTTCTGCCACAAATATTGAATATCAATTCCCCCTTTAATTTTTTGAATTCTTTATTTTCTAATGAATTTCCATTTATTGAAAAGACTAATAAATGTGACCAGATTTCAGACAGAAATGAGCTCAAACAATATAGACTCTAACCTTCTGACCACTACAGACTGTTCCCATTATCAGGTTTCTGTGTCCAAAGGCAACGCGAATATGAAACATTTAGCCAAAGCAGTGATAAATTATGTAAATTTTTCACATATACCGTCAAACGGCTAAAACGCTTGGGTGTAAATTGAAATGCAGTTATCCACAAAGGAGGCTTTCTACAGCACTCGACCGTTTTGTTAGAGCAAAACAGAGAACGATGGAAGGGAGCGATTACATCCAAGCATGTTTAATATTTGAAACTTAATTTTAAAAAAATAAAAAAAGACACCTAATGTCTCCATTTATCATTCTTGCAAAGTGGAGTAGAGTAAATTATGAGTATAATTTGTGCATATTTTGAACAGAAATTAAGAATTTTGAATCAAATCATAGACACCAAAAATTTGCATAAAGAATAAAAAAAAAACTGTAAAAGATTCCCACCCCTAGAATTCATCACCTCTTAAGAGTTGCAAACTTAAACAAAATAATTGCATTATCACCTTTGAATGAGTCCCAATACAGCAGCATAAAATAGCAGGCTGCTGATACAGCACTGTCATGCTGCAGATTTAGTCAGAAGCCAAGCTTGTGTATAAGGTTCTCATGTCTTGATCCATTCAACCCTCAACATAGACCAACTCAATCCTCCAACTTCTCCATCTGCAGGTAGTCAGACAAGGAGGGGTTTGGGGAGGCGGTACTGTATGCTTCCAAGTGTGCTAAAGGGAGGTTGCATAATGATTTATTGTGCAACACAGTTTAAAGAGAACAGAGCTGGGAACAGGTGTAAATTGTGTGTGGGGCCTGGCATCAACCTTGTCACTGGATGGGACAAGGGTAATCGATAAGACTCAGAAATCACAGAAACACACTCTGTTACATCCGTTATTCAAAAACAACCTCCCTGATGCATGAAAAACTGCTACTGAAGAAAACGGAGGCCATTAACTGTCACGATGTGGAGAGAAGCTTCAGTTTTCAGCTCGCTGTAAACAAGGCAGGTGGAGGAGGCTGCACACAGCCCAGTCTTTGTTTGTACTGATAGAGGAAGTAGCAGCTAACCGTTATGAAAGAAATGGCTGCTCAGATTATATTTATGGCCCAGTGTGTTCTGGCAGCACACTGTCTTGGATAAAATGGGAGAGTTTTGACTGCAGATGGTGGTCTACCCACCAAAGGCTAGGCACCAAAACAACCCTTTCTAGATCAAAATCCTCCAAAACAACCCTGCTATAAATAGCCATCTCTGTCATCAGAACATGCTCACAGTCATGTAACAGTTTCCCAAGCAGCTAAAAGTAACAAACTGCAGTGTAGAAATTAAGACAGCAGAAAAGACAAGAAAAAAAGTCAGCACAAACATAAACAAACATCATACCGCCAAGAGTATGAAAACCAGCATTTATTTGGCTGTTGGGTTGTTGCGTCACATTCTAACAGCAGCAGCTGACAGTTGTGTAACACTATGTGGAATAGGAAAAAAACAAGAACCAGGAGTGTGTGTGTCTGTGCAAGAGAACATGTTTGTGTGTAACGGCAGTTCATAGCAACTAGGCGAGCAATGTCACGCAAACGCAAGCCTGTCCATTCAGGAAAGCAGCAGCACACAACAGTGACCGAGTCAGAACGAGCAGGAAAACACGACTCAGGAGGGTGAAAGGCTAGGAACAGGTGGAGCTAAAGAACAGTAGATGTTTATCATCCCGCGGCCCAGGCTGGTGTGTATCATCCATATTAACTCCTGCGGTGAAGCAACATAACACAAGAGGCACATGTTACATTGCAGGTGACTGGGAGTGTGTTCACGTGCCTCAGTCAGCAGCAGTGAAAGCATTTCAGTTCCACCCACTCAAATGTCTGAAAAGCAAACTGCTAAAGGAAGGTAGGCTTTCTAGGAAACTCCAACTGGCTCCCCATTTCACTACGCAGATCCAGATACATCTACCCTCAGCCCTCTTTCCTTCTCACTTCCCCTCAATATAGATGGAATGTCTCAAAAAATTAGGACATGAACATGGGCCCCTCCAAAGACAAAGCCACACTGTCGGACTGTGCCTAGAGCCTAAACAGACCTCTCACGATACAGCTCTAACGTTTGCTACCACAGAATTCAACAAAGAATGCTGTCTGTATCTGCTGCACTGTCTTTGCCCAATTATATCCCATGATTCACATGTGGGGTGAAGCAACACTTTCACACACAACCCAAATATACAAAGACATGCGGTTGTACTCTTCAGTGGTAAGGCCATGCAATGGCAGCCAGTCTATGGAGAAAAATGTCAGCTTTACAGATGGTTGAGACATAATTAGGAAAAACATTATTATATCAATGTAAATTAAAGTCACAAACACTGGATGTAATACTGCAAAATGTTTTCACACCTGATAGTCTGGGAGATGCTGTGCAATTTGGAACTAAAACTACAAAATTTGTTTCATTTCCAGCTGCTGTGGTTCGCTTTCACATTGCACTGTATCAAACCAAACAAATCCTTTAAAAACCCGTTCTCCCCCAATGGTTGCACTGAGCGCCACTGAAGACAACACTGAGTGCAACTTCCTTCTTCACAAAATGGAAACAAAAATAGAATGACATCAGATTTTAGCGGTTGTAGGATTTTTCTTTCGTCTTTGGCAAAAGACCATGAGCCATTTCTCCAGCTAACATAGGGCTATACCACATGGATGAAAATGTGATGATAGGTTTTTGTTTTAAAGATCTGAAATGCAGCCAAACTGGTGATAAGACCTTTCCTGTCTTATCCATATTCCTCGAGCTGTTGTACTCATCTCCTCCTTTCAGCCTGTGCCACTGGTGTTTTTATTTTTAAGCAGTTATGAGGCACAGTCCCAAAACCTGAAACTGCAGCAGTGCAAGTTATTAAATTTGTTATTAGGTAAACAAAAATTGAGCGAGTTTTTGATTGCAACCACCTACCTTAGTTGGCCATGAGAGTTTGAGCAACTAAAGCCTTTTCTCTGCCAACATCCCCCAGAATGCTGTGCAGTTCTAGATCAGAGTTCAGTGAAACGATCAACATTCTATCAGACGTATTTTCTACTGATATTGATCATGTGTCTATTGTGATATATATTATTCATTTTTTGCCCAGTTACACTAGAGCTAGACGCACACCTTTGTTTTGGTTGTATTTACCTTGAATGCTCTGCACTGTAGTCCATTTCCTGTTTTTGGAATGGTCTTTGGTTCGCTTGGAGTTCACATATTAATTCAAACTGAACCAGAGTTCACTTTAACCGAACAGAGACAGAGGTTTGTAGGCTAGCCAGAGTTACACTTTTTTGGTCAGCATCAGAGTTTGATTACGCATCCACATCTCCCCAAATGAACCAGACTTTCCAGACAAACTACAGTTTGATAAAAAGTGGAGGACCCAGGGCTAGTGCTTTCTTGCTATATTTATCAACATTTCAGACAAGGGGAAAAAAAAATAAAAAATCATGATGACCAAAATTGGAATTGGCAGGCCAGATTTTTAAATATTGGCATTTGGCCAGAAAACCGCAATCCATGCACCCATACTTTATATGAACTATTACTTTTCACCTCAGTTTGGGAAAAAAAAAAACTACACTGTTTGGATCAGAATAAATACAATAAAAATAGGCCACTGACTTATAAAGACATTGTTTTAACATTCTAAGTTGATCTAAAATGCTTAACAAATTTTAGATCAAGCTGCCATCTGAGAAATTCAGATTCAAGTCCATTCAGATAAAATGTCCTCCCTCATTCTGCATAGCAAGCTCTCTTCAGTCTTTTTACAACAGAGCATTTATGTGTGTTAATCTGTGTGAGGCAGGTGAGATGTTTAAACATACTATGACTGCTTGATAGGAAGTAAACCACTGTGTTAATCCTTCCTACTGCTGAAGCCGAAGTTATCTCACCAAACCCCAGCCCAGCCAAGTAGTTCATGGATGGAATACAGACTATAGGTTACAAGCACAAACAATCATACCTAAAATATTTAGAGCTCAACTTATCAAGATTCCTGTTAAACACTCCACTAGAGATGTGAAATATATGATGTTTGAGTTAAACTTCTTAGGAACCATTTTTCAAATCCTGATTTACGCGTTTTCTTGTAATCTGTAATCCTACATACCAGCAACCCCACATCTCGCTTTCAATATATTTTTACAGTAGCTGCTTCTGTTGCCACATAACTAAGCAGGCCCAGATGGATCCAAAACACTCATAGATCAAACCAAAACATCTCTGCATCACATGACTGAGTCACAATGTTAGAACCAAGGTCCAATACTGATTTTGACATTTACTTTCCATCGTTTATCTTCTTGTTTGAAGAAACATTTTACTTAGGTCAAAAGGCTAAATGATAATATTTTAAAATTCCAAAACAGTTTTATGAAGCCAAATTGACATTTGACCTGTATACCCAAACCTCAGCAAAGAACCCACTACATGACTTTATGTTTATGACCACAAGCAGGACGAAAACACCTTCACCACAGTGAGACTGCATGTTATGGTACAGTTTAAACAGACCGGCTTACATATGATGCTGATCCTTCTCGGTTGCCAAACCGAGAAGTGCAGCACCTCCAATCAAGGTGTAAAAACAAAAAAGTAGAGTGGTGCAGTAGCCTAAAACAATACTAATATTTAAAAGTATAATAATAACAGCGGATCTGTTCCAGCACCTGTCACAAGTCGAGTGCTGTGAGCACACCATGCGACACTGATGAGGCCTTTTCCACCAGGAATACAACTGGTAGCTCTGGTTGGAAATGTGTATGACTTATGAAAAGTTGAATGCTTTTTAGACCAGATGGAATAAAGTTGTCATTTCATTCTATTAAGAACTTCGAATCAAAATTACAAGCATTACCTTTCAAAGCCTACTTAGTAACAGAGGCTGGGTTTTAAATAGGCACATTGCAATATGGCTCTGGATGAAGTTGTGACATCAGCAGAGCTGATATAAATATAGATAGATGGGCTGATGAGCAGAATGCCAGGAGCAGTGGCAACGTAAACACAGGCACAACGCAAGTGCTCAAACATTTGACAGTCTTTGCCAGAGGAGCACAAACATGTAGGAGAAACAGATTCTGTTTAAGCAGAGATATTTTACAGCAGGTAAAAGCCACTTCAAATTTCAGAATATTCTGAAAGACTGAAATTAGTACAAGGGATAATTTTCTTGTGATGTTTGGCAACTGACTGCTTGTTTTTGTCCCCCTCTGTTAGGTTAACCAGACATAACAACTCCACCATTTTCAGTCCAGCTATGAACTGAATTTAAGAACATGACGCATTAAAAATTATTTAGAAGAGACTATTCTTTAAATATTTATGGTGGGCCATGAGTGCCATTGAGCAGAAATAAAAGCCAAAGTTAATCTATCAGATTATACAGCAGATTAAGAGAGATGCTTTTGATCTTGGAGAAACAACTAGTATAGAATGAACTACTAGAAAACATGAAGTATGGAGCTGTGTTTATCTGGACACATTGAACTCCAATTAAAATAGTCAAAAGATTTCTTAGAGAAACTCCTCCATCAAACACGCTATGTGTAATATAATCAATGTGATCTGATGTTTTCTTATGCTGTAGATTGTAGAGTCTACAGAATCACCTAGCATTACCAGGTCACACAGAAATCAGTCAAACTTCGATTTTCTGCATGGCTAAATAAGACAAAATAACAACTATGAAACAGGAAATCGAAGATCATTACTGATACCAGTCAATTTAAAATGGACACAACATTCAGACACATCCATGTCCACACTGCTTTTTTCCACTTACCTGAACGTCATAAAGAGCCACAATGTTTTCATGTTGCAGTTCCTGAGTAAAAAGAAGAGAACATCATGATGCATAAATGGCAGCATTAATATGCTATAGATAATATATGCTAGTGCAATGAATAGCTCCACCAAGCCTGAAACACATTCAGGTTTCAGATCATTCTTTCTGTGAGTGTGAAGCATTGAATCATTCTGCTCACCTTCAGGATTTTGATCTCCTTGCCAAGCAGGATCTGGGACTTTGAGAGGTTCTTCTTATTGATGCTCTTAATGGCCACCTCCCACTCTGTTTTCTTTACAGCACAGATGAGAAAACGGGTTAGAGTAAGTTATGATGTGTTTGTAACATTTGACACACTTGATCCATCCCCAAATAACATATTTCTGTCTTCGGTTTCAGTCATCCTGACCAAACACCATTATAAAAATGCCTGTTATTGCTCTACTTCCTGGTTGCTGTATTTGTCTGATTTTAGGAGTTCTCAATAACCTCATTAGTGAGCTTAAAGCATGGTCTATTTTTGTCCATTTGCACCACAATGTTTTAAACCTGTCCATCACATATGATGCATACAAGGGGAAGAAAAGCTGTGTCACATGGTTCACAGAGCCTTGTTGGTATGGCTGTAATGCGATGCACTGAATGGTGAGGCAACAACAGAACCAGCGCCAGCCTACTTACTCTACAAAAGAGCTAGCCAAACCCTCAACCCCAAAATAAGATCTGAGACAAACTTTAAAAATAAAGATTCCTGGAGCTCACATGAGTGCGAAGACCACAACTATATATATATATATATATATATATATATATATATATATATATATATATATATATATATATACATATATAGGTGGAACACAAACAAACAAAAAGAAAGACTTAAAAAAAAATCTAAGAAATTAAGAATTACTAGGACACAGTCTGATTCTGTCAGCCTAGAGGAAGGTCAACATGGGAGTGTTGCGTGCGTGCGTGCGTGCGTGCGTGCGTGCGTGCGTGCGTGCGTGCGTGCGTGCGTGCGTGCGTGCGTGCGTGCATGCGTGCGTGCGTGCGTAGAAATACAAGACAGCTGAGCTACAGC
This sequence comes from Poeciliopsis gracilis, assembly GCA_911649635.1. Taxonomy (NCBI): domain Eukaryota; kingdom Metazoa; phylum Chordata; class Actinopteri; order Cyprinodontiformes; family Poeciliidae; genus Poeciliopsis; species Poeciliopsis gracilis. The sequence goes on from CAJVRI010001138.1 coordinate 48,967, forward strand.
TGAGCTGAATCACCAGCTTGCCCAGTCTGGTGTGACTGGGCCACCACTACATTGATATGAGGTGGGCCAGGGAGCTGGAGGAGGTTGACTGAGTTTCAATACAAAATGGAGAATAAATGTACTTTCCTTCTATGAGTTAAACAGAACACACAAAGTTAAATTTAAAAACAGAAGCCAGCTCTCAATTTCTAAAATAGCAACGTGGTCTTTTATGAATCACAGCTGATTGTAGTCTGAGCAACAGTGGGATTAGACACAGCAGAGAACAGAGACAAGCAACAGGAGAAAACCATGTAGTTATAATCTGCAGGATGTTTATTATGCCTCCTGTTTGAGATGTTAGCTTCACAGTTGGACAAACATAAACTTGCATCTCATTAGTCTTGCTTTGGGACTCAGTTAAGTGGCTCTGCAGAGCTACTTTATAGATTTCTATTTAGTGCATTTTACATGAGCTGGAGTGAACAATGTGCTTCTATTTGCTCTTCGTGGGTTTGTTTGTTCTACTTGGAACAAACAAACCCATGAGCCCAGATTTTCTCATAGCATGGTCAGATTTAAGGACATAATTCAATTTCCCGAGCATTATTTTATAATCTAATAGGTTTCTGATCTCCAGCATGAATGAACACTATGCAGCTGTTTTATAAGGAAGGCTTGTATTCTTAAATAGACAGCCACTCCTACCTCAGGACGTCAGCGAGTCATTGACTGTTGCCTGACTCATCCGTTTCATGAATGAACCAAATAACATTATTAATTGTTTACAAGATGCACAATGTCAATAAAATACATTGAGGACCAACAAGAGTGACTGCTATCATTTCTAAGCGCCTATAGGTTCCGATATTTGGTTAAAATGTTAAATAAATCAGCATCCTGAGGAGGCGGCAGCCCACATACTGCTGCAGAGCTGCGCTCTCCACTCACTGACCCACATTTTATCATTGGACTGGTGCTCGTCCTCTCTATGCGGGAATATTTAGAGTCGCACAATTTGAATCGATCCATTTCATTACCTTTCTGTGTCTTCCCTTGAACACCACTGCGAACGCTCCATGTCCAACCAGGTCCTTCCTGCTGTACTCAAAATCTCCCACAGTCTCCATCGTGAGAGGGGAAGGAGATCAGCTCAGATGCCTCAAAACTCCGCTGTCCTCTTCAGAGGGGGGCAGATCCGCTCCGAGCTGATGCTGCTTTAGTTTCAGTTATTTCATGGCAGGTTCCTCTGATGTTCCCATAAGGTAAAAACAGGAGCTGGAGCCTGGAGATTATGCATTCAAGTGCCCTGCGTGAAGACTGGAACGTTTGTAATATCACTACCGATCAGTCGGCGTTGATTAAGGGTAGCATCAATCCTTAGCTTAACTGTGTCAGTCCCAGCTGTCTGCTTGTCTGTGACCCAGTTGAACGATTGCTCTGTGCCCGGTCACCTGACTTGTCCCGATGGATTGTCTACATGATGGGAAGCCGAGGAGACATGACTCTGCGAAGCCTGGATCAGCTGCAGCTGCAGAACACTGCGTTAGCCTGACCGTGACATAACCCTGCGGCTACCCTAGCGTCATGGCTGCATACCACGGCAGCTCTGCGCAAACATGCTAACAATAACATGAGCTCAATGGGTCACCGCTTTGCTAAAATACAGGCAAATTATAGAGAACATTAGCTAACTAACATTAGCAGCAGGTTTGCGTTCAACAATTAACCCAAACATCCTAAAAATGTCAACACTGAGCTCTTGTTTATCCACACAAGGCAGACCAAATTACTGGTCATCTTCCACAAGTCGTACAGGTCCAGAAGACGTCCCTCGATGCTGATAAACACTGCCGTTTTCCCAGCCTAGCGCCCGTTTCATCCGTGGGGAAACTTCGAACGTCACTATTTATCTTCGTCGACTACTTTAAATTAACTACCAGCTACTGACACCTGCAATTACATGTTTGGATGCCAATTACAACGCACTAAACCGATATAAACTGTAACGCTCAAGTATATTACAAGGACGGCCACAGTACTACCACCTGCCACTGAGTTCAACAATACCCATAAATAGTCCCATGCTCTGCTTTTATACGCTACCGCCGCCGCACAAACTGACGGCATGTCCTTCCGCTACAAGAACTAATCCGTTACACGAATAAGTTTACGCTCGGCAAAAAGATAAACCAGAAGTGTAGTCTCTATCTTTATGTTATAACGTTTTTTCTGCTGTTTATGTGAAACAACCTACATGTTTTGGCTCCTCTGCCAAACATGTGTGGTGAAACAGTACACAGCTATGGTGCAGGACAACCAAATAATTTGGATAAAGATATATTATCAGATAAACGTGGTTGGGTCAAAAATGAGAAGCATGGGCAATATTTACAATCTCATTGAAATGAGAGTCTCTGCAGTGATGCAACATAGCACACTTTGTGAAATTGAAACGTCTCTTTAAATAATGGGAAGAACATTAAGATTTGACCCCCTCCAGTGGCTGGAATTGGAACCGGTGGATCGGGTACATCCCGGTCAGGTCGACAGTCCATCACAGGGCAATATAAAAACAAAAACAAGACTGAATGATCTGGCGTGGAGGCAGAGAGAGAAAACTGGGAGTGTGTCTTAGGGACAGCGTGACTGTGATAATCCAACAAAGAACAACGTGTGGTTAACAACCAACTGATACATAGAAGCACTTAGCAGTAACACAATAGGATTTAACATGCAAATATGTTGGAAATGGACAAATAGAGGTTTACTCCCCACTGAAAGGAATGGGTTAACTGAGGCTCAATCAAAGAGAAGTCTAAAAAAATCACACATTCTTCTGCCCTTTTTTTTGTTCAACGTCATCCATTCCATAAAACACGTATACCATCTGATTGTTGCTTTTTACCTCTTAGACTGTGTGCACCTTCATATGTGCAGTGAGCTAAAAGGAGGAAAAAAATTTTTCCAGACCTCGAAACATTTTATGATCTGCTCTTAGTTTTTTATACTTACAGAACGTTCTGCTGAGAAATGAGACAATTATATGCAATATCTGTGTTTTGTATCAGTAGTTGCAGTTTTTGTCATAAGGTATGCAACATGAGTAACTCTTCACCCAGACAGAGTTGCAGCTGCCAGTTAAAACATTGTCAGTGTTATTACTTATCAGTGTCCTTAATACTTTAACTTTTTACACAAGGTAATAAAGCTTAAAATGTGTATCATTGAAACTACTCTCAGCTCAGACTCAAAAGTTTTGTGGCCCCTAATTGTTCTGACGGCTCTCAAAACTGAAATGATTGTATTTTTTGGTACTTTGAGGATCAGATCAGAGGCAGAGCCCACAGTAAAGCGCTCACACAGCCGCAGATACTCAGCTTTCTACACATTCATGACCCTGGAGTGTTTCAGTATGTTGACACCTTACAGTAACAAACTGTAATGTCCATTATGGGGTTTTATCTGACAATAGTATTGTATAAGTGTGAAAAGGAGGAAAATGATCCATGGTTTTTAAATGTTTTGGACCAAGTCTTAATAGGGCTCTAAGCAGATTTTCATTTGGGGTCACATATACCAACCTGTTAACACCAGATTTATCATTCCTAAGCTACAATATGTGTGTAACATACCTCCTATCAGTATCATTTGTGATTAACTTAAATCACACCAGTGTAATTATGATTATTGATTTTAATCTTACAGGAGCAACAATCAAACAAATATTTGAGTTGAATAAGATCAATAATCCTTTTTATTATCTAGATAATCAAAAGAGTAATTGACAAAAACTTAGTCAAATGGTTGAGCTAAAAACTCACAAAAAGCAAAACAAACTAATTTAACATTCATCAAGCAGATTCCTCTCAAGTGATACTTCAAAACATGTTTCACAGGAGCTCTTTCATAAATGCATCTTAAAGAGTGCATTCCCAGATGGAGGACGATTGCTTCTAAAATCAAGGTAAATTACAAAGTTTTGTGTTGAATTCAGTTTTTCTTCTTGGCTTTGCCTGATGTGCTGCCAGGTTTGGAGGAGGGGTTGTATTTAGAGGAGAACATCATTGTGAGCAGCAGCAGCACAGGGACCAGCAGGTACGGCGCGTATATGGAGACCAGCAGCCAGCGCTCCCAGTTAGTTTGGGGGCCCGGGTGGGGTTTGACAGGGAACTGATGGAAAAGGATGTGGGCTAGGATGGGAATCAGCGTGGTGGCAACATGCGTGGCGTACACAGTGGCAGGAGTCCGGATCCACTTACAGCCACCTGAAAGATGAGAGGGATGAGGAGAAGATGCATCTGGCTGCAGAATTTCACTGACATTTAAACCACTAAGGATATAAAAACATGGACATGATACACTGTGCAAAAGTCATATTTGTAAGTTTACATCCTGACTTCTTTTTCTCACTTTCTTTTTCACTGATTGTGCAAAAAGAAAGTGCACTCTGACCACATCATTAGGCCATTAAACATAATCTGATCTTTTCCAGGTGTTAAAACTAAGCAATTTACACATCAAATCAGCAACAAAACATTATGCTTAACTGAGATTCAAAAGGAAACGGAATGGAAGCAAAGAAATCATTTTTATCAAGGTTTCACATGGTTGTGGAGGAACCTCTCTTCCACACAGAGCTTCTTTAGTTCAAGCTTGAACTCAATTGTTTATTCCCACCTATCTGCAGTTGTTCTTGGGGCTTTTTTTCCAGTTCAAGAGCACATGATGCCTAGATTTCACATTTAACATTAGACATCTTTGATTGGTGACTGCGTCCTGTGGCAGCAAATCAGGCCCAAACTCCTCCACCACCCTGCTTTACAGTTAGCTTAAGATGCTTTCTGTTGTGTTTTGTCAGGTTTTTCACATAAGGGGGTTCTAAAAGTCCAATTTTATTGGTTTATTTTTGCAGTTTCTTTAAGAATTTCATCTTTCTGTGAACTTATTTGGACATCTACTTCTGGGAAAATTACCAACGGACCTTGAAACATTTCAAATTTCCTAAAGACTAACAGATATTTCTCTTAAATCCCAGGTCATGTGGTCAACATTCCACACATTGTTTCTATGTTTTTGCCTACAAGTAATGATTTATGATTATTGTTGTTCTCGATAAAGCTTCATATTTTTGCTTTGCATCATCTTTTACCCTGTCATCCCCCTGTGACCTCCTGCAATGTACTGAGCCTGAAGTCTGTGTTAAGCTCAGTACATTCCCTCTTACTGCTCAGTTTGTTATTGGGGCCCTGCCATAGCAATGCATAAGGAGAGCAGTTACTACTTGCGAAGCAAGTAGTAACTGCCTCCATGCATTGCATGGCAGGCACCTCTTAATCTACACGTAAAGTAGACACGTCTCATCTATCACCCAGATCGTTTCTTTATTATTGGGGCCCTGCCATAGCAATGCATAAGGAGGCAGTGACTGACTTGCGAAGCAAGAAAATTTCAAAATAAAAGCCTTGATAGATTTTATATCAGGAACTTGCTGTCATTGGTATTATGTGACTTTTTCAACAAAACCACTGTTACACATGGGATTAGATTGGCCATTTAAAATCAGTCTAACTGAAAATTTAAAATAAAAGCCCAAATTTTTAAATGAGGTTATTGCTTTTTTGAGCATTAAATAACTGATTTAATCCAATCAATGTTAATCATGGTATTAGTTTAGAAATTTGAAATGAAGCTTACTGAAATTTCAAAATAAAAGCCTTAAGATTCATCTGTGGCTAATGCAGCGCCACAAGGCGCTGCAATGATATTAGCTTGCATTATCATTTTCTCTCAAGTTAGGGCACTGTCTTGCGCAGGAATTAGCATTAGCATTAGCCTTTTACCTTAAATGAGATATTAGCTATTTCCCTTACTTATTTCCCATGTTTAGTGTACTGAATGGAGTATGCCAGGCTTGTGACTCTCCACATGCTATTGACTACAGTGCAGCTTTCTTTAGCATTGATGCTAATGTTTAGCACGCTGGCTCCAAACCGATGGGCACACTTTGGCAGGGCCCCGGTTAAATTTCTTCAGGAATTTTCTAGTTATTAATTGTAATTTTGTATAACTCTGTATCCTTCCTGTCACTTTTTTGCTGAATGCTCCTAAGGGACAATAAAGGTATTTCTAACCTAAGCTGGCTTCAGTCGGTTCAGGCATGTGGTCCATTGATACACTCATACAACTACTGATAAAACTAATAATTTATATGGATGGTGTGACCTTTCAACCGTGAGAACGGTCTGTTAGTGAGGTATTTTTAGTCTTTTAAAGTTATGTAGTGTCCACAGCTTAACTTTAAAGACTTGGAACTGTTTTTTTTTCCCTTTCCAAATCCTAACGCAGAGATACAAATCAGAAGCTATATCCTCACCTTGTTTCAATTTTCTGTTTGTTTAAGCAGTTGGTTTCACGCATTGTTTTTGAAGTTTACTCACCTTTCAGAAAAGCATAAGCTGCGATGGGGAAAAATGGCATTTGGAGAAAAGCCTCGCAGAAAATGAACGACTTGAACCACTCAGGAGGATCCAGCACCATGGGGTCTTTGAACTCCTCTGCATACCACCTCAGAAGATTCTTCAGCTGGTGGGAAAGACTGGATGAATCATCTCGGAGCAAACAGATGAACAAGACGCTGTGCTCTCAACTTACCGGCTGGGGGTAAATATGTTCAGGCAGCAGAGCTTGTAAGTCAATAAACAACGTAATAGGAATGTGGGAGGCAAAATAAAAGAAAAAGATTATTTCTAACACACGAACAGCCATTATGTGTGAATGGGCGCTATGGACAGACTGGAACCAGGGTCCAAAATCCGCAACGGCGCTGTGGCGTAAAAACGCATGTTCCATGACTACATCCTATTGGCTCACAGGGAGAGCGGGCGTTCCTGAACGCACCACTCCCTTCCTGTCACCAGAATGAAACCACAGCTGTGGAGGAATTTTTCTGCCATAATGCGAGAGCACACATTTTCAATCTGAAAGCAGAATTTCGTGTCTTTTGTTCTCAAAACTTGCAGGACTTTCCTCATATTTTCAGTTTGAAAGCAGAACTTAATCTCTTTCGTCTCAAAAGTTGTAAGGCTTAAACAAAACTTCTGATCTCTCAGATATCCACTGTCCTTTCTCAAACCTTTCTCCTTGCGCTCAAAACTTTTCTCTGTCGGATGAAATCTCTGCTTGCTTTCAAATTCTTCTCCGCTATATGGGAACAAAAACGTACCAACCCTGCGACAGACTGGCAACCTGTCCAGGTTTACCCCACCTCGCCCCAAAAAGTCCGCTGGAGAAACACACCGACCCGCCACCCCGCTCGGAACAAGAATGTAAAGAAAATGGATGGATTAATGGATGTCTAGCAACCTCTTATCCAATAGAATTGAAAGCGTTATACTGGGTGTGTTTGTTTCTTTTTAGTTTGTGTGCCTGTGTGGCTACTTTTGGTTGTAGCAACCTGCGCCGCCCACTGGAAGCAGGGAGAAACTTCAATGACATGAAGAAGAAAACTGTCCGCCCACATGGGGGCTTCAGGGACCGCTCGTAAATAGTAATGCAAAAATCGCGATGTATTTCTGTCAAGAATGTAAAATTCCCCCAAAATTAGATGTCCCCCTTTTATGTTGCTAAAGAGTTAAAATAAGAAAAATTGAGATACATGTTTAATGTAAAAACGACAAGTATAATACATGTTTTAAAAAGTAACATAAGACCCAGTTAAATAAGATCCAACAGAATGATGCCAAACTAAACATCTTTTTTCCGCTCCTCTTTCAAACCGCATCTCAAATGCTTATGTACAAAGAAACACACATAAAGCATAATAAACGAATAGTTCCTGATTTAAATTATTTGTATTAACACAGCTTTGATAAATATTTAAACGTGATGTTCTTTAAAGACGATGCTCCCTCGCAGATTGTTATCTTCATTATATTCTGCCCGATCTTTAGCCAAGTTCTGCGAACTCTCCACATCCACATAATCCTGCAACAAAGACAATAATTCGGTTGGTCAGAAAATTCACATTCTATGAATTTATATTTGTGGCTACAAAACTAAAATGTGGAATAAATCAACTTTACATTTGCTCTTTGAAAGCGTCAACAATCTTTCCAGGAAAAACAACAACCAAAAATCGCAGGAGGCAGATTTGAGAAAAGTTGCCTCACATTAATTCTTTTAGACACTGAATTTAGAAAGCAGATGATTTATATGTTCTGTTGTTGTTTTCATGTTAAATTCACAAGCAAAGCTTTTACCTGCAAAAAATAAATAAATAAATAAATAAATAAATAAACTTCCATCATTTGCTTGTGAAACTTCTTCTGTAAAAGTGGTGACCTTCTGGTGAGCCAAGCCACAATAATCAGTATAAGACCAAGTCAAGGCTTTTAGCCAATCTGACACTTTGGCTTGAAAGAGCACCAAATTTTGCAGGAATTTTTTTACTGATATATTTAAAATAAAAAAACGAGAGAACAAATCATTTACATAATTGCAAAGGACAAAGATTTTGTGTTACAATTTTATTGTGTAGAAAAAGTCTGATTCAAATTAGACCATATTTCTTCAATAATTTCAACTGTTAACTTATGACCTAAATTTTATTCCACTAGAAAACCTTAAATTTCATCTCCACAACATGAACAAAAATGCTCACTGCGTCATCCTCTATGATGTTCTCCAGCATGGAGACGATGTCCTTGAAGGCGGGCCTCAGGGTGTAGGGCTCCTGCCAGCAGTCACGCATGATGTGAAGCCTGCAACATGCAAACTGTTTCTCTTTCATGCACATGTCCGCTGTCAGTGTCTGTGTTCATGTTTTGGAAAATGTTGTGTGATTTCAATACCAATGTAAATTGTTCAAAAGACTTTGCTTCATTGTCAATACAGATGCACAGATACTTGATGCCAGCATAAGTTTTGCGCTGTGAAATCTCATATGTAATATACGTTTAAAATTGATCAAATCAATTAATGCAATATCATACAATGTTATTTTTAAAGTGGCTACAAAATAACAAAACAAAATTCATTTATGAAAATTAAATGGATTCAAACAAACAAGCCAATGAGTCAAATATAGTTTCTTTTGTATAATGAAATACTTTCAATACCTTTTCTTAACTTAAGTTTCAGATAATTACTGATGTTATCAGGTTTTGATTACCAATTCTTCTATTTTGACTGATATTGACTTCAGCTGGACTCTTTCCCAGCTTCTCCCGGAGCAATGATGTACAGTACTGAAGGAGGTGACTCTTTTGTGCCAAAGCTAAATGCAGTGACACTAGATTTATTGTGCAACTCCTCCCTCATATGATAATCTAAAAAAATGTTAACTGTTTCCACAAAAAAAGAAAAGAAAATCTGTCACTGCAAAACCTTTAGTCATCATTATGAATCATACGTTTGTAACCCTGTTTAGTTTTGAAGCTTAGAGACAAAAATCAGCATGAATGATCAGATATGACATGGGTTTTATGTGGTGAGCCTTTGCTTACATTTCTGGTCTGCATCCTTCAGGGTTTGTGTTCTTATGACCCATGCAGATGTGGAACACCACTTCCTCTGATGTCTCCAGGTTGGGGTATGGTAATGTACCTGAGATTTGAGATTATGTAGAAAACACAGTTTAAAGGTGATATTCTGTTTACTTCACTAGATCTATCATATTTGCTCATATAATATTCTTTATTTTTAGTTATTACTTAGATGTTTTATGTTATAACCTCAGAACAAATCCTGTTTACATTTTGAAGAACAGAGCCTCATGACAGAACAATAACACCTGCTTATAAGCTGAAACTAGAGGATGAAAACAGAATCTATGGCAAGATATTCTCCATATGTTTGGAGGGTGCACATCCCAGATTATTACATTGCTTAAAATAGAAGACAATGAAGGGAATTCAAAAGAGGAAGAACAAACTTAGCATAAACTGTATTTATTTGCAGTATAATTATCTCTTACCAGCTTGCTTTCTACATGACTGCTACTGTAAGTAATATGACTGCAATCTCCAGTTTAACCACCAGAGGTCAGCACTTGCTGCATACTGTTCCTTAAACTCAAAACTAAAAGGCAGCATAATTTGATTTGTGATGATCTTTTTACGTAGCTAAAGAAAAACTGTTCTTTGGTTGTAACATGTTGATGGAATTTCCTGAATTCAGATGTTTTCAGAATACTGTTCAGCACGGTGGTGCAGTTAATAGCTGTTTACAGTAAGCAATTTGAAGCCTGGTGCTGCTCTAACTGAAGTTTAATTAGTCTACACACATCCTCAGGTTTGCTTTACCTCCCATTATAATATATTCCATGTTCCGACCACCACCTACCAAACGTCTGCATCTCCCACAGCACAATGCCAAACGCCCATACATCTCCTTTGAAGCTGTAGTAGTTGTTCTTGAAGTACTCAGGGGGGTACCAGCGCAGCGGCACGCGGGGCTGCACAAATCACACAGCGGAAAAAGTCTACACACACTCAGAGAATGAAAAAATCTGTTTCCTCTCTAACACCAAACCTCATACAGCAGATGAACTAAAATCAGAAGGAGAAATGAAACTGCAGAATTTTCAGCATACATTTAGGTCAATGAGCTCCAAGTGCTTGTCTGTTTTTTGTTTGTTTGTTGTAGGTTGAAGCCGTATGTCTGTAAATGGGCCGCTTCCTGCTCTAAACAATGTCACTACCCCCACAGACACACATAACTAAGAATTTGATCTTCCATTTCAGACACACACATGGGAGGCAGTGTGGTCAGTGTGGAGAGCTACGTGCTAGATGACAGGCCACCAGCGTGTGTGGTGTGAACACACACTGTATTAAGATAATAATACAGTGTGTGTAATAAACCTGCTGTCCCCAGGCAGCAGGTTTATTTCACCATCAGAAAGTGAAGAAGCTTAATCATGAAACAAAGAGAATGTGAATCAAACAGCAAGGTGAGATAAAATATTGCTAAAACACTGAAATGAAAAGTGCTGAGACAATTTGTTACAAAATCCCCAAAAGAATATTTTGTAATGACATTGAGAATGGACTGAACTGTAAACCATGTTCTAAGGCTGATTTTTTTTCACACCTAATCTGATTTTAATCTTTTTTTTTTTTCTTGCTTTCTGGGGTGACATTCTGAGGTGAACTAAGGAAACCCATGAACAAAATCCATATTTTTCAAAGATTTAACTTTTCAAAACAGAAAATTTAATTAATTGATAAAATTTATTTATTGCTCAGCCCTTAACTCATCTCACAAAACAATACATCAGGTTTTCCCAGGCGGTCACAATGTTTTCTGTGCATTTAACTAACAAGAGATCATTTTTAAATGTTGCTGGAACCGTATAAAGCCAGAGAGAAACCCAAAAGAACCCAACTCTATCTACAAAATGAAAGCAAAGTGATCTAAATTGTACAGTGGAAAACAGAAAGTCCCCTGACATGTTACCAGACCTGCTGCCATGTATTTCATTCAGTGGTGAGCATGTGGCAAATTAGGTTGGTAGTTGAACAAAAAAGGTGAGAATGATGCAAGACAAGCTAAAACAATGCTCTCATGAGGTCATTATAAATAAATACACACATAGCAGCTAGTATTTTGGGCAAGCGGTGCTTGCCCAAAATACTAGACAACAGTACTGAACACATCCAGCATACAAACAATGTCTGTTTGTGTGTGCGTGGTGTGTGTGTAAGTGGATGTGCGCTCGTGTGTGTGAGTGTGTATTTCTTACTTGTGGACTCCTCCAGCGGGTGCTTCGGCGGCTCGCCATGCGGCTCAGGTCCCGGGCCAGACCAAACTCTGCTAATTTCACCTCCCAAGGAAACTTATTGACCATAATATTCCTCAGAGCTAAATCACAGTGAACGATCTGGACAGAGGACCACAGCAACAAGTGTGTCAAAAAAAACAAATATTCAAGCTCACATTCTTGCATGCAAGAATATGAATAATAGAGTCAAAAAGTCATCATCTGAAAGAGGTAGGAAAAGATTATTCTAAAGAAAAGATTAAAAAAATAATAAAACAATTTAAGCTTTCAAAAGAAATAAAATGGCAAAATATGTTAATAGTGAAATTATTTTTACCTAAAATCTACATGGACTGAAAGTCGTGTTGAAATTTTTTAATGTATGGATTCAATGAGACAAATGTTCCAACATTATATGAAATATTTTGAGAACATGCAGTCGTGTGTGAGAGGATTACCATTTTGGAGCGCAGGTGCTGCATCGCCAGGGCGATGTGGTAGGAAGCAATGGTGAGGAGGCTCTGCAGCTCTGCGTCTGCACTGAGGTGGACCCTGTTGGTCTGCAGGAAGGTCCTCAGTGTGCCATAACTGACATACTCCATGATCAGAATGGAGGGCTCTGTACACAGGAAGGTTCACTCAAACACCTCCAGAGCTGGAATGTTTAAATATTCAAAAGAACTGTTCCTGTAATATTCACTTAAAGGATCTGCCCTGTTTGATCGAGCACCAGCTTATGAATATGAGCATCCCAGAAGGCTTTGGAACCCTGAAAAGCCACTGCAGCTACATCTCTGGAATAACTGGAATATATTTTCTGATGGGGCTCATTTGTTGGAATAAAAGTAAATCTTTAAAACATACTCTTTATTAAGTTTATATACCAAAATGTTTTGTTTCCCATGGTTGTCAACAAAAAATTATTATAATTAAAAGAAAGTCTTGAAAACAAAAAATTGTTTCAGAAATAAATTACATTTGAAATAATATTTTAATTTAGATGCACCTGTATCTGTTTGTGTATTTGTTTGTGATTGGTTCTGAGTATTCTAAACTCTGTATCTGAAGGAAAAACTGTCATCATTCTTTCATTCAATAAGTACAAATAATTATGCATCAATAATAAATCGGAGATTACGCTGAACATTACAATGTTAGTCTGATTCACTGATAGAACAAATGGTCTTGTTTCTTTTTCTACAGTTTATATGAGCATGTTTCAACTTACGTTCAGTCGTGTTCCAGTCCAGCAGCTGGAGGATGTTTTTATGGTGAACCAGTTTTCTCATGATGCAAATCTCCATGTCCACATGTTTGGGACGCACACCTTAGAGGGACAAAAACACAACAAGATGAAACTAAATTATGACCGTCAACACATTTCAGATTAAATTAACCAATCTTTCAACCAAACACTTTTATAATAAAGACATTAAAACAATAAATAAAAAAATACTAAAACAGAGCAAAACTAATCTGTACTATTTATTGTGTTAATACAAATAAATCAGGTTTCATTGTGTGATTATGTTGACAGAATAATAAATGAACATTAAATCCCCTTTATTATTCTGGTGATCATTAAAGTAAATGTACCTTCTTTGCTGATCTTGCACGTGAACATGCTGTGACCTTTACATGTCCCTCTGCTCATCCTGGCCTGGTAGAAAACTCCCTCCTTCCCTGATTTGATGAGCTGCAGCAGAGTCAGGTCTGACTTGGTGAAACGAGGTTCCTGCAATAAAACACTCCTGGTGAAGTCATCCACAGAAGAAGAAGAACATGCAAACTCCATGCAGAAAGGACTGTCATTTGAACCCAGGACCTTTTTACTGCAAGGCAAAAGTGCTACCAACTGTGCAGGCCACACTGACACTTAAATATTGATTTTCTTCTGGACCCAGCTGGTACCTGCTGCAGGCCTTTCCACAGCCTCTTGGAAGATAACCGGACTGTGGTTATCCGTAAAGGAGTTTCTGGAGGAAGCTGCTCATCATTCTCCACTGACTGAACTGTGGGTGTCACAACAGGGGTCTCGATCTGAGGCAAATGTCTCAGAATAAACTTGCTGCCCTGTTGCATTCGGACGGTTCGAACCAAGGCACGGTATCTGCAGAAAAAATGTTTCATAAAGCAACATTGTGCAAAACTGAAAAGGGCCATTTAAAGCAAAAAACTCTGTTTAGCTTGACTGCCTCTTTTTGTCAGAGAGCAACAAATGAGTATTTAAAGCATCGTTTCATATTTACCTTTAAACTGGATTCTGTTGAGAACCAATAAAAGGTAAATATCTAACTGGCAGAATATTTCTGGCAAGAGAAACCAGAAATATTCAGGACTTCAGTTCACATCTTGAACGTCTCAGTGTTGACTGGTTTGTGGTGATGAACTCCAGCATTCTAATATGTAAGTAATATTTTAACATGTTAAATCATTAAAATTAAAGTTAGTCTTGCCCCTTTAGTATCTTTGGAAGTAATAAATTGAGAGCCTTGAAATTAATAGGTACAGTTAATTGTTTATTTCTATTTATGGATTTCTATCACTTTTAGCCTTGAACTGCAGAGATATTTGCGTTGCTTGTGATGCTTTGTGGCCCCTGACTGCACACATTTGGCAACATTTGGTTCATTTGGTTTTTAAGCTAAATTATGTGTGATAAATTTCAGTCTTCAAAGAATGGAAGACATTCTTTGAAAATTATTTTTTTTTATTTATCAAATGTTTTACTGTGACTTTACTTTCAATCAGGATCCCAAACATCCGGTGGCTTTTACAGGAAAGCAACCTTTGGTACGTCTATTTATTAAACTTGGCTAAATACAGGACATATTTAGTTCCTATTGTGAGTTTTTCAGACCAAGAGAATAGAAAATAATCTCACCTCCTGATGATTTGGACCTGTATGACTTTCTTTAAAAAAGGCAAAAGTGTTTGACCTTTTTCACGTATTGCATCTACATGAGAGACTTTATATTATTAAATTTGTGAATGTTTAGTCTACTGCTGAGCAGGAGAAATTCAAATAAACTTAAATATTTATTTGAAAATAGTTTTTGTGAGAACTTTCAGCATTGGGATTTTGGCCTGACTTAAAAAGCCATGGGAGCATAGAGAATTAAAATAACTCTAATCATACCACATGCTTTCTGTAGTACTATGAAGAGATACACATGAATTGCACATGAATTGCACATGAAAGGATGTTTGTCATCTAAACTAGCAAGGAGGTTTTAAATAGAAATCATAAGTGCTGTGATGAATTTCTGAGCAAATTTGTGCTGCACACAAATCAGGATGTGTTTGACCCTGAAGACTGAACTTAAAGTGAGCTTTCTAAAAACTCAATTTCAAATATATTTGTTCATTTTAAATTTAGCATGAGCAAATTGCACAAAAAAATTCTTACTTTTTTAGAAAAACGGCGCCCAGCACAGTGAACAGCAGCAGGACAAAGCAGAGAACTCCAAGAATGACGTAGAACGCTGCAGAAAGACGGAGGTTCACTTTTCAAATGTCTGGATAATTCTGCTGGATATTAATCTGATTTGTGGAAGCCTGACGGCACACCTAGACACATATCAAAGGCAACGTTCATCATGCTCTGCGTCATCTACCCCAGGAGCCCAAAGTGGAGGAGTGTGAACAGAAGAACATCACTTTGGTCAGGAAAAGGGATGAAAACCTTCAGACAGATGTTGAGGAAAAACAGTTTTGTTTCAAACTTGGCTACAAAGCAAGGAGACACAAGAAAGATGTTTGCTGAACATCCAGCCACCTTACCTGTGAAGACAAGAACGGTAGAGAATCGAAGGATCCAAACCAACTGTAATTCTTTACTGTTCTGAGCAGCTTATTAACACAACGTCAATCTTGTCAGTTTAGCGTTATCCTCTGACCTATCTGTCACATTACCAGCCGGAGCTCAGCTCGCATGTGAACCACAACACAGGCAGAGGAAGTGAACAGAAGCAGCAGGTGGCTTGAGATGCAAACTCCCTCAGACACAGCGCTGATACTCAGCATGGAGTCAGACCACAGTGCATGCACAGGTGGGCCAATCTGAAGCAGTGGGATGAAGATCAGGATGAATTCAACCCTCAGTTCAAACAACAGCAACAAGTGCAAAAATATTCTTTGCAAGATGTGACTGAAGGGTCAAGAGATGCTTTTTTTTTTTTTTTTCAAAACTGGAACTAGAGTTTTTTCATAAAGTATTTATTGTAAGACTTTCAGCATTGACTTGTAGCAGAGAAGAAAGTCATCAGATAAATAATATTACAACTTAAGGTTATGCAGTTCTTTTAAAAATTCAAATGCTGTCAATAGCTACTAATGATGTCCTAAAAATGTTCAGCTCATGATCAAAATGTGCCTAACATTTTAACAAAATCAGTAAAGTTAGCTCATAAATTTCCAGCATTTAAAAGCTGCTAAAGGTACCCCAAGCTATTTATATATTTTTTACTCAGAATAACTTTATCTGTCAGTCTGGGTCAGATGAGAGGCGGACCGGAAAACCTTTAAAATAGTGTGCAGGGTTACAGCTTGCATGTGTCAGTAGCACCTTTTAATTCGGAGAAGCGGCTGCAGAGACCCTGCATGTGTGGTTTTCCTCCCTGAGCTGCAGCAGAAGCTCGCTGTGACAGCCTGAACACACACCGTCACAGCGACAGGCACAGATCAAACCGAGTCCAGCACAGGCAGGATGTGGCCTGGCTCTGCCAGTTCTGGTCAAACAGCAAGAAAAACCCTGAATTTAAGCCTGTGCTCACATGCGACATGTTGGGATGTTTTCATTTCAATGTGGAAGATAATCATTCTGACAGTTCATTAAAGTGGTGTCATTAACATCTGAGAGGCCTCGCTCTGATGGCGTTTTTAAAGTTTCTGGATTCCTGTTTTGTTAGTATCACTGATTGTTAGTATCAGGTATGTATTTTCCAGGCACAGAGGGCCATTTTTTAGCACAATCATGTCACCTGTTATAGAAATGATGTGTATATCAAACATGGTTTAAAAGAAACTTGACTTTAAAATTTGTCATCTTAAGATGGGCTCCTGCTCTTTTTGACATGAGGAGCTTTGGTTTCCTTAACAAGTCTCACCTTGGAAAAGGTAAATTGATAATTAACTTTACATAATTTAATTAAATTATTGGTAAGGAAGTAAAATATGAGGAAGTTGTTTTTACCACTTCTCTCCCCCAGGAGGTTTGCACAGGAAAAACATTATAACTATTCTTGTTCTGCTTGTTTTTTTTTTTGTAATGGGCTTATATGTGACGATAGGAGTTTGGATTTTACCAATCATTCCTCATGTTTTCTTCAAAAATGATTTTGCCATAATTGTGACTTGTCTGGCCACAATGCTTTCACCGAGTCATGGTTGTAATGCACCTGAGGCCAAAAGGCTAATGCAAACACTGAACAAAGTTTATACAAATATTACTACGGTTTTTACTATGTAAAGCTCGGCAAATATTTCCAGAGTATTCCTTTGTTATTGTGGTTCTGTTTCCCGTTATTAAATGCTGTCTTGATTGAGGACCAGCTGCTGTCCTGGTGTCACAACTGAACTGCAAAAACAGTCTCAGCACCAGCATCTCAGCCTATTCTGCAGAGAAATATGTAAGCATTTTCAAAATGTTCCTTGTTCTTTGATTAGTAGCCCACATCACTACCCCTCCACCACTGTGCTCAGCAGTTACTCCAAGATGTTTTTGATGGTACCTCGTTTTTCTCCTACAGATGTGCTCAGCATCATTCCCTTAAAAATGCTAAACCTGCCAAACTATTTCCATAACTTTGAACAATAAAAACAATATTTTTAATGAATGTAATTTCATTTGCAGTTTAATTTGTTGCTTGGTTATTTTGTTACAGATCAACAGTATCACTCCATATACAACTACAAGTACAATAGTTTGTACAGATCATATTCAAACACACAATTTTCATTGGCTTATTTACAAAACACTTTATGTACATGTTTTAATGTCAGTGCAATGTCACTTTCTTTCAACAAACACCTTACAAAAATGCGTCTTTTTTATTTTTAAATTAACAAGTCAGCTTTCAAGCTGACAGTACAGAAGTTAAATAAAAAGAGACTACAAACAGACAGCTCAGTAGTAGATCGCTCCGCCTGCCAACATGCTGAAGTTATGTGCGGGGTGAGGGGTGGGGCAGGGGGCATCAGCCCTGTGGTTTAACTGGGTCTGTTTGTCCAGCCTCAGCTAACAGATTGGTTTCATTAGGCAGATCTTTAGATTTCTGAAAATTGTGCTAAAATTAGCCCCTATTTTTAACAACAGTTTGAGCTGCAGGTGGCCTGAGAGCACATTTATGGACAGAAGACAACAGAATCAAAAACTGACATGTACTGGGCATATAACTGAATGCAGGACTAGAAAATGGGTTCTTGACTGATCTGATCCTTACTGCAATTTTCCCTTTAACTCATTTCAAACACAAAAAACTGAACGTCATAAATAGCTCAGCTAAAAGGCAGAAAGGTGGAGAAAAAACAGCGTTCAGAGCAAACATAAATAGCACTCATCTGCATACTTTCATTCATTCAACAGTCTTTGCAAAGGAAAAAATGACTTCATTCTAACACATATTCTCCAGAACAATGTCTTCTCCATGGAGACAGCAGCTAAAAAGGAAGCAAACATTTGGTGTGTGAGCGTATGTGTGTGTGTAGTGGGGGAGCCAGAGGACATTTCAGCTGCAGAGGTTTCCTACTACTAATGATCAACTTAATGGTGCAAACAAATCTCATTTTGAGGCCGTTGGAACTTGTTTTAGCTGAATGTGTGCTGAGATGTCATGTTATGAACTCAAAACCTTTGGTGCTACTGCACATATTTAATCTGTATAGTAACCATGAGTCATCAGCCCACTTCAGCAGGTTGTCTGAAAAAATCTGTAAAGGGGCTTACAAATCTGACACCAGATTAGCACAAGATCATAAGTAACCAGCTGATCTTCTGAAAAACTTGTTTGACTTGGCAGCCAAATCAGGTAGAAATCACTTCCGCTCACATTTACTTTGAACCAGTGGCAGGCTGAAGATGGTTCACATATTAATTATAACTAGAAATCTTCTGAAGTGGGGTTCAGGTGTGAGGTCATGAGCAGTCAATATCCTACTTTCAGTAGAGCCACAGCAAAGCTAAAACAGACTTTTATTTTTAGAACGGAAATCTCAAAATGAGCATAATGAGTTATGTTAACACTATTTTACAAATCTTTCAGTGCAGTCATGTTTGCATTAAATCCTTATTTACACAGAACTCTGTCCCTGTTTGCAGGTAAATTGGGCCATAATGGCCTTCAAATGTGAAACATGTATTGGTACATTTCTGCTTAGCTGTACATGTTCCACCTGCTCCTGTGATTAACCAACTAACTTTCCAACCAACTAAAATTCTCACTAGAAACACATCCATAGCAAGTATGACTGGTTTAAAGATTTATGAACCAATGTTTACATTGAGTGCAGGAAATTCTTTGAGATTGCGGTAGTTTTAAGACAGCCTCTGAACAAAACCTCACTTCAAAAAGTGGGTACTATCCCTTTAAATTGACATCACTTGAATAACTACAATTTGAAGGCTCAGCTGCATCAGTCAAGTTTTTTTAGGTTATTGATTAAATATTAGAATAAAATCACTAATAAAATTTTTGATGATAGTACAGTTAACATTTGTTCTCCCTAAATATTCCAGGTTTGTTTCCAAGGTTGCAAAGATTTAATCATCAGAAAGATGTGTAAAGTGACAAAAGGGAACTGCAGCAGGGATAAGGTGCAAAGAGAAGTTTGCTTCCTGTGGGCGTGGCTTCAGCTAGACATCCAGGTCTGATCAAAAAAGATCTGCCTCAACAGAAAGCCTTTCTATATACAAAAATAAAACATGTCTTATAAAACGCCACCTCCCCAGAATCCGGGGACAAAGTCATGAACATATACTGGACATGTTTATGCTTGTTTTTTTTTTTAATCATGGCACCTCTCCAGAATGAATGGAGGTTCCCAGGTGAGCTCCTGGAGTTGTGGCTTTACACACATCTACACCAGTCATTTGGCAGCCTTGGGGTTCAGGTTCAGAGGGCTGCATTTCCTCTTTTTTTGGTGTGGGAACTCTGAAATGCAAGTACCTCGTCTCCTACAGCGGAAGGAACAACATATTTCTCATTAACACTGTTTCATACATTTAGGCTACAGCTGCTGCACAGACTGCATGATGGGAAGTGATGAGGTAGCATATGATATTAATCCTAGTGACACATTACCCTAATAAAACAGCTTTAAAAGCATCTCACAGTATCAAATAGTCTAGATAAGAAGTTTCAAATTCATAATGGCCTGTGGAATCACATATGACACCAGCATGTATGTACTGAACTTTAACTATTCCCCAATGGCATTCCAGACCCAGAGAACAGAGTCGCTGTTCTTCCTCTGATGACGCAACGTCAGGCGGAAATGCTTTCTCTCCTCCCATCATCACAGGTGACCAATGCACAGTGAGAAAGTAACATCACTTCATGACTCGGCCACATCGGCATACATTCAGAGATCTGTGAGGTTCAGCTGAATGTTACAGGTTTGCTATGGCAAAATACACATAAAGGAGGATTGTTATATTTTTTATTCTTTTGTTTTCATTGGGCTTTCACTTGTACCACATTAGTGCTTTGGGAAAGGAGGGGAGGGGCAGGTGTGACTAATCTAGATTTGGGTTGGTTAGAAGTGCTGCGCTGCCTCCATGCAGGCGGACAGAGGCGTGGCTCCGAGCCGTTAGCAGTCTGGGAGGATCCAAACAGCTGGCGCTTCCTGCCCAAAGCCAGAGCGGGGCGCAGGTGTAGTGTAGTGACTGGAAGGCAGCGCGCTCACTGAAGGACACAGTACTTCTTGTAGTCGGACTCAAAGTCTTCGTCCATGCTACTGGTGTCGGCCATCTTTTTGCCGTCGATCTTTGGCAGGAATTGGGAGTAGTCGACTCCCTGCTGCTCGTAGAACAGGATGTAGGCCGAGTCGGTGTCAATCTCCTCAGAGTGAACTTCCTGTTGAAACGACAGATCCACCATGTGAAACGCCAGAAAGAGGGAGGAAAACCTAGAAAAGGCTTCTTAAGATAAAACATGAGGACATATTTACAGCACCTCACAAAAGCATACCAACACCTTTAAATAGCTTACATTTAGTCCATGACTATAAACTTTAATATCATTTATTGTGACTTTATGATAGATAAACTTAAGTGCATATTGCGGAGGGTTGTTGTTCTGTTAGGATGTGAACCTCTAGGATTCTCTCCCATCTGACCAGGTTCCCTGACCGTCCTGGAAACAAAAAAACAACCCGCTGCAAAATGCTGCCACTGCCATGTTCTAAAGTTCTAGAGGTTGGTCATTAACATTTATAATTCAGGGATGTCTTTGGTTGCAACATAGAAAACTTTAAGACGCTGTAGAGTAAAGTGTAAAACATGCATTAAACTGAAGGCCCGGGGGCCAAATGTGGCCCGCCAGTTTCTTTTGTGGCCCTATAGACTCTAGAAAACCACATAAAAATATGTTACATTGTGCAGATCAAATCAAAGAGACAGACCATTATTAATGTTTTAATGGGTTTAATCAATAAATTCAGCCACAACTGGTCATGATCTTGATGTGGCCAAAAATTAAAATGAATTTAACACTCTGGGTGTAAAAATGCTAATGAGAAAATGTTTCTTGTTTTTCTTAACTGGCAGAAAAATAAACTTCATAGTGTTATGTGTATTTTAAAAGTGTCCGTCAGAAGAGAGACACCCAGACAGGGTTAGCAGGAAAACACACATGATTTTAGTTCATTCTCTAGTGATTCACTCAGACCAAAAGGCCATGCAGGATCACTTCTAAAACCCTGAAGTGTGTGCTTGTGTGTTTGGTTACCTTGCAGCTACTGTCATTGTAACAGTACCACTTGTCATTGGGGTTTTTGGCATATGTCACATAGTGGCCCCCTCCCATGATTCCTGAATGACACTGAGAGGATAAAAATAGACATATTCAGAAGTTTAATTACCAACAGCGTAAACTCATTACTAGAGTGAATATGAGGATGGTACTGACTGATATTGCATAGAGGTTATAGAGGGGATCCAGACACATGTCCCTGTGATGAAGCAGAGAACTGTCAGGATCCACGTTGCTCTCTATGCTGCAGTCTGACCCCATCCCGTTGCTATCTCCGTTCATCAAGATTACGTCACAGTGGCTGCTGGACGCCTCTGTGCCGCAGGATGACTCTGATGCCGCCTGATCGCTGGAGCCTATAGGCCCTGGTCCTGCCGCTATCGCCACCCTCTCCTCTGTGTCCGCCTGCGGCGCACCATCCTGGGATTCGGCTTCAGAGGACGCAGCTCCGTCTAAGTTCTCCTTGCTGCTGGAGAGCCGGTGCTTGCTGCCAAGCTGCGGCAGCCGCAGCCGGGCTGGCCTGCGACCAGCAGGCTTTGGACTACCGGAGGGGCTGCTGTTCCGACTGAGAGATGGTGCTGATCTTCTGCTGGAGGCTGGAGAGGCTGTTATAAAACAAAACCAGGTAAATGTTAATTCATCTAATTCCATGTCTACCTGACTGAACCCCCAACAGTATTCACTGGATGTTGGAATTTGGGAGGTAAAGACATTCAGTTCCTGCCCTGCTATTAGTGTTACATTCTAGAAAATCTGTCCAGAATCTGTCTGAGAATCTTGGAAAATCTGGGATTTTCCCAGATTCTCAGATTTCTTCTGCTTTTGACATTTTGTCACAAAAATATGTCTCAGATCAAACTATTTAAAGTATCAGAAAGACGACCAAAGTAAATACAAAAATCAATTTTCAAGTTAAGACTTCACTCATTAAAGCTTCAGTAGGCAACTTATAATAAAATACATATATCTTTTAAATATTTGTTGAAACTGTCACTATGTGTTGACAGTATGGACCTTACCAAGCTCCACCCACAACTGACCTAGAAATTCCCACGTGGCTGCAAGTCTCACAAACAAAGCCTCGCTGCGCTTTGTTTCTATGTAAACATGGGGTCTTCCACTTGGACTGATAGAGTATTTCTGAGTCAATTATTGCATCATTTCTGCCGGATTTTCACAAAATATCAGCTACAACAATGAACAGAAGAACTAACACGTTCATGTCATCTTTTGTGGATGACATCAAGGTGTTTGAGCCGAGATGCCTCCAACATTATGCACGTCACAGCAAATGCTTTCGGTCGATGAGGAAAACATAGAATCATTATAGCTGTGGACAAGATCACTGATGCCTATTGTTCTTGTAAGGCTGGGTAAGTCAGGCATTCATCGACTTACTAACTTTCCAACCAACTAAAATTCTCACCAGAAACACATCCATAGCAAGTTTGACTGGTTTAAAGATTTATGAACCAATGTTTACATTGAGTGCAGGAAATTCTTTGAGATTGCGGTAGTTTTAAGATAGCCTCTGAACAAAACCTCACTTCAAAAAGTGGGTACTATCCATTTAATTTGACCTTGTGTCTCGTAACTGCTCAGTTATATTTGGGAAATTTCTAATCCTCCTGATTTCACTCATGTTGCTCTCAAAGCCATATGAGCACTAGAGCTCCCTCTGCTGGACACCCATTTTCTGAGAAATCAGAAACTTGTGAACAAATGTTGACAAACTTCCTTATGCTTCACTGTGTAACAGCTGTGAACTAGCATCAAACTTGGTGTTATTATCTCAGTGGCTCATCAAGCAGGAAGTTAGTGGAAGTACCTTTGGGCAGGTTGCAGAAGCCAGCAGGAGCAGAGATGGAGGACAGGTTGTCTTCCCTGACCCTCAGGTGGTCCTCACTCTCACTGCGTGAGTGCAGGGAGCGATGCTCCAGATCTCTGGGGGCCAGGAAGGCGCTGGGGTCAAAACTCTCCCGAGGGAATTTAACAATCTTCTGAGACTTTATCCAGCGACCGTTGACAAATTGGAAGCGCTTCAGGTGGACAATCTGGAGGAAATACACGTGGCAGACATTTAAACATCTCACATACAGTCATTATTGTAAACCCATGAGGAAGTTCATGAGCCCCAGAGTTCATGAACCCCATGAGCTCTGGGGTTCATGGTTTGCAGACCAGGATGGGCGGGAGCCTCCACAGGTCCAACTTCTTAGTAGCCAGCCGGTGGGTCTTGCACTTTGAGCAGTAGTAGAGCTCATCCTCCCCCAGCTCCTCTTCGCTGGTGAAGGCCTTCAGACAGCTGTCCAAGCTGATGGGCTCGGCCTGGGCTCGTCGAGACTGCTCCACACTGCAGTGCTCCTCCACAATCTGCAGGGACACACAGAGATGGTTGCAGCTCTGCACTGCCCGCCTTCGCTTTCACTTACACTTACAAACACATTATTAGGCCCGAGCAGCTAAGCACTGCGAAGGCCTATTGTTTTTGTATTGTTTCTTATTTTCATTATATTCAGTCAAGATCTTTGCTTTACTGAATTTGTGAGACATTTAGCCAACCTGTCACTTAAACAAGACATTTTGCCCACATGTGAAAAAAATCTGCCAGTAAAACTGGTAAAGAAAAATATATTTATTAATGAGTTGAGTTAAAACAAGCTCTTAAAGCTCACTGAAAAGTTACTGTAAGTTGGTGTTGGATAAATTGTATAAGAGTTATCTCACTTTTATTCTAAGTTACTCTTAATTCTATATTCATGATCCTAATGTGTGTGAAATGTTTCTTTGTGTGCCTGGAACTTATTAAAAGTAAAAGCTTGACCTTCGACCTGGAACCAAGGAGTTGAACAGCGGGGAAATGAATCAGCATAGTGTGACTGCCCGTAACCAAGAGAAGACACGTTTTGTTGTGTTTAGGACTGATTTAGGACTGATAGGCAGGAAATTCCAACAGCTGCAACCCCCACCCCTTTATTCAGCTATTGGAATTGATTTGTAACTAGGGTGTCCCTAATTCTTAATAAAAGGCAGGGAGGGCAGAGACAGCCTTCAGAGCGTTTTGGGAGATTGTAACTGAACTGTCTCTGGGATGCTCTCACCTGCAGGTCAAAATTAATACTGATGTCTCTGTGTCTTTCTTTGAGCAGATGTATGTTATGGTTATTTGAACCTAACAGTTGGGTTTGTCTTATTTTAAGTGTATTAATATATGCACTAGAAACTAGGCAAAAAAAATATTTGGTAGGATTTTGTGAATTTGCTGTTCTTACTTTTCAATTTGAATGATTCAAAAACATTCTTGGTATTTATAGTAATTTATTTCTAATAATCATTTTGATTATAACAATAGGGGGGTGGCTAAAGACATGTGCACAGTTCAATCATTTTAATGTTTCATAGTTAAAAGGCAGAGTGTAGCCAATGGTTAAGACAGATCGTAAAATACATTTCGTAATCAAACTGTCAAATGCTGATGAATTGAAAAAAAAATGAAGCAGAGTGTCAGGATTTCTCAGTGGCGATGTTAAAGACTCACCACCTGTTAGTGCAAACTCCTGATGCCAGTTGCTGCTGCTAAAGTTGGAACAACTAGTTGTCAGGTATGGAGGTAAATAACTTCTTCCAAGAAATTCGAGTTGGTTTGGATAGTTTTCTTTTCCCTTAATGAACAAAATCATCATTTGATAACTAGTTTTAGTATTTTCTCAGATTATCTTTATCCAATTTTAGAAATTTGGTTACTGTCACAAAGCAAAGATAGAAGGAATGTGCAGAGAGGCAAATAGCACTGCAAATCTCAAAGATTTCTTTTTTCGTTCGGCTAATGTAGACATTCCTCCCCACAGTGGTGTGTGTGTTGTGTGCTGCTCTCAGTTTGAGGCTGTGGTGTGTATGTTACCCTCTCCTGGGAGGTCTGGTAGCGAAGGTGCAGGGCGGTGGGATCCCAGTCCACAGCTATGTAAGCATTCCCTACAGATGCTCTGTCCTCTGTACACTCTATGGTGCAGCCTCGACAGAACCTGGAACAAAACAAATGGAATATTTCATTAACCTGAATGTTGCATTAAACAATTTTCTTAGAAATTTTATGTAATGTGAGAGCATGAATCTGATGTGTTGCTTCTTAACTTGTGAGTGGATCCTACCTGTACCAGGGACACCAAGCACACGAGTTGCCGTCCTTCCCCACCACCCGCAGAGTGAAGGGGTACTGGTACCCCATGCTGTCATCACTGCAGGTCAGGAAAAGGAAAGATCAACAATATGATGCATTTGTGATGAACAGAAGCTTGTCAGGCATTCAGCAGCAGACAGCCGTGCTCTTGACAGACCTTCAGCCTCCAAACAATCACATCACCCAACTAGACCCGGATGTCAGTGGTGCAACCTCCTCCTGGCTCTGATTGGTTGTTTCTATGTGGGTGCATTTCTGCAGATGGCAATCAGACCACTAGGAGGAGGTGAAGGAGCTCAATTTTTTAAAAGATTGTGTCTCATACCATACAGTCATTATGTAGTAACAGTTTTAACAACTATGTAAAAAAAACAAACATATTTTTAAAAAGAACAGAATTTATTTTTTTTCTCCTCTTTCAAATGTGAAATTAAAACTGCGGAAGAACATTTATCATTCATATTAGTTTTTCTAAGGATTTCAACCGACACGAACAATAATGTGATTTATTATGAGGCAGAATAGATTTTCAATGTATAAATATAAGAATAGAAAAAGACTTCTGATCAATTGCTACGTTTTACGGTCAACCATATTCATCAAGTTCATCCACTAACAAATCTAAGATGTTTGGGAGAATTACCAGTCCTGAGCGTGGTTGCTGGCCTCCTGGGGGGGCAGTGGGCTGGCCAATCGGGACACTTGGATCCAGACTGCGTCATACAGGTCCTTCTTACTGGTGTGGACAGTGCAGGGGACGATGAGCGGCATCCCAAACAGGCTGGGCCGGTTCTTCTGAGATGACAGGAAGTACAACTCTGTCCGCATCTGAAAAGGGGAAAAGGGGAAACAAACATGGACGTGTAGCCAGCATTAACACATCAGCCATTTTCAAATGTCACTTAGCAACACATTCTTAGTGAATTCTCACCTAAGATTGTCGCAATACAAAATTAATCAGCTAGTTAATTGCATAATACATTAAAATGAGCTTATTTCATTTCATTGTGATGACCAATATTTTTATAGGTCAATTTTGTTTACATAGACATCATAACTCATTTTATTTATGGTTTCAGTTCTGTGTGGTGCTTATTTTCGTTTTTATAATTTTTAGTTGTGGTCTTATTTTGGATATTTAAAATGTCTTTTAGTCCCAGTATTAAGTATTCTTTACAAATTAAACTTTATTCATATTTGAGAGGGAGAACTTGCGTTATTACGCAAGTTCCTCCTATCAATATATTATCAAATATATTGATAATTCAGGTAATTATCAATATATTACTTGAAAATGGACTCAAAACCACAACATTATATTTTTCCTGCAATCAGGAAAAAGACAATGCGATGATTTTTGGCCTATTCTTACCATCTTTCTGTGCATGGCGATGATGTATCCAATGAAAGGGCTGTCCTGCATGGGGCTGATATGTCCGTTGGCAACCCCATTGACCAGAGGCATCTCTGGGCTGCTGGGCAGCAGTGTGCCAGGCCCACCGTTAGCGATTAGGTGCCCGTTAGCAGCTGAGCCTTTGGTTGTTGGGGTGATGTCTGGTCGAAAAAGGCAAAAGATGATGAAAACAGAAAATGCAGAGACAGTAGTAGAGGACCATGCAGACCTCCAATAAGTGAAAAGTCTGCTGCTAGAGGAGAATAACCTGTGAGTGTGGGCGAGCTCAGAGATGTTGGCGAACCCGGTACCGGGACCTCAAACGCACAGAGGAAGCCATTAACAGAGAGACGCACCTTCTGGTTGTCCTGAGGGAAGTTCTGAACATGGACAGCTTACATGTTAGCCTGCAGAACATGCTAACATGCTGTGTTAGCACCAGCAGCACCATGGGACTACCTTGATGTTGGAAGCATGGACCTCAGCCAGGAGGATCTGCTCCGGCTTCAGGATGCACAGCTCGCTCAGCAGCTTCTTCAACCCTGTGTATTTCTCATCCATGTTCAGCCTCAGCCCGTACCGCACCGGCGTGGAGCCGTCCAGTTTAATAACTGCACAGACAGCACTGCACTTTATCCTTGATCTTTTCCCGACACACCATGTTTGTTCTCACTGGTGTACTAACCAGTGATCTCCAGATGCATGGAGCTGTCCATGGGCAGAGGAAGGGACAGGAAGTTGAAGGGGTCAAAGCGAGCGCTGATGTGGCCACAGGTTTTACACTTGACCTGGGACTTGAGCTGACCGTGGAACAGATCCACCACGATGGAGCGGTTCCTGCGAAGGTGGTTCTCCCAGGCCTGCAGAGATGAACGTAAACACACACCAAGGACAACAGCACCACTGTTAGAACAGCAGCAGGTCCGTAAGCAATGCAGTACATTATGAGCCATGATGAGAGCCATGATGAGAACGAGAGGCTGCGACTTGGATATGGGTCGGTCAAAAAAGAGGAGCAGTGGGCTTCCCCTGGTTCGGAAAGGAATTTTCTGATCGGTTTGAAGAGATTAGATATTGTAGATGGGAAATTTTTAATGATTAGGATTGAAACTGAATCTAAGAGAAGTATCAAAACAACATCTGCAGTGATGTGGACTCTGCTATTATCTTTATCCATCATAATTAGAAACAACAAAAAAAAAGAAAAAAACTTTTAAATCTGCTTCGAAAGCTGGATCTACAGCGAGATCCAGCGCTTCACTCTCAGAGTGAAACAAATGTACCAAAAATCCCATAAAGTAGAACCAGAGTTGAATGACAAACACTCTGCTGCCTCCTGGTGGCTGTCACTTTCCTCTTTCAGATAATACAGGGAAACCAGCTGCACTGAGAAATGATTGTACCTTTCCAGATTAGTATTAAAAATTGGGTATATGGATGAATGTTTTTGTGACAAGTTATCCAATATTGTCGAAAAGATATGTTTATTTAATAACTGTGCATGAACATGCATGTGTGTTTGTGTGTGTTATGGTAGGAGGGAGGAAGACAGGAGAGCCAATCAGCAGCGCTCTGACCTCAGAAGCCACCTCCCAGTCTGGCCGCCCATCGCTGTCCTTCAGCTCCACATATGGCTTCTCATGGACCCGGTTCAGGTCTTCATGGAGGCCATCCAGGAGGAATGCCAGCAGCTCCTGGGAGTCCTGCTGCTGGAAGCCGTTGAAGCGAGGGGCATACTTTGCTATCGTCCACTAGGGAGAAAATAGTTTGGTTCGTTTTATTCTTTTAAAGCTTGGACGTATCAACAGAAATGTGGAGCATCCTGAACCCTTTGGGTTTGCAGGACAGACTGGTTGGAAGCTTCACCCTGAGTTTGAGCGGAGCAATGCTCTTCTGGGTCCCACTCCACAGCTCCAGTACCAGGTCTCCATAACACTTGGCCATGTGACCCCTCATCCCGATGGGATTGATCCTGAAGAGAAACGGTATACAGAATGAGCAGGATGGAAACACTCTGGAGCGCACCGATGTCATGCAGACCACTCAGCACCTGTTGAGCTCATACAGATGTCTCCCCGACAGAAAGTAGTCCGACAGAGGCTTGGTGTTGCTCACACACTGAATGCTGGAGTTCATGAAACACGTGTTGCCAAGGTTACTGAGACCAGTCGCTCCTTTCTCAGTAGGAACTAGACAGTGGAAAACAAGACAAGAAATCAACCAAGGTTCGATTTACAGAATTAAATTTATGACGATTATTTTTAAAGCTCAATGCAAAAAACCTGTTCTAAACATACATCAACCAGAGAGGAACTTTGCCACTCAGTTAAGCTGCACTTTTTAGCCTTTAAACCACAGGTGTCAAACTCCAGAGTTCAAGAATCTTCTGTTTACACTTCGGAAAAATCCATATGTGCATCTTGTAAACGTATCACTTTGATCTGAGAAGACTTCTGGCATGTTCTGTGGCAAATGTCTGATTTTATAATTTGAGCAGGGGGTCTGACTTACAATGTCATAGAATATGTTAATCTTAATATGAGAAATGTATCCCTTTAGTCATTGAAAAATTTGCATTTTTTTTCTTGCAATCTTTTCACAGTTTACATCAGAAAATATTGTCATTTCTTTTCTCGTAAACAAGTAAAATTATCCTCAAAGTTTTGTTAACATTATTGTTCTTATTTTGTGTGCCACAGCCAGAATATTCTGGCTTTGCATTATTCTGCCACAGCCAGAATAATGCATACAGCTGCTGAAAACAATAAATCAAAGAGAGCAGCGTTACAATAACATTCATGTTTTTGAGTTCATGAAATGTGCAGGACAAAGAGAACTGCTGCACATCAAACAGCAGGACATCAGAGGTGATGCAACACAGGCCTGCTGCTGCATAAGAAACCATAAGATGATGTGGAGAAAAAACTACAAGTCACAGAGGAACTCCTGCTGGAGCTGTTAGAGGACGAATTTAGATACTAAAAATGATTTCTGCTACAAGACTGGGAGCATGAGAGACCACAGCTGGAGCGCTAAGGCGATGATAAAGGAGGAAGAGGAAGAGGAGGAAGGGTCACATGGGTGTAGTTTCTATCTGGTTCTTCATGATCTGTCTTCTCTTCTCTTTTAACAAAATCTAATAATGAGAGCATCAGTGAATGTTTTCCACTCACTGATGGATTGACATCTCTGAAACAAAACCATCAACTAAATGTTTTTAGTTGATGGTTTGGGCCATCAGAGTTAAGCTCACTGAGTCAGATGTTCAGGTTCTTCATGGTACCTGATATCATCCTGAGTGAACTGGCCATGAAGAATAAAGCACTGGTCCTTAAGTCTCCCACTGAGCCCAGCAGCAGAGAATATGAAGTGGGAGAACACAGAGAACCTCAGCGTACCTTTGTGTCTGTCCATTTTGCTGCTGTTGGCGATGAAGGACATTTCCTCAGGCCAGCTCATGTCTTTGTTCCTGACTGAGGATGAACAAACAGAGATGGCAAGTCTTCTCATCATCCAACATCAAGTTCTCAGTATGTAGCAGCTGCAGTTTAATGACTGAGAAGCAACAAGAGGAACATTGGGGAGAGTTTCTCATACCCTCAATAACCAGCTGCTGCTCATCCTGGATCTTCAGACTCTCCAGAGTGTGGTCTTCATCATCAAGCAGGGTCAGGTAGTTCTGGAGGACAAACACCGGTTTTATTCAAATATACTGAACAATGACCTCCAGCCTAGTTAAACATGCTGCTTCTTTACAGATGCATGGGGGGGAGCAGCCAGACTGTTCAGATGTTCATGATGCCATTTTACAGAGGCTTTCACTATTTCATGTTTTGATCATAACAAGGTCACAACAAATCAATAACATTTCAAAGGCTTCTTCAAAACTCTTGAACTGACTATTAATGCACTTTCATGGCCACCAGATAGAGGCAGGCAGTGATATGCAGCTGGGGTGGAAACTACTGAGGTGTTAAAGCTCGCTCATCATCAGCTATCAGAGAAAGTGGTGATTGCAGATCTCTCTGGATATCATCCACTAAGAACATTAAGCCCAACCTATTTCTGCCTTGTTGCCACTCACTGCCAGTCAGCTGGCTGAAAAAAGCTCCAACACTTTCCATTATTTTTCAGAAAGATGAAGCATAAAAACGGTAGTCATGCTGTAGAAACTAAAAGTCTCCTCTTCACTCACAGGGACATGAAGCATCAGAGCAGGTTGTTAGGATTTTGAATTTCTTTAAATTTACTTATTATAGCTCAATAATAGTAACATTACAGAGTTAATAAATTAAAATGGTATAGACTCCAGTACAACATCTCATTATATTTGCCTTTGGCATTGAACTTTGAAATAATCTCAGGCTGATCTCTGAACACAGAACATGAGGTCTTTGAGTGATTTCTGCTCACCTCACTGTTGTAGAGCCAGAGTCTCATGTCCTCCTCCTTGATGCGGAGCCGTTGTGACAGGTACAGGTGGATGTCCTTGATGGTGGCCATGCGGCTGAAGCAGCCTGTGTACGCCAGCATCCTCTTCAGAGGAGCGTTAGGAGATGGCACATTTCCTGCATGATACAAACCCCTATTTAGACCCAAACACCAGACAAACCCTGATGATCAGACCAGACGAGGACCAGAGCTTCCATCCAGCATACAAGCTCACAGATGCAACCAACAGAAGCCTTCAGCTGATTGGGGATTAGTTGTAAGAAAGCAGCAAGAAAAATCAATCAGAGCAGGCATGATTGGTCAAATAATTAGTAAACCAACCTGGTGGATTCACGACTCAAACACAAATCACAATTAGTCTTGTTATTCAACTGGTGGCGATTGAACAAATATGAAGAGATTTTCTAGTTTGATTCCCACCCACACAGCTTTGCTTTCCCACCATGGCACAATAAGAAGCAGCCTGTACATGTTCATCCTGCATGCCGAGAGAGGCCATTAGGGCCGGATCAGGCTCTCAGGCCCAGGTCGGAACCACAGCAGGACTCAAACTGGAAACAGAATCTAGATCTGATCACATGATTTGGAGGAGCGCGCTCACACACACAGCGCTGATGTCAGCCTGAGCATCCAAACCTGATTACGCCTGAAATGACTTTCTAGAAGTCCAGGAAAGCTCTGATGTTCATCAGCAGAGAAATAATATGGCAAAGTGAGACACTGCCTCACTTTCCTTTTGACTTCAGTTTATGCAACAAATGTTGTAAAACAAGAGGAAGAGGCTGAGATTTTCAGGCAGAACGCTTACAATGCAGACTAGGAATAAACTGAGGAGGATTTTAAATACAGATAGCAGAAGTCAAGTATTTCTACCTCTCCAGTCACTGCTAAAAGGGAGGACAGCAGGAACAGTTACATTTTGTTACAAAACAGTGATTATTGATGCTCTAGAGATTATCATCATGGCTTGAAATCCAATCCCTTGCAAAAGTATTCATACCCTTAAAACTTTCTCGTTTGCTCAAGTTGCAACAGCACACTTCAGTGTATTTAATGTCAGATTTATGTAATAAACCAACACAAAGTACAACGTAATCATAAACTGGAAGAAAAAGGGTAGATTGTTTTCTTTTGTACTCCGATACCACTAAATAAAATCCTGCGCAACCAATTCAGACCTCATCTTGACAGTAAATAAAGTCTCAGCTGTTCTGTAACGGTTTCAGAGGTTTGTTAGAGAACAAACAGCATCATGGAGACCGAAGAGCCCAGCAGGCAGAGCAGGGAGGAAGAACTGGAGAGCTTAACAGCAGAGTGAGGCTTCACAACTCTGTTCAATCCAACCATATAAAGCAAAGGCTATGGTACAACCAGGAAATCATTGCTGTGCATCAGTTTCACAGTAAAACATGGTGGCAGCATTATGTTGAGCCGGGACAGGAAATGAGGAGAATGAATATAAAGTGATGCTGTCCACCACTCAACTGGATGACCTTTAACCTGCAGTCAGAGGGGGATGTGATCAAAACATATTAATGTAGCTCAATTAAAGTCCAGATTTAAATATAACAAAGAATTTGTGGCAATATTGGTGTTCATATATAATCCGGCTGAGATGGGGCCACTTTGCAAAGATGAGCAGGTAAATCTGTAAGAGGGGAGGTGGAGCTGCAGCAAAATGTGGTTCTACAAACTATTAACTTAATAAAAGGCCCATCATGATTTAGTCATCTATAAAAAAATAAACCAGCTGAAACCAAGGTATTCTTTTTCTTCCAATTTATGTTTCTACACAATTTGAGTTGCTTTATTACATCAACTTCCAAATAAAACATTGTGGTTTGAGGTTGTAAAGTGACAAAACATGGAGTGTTTTGTCACTTTACAGTGTGAAAACATTTGCAAGGCACTGTCTTACACTTTTAAACAGCAGTCAGTAGTCATAGTTTAATTAGTTACTAAACTGCTCCCAGATTTCTTTCTCCTACTATTATGCCATTTCTGCAAAGCTGTGAAGATAGGAAAAGTCAATTATTAAACTTTCCTAATGATTAGTCTTTGCTGGGCCATGGGTTCGTCTGGAGTTCTGCCCAGCTTGGATCAGTCCACACAGGAGAAATTAACGGTGGGAGATGTGGGATTGCTCAGGGAAACATTTATCGACGGCTTGCTCTGGTCTTGCTGCAGGCTTACATTACCTCTTGATGGGGGCAAATACGGTGGGAACATTCGCAGGCTGGTCATACCCATATTGACCCAAATGTTGGACTGAGGGGAGCGCGTTGCGGGCTGCTGGCGGAGGAACAGGAGGTAGCGGAGGAACAGCTCCAGCTCTGCTTGACCAGTCTTGCTTTCCAGGATAACCTGCAGGAGTGGAGCAGAAAGTTATGTTAGCTAGAAATGAAGCTGCTGTTCCTGGGTGGACAGAGACGGCCATAAAGGAATATGTTGAGACATTTTGGTTTTGTAGCGCATTTATTCTAAGGAGAGACTAGCATTCTATAAATCAGCTTCATAAAGTTCAACATGTCTACAGTCCAGCACAGAGCAGAGGTCTGGCAGGTAAAACATGTACCAGGAGATACATTAAGATAACATTACATGTACTTGTTGATCAAAAGGAATAATGATGTGGAAAGAAAAGAGAAATATCTTAATAATGAGATTCAGATTTTTTTTTTAAATTTCAGCAAAGAAAAGGGATAGAAACATGTTTATGTCTTATGTATATTTTGGCCACATATAAAAATTTTGTTTTACTTTGTTTTAGTTTCACAAAACTATTTTGTTTTAATTTGTTGGGTTTTGTTGGAAGTGAATCTGGACTACAGACAGTAGTTCAGTGCCACGCTCTGTTTTTCCAGTTATCCAGCTTGAAGGGACATTATTTTCCTTTGCCTCACGCTGCTCCGTTCACTCACCGGTCGTGGCAGGCTCAGGTTGGCACCGTACCAGTGGTAGAGGGCCCGCCACACAGGCTCTGGCACCATCTCAAAGTCTCTACCAGGCACCAGCTGCAAAGAGGGCTTCAGTCTGCCACCCTCCATAGTTAACGTAGGGGCCTGCAGGGGATAGAGCACAGCAGATACGTAAGCAGGGAGGGAAAAAAAGCACAGACAAGACGCTGTTCTGTCGCTTTGAATTACACATAACATCCAGAGACAAAATCCTAACGCTGTGGAAAAGCTGGCAGCCTTCTATTATTATAGTACACCACAGAGATAAAAACTAAATGGAAACACTATCTGGTACCAGACCACAAAAAATAAATAAAGAAGTGGGTTTGAAGTGAGAACCTCTGCTACTAAACTAATATCATGATGCAAAGTGGAACAAGTATTTAACAGTTTCTTTCCTATTTGCTCACCAAAGAAAAGCCATTCTCATTCTATAGCCTGTATGAGTGCAGTTCAGTATAAAGCAGGGGGACTTCATCATTCGGGAGTTCACTCTAAAGCAGTGTGGCTTCTATTCTCAGATGTCAAACATATCCACTAACAAGCAGATGAAAGAAAATACCCTGAACAAAACAACTTGATTCTGTCTAATTTCCTAAACACAGCAGAGCAGGATGGACAGTGGTGGATTTTTAATGTGGACAATTCGTGTTTATTGCAGAAGCATGCGTCTGTAAAATGATCAAATGTAGAAAAATTTAATTATTTAATATTTCTGCAAAATGCTGTATGTGAATGGAAGTCCTGCTACGCAACTCTGATGACCCAAAACCCATGTACACATTCTGTGGTTATACGATATATCAGCACTAACATCAGTGTTGATGTTGGTCATTTTTTAACATATTGGTGTCGATCTGATAAATAAAACTGGGCCCATATTAACAACCAATATTTATTTTTACTTTCATCTAGTTGCAGTTTGTTTCTGGTAGTTTGTTTTCTAATTGGTCGCAACAATGGTGAAAAATTTATAATATTGCTCATTGGCAATAACTGCAATATTAATATATACCCATTCTGCTTAGAGGGATGGACTACTCCTTCAACTGACACAGGTTGGAAGATTTTTTGAATAAACAATTAATGCTTATATTCTTTTGGATTGGGACTTTATATGGATGACCCTTTAAGAACTATTCTGAAAAATCCACAGAGTATGAGAACAGTTCCAATGAGTTCCACTGGTCAACAGAGTGAGCGGGTACAGGGCGTAGGAAAATCCCTCCTTGCCTTTATGGGGTCGGTGGTGACCAGAGACTGGTTATCGATGGCTCCAGGCCTCTGTGCTGTCAGCTGGGAGGGCAGGTGGCCGTTGGCTCCAGAAAAACACTGATTGTTGTTTTCTGAAATGTTGTGCTGACGGGCGAAGCAGCTCTCTGCTGCAGAGGGAGCCAGCTGAGGACTCAGTGCTGTTGGGAAGAGGAGATCAACATCCACAACAAACAGTCAGAAAATATTGTTTTAAAACCTGAGCTGCATCAGGTAGACACCAATTGAGGCTGAATTATTTGTCTTATTTTCTTGATGATCAAAACATATTCCGTTTTAAAGATCGGGTGGCGTTGCAAATTGGTAACTGTGATCCAAATGACTAGTTGTATTAATAATTGCCTTAAGCAGTTATTGTAGTTATTCATATGGAGCCTGGACCTCTATTGCTGTACAACAAATCTAAGACATGCTGGTCTGGATTAAGTGTAACTGGGTAAAGAATTGACATGTTTATCTCCCTCAGCAACATAATATGATTATTCAGATGTGGAGGCATGTAAATTCACGTGATTGAACTAAATTTAAAAACTCTCACTTACTTGTTTCCACATGAACTAACAAACAGAAAAATCAGCAATGGACTCATCATTTTCAAGAAGACTGACCAGTTTCTGTTGCTTCTGAGGCACTGGACACAGCATCAGGAGACTTCTCCTCTGAGGGACTGGAGGGGCCGAAGGTCCCCAGACCCCCGGGCCTGTCAGGGTTTGCGGGATCCACGGTGGCCATGGCTGTCAGGGGCCTGAGTGAGCTCAGAATGGATGGCTGCTCCACAACGATGCCTTTATGCTCCTGAACAGTAAGACAACAGCAGGGACTGTCCTGTCAGTGTTTAAAGTGGTTAGAAGTTAACAGTGGTTTCCATGACAACCCCAGCTAAAGAACTTGCTTTGGCTAAATGACTGGGACAATTCAGGAAGGGTTTTGGTTCCCACTGGCTCAAATGAGATGGAGTCTGACATACTGACACTTCCCACACCTCAACAGAACTGCTGATGTTTAATCATATTTTCTGCATTTCTAATGTTTAACAAACATTTTCAGCAATAAATGCTCAAATCAGTGCATGAAAATCAACAGACTGACGAATGATGCACATCAGGAAATATTTCCATTTAGAGGAAAACAGAAAAAATACTATGAATGCTTCATAGGCAATCAGTCATTTTCATCTATTAACTGAATTTTCTGGGTATGAAGATTTCATTTTTGGCAAATCTGAATGTTTTTAGGGCTTCCGTAGCTGACTCAGGGCTTTCCATCATGTTTTACAAGCAGCTTGTATTTGGCTAGACTTTGAATTCAGGGGAACCCAGGACAAATAAAAAAGTAAAAAAAAAAAATAAAAAAAAAAGTTTTTGAAAATATTTTATAATTTATAACTTAGAGAAAGGGAGAAAAATAATGTATTAAAATTGGAAGTCAAATTTGGTATGAAAGCCAGATGAGTATAATTTTTATTTTTATTTTTTTACTTTTAAGCCATTTAAAAAAATTAAAAAGTTCATTCCTTCAATGGGTAGACACCATTTCTGATAACTCTACAGTATTTTATGTTATAATTTATCCTTACTGTACAGTATTTTCTTAACTTTGCTTTGTATACAGTTGGATACATTTTTACTTTGTGTGACCCTACATCCCTCGATCCTGCTCAGTTACACCTGAACTTCCCACTGTGGGACAATAAAGAATATTTTTAATCTATTCTAGTTTATAGTTTTGGATTACATGTAGCATGCTTTTTACTTGTTATGTAAATATGCAGAGAAGCCACAAATTATAATGTTGCAACATGAAAACAGAATAGGTTGATTATCAGCTTTTGACAGGTAATTAGCTAGTGGAAGACAAAAACACAGGGTTTTTTTAATCAGTGAATGCACCGTATGTAAGAACATGTCATCATCTCATTCAAAATGTGAGAGAGGCAGACTGAAAGGCTAAATGTGTTCCTGCTGTTGCTTGAAAATCAGAGTCAATCTCCAGAACATACTGCTGGTTACACTGGTCACTGGATCTCTGAAGTGATAAAAAGGTGTCACCATGGTTACAGTATCCTTTACGATTTGGAGAACATAAAGTGTATCTCGGTTTAAATGTCAGGATTGGGAATGAAGTTTGAAAAGAGCCATTTTCCATCCTCCTTTTAGATCATTCTATGGTCATCTGGATGTGAAAAAAATAATAATCAAGCAACTTTTTAAGATTATTCAGGAACAATTAACCATTTTCACCAACTGCTGTGATTCTGTTATGTTATTTACAAACAGCAGGAAGATGTTTTATCTTTATAATAGTGACATGATTTCACCTGGTATGAAGCTAAATATTGGGGAGAATATAGTCTTTGATTAACAGAATAAATATTTAATGTTGACAATGCTTTGTATGAAATTAACATTATTACTTTATGCACAACGGTGCTTGGTTTCTTCTACTTTACTCACATATTTAACATAGTCCTTCCACTGCTGCCACCATAGCGTTGAAATCAGGAACCAGCTCTGGCCCTGCTGCAGCCCATGTCTGCTCTCCCTCTCTAACCACCCTCTGAATACAGACAGACACACACACAGAACAAGAAACTGTCATCAGATATAAACACATACCATCTAGAAACAGAAAAGAAAAAAAAATCAGCTTAGGAGGCGGATTACCTGATGATCTGCCCTTCCTCTTCAGGAGTGGCAGGTCTGAGGCCCAAAACTATGTGGCAAACCTGGAATAAGTCAAACACATTGACATGATCATGAATGAATGCTGTTGCGGTCCCAGCAGCTGTATTGTGCCACAGCGCCATGCCGGGGTACCAACCTGGAAGAGCAGGTTCAGGAACTCGTTGGCCAAAGCGCTCTTCACGCTCCAGATCTGGTAGTCTTCAAGGGTCAAGTGACCCAACTGTGAGGAGCCAAATGACACACAGGTCAGCATACTGCACTGTCTGAATGCAGACAGTATGAACTCTCCCAAGAAGTTCATCTTCTGCTACTAATTTATGTTTTGTAAAGTACACTAATGACAGTATTACCGTCAACCTGGCATAAACCCACAAGCTCCTGTTTTTAGTTTAACGTCAAAAAACAGACACTGCAGACAGTGTGCACTGTCTGCAGACAGATGTTGTGAAATGTTGTGTAGGATTTTCTTATAGTGTGTATACAGGCGACTGGTCCTGGTTGAGGAGAGGTGTATCCCTCCCCTCGCCCGTCAGCCGCTGAAGATAGACCCCAGCACCCTCACATCCCCACAAGGATAAGTGTGTTGGAAAATGGAAGTATCAAGTCCTAAATTTGATCTGCCAATTTAATGTTTCGTTTAAGAAATTGTCGTCAGTCTGTTTGCTTTACTACTTATTTAAATTTGTTCTTTAATTTCACATTGAAACAGATAGTATCTTGGGAACTAGGTTTTTGGAAATGCGTGTGAAGAAGAGCACCCGGGTGTCTTACCTTGGTCGTGTCATGCATCTTCACAATTTCCTCCACTATATCAGAGATGCTGCTGTGCAGCTCCTGCAACAGCATCAACATGTCAGTGAGAGACAGGAGAAACCAGAACTAAGCTGAGCTCTCAAATCTGCTGGGGAACATTCTGCAGGCTGAAGTGGAATTATTTTCATTCAGCTGATGTGCAGGGTTCCCACATATTTTCCATTTCCAAACATTCACAAGACTTGAAGTTCTAGACTTTTTTTCTGTACATTTTCTAAAAATGTGAACATTTGGTTATAAAAAAATCTATCTGACCACATCAACAGTAGTTAGGATTTAATATTTGTATGTTCCACAAATCATAAAACACAATCCTGAAGTTGGCATGGGACTGTTTGGTAAAGTATATGACTTTCTAATATTGAATGAAAATCTGTAACACTTGTCTACTAAGGTCAGGATTGTCCTACCTTCAATATAGATTCTTTAAAGCTCACTTTCTGATCTCATTTTTGACATGTTTAAACATGTCAAATTATTTTGTTTGGGATTTAGACCAGTCAGTTCAAAACCCTGACTGAATGAGTGCACATGTGTCCTTCACTCTTAACTCATCAGCTTAAAAACCAATCTACTGAATAGGCAACATAAATAAAAGATGCTATGTTTGAACTTTGAATCTATACTTCATTCTATACTTCATTTTTCAGATGTTTACATTTTTTTCTTTGACAGAACAGAATATAAAGTCTATAAGCGTTTACACTCTTTTTTTCTTGACTTGCCTATTTTTCTTTGATTCTCATTTTGTAGATCTGAAAAATGATCATTTATGCAAACAGCATATTCTCATTTTATTTCCAGTTGTTTCAAGATCATATAGGAATCCTGAATGCGCTGATCTGCTGCATTTCAACTGAAATAAAAGATTTCATTTTGTTCTTTCTTCTTCTTAAACTCGCTTCACGTGTTTTTGAGCATAAAAATACAAATGAGAGAATCAGACGACTTCAAGGCAGGAAGCACCAGACCACAACACATTTATTACTAAGGCTACAAGCTACTCTACCACAAAACATTCCAAATAATATTTTAATAACAAACAGTTGAAAATTCTGTGATCAAACCTAAATATATTGTGTTTCTAAAGTATGCAGTTTTTTCTGTTATTCCCCAACAGCAATCAAATATTTTCAAATGCAGAAGATCAAAATTTGCCTCCATAATTCCACTCAAGCCAATGTTGTTGGGCTGTTTTGCACTGAATCATGTGTTCATAGTAGGAAATGAATGCTCTCTGAGCCTGCAGGTGAACTCACAGGGATTGTGTCTGTGCGATTGTCCTTCCACACCTCCAGCAAGGCAACAACCATCTCATGGAGCTCATCTCGAGACAGAATCCCATCACGGTCCACATCAAACACTTTGAAGCAAACTGAAGAAGGAAATAAAACTAATTAAGTTTATGATGTAGCTAAGATCTTGATATAACTTTTTCTGCATCCAATCTGCATACATATTAGAGCGACACAGGAGAAAGCCCTCTTATGACAGGAAGCCTGTTATTATGGAAGCCCTCAAGGAGGGTTAATTTATCTATAAGCAGTTAGAACCACAGTATGGCTTACATTTCTGCCTTTCAGCAACAGGCCCCCTACAGCAGGCTGAGAGTCCACAAGAGATCTCTTTGAAGTCTATGTGATTGTCCCGATTTTCATCGAAGGCGTGAAACAGACCTGAAAACAGAACAGAAATTATGTTTGGATGCAGTATTAAAGAGCAAACAGTGAAGGAGGAGGAGCAGGGTCTGGAGAGACCATTCTGGACTAATTGCAGGTGAGCTCATTAAGATTCAGCGTTTGTAAACCAACGATCAGAAATGATTGCAAAGTAAAAGCAGAGACTTCTGTGGAAAGAAAACCCACACGTCCATCAACCATCGAATCACTCAGTTCCGAACAGTGAAACCTGAAGACCTTACTAATGATTTCACAAAGTTTGATTTAAAATTCCAAAGAGTTCAACAAGCAGGGATCAAACCTCGACACCAATTAAGGACAGTATAAGTTAATCAAACTGCCTGTCACAGTTCAGGCTTGATGTGTTTACATGTTTGACATGGATTTCTAAGATTCCCCAGATTGGTTCCACATTCCACACATTTCCAGAATTCTCAATCCAGTTTTTAAAGTATAGAAGAACAGGCTCAATGTGGATTTACGCAGGTATGTATATAGACGGGGTCTATGGGTGTGACTGACGACAGCAGGGCAGGTGGGTGGGTGTTGTGTGATAGACAGTCGGGTGGGCGGGGTTAGTGATGTATGTTGTGTTGGTAAGTGGGTGGGGTTTAACCGACATGTTCAGTCAGTGGGTTGGTGTTGTCTGGTGGGATAGAAGTAGTGCAGGGGCAAGATGACAGATTTATAGTGGCTGAATGGGGAGAGGTTGGGCGTGATGGATGCAAAGACCAAGACCACTGCTCAGGGAATCAAGTCTGCTCAGATGCAGATGTTTCCATATCCATTTTCATGCTTAACCATATGTTTTCATAGCATGGAGACCTATATCAGAGAAGATAGGACCTACCTTCACTCAGAGAGGCATGGATGGGAGGAGACACCAGCGGGACAAAGGTTTCCAAATCAAAGCGGCCAGTTCTGGACTGGGCTTTGAGCAGCCAGTAGCGCTTCTCCAAGTCTATGATGTCCGACTCCTCCACTGCAGGACAAGATCAAACAGGATCACAATTCTAAATGTACACTGCAGGACAATGTGGATAATAACTCCAGCTCCAAACATCAAAGAGTTTCTTAATGTCTTCCAAAGGAATGGTGACTGATTGAGGTTAAAACAATAGACTCAGCCTTAGCCTAACAAAATGAAACCTACGACAGGTAAAGGTAGAAACTGTGAGTGAACATTTAACCATATATTAGATGGTGCTTTGTATCCTCCTACTGACACCAAAAGAAAAAGTGTGGTTAAACTAAAGCAGTTCCAGTTTAAACCATGTGGAGAAAAACACAGTTTGACCTGCAACAATATGTACTTCTAAAAGCAGAGAGCTAGAACAGGAACTGGAACATAAATTGTGTTTGCTAATCAAGCGTAACATTATGACCACCAGCCTATTTGTGTGTGGTTTTGTTTTTCATTCAAAAGTGACCCTGATCCGTTATGCCACAGAATCCACTCCCTGAAGTTGAGCTGCAATAACTGGCATCAAGCCATACTTCACCTATCTGGATTATTCTATATGAGCGTTTGAGTTGTGGTTGAGAATATAGTTTTTCATTTAATTGATTTTCAACCAAGCTGTC
The DNA here is from genome assembly GCA_911649635.1 of Poeciliopsis gracilis. Lineage (NCBI taxonomy): Eukaryota > Metazoa > Chordata > Actinopteri > Cyprinodontiformes > Poeciliidae > Poeciliopsis > Poeciliopsis gracilis. Next base: position 91,692 of record CAJVRI010001138.1, read on the forward strand.
AGAATTGCTGCAATAGCTGGATTTTTAAAACTGCTTGACAGGAAACTGTATTTACATTGAATTGTTTTGTTTGTGACGTCAAGCTGATAATGTCCACACTCAGCACGCTATACAAAAAGGCATAGCATGACTGCTGCTCTTTGTGCAGCACCAGTTGTGTGGTGACTGCTCTGGTGGAGAGGAAATGGGGCTAATGGATACTAGCAACCAAATTGCTAGTATTCATTACAATTGTGGGAAATGAAGGAATTTGTCATGAGAAATCTAGGCAATTTGTATACTTGACTATGAAGTCTCAACAGACTAAGACCAAGATCTACTTTTTCCTCTCACCAGCCGGCTGAGATCTACCTCATGACACAAAAACATAAAAATTGTAAATTAAAATGCGGTTTCTTCCTCAGTGAGATTCTGACACTGGGAGGAGGTTACTGGTTTCTCATTCAGAAGCTGGTAGCAAACCTGAGGCCAGCAGCTGTCAGTCAGTTATGGTAGATCTGAAATTAGTTTTGATGACGTCAATATGAGACTGATAGGAGGAACCAAAGAGCTCTGTAAAGGTAAAGGCAAATCTTCTGATCTGGGATATAATTAGTTTAATTTCACTTAATCTGTCCTATTTGATGTTTGTTATGACTGCAAATGTTTACTGCAAACAAACGAGGTAATTAGTCCAAGTTTGTCGTTTATTGAACGTTCAGAATCTACAGCGGCTGTGATGAACCACAGCAAAGGGCAACAAAGGTGAAACAACTCGAACAGGTGATCAACTCAGTACTACTCGCACCTTTTTACTCTGGGTCTCTCTTTATTGTTAAGCATACCTGTTGCCGTGGCAACTGCCTGCACCCCGCAAGCCAAGCAGAGATTACATTAAAAACATTCAGTCAGTTACAATATCAGGTTTCCAAGCTTGATATTTATTTATAGATTATTAATAAGCCTCTCATGAACACAGCGGTGGTTGATTAGCTAATTTAAACTCCTGCTCTGTTCGTCAGTCTGTCTATGAGTCCTTCTATTTGTTAATGGATCTGGAATGCACCTTAACAATAATTACTAAGAATATTGATTTTAACACGTTTTGTTGATTTTATTATTATTACTCTTTAATGAAGCTACAAAACGTTTAGGATCTTGGTGAATATTTTGATAAGCCTGTCTGAAGAGGAAGTGCTGGTCTCAGCGTCCTGGAGGCCTTTAGTTTGTCACCTGCTGCTGAGACCGACTCAAAAACTTTTATAAAAGTTATCTATTGCAACTTCAAAGGATATAATTATCAAACTGTATGGGAGGGAAGTAGACAGAGAGGGAATACTCTGACTCTTCAGATAAAGAGAGCATTGTATGAAGCTCTTCCAGGTTCGATGGGACTAGTCTCTCCCTGTCAACATGCTAATCCTTAGATTAAGCAAATAGGATTCAGCAGCTAGCCAGATACAGTAGCTGTTGGCATGCATGACAGGTGTCAAAATACATGCAGACATGCAATCAAATTACAGTGAGTTCTTGGCAGAACAAACTGACAATAAAATCAACCTTGTTAAAAACAAGGTTGTTTTTAGGTTGCAGTTTTTAATTGCTGGTCAAAGCTTCAATGAGGATGCCAGAATGAAGCACAACGGTGGAGAGCAGACAGTTCCCTGTGCCTGTGGTACCGATTCTGAGTCCTGGAGGTAAACATCAGGACTGTTGGGCCAGCACACGCAGGGAAATGCTTTCAGCATTCCTGTTTACTGTAGCAGTTCCTGCTGGTTGACTGAAACAAACTAAGAGGAGCAAAATCAATGATTTACAGTAGAATGTTCAGAGAGCTATATTGAGCTAACACAGACAAATGGATGAAAGACTGATAAATTATTGAGGGTTATGGACTGAGGCAGGGAGAAGACACATCCCAGTCTCAAAGCTCAGTTGAATACTGCAGCCACAGCAAAAACAAAACATTAGATCCTCCTTGGAGATTATAATAAAACAAGCAAAAAGCAGAAAGACCTTCTGTGGTCTACAGAGTTTGGACTAAAAGGATGGATGTATAAAACCTCAATGTCAGTGAGGGGGAAGGTAAGAAAGCAGCATTTTTCCTAACTGGATGGCCTTTTTCGGCTGGAAGACGGGAATCACTGTTGGATTGTCATTTTGAAACATCTAATGACAAATCAATAAAACTCCTCATCCTTTCAAAGGAGCTGCCCTGCATGTCTTCCTCTGTCCTTCCTGTCCTTACAGTCACCAGCATAGTACAGCATAATCCTGACCATTAAATCTGTCACAACATTCAGATTTTCAGAAATTCTGCAAAAAAACATCACACTTTAAAGATACAGATTAGCAGTTTACCTTACCGCTGCGTTAGCATCACTAACAATAGCACTCTTCAGTGTGGAGCCTGTCACTGAGGCTTGCCATTTTCAATGTAAGGGAGACGTATAAAGCATTTTAAATAAAAACAGTTTCTATGACAAATGGAGAGGTCAAAGAGGACAGGAATTTGGTACATAACAAGAAGGCTCAATGGAGTACCATCAACATTGTTCCATTTCATCACTTAAATGGGACCTTTTATACTGCATTGAACATGAGCTATACCAAAATGTTCATTACTCTTTGCATTAAATTATATTTTGGCAGGTTATTTCCAAATTATGAGATTTCACGACCAGATTCTAGGCAGCAGAGGCATTTGTACGGCACATACAGCTGCAAAACCAGCTGACCAAATGTAAACGTCTTCCAATAATGAAGTGGGCAGAGTAAGGAGATTGGCTTTTCTGGGATTGCTAACTTAATAATTGGGAGTTTTTTTAAATGGCTCAAGTGTCTGGATGTTTATTTTTAGTGCTCTAGAAGTAGTAGAGATCCAAATGGACATACAAAAATGCACAAAAAGACAATTTTGCATCATAAGACATTTAAAACTCTTTATGCCGTCTGTCGTGGAATATGTTGTACACGAAAATGTTGGCAGCTTTTGGAAAATCTCATTTCCTGGAATCTACACAAGGAGAAAGCTGTTTTGGTAAAACTAGGCATGCTGATGGCACTAATCACGAACAGAGACTGTAACTCCAAATCACTTTGTTTTTGGTTTAAAATAATGAGCACCTGATTTACATGAACAGTTCTCTCTCCAACTAATTTGATTAAATAATTAATTATAACTCATGGGACCAAAGTCAGAGAACATATTTTTAATCTTGTTCTTCCAAAACTTGTATCTGCTGATCAAAGCTTTACAAAGATGGAGATCAGAAATTGACTAAAAAACTCTATCAATGCATCTCTGTGCAGAATCAGTCTATCTATGTTGGCAGGTGCTGACGTATCTATAACACATTAGCAACTGACCCAAGGATTTGAACTCGTGTTACCCTCAACACTCAAGACACCTGAACCCTGAGCATCAGAGCAACAATTCCATCAATTATGACAATATACTGAGGAAGCACATTGTCAGAAGCTTCTGCAGTAACTGTGTAACTGAAGAAAGGTCAAACTTAAAATGCAAGAGTAAGATTCTTCTCATCTAGGAACAAAAGGTTACATAAATCTCAAAAACATAACGAACTCCATTTTGAGTCAGTTATGACTCGAAATGACTCGAAATGGAGTCAGAGATCCATTTAACTGACATTTAACTAACAACACATAAAAGGTTTCCAACAGAAAGAAGAAACCCTGAAAGTCTGATACCCACCTATGGGTGCAACTCTCTCAGAGTGGCAGCAGAGATACCATACCATTATCCAGAGAACATCCTTGAACAGGTGTTGCCACTGCCTGTATGTAGCAAAATTAACTCAACGCCAAAAAAACCAGAACAGAAACTACACCATCCTGCAGGGAATGCTGAGACTCCCAACACCTTGACTATACCGTGACAGTAGGCTTGCAGCAGATGACTCCCACTGGTAAGCTCAGTCATGAGTCAAGCTTTACCACCTTGTTCTGGAAAGAGTCATGTACAACGATTGTGTCACTCACTCACTCTCTCTCCGACTCCAACATACGTACATACACACTCACATGCAGAGACGCAAAGTTAAGAGGATAAGATGGGAGCAGGCAGATTAAAGGCAAAGTCCAGGTTACCTGGTCAAGATAGGTTCTTTCCAGGGCTCTGCTCCTAATTGGTGAAATTAAGCTTCACTATATTTACTTGGCCTTTAACCTGCAACCTCAAGAATCAATTTCATGAAATGCTTTTATGCAAGGTCGTCAATACCTCATAACAACTGAATAAGTTTTGAAAAGCTTAAGACATAAATTCCTGGAATAATGACAGAAAACAACTCCTCATGTTTAAACACAAGTACAGTACCTTGCTGAAGACCTCATCTGTTTTCACTTTCTGTCATGCTACAGTTGGCAGCACTTTTGCCTTGCAGTAAGAAAGTTTATGCCCTTACAATCTGAAAAAGTGTACTTATTTTAAGTGTTTTTGTAAATCTTTACCAGAAGTGCCTATCAGCCTGGAGGGACCTATGCAGTACATACAACAACAGCAAGGATTTCATCTGAGCACTGAAGCATTTCAGCAATTCACAACACCAACAACCTCTACAACTGAGACAGAATTGGGATGAAGATGTACAGAAGGGGAACAAACAGCAACACATCACAGGAATAACACAAAGATTTTAACTTGGATTCACTGCATCAGAAATGGCATCTTTGAGTTCATCTCCGTCTCTTGTTACGTTTACGAAGAGAGACATGAGGAATCCGATTGAGTCCTGATTGATCTTTATGTTTGTATATGGTGACAAATGGGGTGGGTGTGTAAATGTGTAACTAGCCATGTTTCTGTTACAATTGAGCGTAAAACTTTGTTGATATTCTGCTAATGGGGGCGACTGTGGCTGTGTGGCAGAGTTGTCGTCTTGCAATCGGAAGGTTGTAGGTTCGATTCCAGCTTCCTCCTTCCACATGTCGATGTGCCTCTGGGCAAGGCAATTAACCCCAAAAATTGCCTACCGGTCTATGTATCGGTGTATGAATGTGTGTGCGTTTGTGAGTGTGAATGGGTGGATGTGACTCTAGTGTAAAGCGCTTTGAGTGGTCAAAATGACTGGAAAAGCGCTACATAAGTTCAGTCCATTTACCATTTACCATTTAATGTCGAATAAACACAATTTCACCATTGCTGTGTTTCCATTAAATAAGAAATACAATTAAAATCATGCATAAATAAGTTTGTCCAGACGATAAATCATTTAAAAACCATGCCACGACATCATCCTTCAACCACTTCCTGTCTTCTTCTTTATGGTTTGTGCTGGTAGTTGATCATGTGATTTGTGTGATGCAAAAAAAGTGTTTTGACTGGAGTTTTGCAATATGTATAAATTTTGATACAGCCAAAAAGACACCTCATAATAATTTGGTATGGTTCCTCTGAAATTTATTTTTGAAATGTCAAATAGAGCAAGTATATGGTCAAGAAGACTTAAACGGACTCACAGTGTGTGACGCCAGCGAGGGTCTGGTAGAAGGTGGGAGTGTCACTGTCATCCGTCAGCGTGACACACACTCCTCCAGAGAGAAGCCATCGAGACAGAGTGAAGGCCTCCTTGTTCTGCAGTAGCCAGTTCCTGAAGCGCTCATAGTTGACCTTGTCAGTCTGCAGAAAATCACCAGTGAGGAGCAATTACTACGTGTTCCCAAAGAGCCAAGTCATCTGGCTGTAATGGGGTGTATTTAATTTCCCTGCAGGAAACGATGTCAGCTGAGTTATTGCCTCCCGGTGGGATGTTAATTCAACTGAGAGTAATTTTAAGAAAGGAGGATTTCCTAGCAGACATGGACAACCTCTGCTGTATCAATGCCAACAAGCCTTTTTTTTCTTTTCCCTTTTATTTAGTGGGAGTGCAGGTAAAAAAAAAAAAAAGCTCCTCATGAACAACTATTATGAACATCCTGCTGCTAAGAGCAATACTAAGAAGAGTTAAACCACTTTTTTCATTTTTGGAGTAATTTCTCAAACATATTACCGATATAACTGAGTGAAACCAAACTGTATCTGATCATAGGTGCTTGACAACATCAAGCATCAACTGACTGTCCACACACTACAACTGGAGAAGTCTGTGCTGTGTTTACATACCTCTGCAAAGCACCTCTTCAGGGAGGACGGGACTTCTCCATCAAGGGCCTGCAGAACTGCCTCGATATCTTCCCTGGCAGCATATCCACTGAGATCACTGGCAAACAGGCTGAATAAGTCTGAAAACACAGACACGCACAGTGTCACAGAGAATTCATCTTTATCACAGGAAGGCAGGCTTCTTGTTCAAAGAACCAGTGATGATGATAAAAGCTAGAATGACACTGTGATGTCCTGAGAGATGCTGTATTGTTATGATTAAACATCAGTTAAAATAATTGGGAGAGGATTTCAGCATTCATTTGTTTAAAATAAATAAGGCTCTTACTTTTAGCTGTGAATCAATCATTTCTTCACAAATTTTGAGGCTGATACAGTAGGCAGAGCCCCTACTGCATCCTTCCACAGCCAGATCATCACTGTTCAGGTGCAGGAGGCAGTGAACTCCTGGAAAACTGCAGGAGCTGATGGAGTGACAGGGAGGAGGGAGCTGAGGGGACTGTGAGAGTTTTTACCAGTCCCTCACCCAGTGCTCCATCATCCCTCGGGCAAGAAAGAACATTAGTAGTTTCATTGACTACCAGCCAGTGGCACTAACCGCCATCATCATGAAGTGTTTTGAGAAACTGGTTCAGAGTCTCAAAACTTCCTTCTCGTCTGCCACATAAAACTCAACCCCACCAGTCTGGATGTAGAACCAACCTGTCTAAGAAGGATTCCATCGCTAACGCTCTGCACACCACATTGAAACATTTGGAGCAGTAAAGGAGCTAAATGAGGCTGCTATTCCTGGACTTCGCCTCGGCTTCTAACACCATCATTCGGAGCAGACTGGTGAGGAAACTGGGAGACCTGAGTCTGCCCCGCAACATCTGCTGCTGGATCATGTTCTTCCTGGCAGCCAGCTCCCAAAGACTGAGAATCAGATACCACCTGTTCTCAGCACAGAGCACCAGCACTGATCCCCACCAAGGTATGTGCTAAGCCCCCTACTCTACACCCCCTACACCCATGGCTGTAGGCCACCCAATCAATATCATCATAAAGTTTGATGATAATACCACAGTAGTGAGACTCATCTCTGGAGGAGACAAGACCGCATACAGAGTGGAGGTGGAACAAGTGTCTGTCTGGTGCACCAGCAACAACCTCTGTTTGAACACCCATCATCAGACATTCAGCCCATCATTAAAATGGGGACAGGGGGGAGATGGTGCCAAATCTGAGGTTTCTGGGCACCTACATCAGAGAAGACCTGGAACACTAACTCCACTTCAGTCATGAAGAAGGCACAACAGACACTGTACTTCCTGAGGATTCTCAGGAAGAGCCACCTGAGAACTGTGCTGTTGGTGTTGTTCTATTGCTGCTCTGTAGAGTCGGTGTTGAGCCATGGCACCTCGCCGCAGGAAGTGAAGAAGCTCACTTCCTGCGGCACAGAGGAAGCAGCTCCAGAGGGTCATAAGCACCACCCGGACACTGATTAGCTGGCCTCTTCCACATCTGGAGAGGATCTACAGGACCTGCAGCATCATCAAGGACCCCTCACACCCGGACCACCACCTCTTCAAACTCCTGCCCTCAGGGAGGGGCTTCAGGGCCATGGAGTCAACAACAAACAGAGTAAAAAACTGTTTTTATCCAAGCTGTGTACTGAGGACAGCTAATTAATCTAAAACATGATCATCATTTTTTTATTAATACCCCAGTTATTTTTCTGTGTTTCTACTATATTTTTATATTAATTGAGATATATTTATTTATTATAAGTTTACTTATTTATTTGATATGCCTTTGAGAGCCGCTATTTTTGTTTTCCGTGTTTTCTTTCTTGTACAATGACAATAAAAGGAATTCTGATTGGGAAACATTTAAAAGCTGAGGTAAGCTGAATATTCAGTGGTTGCTCAGTAAGGCCAGGTTTTCATCCAGGTCTATATCCTACTGAAGCTGTCAATGCAACTTCATCTGGCTGACTATTTGAGCAACAGTGGACAGACGCACAAGAGTAGAATATGCAGAACTGATGAGCAGAAAACTGATTAAACAAAGATACACTGTGAACAATAATTACTCAAGTTGTAATAGTGAGGAAGGGGTCACTTCATTATTCTTTCATCTTTAAGGCCTTTACTGGGTAGCCACATAGTGGAGTACTGTGACGCTCGATAGAGCATTGTCCTGCATAAAAATTATGTTGATATGGTCAAAACTAAAACTTGCTTAATAATTGTGGACACAGTTTAGCTCCACTATCTGCAAACTTTTCATGAAACATGCACTTCTAGCTAAATCAAAATGTCTGAATGTTTTGAGTATTGAGTGATGTTGGTTCTATATTTGACATAAATAAAGACTTACTATAGCCTGGGCTTTCATAATAAAGCATTTTGGAGAATGCAACCTTCAGAAGTAGAACAGCTGAAGTGTTGAATAGGAAAGGAATTTTATTGACCGTTTCCCAAGAATATCTGAGACATTGTCAGAAATGTCTCAAACATTTCAACATGAAACATGAATACAGATTTTCCCTTAGCTCAAGTCAAAGTACTTACACTTAGCCTTCTCCTCATCACGCCCTCTGGTCAGCAGCACCAGCCCCACTATCAGGTTGTTAAAGTGCAGGCCTTTAGAGGAGCCTCCAAATGAGCTGTAGATCACCTGAAGCACACAGGAACACAAAGGCTGAAGATATTCAGAAATAATACATGGAAAACAGTGCTGCTGACAACACATAAATAAAAATGTTTTATTTATTCAAAAGTTAAAAAGGAATAACCATGTTCAAATATGTAAACTTCTTCCTTCATGTCCTGCTCTGCAGAAAGCCTTTTCATCTCCTCTGGAATGTGGAGTCAAAATTCAAGATTTATCTGAGATTTTGAGATGCTAATCAGCTGCTCCTAATTGTAAAAACAAAACACTGTTGCCACGGTTACACACCTTAACTGAAAGTAAAACAGAGCAAAACCCATTCCAGTTGAAAACTCTCCAACACCAGATAAATTACTGCCCAACCATCCAATGCCTCAACCAAACACATTACAAGCAAAAGTCTAAAAACATGAGCAAATCAGCTCCAACAAAGCAGAAGCTCCAACATGAGTGGCAAAATTCTAGATCTGAAACTGATTATTTTTCATAGTAATAATCAGTAACTTGTTCTTAGAAATTACATGTAGTTTATATTTGGACAAAGATGGAAAACAAAGGAGAAAGTCCCTCGTACTGATGAGCACAAAATCTGACAAGTGTAATGAAGATCTGAAAAATGTGCAAGTTTAACAAGAGTTTGTTTAAGTGTTCCCCTTTTTCTGGTTGTGGGGTTTGGCCTCTTCTATTTTCCTATGGATTTGTTCCAGGTACAGATATGCAAAAAAAAAAAAAGCATAGTAATAAGCATCTGGACCATTATACTAATGACATTTTCACATCTTATAGTTTGGTAGATTTGGTTTGATTGGGAACCAAAATGGCAACATTTGTCACATTTTCAGCAGCTGCAGTTCTTTTTCATAAATCAACCAATCCCTTTGAAAATCTTGTTATTCCTCCTTACATGTGGTGACGTTGCACCAAGAACCACTAAAGGAAACAACATAAAAACCACTGAACAAGACACAAAGCACAACTTTACTCTTTATGAAATGTAAGCAAACATGGAGTGGCGTCAGATGGACCATTTCTCCACTCATGCGTTTGTTTTGCTCTACGGTCCGCTTCCTGCAGATTTATTTATCTGTTGAAAATGCATAAACTAATTGCTTTACATTACAAAAATCATGAAACAAAAATCAGGTTTTAAAGATGAAAGCAGGGAGAAGAATACTACCAGTCACCAGCTTTAAAAACAGTTTACATAAAGATTTTAACTATGTATTACAACAGGACATGGTGAGACAGAAAACTGTTTCCTTACAGAGATCCCAAACGGTGCAGTGTCTGCAAAGCATGATAACTGAGGAGGAGACTGGAGGAGGGGACTGTGCAGACAGTGAGCTATTGAAGCATGTCCTTGTCAGTAGGTCACACACTGTAGGAGTCGAACTTGTGGTTTGAAAAAAAGGAAGTCAATGTGTGTCACACTTTCCTAACTTTTAAATCCACCATCACTTTTTCCCCCCTCTGCTGCCTTCTGATGCTTCTACTGAATATAAACATACCAATAAATAGACAGACATGTAGTGATGACTCATGTTATGTCACAACCAGCAAGGAAGGATTTACCTGACATTTTCCCTCTGAACCCAGAAGATGAATAATTGCAGTAGAGGTAATGAATCATTCTGAGTACATATAACGTACACTGTCATGAAGTCACAGCAACCTGCTGAGCTCACAGTGAAACAACTGAAACCAGTCTGTGTCCTCTGTGACGAAACAACCTTGTTCAAGTTTGTTATGCGTAGTAAAATGAGATTAGAGGGGAATCCCACCAACTCTACAAACCGTCTGTTCGTCATGGAAAGTACAGGCTGGAGCATATTTAAGTCCAAAATACCAGCAGTGACTACAGACAAGCTCATTTTATATATCATTGTATCAGGATGACATATCAGTGATGCCAACTGTTCATACTCAACAAGCAGACATCACAGCTGTATGACTGTGCATTCAAACACTGAATGACACAGTATAAGGCAATACCATGCTACATTATAACATGCCGAGTCAAATAGGAGTTTATTACATAGAACATTCAAGGAAGTTTAGGTTTATGGTGTAAATTGAATAGATCAATAGAAAACAAAGTTCAAGTGTTAATCTTGACTGCAGGTAAAATCTAAAGTCTGATCTATCCTTGTTATGTCAGTGATGCCTTTATGTGAAAATACTTTCATTTTCGTAACTCACCACAGAATACCCACAGTATCTATGGAAACCCCTAGGCACACAGCTAATAACACAAGGCTCCTGGTCTGTCTCTTTACCCGCTGCTTTGGGTAGATCACCTTCACAAGCATCAGACATCACAAATTATATCACTGTCTAATAACAAGATTTTCTTTTTTAATATTTTATAAAATAACTATTTCATACTTCATAACATTTTCTCTTTTATGTATTTTTTTCTTTTACTAGCTAACTTTTATAGATATTTTCACTAGCAGTAGAAGTAGCTGCTACAGAACAGGGAAATTTCTGATTGAATTACTCGATTACTAAAATAATCATTTACAACAGCTCTAGACATCACAGTTTTACAGCCTCAAGAACAACAGTCCCACAGATGATGCTTACATATGCATCGTCTTCTCATCGCTGCATATGGGCAGATAGCATTTAAACACCTGCAGCTACCATAGAATCAAAAGAGAATAAAAGTCAATGTTCCCCACTGCATGAAGAAGATAATTATGCAAAATGCTTTTTTTTCAGTTGAGTAAAAGGGGTTAAGTCTGTGGATCTGATGGTACTTCACATATTTCAAAAAGGAACACTGGATAAATCTTCAATTGATTAAGGACTAACTTTCTGACTGATCACACTCTTTTCCTTGAACTGTAAAGATATAGAACATCTGCAGGCATGTTTGAAGACACCAGCTGAAACCTTGCTTTTGGAGAGATGTCACTGAACTAACGGCTGTCATGGTGACACAGAGGCAGCAGCACAAGGCAGGAAGGAGGGGAGAGAGGAAGTACTGAAACACTGTGTGAGAGCAGGATGACTAACACCAGCCATACTGAAATGCACTGAAGACGCTGAATGAGAGCTGACTGTACGTTCCTGAAGGGAACCGTGTTGTACTATTATTATCTAAAATTACGGGGCCCCATTTTGCAGCTCTGATTGCACCTGCTTCTGATTGGTTCCCTATGAAAAGAGTTCACAATAATAAACAGGTGTGACAGAAGGAGGGTGGATCACAGCAGGCCGCACCAAACACACGTCACACTCCTGAGCCCAACCTGATGTACATCTACAGCAGTTACATCTATGGCAGATGTTCAGTTCAGCAGAAGGAGGAGCTCTCTCATTTGCTCCCTGAAAATATCTATGAAAAGTTCTGTTGTTTTTGGAATGAGAAACTCTTATATAATGACTTAAGGGAAGACATGATAAGGCTGTGTGATAGTTTATCAGGTTTTAACATGTTTCCACTGGTACCGTAGACCATTCTAACTAAATTCTGCTATGTGCTCCAAGCCTTTGGGTTGAAAGGCCTCATGCCATCACCCTAACCTTCTTCGTCAGATATGAGTCAGGACTTTCAGCCACTTCAAGAACCTCCATGTAGAACCTTAAAGGAGAATTGAACAGTGTTTTTAAGCTAACAAAAGGTGAAAGAAAATCAGAAAATATGGTTGTTAAATAAAATATACAAAATTGTAAACTCAGAAAATTGAAAAAAAAAAAAAAAAACAAACAAACACTGAGTTGTTTTTGGCATTTTCCATGATACTCCTCCTCAATCTGTGACGAACATTGTGCTGCCAGGGACTACCAATATTCAGCGTATTACTGATGAATATGAGCGCAACATGATTCAGTGTGTTGCAATTAATGGTTTGAAGTGGCCAGAAAGTATTTCTGGAGTTTAATGTTTTGGATACCCTAAAGATAAAAAATATCGTCAGATTTGAATAAGTACACGCAGATGGGGAAATTACTATGATCTTCCAAGCAGAAAGGGTTTCCCCCCTACCTTGTTTATTTTAAACAGGGTTTTTTATACACTAGTATCAGTGAAAGCAAAGGCAGGTTTATAGCTGATGCGTTGAACTGGGCACAGAGCTGGGCACTCTCAGTCTGCACCTTTGCACATTTCCTTTTTGTAAGTATATTTGCGTGTTCAAATATTGTCAACAATATCTTTTAATAAGATCATTTTACCTAGTCATATTTTACATCTCCAGTCAACTTTGAACATATTTTGAAACAAAAACACAAGGGGCTGCTGGATAACTGTCCCTACCACCGGGCTTAGCACCGGGCTCACCACTCCAAAAAAAAAGCATCACTTATTTGGGCTGCACTCCTCACTTCTACTAACTTTTCATTTCAGCTACATAACATAAATTATGACAATACTGTGGCTTACCTCTGCAACTTTCGGGGGAACTCCATCTCCCAGCACTTCTCTGTAGAAGCACTGTTGGGTCATGTAACAGGACAGACCGCTGGTTCTCTTGAAGGCATCCTTCAGCCTCTTCAGTTCCACATCAGTAACTGCAGTCACAAAGAGAAGGACACAATTAAGACTCAGGGGGATCCAACTCTGTGTGGTGTTGCAGACTCGTTTAGTCCAGTAATGTATCATAATAATGACTTTGATCTTTGTCATAATGCAGCCTTGATCAAATATGTTGTAGGGAGAAATTTCATCAGCTAAAGTGATCAAGATCCCTGTCTGTCTCTCAGAGGAACACGAGTCTGTCATTCAAAAACAAAAAACTTGCATATTTTGATTTTTTATTTTTTTTATTCAGCAGGGTTCCATAGGACTGGGATCTGGTGGAAGCCGTTGCAGTACAGTGGACTCTGATATTTCCAACAAAGCAACTTAGGGTTATTTGAGCTTTGTGACATGATGTATTATCCTGCAGGAATTTACCATCTATATTTGAATATAATGTAGTACTATAGTGGAGAGATTACCCTAACAATACTCAGGTAGGTTGTCCCAGTTTAGAAACATCCAGTTGGAACCAAGCATCCCATAATTCACTTTTATTTAAATGCATCAGCTCAATCTTATAATCTGACTGGTCCCATGTGCTTCATTAAATCATCCTCCAAAGAATCAGATTTCATTAATGGAACTGCACAGACAATAACCAGCTCTTAAAGATACCTAATGTGCATCAGGCACATTGGGTATCACATTAGAATCTATACAGTAGATTCTAACTGTGTATGGAAAATATAAACAGTTCCTCTGGAACCAGTTGGTGAAAAAAAATTATATTTAGTTCAGTACATTATGAATGTACTGAAAAATGAGAAGGCAAAATACATAAATATACAAACTTCTTTAATGCAAATAAGCCTGAAAACAAACATCACTGTGGACTTCCTTGATGCTTCAGTTTTACCTCTTTGTAATATTCAGTGCATGATGTTTAAAAAACAAGCAGCAAACTGAAGTGTGACATTTAGTGTAGCAAACAAATCCCAAAGCTGCTGAGTCCAAAACCCTCAAAGCTGAACTGAAATGCCCCTGAACAGAAGACACCCCTCAAGCCCCCCTCCACACACACACGCATGCATGCGCACGTATGCACGTGGTTTTAAAGATGCATACGTGCATCTTTAAACCCACGAATCTCTGGGTTATACTTTAGCACACAGACAGCTAAAGTATAACCCAGAGATTCCTGAAAACAGTAAAAGTGACCCAATAAGCAGCTGTTCTTGGTGCAGGATGCTGCTAAGCTGCTCCTGGTCCTCCATTAGCCCTGAGTAGGTAGCAGAAGCCACTCAGCTTCAGGGTAGAACTGATTAGGAGCAAAGTGCTGAATCACAGGATTTAGTAACACAGCAGGCATAATCAAACCAGATCTGTACTTCTCAGCACAACAGAAGAGGAAAACACCTTTGTGTCTTATGTAAGCCAGCAGCTCAAAGTATTCCAGAGTATCCTGAAACAGACTTGATAGCGCTTTTATTACAATTACAAACAGATTTACCTTAAAATAATTTCCTATGATGGTATTTTAGTATTTGATGTTTGGTGGATACTTTAAAACAATTAGAATAACTTATGAGAAATACTTCTAGATTTTTTTTAATTTATTTATTTTTTTTACAACAAACTTTTTTTTTAGCATGAACAATCTCTAATTTATGCTAATTTATGTTTACATGCTAACTCAAGCCATGTAAACGTGATTTCAATCAGCAGCACATTGACAGACTGGATGTGCAGCACAATTTTCAACATAAGATAATAATATTGTGAAGCTATTAATTATTTAACAGTAACAAGTTTGAAAATTTAGTGTCGTGACAACCGAAGTACAGCTGCATTCTAGTGAGACACAACATTTCTGCAACAATGTTTTCTGGATGTTTAACTAAAGCAGTTAAAGCTAAGCAGCATTTCAGAACAAACTGCTATTGACTATCAAATATGATGGTAGAGGGATGATAATCTGGGCTTGTTCTGCAACCTTTTATAATCATTATAATTTGAAGTATACTGATAGTGATGGTTACTGGGAAAAGTCTGAATGAAACATGTCTCTTTATTGTATATTTTCTTTCACCAACAATAATTCTGAGCAATAAAAATCTGATGTGAGATTTCTCCAGGGGTCATCCTTGGGCCATTTTTTTTTTAAATTTAATATCTATTACTATATGTAACACCTGGTTGGAAGAGTCACTACATCTTCCATAATATTTATGTTGATAACACAAAAGTTTATATTTCTGTCACCAAATAACCATTGTTACTTTCAGTCACTGAGGAAGTATATCAGTAAGCTGAAGGGCCAGAGTTTCCTCAAGCTTAATGCAGATAAAGAGAAGCTGTTCTTTTGGTTTATATGAACAGAAGGTGAAAGATCGGAACTCAACCAGGCTTACTTCTACTAAAAACCACAGAACCTGCCAGGACGCGAGGCATTGTGGTGCTAAGATTAACTACCACAAACTAATTTTCATCAGTTTGTGGACGCATATGTGAAGTGATCAGAGCAGCAGTGAAAATGTGCAGTTTTATGGATTAAATCCACCAGTCTCACAAATATCAACAACAGTTTTCACAAGGTTAGATTATAGATTATTGCAATAGTTTGTTTAATGGTTAGTTTACAGTCCATCTGGAAAGTATTCACAATCCAAGTCTACCACTGCCTACCTGATCTCTGACCTGACCTCTTGTTGCTAACCTTCAATAATACATACTCTGTGCTCAGGTGATATTGAGGTTAATGGGTATCATTCTCTTTTGTTTACAGTCAGATGCAAAATGCACTCAGTTCCTGCGGTTATCATCACAGTCTTTTGAATAGAGCTCAGGTATCCTGGCACAGCTACAACAAATCGCTTGCCAACCACCAATAACTCTTGAAGTCTCCTTCTCAAGACGAAGACTTCACATCCAGCTGTCTACATGTAATATGAGACACCGAGTTCATATAGTGACAGTGCTAGCAGTGTTGCTCACCATAGCAGGACAGGTAATCTAACCGATTTAACAAACTTTTCCAAATTGATATTGAATTGGAAAAATTAATCACAATGCATGAATAAATCAATATTTTGACTGACACAATGTTGAAATGAAGCTCCCTTGATATAGGGTAAGTTAGGGATACAGTTTTTAGTTTGCATTTCTCCACAGTAGAAGTTCTGGCTCAGAAACGCACAACTATCAAAGTTAACATCACTACAAGTGCCCTGTTTCCATTTACCTTCCTCAAAGTATGCACACTTTCACAGCAGGTTGTGTGTGTCAGGCCCACCGACTAAATCGTCACAGCAACAGAGCAGCAGCAGACACAGGCTCCTGCTGCGACTCCATCTTTGTTTTTCTATTAAACAAGCATGGCTTCTTCCCATGAGGCTGCAAACACTTGCAGGGGCATCAAGGTATCAAGAACATGTTGCAAAAAGCTGAGCTGTGTGACCTTTAAGTCCTGTGGAACTATCAACAGGCAGAAACATAAATGCTGTGCCGTTCCTGGAAAGCTCATTTCATCTGGGGCCATTAACCTGAAGGATTTGGAAGGAGACATTTTACTTTTCATTTAATCCACTAATTTTCACTCCATTTTGTAAATCTTCAGAATGTTCTCCTAATGGCCTATATTTAAGATCGGCTGTGCTTCCTGCTGTTCTTTAAACCCTACATTTAGAACAATCACAACTAGACAACAAGTCTGGTTATGGCAGTTCTAACAACTGGACTTGTTAAACTAACAGTTTAATTAGCTTAATTAAACTGTTAGTATCCTGTGCCAGGACACTGTAAACTGTTAGTTTAAGTAGTTTGATTGGAGCTTGAGCGTCTCCAGCTGGTAACAGAACAATGGTTCTTGGCAGTGGAGACCGATACCGATACTGATCAGGCTCAGGCTACATGTAGCTGCTGAGCTCTCACAAAATATGTGTCTTTTAATGAATAATTTGATAAAAGCATTTGATGACTAAACAATCTGTATGTCATGATCTATTTATGATTTATTAAAACAATTGGGAGGGTCTATAAGCTTAAAAGAAGAAGAGCCATCCTGTTCTAAATAAAATAAATAGATTTTTATTGTATGAAGTATAAGAACCAACTTGTTAACTCGGTATCGGTGAGTAGCTAAACTGAACTTGGCCTGGAAGAAACTTGTTACATGTTATTGATTATATGTGGAAATTTTCGCATGCAGACAAGCCTGGAGGGCAAAAGATGATTCTTTTACTTGTCATCCATAGCTGTGCTGCCATTGACGAACAATTTTGTTAACAAAATGAGATGTATGTATTATTAATTTGTTGTGTGCACCACAACAAAGGAAAAATAATATCATGATCACCATGTATTTTTCAAACAAAATATTATCAATTAATGAACAAACTCTGAACTAAATTAGAAATGAACTATAAACAAACATAATTTTGAACTAACTCTTGCTAAAGCTGAACCAGCCCAACACCACCCTTTGCCTAAAACCACCGTAAGCTAAATTTAGCTAAGAAAAAATTTATTCACACATTATGGAAATAGGCCTGTCATTATGGCAATTATTCATGTAACCACAGTTGTCTGAGATCATGGTGATAAAGTCAATGTAACTACAAGTCGTTGTTTAATAAGCTGTAAAAGACAGAAGAAAAGAAACAAAAATTTTCTCCTTTCACATCATTTCTAAACATCTGACCACGAGGTCTGACTGATCAGTTTAACCTGGCCTGCTGAGGTCCAACCTGTGGCATTTTGGTTTAACATGCAGAAAGACACCAGGACTCAACCCCAAGACCTTCTTGCTACAAGGCAACAATGTTACCACAGTGGACCACCATGCCACTGAAAACAAAAGTTCTAAATTCATAAATAAATACAAATGACTTTAATGGTGGGACTGATAATGCAAGTTATTCATTAAACTTACTGTATGAAATTTTCATGACAAAGTTTACAAATCCTTGCTGCACAACGAGACAGGGCAGTAAAAGCCCTCAGTTTACCTGGAGTTGGCCTCGCTGTACATTTCGAAGCCTCAGTATCACATTTCAGAGGTTATAAATAGAAAGCAATGGTCTTGTAAGGACATCACACACCCAGTTTAATCTATGTGGTGGTGGCTTACTATAGCCTGCAAGAATTGTAGGCACACTTTGGCTGAAATGATTGAGCAAAGAGATCGGGAAGCTAGTTAACAGCCTTATCGAGGTAAACGGAATATTCCAGCTGTCTGCTCAAACAGAACTGAATGTGGTGCCAGCTGACTGGATATTTGGAGTAAAATCAACTTAGCCTTACTAGCTCAAGTTTTTTTTTTTCCAGAGTTCTACTATTCTTATTTTTGTTCGTATAATTTTGCTCACGCCATTCTGAGAAATATTTATGCCATATGTTGAACCGTTCTATTCTAAATTAAGTAAATGCATGAAATATAGCAATACACCCCTTACATAAAAGAAATGTGTTTATTTCTCTGATACATTTGATCTGATAACCATTGTTTTATACTATAACTATAAAATGAAAATATTTCACCTTAAAATAACTCAATTTTTAAATATATAATCTATGGTGTCATTTCAATTATGCACCCTTATAGATGGCATTCCATCAGAATCACGTCAGTTTTCCATTACCTGAAATATTCTGACTCCAGTAGCCAGTTTGAAAATATACCACATGATATAACAATTTGCCTTGCAAATCAAAACAATCCACACAGCTGCCTGCCCAAGTTCCCTGGCAAAAACTCTACTGAAAGTATGAGCAGCAACAGTAGGCAAATCCACATCCCCAACCCAAAGAGCACAAGGTAAAAATGCAAAGCAGAGGTTTATCAAGTAGGCTAATAAAAGCTCACTGACATTTCTCACAGAATGTTACAGTAATGCTACGTCACCCAGGATTATCTACCACCAAGGATCGAATGTTACGTCAAAGTGTTACTGGAAAAACTGTAATCTAGATTCAAACACACATTAGCTTCGTTCTCCTTGATCAGACCGGTGGACGTTTTTAACCAGAATGACCGAGATTCACATGTGCATACTCCAACACATGTAGAATTAAAATTAATAATTCTGTTCTACATGTTGCAACAGATCAGAACCCCATTACCTAAACAAGATCATAGCAATAAGCTAACAAGATGAGTCAATACCTCTTACAGTGACATACGGTTGTCTTCTTAACATCATTAACTGTTATCATGTTTACAGTCAGCAGCTGCTGCTGTAAGGAAGGAAGGTTTTCTTCTCCATGAGGCTCTTCGGAGCAGGTTCCTTTAACTGGTTTAATTTACTTGACATGGAGATATGAAGTTTCCTGGTTCTGCTACAAGTCAGTAAATGTCGACTTTCTGTCATCTCCTCTTCACTCTTTCATTTCTTTAATCATGACACCTTAAATGACATCAAATTATGATCTTTTATTGATTAACTAGAGTGAAAACAGAGCAGACTGACTTACTTAGACTTGACTTTAATTTTTTTTTAATTATAATAATAATTGTTAAAATAAATAAATTAAATAAAACTGAATTCTTTTGGCATCTCTATATGCCAGAGGTCTCCTTTGTTATTTTAATAGAAAATAACCAAATTTGCTTTCCAGAAACTATTTTACAAGCTGCATAAACAATGTTTAAGTCAAATATTTTAAATCATAATTACACAAACAACAAATTACTGGCTAGCAGAACTGACATTCTAAAATGCTGGGTTGAACCTGTCATCAAGCTCACATTCACACACTGCAGTCGTTCTCACTTTATTCATGCTAGCTAAAAGCAATAGTGTGCATAAATAACAACGGGCATGTAGTCAAAGCTACAGTTGTTTAGAAATAAGTTTCAATAATTAATCCCAATGCTATATTAATTAGCCATGTGCTCATTATGTTATGATGGGTAATTTGACAGATATGTACATGGAGTACAACAGCGACCCTCTTGCAACACTTTGTATCTTGTTAATGAGATTAGTAACCAGCTCCAGTTCAGGCAGTATACACTGTTTACTGTATGCTGATTATGTGATGGTGCTTTAAACAGAATTTATCTAAAACCCATCAGAACATTGAGCCATCCATTTCTCTTAAAGGACAAATATGCCTTCAAACCAAACTTCTCCCTGCTGTTTTCCTTAACTGCATATGGACAAGGTGAGGTCAGTTTGGTGTTCCACAAACTAAACTCTCATTTTCTTTACATTAAACACATCTGCAAGAAACATTTCAGCAAAGCTCTGTATGTTGTTTTTTTTTTTTGTTCTTTCTCGAAAGAGCTATTTTAAATGTAATCATTTAAAATAGGTTACATTTAAAATAACCAGCACAATCATAAATGTCACTGTAGGACACATGCTGACATTCTGGAAGGGGTTCAGAGTTTGCCCCAGAATACTTGCTAAGCCTGGTTGTAGGGACACTAGGGAACTCAATCTAATGTTAACATATTTAGTTTTCCTAGTTTTCCTTTGGGATCAATAAAGTATTTTTGATTTTTTTTTTTTTATTCAGCTGCCCAATGTGTTTTTTGAGTTTAAAGTTGACACAAAATTTGAAAATATAACTAGGTAATTATGTGTTATTGTAAGATATTAATACCTAAACACCAACCATAAAGTCTTCAAAAAAGGTAAACATAAGAAAAAAAAACAATTAAAATTATAAACTTTTTAATATTTTTATTAAAAAGTATAAACTTGTGACTTTATCCACTGAAGTTGATAGTGCGTAGCCTGGTAATGGCAAACAGTGGTTACGGCATTCTGGAGAATAAAAAAGAAACCTGACCTCAGTCTCCCTATGTGTTTACATATGTTGCCATTGTTCATAATTTAACAGTTGGAAGGATAAACAATGCTTAGCCTGGTGGGGTTAAGCTTGACGGCCCACCAGGCATATAGTACATTGTGGGAAACCCTTGGAGGATTGCTTGCTTTAAAATGTTGCTGCCATCACCAATGCTAATCTGAAATAGTGATAAGTAATGTGTCTAAGTATTTATGCGTGAATGTGGAACCAGTAGGTTGTGCCAATAGCAGGATCAACTTTACCCCTAACAACAGACAAATCCATCTGTCTTACTCCAATAGATCTGTCATTGTGATCAACTCAGAGCAGTGAACTTTGAATACTCTCTTAGTTATATGTGCAGCCTTGACCTTTAAACTTCTTTTCCAAATGAACTTTGTCACATATGTAAGACTAGTATATTACTGATCAAATAGGAAAGTTTCTTCCCTATCTGAGTGAATGTTTTATCACCCTGTTACCTAATACTCTGGGAAAAGGAAGTGGACTTTCACCGCTGACACATTCCGCATGCATTGTGTTCAACTACTGCAGTGACAAATTACACTACAGTAAAAGGCATACTGTACTCTGATTGGCAATTTAAAACTAATTTACACATAGAATTAGCTGTTACATGGACAAAGAAGAGACCACAACACTCAAAGAAAGATGGACCATCATTCTGACTCCTTCTGGAAACCTTTTTCCTTAAGGGTCTCTCGGGAAAACCCATCAACAAAGTGAGCAATCGGCGCTGCAGTAATCAACTTGAATCAATTAGGTCTAGATAATCTTGGAAAGTCAACATTTTCAAAAGGATTCTTGATAAACAAACCACTGCTATGCCTACAGAGTGCACCTTTGCGATAACTGAACCAGCCATTGCTGCAGCCAAGCCTGCTGTGTGAATTAGGAATGCTCCCATGTGACTGGTCAGATAAGACTGGGCTGGGTGGCTGGACCCTTCCACAGCCTGTGAGTGTTTGATGAACAACATGAGTCTTCCTGTGTGCAGTTGTAGGTGATAGGCAGAGGACGAATGACTGAGATAAAGGCATCTGTAAGCAAGAACACAAGAATATTGGAAAGGTGGAGCTCAATTCAGCTCACAGAAGGTGTAAACTATAAGATCAATCCCAGAACTCCCTTTCTCCTAAGGTTTACAGGGTAGATTCTCAAATATAGGATACAGTTCTGAACACATAAATGCAGCAATGCTACTTCTGCATGGACTCCATTCAGTAGCAGGGTTATAACATTAAACAAGACATTTTGGCATGTTTTATATTGACATGGACCAAGAGAAATTGCATAATATTTCAGAACAAAAAGTGATACAGTATATGGTTTTCAAAACTGTTTACAAACAAAAACCTGAAACATGTGATGTAATGGCAAAATAATTGTATGTTAATCTGATTCCCTTAAACAAAATCCAGTACAAAGAACTGCCTCAAAAAGTTCTCTAATCTGTCATCCAGTATTGTCCAAGTTAAGCTGAAAAACAAATGTGGTTCAGAGGAAGAGTGGGCACCACATATATTGAGGACATTAGTCCTCACTGCAACCATCTGAGGTTCAATCCCCATCTTTAGACCATCTGTGACATGTCTCTCCCTCTCCCTTCTCTGTCCACCTGTCTGCAACTAGAGCCACCAAAAAAAACACTCATTAAATATGGAAATATACATTTCATATACACAATATATAACCCAATGTGCATTGCAATTTCAATGTGTCCCCTGCTGCAGAATGCCTAAATAGAATATTTGGAGAAATACATTTTATTCACATGCATTCATGCCATACCATGCATTCAACCTCTAGCAAACGACATATTTAGCCAGTGTTTTTATGCCCGTTTTCTACAGGAAATATTTAAGTGTGATATTTGCTTGTTTAATACGCCAACATACCCTAAGCCCAAACTGAAAAGACATCAAACGTATAAGATCTAAAACGGCTAACACATGTGTCTATAGCCAGCTTCAAATGCTACATACGGAGGCCAAAACAGTCTGAAAGTGTTCCCCACTATTGCAACATAGCTGTCTGTCAGCTAACTGCTTTCACATTAAACATACAGGCTAGCGGTAGTAAAGAGGTTAACGTTCCCCGGCAGGGACTAAATCAGTGAGCCAACCCTGTTCTTTCAGAGCTACACGTCCCTCTGTTGAAGCTCACACTGGCTGTCAACCCAGCCCTCTTCCTTAGCTCAGCTCCTACTGTACAAACAAGGCTTTTCTTCTAATGGAAAAAACGCCACGCCAAACACCGTCCAACAACCAACCAATTTAACTTGACCTTGTTTATATGTAAACACACACGCTGCAAAAGACACCCCCAGCCCCACTGCGCTACGGGAAACAACAATACATCTATTCAGGATGAAGAAAGGTCTAGCAAATAGAATTTCAGTGAAATTTATTCGTAAGCGGTCTGTTTAAACCCTTTCAACTGTAGCATAACGTACAGCATTTCGTGGGCTGAATACTGCGGAAAACACAGCTTTAGCTACTGATAAACACATCATATGAGAACAATCTAATAAGATATATATAATTGATTCAAGCCGAATAGGATACCATAACAAAGCAGTTAGAATAAAAGCTACGAGTTTACCTTTGTCCAACTCCAAAACAGTAAATCAAAGCAGTCATCTTAAAACGATGAATTTTACCGGGTGGCCTGGTGTCTCTCTAATAAAGCTGTTAGCCTGAGCGCAGGCAGCTAAGCTAGCTCAGCTAAGGTGGAATTGGGTCCTGCCTTTTCGGCTTACCTCTCTTGACAGCCTCGTCATACGACAGGAATCCTATCCTCGACTCTTTAGCCCCCATGCTCCCCTCGTTTCATTGCGATCTGAGGAAAGCAGCGTTTACAACCCGAGCGGTTCAGACAGTAACTGTTGATGCCTTTTCTGTTTATTGTGAAACGGGTCCCAGGCGGAGTGTCTATATGGTGAACCGCTGAATGTTTTCAGCGACGCCTCTGTGCTGTGTCACATGATTTCACGCTACAGGTCAGTTGATCAACGCCTGTAAACAGGAACAAAATGATAGACAGACTTTAGTTTGGCCTCGCTGGACCCAAAAAGTAATTTTATTTCTGATTCTCATTTGGACAAAACAGCGTTTTTATTCGGTGTGAACAATATCTGAGCTGTTCCCGAGAATGTTTTCGAATAACTGTGAACAAACTATATATAACCTCAAGAGTAGTGAGTGTAGCTCCACCTAGAGGCTCGTTTGCCACATTCTCTTTACAACACAGCCACATCCAGAGGCCATGGTATGTACTACAATTTGAACCGCATTGTTGCTGAAAATGTGCTGTAGAAATAAAATGACCATTGCCTTTACCTTTACTATATGTAAAATGGAAGCAAGGGTTATTTCAGGGGTCGCCACAGCGGGTCATCTGCCTCCCTCTCATCCGATGTCCTTCAAACTCTCCACCAAGTCTAGTCAAGTTTATGTGTATAGCACAGGGATGGCTAACCAGTTCAGCATTAAGAGCCAAATAAAGTTCATAATCACCGCAAAGAGCCACACAACAATTTCAAGATTAGTTTTATACCACATTGCTAGCTGAAACAGCTTTTTTTCTTAGTCCCTAATGCTTTATTGGGACACCTGACAGTTTTGGGTTTTTTTTACAAATCCCTTGAGATTTGGTTTGTACTGTTATAGCTACTTAAAGGTTAAGTACAGCAGGTCTGCTGCACCATAATAAACATTATTATTAATTTAAACTCTCAAAGGAGTCTTTGTTTCTTTCTGCTTTTTCTCACTTTTGTTCTGTCTTTAGAAGAATCGCTCCATATTTCAAATCCAAGAACCTCCCCCTTCTTCGCGTCACACAGTGATGAACATTGATTGTGTTCATGTGATCCAAACATTTATGTTACAATGTCTGTAGTTGTGTGAAACTGAGTCTTAACTTTTCCTGACTTCAAAACGGCATGTTTGATTAACAGTTAATAACAATAATTATTTAAATCTTTTTCAGAGTTTTTTTTAAAAAGCTCTGTCAGAAATGCAAATACTACATTGCTTAGTAAAATGTTTTTACATCAGGCTACATGGCTACTGCATTAATATATCAATGAACTAAATGAAGCTGTAGTTGGTGATATGTTGTTTGCTGCTGAGCCTATATGTATCTAAAACAAGCATTATTTTTATATCAACTTATAAGTTATATGGAACTTCTTACTGGTACCGGTCCACATTCTCAGGTGAGAAACACTGCCGGTATAAATTATACTTTTAGTTATTGTAAATACACCTAAGACAAATTAGTTTGATCAAAGAATGTCATGAATATGTTTGTATGTTCCATTTTAATTAGAGCTGCAGCGATAGAGGTGGCCGATTGCAATTACTGATCTTTCAAAAGCCTGACCTGCCGATTTTGATATTGGATACCAATTTTTTTGTCTGAAATATCGCTAAATGTAGCAAGAAAGGAAAGTCACTGAGTTTTAACAGTGAGTTTACTACTGTTAACTTCAAACATGCAGACATGAACAGAGGTTGATCATTTAAACCTTATCAGCCGATCATGAATCACTCAAAATTAAGGAAATCGGCAACGATATATATTCCCTTCTCACCCACCGCGGATGGTTCTTATCCTCTGAGCTCGGGTCCTCTACCAGAGGCCTGGGAGCTTGAGGGTCCTGCGCAGTATCTTGGCTGTGCCTAGGACTGCACATTTCTGGACTGAGATGTCTGATGTTGTTCCTGGGATCTGTTGTAGCCATTGCTCCAGTTTGGGGGTGACTGCCCCGAGGGCCCCAATGACCACAGGCACCACTGTCTTCACCTTCCAGGCCCTCTACAGTTACTCCCTGAGGCCCTGGTATTTCTCCAGTTTCTCGTGCTCCTTTTTCCTGATGTTGCAATCACTTGGCATTGCTACATCTACCACAACGGCTTTCCTCTGTTGTTTATCCACTACGACGATGTCTGGTGGTTCGCCATTACCATTCTCTCTGTCTGGATCCTGGAAGTCCCACAGGATCTTAGCTCTGGCGTTCTCCACCACCTTTGGGGGTGTTTCCCTCTTTGATCTTGGGGTTTCCAGTCCATATTCTGCACAGATGTTTCTGTACACTATGCCTGCCACTTGGTTATGTCGTTCCATGTATGCTTTCCCTGCCAGTATCTTGCACCCTGCTGTTATGTGCTAGACTGTCTCAGGGGCCTCCTTGCACAACCTACACCTTGGGTCTTGTCTGGTGTGGTAGATCTGGGCCTCTATTGCTCTGGTGTTTAGGGCCTGTTCCTGGGCGGCCAGGATGAGGGCCTCTGTGCTGTCCTTGAGTCCAGCTTTTTCCAGCCATTGGTAGGATTTACTGATATCAGCCACTTGGGTTATTTGCTGGTGGTACATCCCATGTAGGGGCTTGTCCTCCCATGATGGTATCTCTGGCACCTCAACCTCCGTTCCCTGTTGTCTGAGACATTCACTGAGCACATTGTCTGTTGAGGCTTTGTCCATGATGTATTTATGGATCTTAGTTGTTTCGTCCTGGACAGTGGTTCTCACACTCACTAGTCCTCTGCCTCCTTCCTTGCGGCTCGTGTACAGTCTCAGGGTGCTGGATTTGGGATGGAACCCTCCATGCATTGTTAGTAGTTTGTGGCTTTTATCTCCTCCTTTGGCCAGCTAATTATTCCAGCAGGGTATTTGATTACTGGCAGGGCATAGCTGTTTATCGTACGGATTTTGTTCTTGCCATTGAGTTGGCTTCTTAGGACTCTGAGAGCCTTCGTATATATATATATATATATATATATATATATATATATATATATATATATATATATATATATATATATATATATATATATATATATATATATATATATATATATATATATATACACAGCTCAAAAAAAAAAAGAGAACACTCAAATAAAACATCCTAGATCTGAAAAAATGGCATAAAGTGCACTGATGTAAAATAATACAACCAACAGAAACATAGAGACTTGTTGACTTGTTGAAGAAAGCTGCTGCCACGTTAACAGATTTTATTCCTAAATGATTCAGCTTCCATCTGCCACCTAAAGTCTCTCCTCCTAGACTGACAACTACAGCAGACTTATAGCACTGCTGCAGTTCTCATCCTGCACTGCACCTTATGCTGCTTTTGTCAGCGCTGCCTTCAATGACTGTGGGAAATTTGTTTACACCTAGTAACTCATTCACCTTCTGGACTTCTGCTCTTTGCAGCTTCACTGTTCCACACATCTTCCTCTCATCCACACAAGCAATGTGACTTCCCTCTACTAGCTGTCACACCTCTTTCTCCAGAGTGTACATCAATTTCTCTAGACTCTGTTCCAACTTCTTCCTGTTTTCACTCAACATCATAAAGCATTATAATAACCACCTAGTCCCAGGGGAACTCAGGCTGTTCTCGTTCGTTAACTGTACATCTCTTCTGCAGAAAAGGAACATAAAATTCTCATTCACCCTGTCCCTTCAGTGTAGTAAATTTACTGAAACAGATAAGAGTGTGAAGACAGAGGATACAAAACAAGGGTCCCAAGAACAGTGACCTCAGGGTTCTCCGTAGTGGTCACTGACTAAAAGCGGACCTGTGCATCATATTTCTTGTTCAAAAAGACAGAAAGTCAATGATTACTAATTAGAAGTTCCCAGAGAGCCTGATAAACCTAAAGGGGCAGTATCATGTAAAGTCTACTTTTTTAACATCTTTTTGAATAACAATTCCCTAATCAAAAACATACCTAAAGTGTTGCCCTGATTCTTTCATTCATGTGTGAAACAAAAATAATTCATTTAATCTCCATGGCTACAATTCAGCAGCTCAAAACGCCTGGTTGGACTGAGTTCCACCTTCGAGAGGCAACTCCTCCTTTGAGCTGCAGTTTTCAAGCTTCAGAGTACAGCATCACTGAGCAGCCCTCTCCAGAGATACCCTCATTCAGCTTCTTCAAACTAGCCAGAAGCAGTTAGCAACCACATTGCAGAACTGACGCATCCAAGCTCATTATAAGAGCTACTTCTCTATGAAATGGTAGTAAAAACATGCTATAAAATGGTACTGTGCGCCTGGAAAATACATAATACTGACCCTTCAACTAATAATAATTTTTTAAAAAAATGCTTGAGTGACATTAAGGAATTTTTAAGGGACAATTGTGAAACTACTGGCTTCATTAAAAGTAATTCCTTCATTTCATTTTTGTTTTTGCAAGACAATCTACATTTTCACTTATTCAACTGTACACAGTTTTATTAATTAAAATATTTGCAGAGAAATTCTGAAGGCAGAATTTGGCTACAGACGAATAAAAGAAAAAAAAATGTTTTGTGGCCAATAATATACATTTTTTATGTTTTTTTTTTTGCATCTAAGAGTGAAGCAGTAACAGAACAACAGCAAAATATCCTTTCATTGCATTTGGTATCCACCACCTGATCCAAAGAGCAAGTGAGACTACTGGGCTGGGGGCAGATGAGGAAAGGGCTGGAGGGGTCACAGCTTCACTTTGCCTTCATCTACCATGTTGCACAGCAACAACACTACTCCTTTTATTTCTCAGTGTTCACAGGTAGAGAAAACCCACTGCATGTGAAGTAAGAGGTCTTGTGAGCAATTCAAAGGTTCTACAATATTTGATGAGAATTAAAGAAAAGGGGCATAAGGATTGACTTGTTCCAATTAAAATATAATTAAGCCCTCAGACATGTGTTAAAACATAAGCATCACAAGAGAAATGATCTTTCAGGTGGAATGCTTGGAAAAAGGTGTGCAACAAGATATTGGAGGTAAAGGTTAAGACTTTTTCATTAATTAATAAATGATAAAAAACAAACAAAAAAACAAACAAACACCAACACTACAGTGTTAACTCAAGGCATTTTTTTTACTCATGTTGTAGATACGGTCTAACCTTGTTGGCCTGACCTACATTGTACATGCCATCAGTCATTTCCTTACACAGCTACAGAGGTCTTCAACAATAACTTTGCTCTGACAGCCAGTTTTAGGATCAACTGAATCTTAAATTAAGGTGGAACAGAAACGGTTTCCATGAACTGCAACTATAGATGCCAAAACTTCCAAAATATAGTCTTCAAATTGTTGCACTGTACCTTTAAGTTACAGAAATGATGCATGACAATGTTTCACAATGAAATGAACGTTTTCCTGTCAAAGTGTCAATATTTAAGAGGGAAGAAATACTTTCACTGATTTTAAGATGAGCAATAAAAACAGCTTTTCATAATGTCATTATATTTAACCACAAGAGGGCAACAAAATGGTGCAAAATAAAAAGTTGGGTATAATTTTTGGCACAATTTTGTACAGGTCAATGCAAGCAGTTCACATCTAGTTCACAGCCAACATGTTCTCCTGTACAGTACAGTACTAATGACAGGAATAAAATTAAAAACATGAACATATTCCACCATTATAAAAACAACTTGGGCCTGGTGAGGGGTTATATTTTGTAATTTGACTACAACCATATTAAATTGCTTTTATAAATATTATACGCCATATTATTTTGAGCCTGTTCTGTATCTAATAATGACACCAGCAGATCTGCAGGCCAGATGAGATTCTGCTTTGACAGTGGCTTTGTTAGTTTGACAGAACAAAGCGTGTGTATATTGCTGCAATGATATGCACAACAAATTGGGAGTGATAGAAAGCCCAATGGACAAGGTGACAGGCTGCCAACAGTCACACACACATGCATATCTTTGCTCTCCAAGGTTGTGCCCTTAAAGGTAGAATAGTTTATGAAGCACTTTTAAGTATGGCTCCCCCAACAGTCCGTTAACTATGAGCTGGTAATCTTCAGTGGAGCATTTGGGCACCCAGAGATTTTGTTTGTGAACACACCTGCTCTCTCAGTCACACACATACACACACATGCACACATATTTTGCACATGAAATAGGTTCCTCTTCTCAGTTCCTTGCATGTCCTTTGTTAATATAGGTGTGTTTTAGAGTTCATGACTGGGTAACAAAGCAGAAACAAATGGCTACATAATCATACACTTTAGCATACAAATAGTTTATATTTTAATGAAGCCATGTCATACTGAGCTGAGGAAGAAAAACAACTGAAAAAAGAGACACGTGAAGCCTGTTGCATGTGTAACAACATACCCGCTGGTTTTAACACATTCCACTGTTAGTTTTCTCACGCCAACAAGCACTTCAAATCAGGAGTTTATTGATGTCCACTCCAATAAAATAAAAGTTACAAGAAGCCTTCAACTTAAAAGTACAATGTGTTGTATTAGTTAACTGGATGAGTGTGAAAAATAGCCAACTGTTTTCATCTGTGACAACAGAAGATGTGATTAAAGTAAGTACTTCTTGCAGGATTCACATACTGCCAGGTACACACTCCAAGAAACATGGTTTTGTGTCAAAGAACTCCATGCCCCTCCAACTTAATCCCCCCTCCCAAAAAAAGTCCTCTGGTTCTCAGCATGAGAAGATAAAGGCGAGTGAGCCAGGAGGGTCGGCTGTGTGAAGGTTTCCTCCTCCTTCTGGAGAAATGCAGCATGATGTTCTGCGTCTGTGAACAAATTAGCTTTAATTGTCGTGTCTTTTTGCTTTTTGAATGACTACATGTGTGTCTGTGCGAGTACTGGCAGCTGCAGAGACAATCAAGTCAACCAACCAGCCGGTGATGGTCACATTTACTCTACTTGACTAATTCACAGTGAGCAACAGAAGCATCACATTGGGGCTCTTGTTTGTGGTCTCACCAGACTAAAGCCTGGTTTATTTTTTCTTCTCCATTTTGGAATAAGTTTGGTGGGGGAGGGGGCAGAAGGAAGTTAGCCAAGACATGGACGGTGGGGGCCAAGACTCTGAGCCTGTAGAAATGCCTGGACCACCTCTTGGGTCTGCTGGGGGGTTGTGTTGACGTCCTCCAGAGCATCTGCTACAGCAAACTGTCGGTCCCTCAGTCGGTTCCAGTTGGACAGTACATTGTGGTATTCAAACACTTTCTCATAGTTCCCTACAGAGTTGTAGAGTTTGATCAGGCCTCTGTAGTCATACTCCAGCCCACTGTAGCCTTCGCCAAACAACTTCTTCCCTGTGAAGAAAAGTGAAAAAATAAGGTTTTATGGCAGATAAGTAAGCAGTGATATAGCTTTCAATATGGAACCTGTAAAAACAGGAACAGCTATGACAAGAAATGGACTGACAGAGACAGATGGGATGATAAATTGGAAGGATAGATAGATCTATAGTCATAGATTAAAGGCTTCTTCAAACATGTATGAAGGAATCAAAGAAACACCCTAGGAAAGGTTTTGATGAAAGAATGATATAAACGAGATGGAGCTCAAACAAGGCAATTTTCCATAACACTGCCCCTTTAAATGATAAGGTTTCCAGACTGCATCTGTCCACCCGAGTCACTAACAAGAGCCAGTGAATTTAGCCTAGACACTGGCTTGTCATGTAATAACAATGACCAGATCTTCAATTTCACAAAATGTTTAGTAAATTCAAAATTGAAGCATTGATCAATCCTAACAAAGATGAGGTTGTCCATCTGAAGCCATGTTTTCATGGTACCGACCGATAGCAATAGAGCGCAGGTAGAGCCTCTCTGCGTCCTCGTACTGGTTCATGTCGTAGTTGTAGAGGGAGGCCAGGTGGCCCACAGACAGCGCCACCTCATAGTCCTCGTGGCCCAGGAGCTGCTCCTTGATCTGGATGGCTTTGATGTGCATCTCTTCTGCCTCCTGATGGCACATTTACACAAAAAACAGACCCAGTTGATATGTAAGGAACAAAAATTATTTCTTGGGCTTATCTATCCAGTATAACAAGAGCTGCAGAGGGAAATGGGGTCCTAGCCACAGTCAGGGTTTATAAACGGGACAGCGGTCTAACAGGTAACCTGCCAGAATCTTGAAGCTCCTTCTCCAATAGACAATTACACCATACTTAAGAACCAACAGCTTTTTATGAAAATTGTCTTAGATGCTTAAGTTAAAATGCTATTTTAAAGTGAAGTTAAGCCTGGTGCAATAATCACACAATAATTCACAAAAATTTAAATAAAACTTGATCATTTACATTCTAATGATTGATATTTTTGTAGGGGTAATTTTGTTCATAAGCTAATTCATTTATGGTTTCGGTGTTGTGTTGTTTTTATTTCATTTTTATTTAGTGTCTTTGTGGTGTTTTATTTTGGAAATCTAAAATATCTTCCACTTCTAGTCTGCTGTACAAGGTTAAATTTTATTGATCTTTGAGAGGGAAAACTTGCATCATTGTTCCATTATCAATATATTACTTGAAAATTGTCTCAAAAACAACAATTCCATCATTTATTGCAATAATTTTGGGACAATTTATTATCCAGCAAAATTTGTCATCGTGACAGGCCTACATCAAGTCAGAGACAATATCTACAACAACATGGCGCAGGGTGCAGGAGAGACAGTCAGCAGATAACAGGAAGGCTAAACATCACCGGTGCTGAGTTTCAGTCTGCCTGTCATTTACCATGCTGTATTCCAAAATACTGCCAGCTTTACTGGAATCACTGTGGTGGCAAGGATTCACCTTAGCTAGAATAAACCAACTAATAGCTGTTTTAGTAATGCTAGCTATGCTAACCATTACTAAAAGATGCTTAAGCAACTTACAATATGAACACAATCATTTTGTCTTGTTTATTTTATAGTCAATTCTTTTAATAATTGCACTCTCAGAAATGTTGTAAGACAACATCTCCACTTAAAGGAAATGACTGATCACAGCAAAAAATCATCTGAATGACATTTAGGGAAGATTGAAATGGTCCACTCCAGCACGGCAAACTTATAAGAACTTTTGAGAGGAGTTATATGTTTAACAAAAGTTATCAATCTAAATCCAGGTTAATCAGAGACCATGTCCACAACCTACCTTAAACTTCCTCATGGACTGGTAGAGCCGTCCAAGGTTGCCGTAGTGTTTGGCTGTCTGAACATTAAACTCTCCAAAAGCCTTCTTTGCCAGCTGTAGTGAAGACAGGTGAAGGTCATGAGCTTCCTGCAGGAGGCGCTCTTCTGTTTCTTTATTGTGGCAGTCGATGGCAATTTCTTCCAGAATTAGAGCTGTTGGAAACATCAAGTGAAGTGTTAATGTCTAAAATGGCAAAAACCTATTCCTCCACAAACAGAGTAGTGCTGCTTGGATGAAACTGGTAAGGGTGGAGGAGCAGGGGGGCCCAAGTTCAGGCCTGTAGAGCGGATTCCTGCAACATTTATGTGCATCTCTTCTCCAACACCTGAATCATGTGAACTGCTCGTTACCAAACCTCTGCACAGTTGAAGACAGTCATTTTATTCAAGGGTTGTAGGTTGACTAAAACTTCATAAAAGTGACCTGCAACGGTGTTGCCATACGTTTGGCTCTGAATTTCAGTTTCGAGCCAAACTCACTAGGATGGATCCTTATCCACCTGCCGACAGGAATCCATAACAAACTTTGGTGGATGTGGCCTCATTTCTCTATAGAATACTTTAAATTATCTTTTTTTTTTTTTTTCAGTAGATAGCTTTATTGCACAGTAATCCAAAAATGTGGGGGACAAAAAGAAAGGGTGGTCAAGGGAACCAAGGATGGGGTTCCCTTGACCCCCATCCTTGGTTCCCTTGACCCCATCCTTGGTCAAGGGAATCAACGATGGGGAGTCAAACTCCAGACTACTGCAGTCTGCACTCTCTCTATATGCTGGGTGCCTGCACTTACCACAGCCCACGCAACGCTCCATTCCAGCAGCCTTTGCTGGAGTTTGCAGAACCCAACTGGTGAATTATTTACATTTTTATACAATTTGAACCGTCTCAAAAATTTGCCTATCTTCTGTCATCTTCTTGGAAAAATGTGTTTCGTCAAAGGATTGCAACAAGCCACATAAAAAGTCATTGCAGAGTAAAGAATCAACTAGTTGACTAATCGGTGCAACCCCTACTTTTGTTACAGCTGAGATGCATCTAAAAGCAGCAGGACAGCGGCTGTCTGAGTTCTGGACCTGACACGTCTCTCACACAGTAGGCAGCAGCCCAGCTGATCCAACAAAACTCGTCTTACCTTTGACTCTCTTGGAAGATGCCAGCAGAAGATGGTCCTCTGGCAGGATATGAGTTATAATGTCTATGGCACGTTCCGCATGGAAACTGGGGGAAAAACAAATGCGTCACATGACTCAGATGCTAGAAAGTGCTAGAAAGTGCTAAATTGAGATAAACACTTCCAAGCATAGGACATGTAAAAACAAGAAGTTGTTTACAGGCTGGCAAGCAGCAGCTGTGAGTCAGAGGGACAGAGGTCATAGCGGAACGGAGTCCAGAGCCCAACACGGACACCTTCCTCTGCTCCATGATCTGTCCTCTACATTATGAGACCAGTTACAAACCTGTTGAGTGAATCCAGGTTTACTGACTTTGGATATATTTTTATGTGAAACTAGTTAAATTAGAATAAATGGAGAAATCACAATGACGATGCCACAGGATGCCAAGCAAAAATATACTGCAAATTTGTTTGCTATTCAATATTACAACTATAGCTCCAAAGCAATTAATTTATTTAATATAATCTTAATAATTTCATCATCTCCCTCTCAATAAACAGTTCATCCAGTTTCATGGGGTGTTTTCACACCTGATAGTCCAGTTAACTTGGTTTGATTAGAGATTAAAACTGCAACATTTGTCCATTTTCTGCTGCTGCAGTTGTCTTCCAGACCAGACTGCGTGAAGCCAACCAAACCATTTGAAAAGCCTGTTCGCCTCTTCACCTGTGGAGGCGCTGCACTAACAACTGAAGAAAATTCCATGAAAATATCTGAAAGAATGAGTGCAACTTCCTCCTTCTCAAAATATAAACAAAAATGGAGTGGCATTCACTTCGGGGTGTGAATGCCCCCGAAGTGCTTAGACCAGGTGTGTCAAACTCATTTTCGTTTTGGGCCAAATCAAGATCATGAAGGCTCTTAAAGGGCCGGTTGCGCCAGAATGTGTTGATAAAACCTGTTCACAAACTGTTAATATGTCAATAAATTCTTAAAATTACATCACATTATTGAAGATCTTTTCAGTCCCTTCAGGGACTAACAATAAATGTTATTTATTCGCTGTATGGACTATAATCATACATCAGTTAAATTCTCAAGAAACTGGAGGGATTGATTGATATAAACTGGCAGTAAACCGAAAAAAACTGCATTGATATGATTGATAATGTTATATTTAATCACACTTAGTGTTTAGTCTACACTATGGAGGGCCACATAAAAAGCTACGGCGGGCCGGATTTGGCCCCCGGGCCTTGAGTTTGACACATGTGGCTTAGACCATTTCCAAAAGCAGTAGAGAACTAAATGGAAGTATGAAAACATGCAAAATATTAATTTTCATGCAAAATATTAATTTTATAATAATAACAATTAATTTTATTTTTAATGCCCATTATATCTCAAATTGAAATCTCAAAGGTCACATTCACATGTAGATGATAGAAATCTACTGGATTGTAGCTACAGCTGCCCTGGGTCAGTCTGACAGGCGCCAGGCCGCAATTTTGCACCATCAAACATCCTGACCAAGACCAGCAGGAAAGACGGTTGAACCCAGGGACACAAATGGCAAAAGCAGGCAGACCAGGAATCAAACTTGCAATCCACCAATTGCAGGGTGAACTTCTACTGCCATTGCCAACATGAATTTTGCATAACAAGTCTTTAAAAGTGCATTTTGTGTTAGTTTTAGTTTTAAAAATAAGGTTTTTTTTTGTTTTTTTTTTACTAAAACTTTAATTAGGTTTCTCTTCATTTTGCAAGTCGATGGTCAAAAACCAACGTATTTTAAGTGGAAGTGACTGTAATAAGTAATAACATTTTAGGGCACAATTCATTTTGACTACATGGACTTGGGAAAGAAATAATGACAGAGCATTGGGCTATGTCAGATTTAAATTAACCAAATAAAAGGTTCAAATTTAACCTATATTAGCCAAGGAATCAGGAAATGTAATTCCCAGATATCTAATACCTGACCTATGAGAACTAAAGTCTCCAGCCTGAAACAAAGTTCTGACAGAGGCAGTGCTTCAGATTTTGACCTGTTAACTTTATATCCCTATACACTGGAAACACGCTAACAGTTCTTAAAAGGGCAGGGAGGGTATTCAGGTTGTGAAACCAAGACCAGGGAATCATCCACATAAAGCATCAGCTTAAAATTGATTTTGGTTCTTTGATGAGTTGTTAATGTGATCAAAGTATACATTCAATCTCACATGTTATAAATCTATGTAACTTTTTGTCCACTTTCTATGACGTTCATATTCTTGTCTTCGTGTGCCACTGCTGGCCTGCGGAACAGCGGCCGCTGTTGGCCTGCGCCTACAGGCCAGTTCTAACAGTAATTAAATATCATCCAGGGGGCCACAGATAATTAACTCGTGGGCCTTGACTTTGACATATGTGGTCTAAAGGAAGCATGTGCAGAACAGAATCAGATGGCATGGAAATTCTTACTATTTATTGTACTCACAGAGCATTGTCAAATTTTCCAGAACTATACTGGTGGACATATGAGGAGTAAGCCAAGTCTTCATGGGCTGAGGCAACATGGATGTTCTTCCCCCCAAACACAGACTGTCGGATATCCAGGGCGGTCTACAACAAATGCATGCAAAAGGTTCATTTAGACAAAGTCAGTCAACAGCTTGGCAGCCAGTAACACTGATCCCCATGCTCACCTGGTAAATAGCAACCGATTGGCATATGTTGTCCACATTTAACAAGTAAAAGCCATAATCTAGCAGTGTGTCAGAATACTTGGGATGCTTGTGTCCAAAAAGTTCTCTAGGAGGTAGAACACAGAACATCACAATGCATGATAAAGACTCGAGTTTTACTCATCTGCACTTGGTTGTTAAACACAGCAGGTTACCTTGCTAGAAACACTGCATGTTTGATCAGCTGCTCTGCTTTCCTGAACTCCCTCTTCACCACACAAGCCTGGAGCAGAGAGATGAAACAAAAAGTATTCTCAAGTAACACCATGGTAATGGCATAATAATGCAACTTTGACATTCTCAAAGGTCAATAGACTTTAAATTCTAATGAACATTTAATATTGAAACTGGAAGACATTTTAAATATCCAACAAAGATAAAAACAACAAAGTGAATTTTAAAATATCTATAAACAAAATTGTTCTTAAAAAAATAGCTGGTTGAGTGCAATCCACCAAACTTAAGACTTTTATCACCCAGTTCATGATAGAAAAAGAGAAAAACAATAACTCACGGAAATTATTGAGCTTGTTTAAATTAATCATGCAATTAACCTATTTATTGCTTATTGCGACAGGCCTATTCATGTCTGGACTTTGATTGGGCCATTCCAGTGTAAAAATATGCTTTCATCTAAACCAATGTTTCTCAAACTTTTTCAGTTTGAGAAACTGAGAAACCCACTGTTAAATGGGTGTCTGTTAACCCATTTAACAGACACGGACCATTTAACCTGAAATTGCCCCGTGATAACATCTTAAAATATAATGCAACCTGAAATGAAAACCACGACAAAGCCATGAACAGGTTTACTTAGGCATTTTGAGTAATTTACAGATTCCGAAAGTGTGTAAGTTTTCCAATGATGTCAAACATATGGAAATAAAAAAGAAGCTTGCATTACAACTTATTTAATTTAATTATTAAAATTAAATTCGATCGATTGATTAATTGATCATTACCAAGTGTTTTGTGCATTAATAACATTTAGGATTTTTTTGTGATATAGAATTAAGGAAAAAAAGTCTTGAGGTGCTTTAATAGAAACAAAAAATAATTTTCTGCACCATTAAAATAATTAACCCATTTCCAGCAATTGCATTTATTTTACTTTATTTAATATTTTTGTTTGAATAAAAATAACAATAGTTGTTGACCTGAAACCAGAGCATAATAAAAAGTCATAAAAATCAAAAAGCAGCTCTGACTAACTGAGTCGAGTCCTATCACTCACCGCATAGAGCCGTTCAAAGGAATACAATCAGTAGTGAGCGACATATTCAGCAGCTATGACTTAGTTTCTTCCTCTGATCATATAATATTCCTGGAGTTGTTTTCTTTCCACTGGTACTTGCAGCTTTTCTTTTGAGTAACCCAGTTTTAAGCCAATTTTCCATCAATATTTTTAACACAATCTTTTGGTAAGCTAGCTGTAGTGTCGCACTTTGAGCTCCCATTACGGCAAATAAACAGTCGTTTACATGCAGTACCTCGCAGACCGCTAGGGTGGGCCCGCGGACCACCAGTATTCCTGGAACCACAGTTTGAGAAAGACTGATCTAAACCATTCCACAGTAGCTCTGGGTGCATGTTCAAAATTGATGTCATAAATCAGAACTTACAACAGTGTATCCAGCTGAATTACCATTTGTTTTACTCTATCCAACAATAAACAAACCAAATTGAACCTAGTTCTGCAGTATGTAGTGTTGGTCTATTCCATAAATACATAATGAAAACACACTGAAATTAGCAGAGGTGGGACAAAGTCACTGTTTTGCAAGACTCAAGTAAATCTCAAGTCTTTGTCCTCAAGTCCGAGTCAAGTCTCAAATCAAGACAGGCAAAAGTCAAGTCAAGTCGAGTCTCAAGTCAGGAGCTTGGAATTTCAAGTCCTTTCGCTTTTTTTTTAAACAATGTTCCAATTGTGCTAAATGTAAATAATTGACCATGTGTTCTTTTTAAAATCAAACACGTGATGCACTCACTGTAAATAAAGCACAGTGGTTTTGGATTTGGATGTAATGGTAAAATAAACATCTGTCAGTCCAAGTGGAGTTATATCTACAGCCAATTTCACATCTCAGTATTGAAAAGAAGTTCCCGCAGTTTCCTTAATGAATACACCATCCATCCTGTGATTGAACTGGACCCGGTTCATCATTATGATGGGACAGAGAGAAATTGGTTCCCTGAGTTCAGGTACAGAACCTGCTTTCTGATCCGGAGCCCTGCTCACTCTCCACCGGCTTTCTGAGCTAACTTGGTGCACATTCATGTGGATACATTTGAAGCACCGGATATACAGCATGACTAAAAACAGCAGACAAGTGAAAGATAAGCTGCATCACCTATGTAAACCAGAGTTGCTACCACGACATTAGCTAGTCAGCTGTCTCATAGTAAAAGAAAATAGTTCTTTGTACAACTTCAAATGCCGAACAGTTGGAAGTTGTCGTATCTCCATCTGAGATCCTGGTCTTGCAGGTTTTTAGTTGGATATTTCATGATTGATGTAGCCAAAAGAAATTTCTCACAGGAGCGTATCTCCTGTCAGCATTTTTTCGTCGCTCATTTTTTCCCCTGTTGTTATTTTTAAATCTTTAACACATACATACGGAGTGTGGAGGGACAGTCTGCGCTTGTTAATACAGAATGAGTGAAATAAATCACTTTGAAAATGATGTGTTTTAAATTTTAAGACTTTGAGTAAAATATTAAGTCTTTTCAAAAAAACAGTTTCAAGTCAAATCAAGTCCCAAGTCAATGGTGTGAAAGTCAAAGTCAATTCTGAGTCTTTGAGCATTTTTCCAAGTCAAGTCTCGTCTTGATTTTAATGACTCGAATCCCCACCTCTGCAAATTAGTATTGGTATACTGACAAAATGTATAGAAGTTTGAGTACAGAAGTACAATGTCCTACTGCATGGAACTGTATTTGTCAGCCAAACTGAGGTTTACCTTGGATGCTTGTCGGAGAACATCTACGACTACTTTGACAGGCAGCCCTGGAGTAATTTCCTTCATAGCTTCTATACACCACCTGTATGCCTAGGAAAAAACCCAGAAATTTAAAAATCAGTTACAGAATTTTCAACACAAACACAGACAGTACCATAAGCTGTTAAACATTTTTACCTCATCATAGTGGCTTTTGGCGAAGAGTAAGGCACAGAGCTCGCCATACAGAGCGGCCCTGTTGGCCTGGTGGCCATGTTTGGCTAGTTTATCCATGTAAGACTGAGCAAGCTTGAACGTCTCCTCCCCAAGGTGGTACTTGCAGTTGCCGTTGCGGACATGAAGCAACCTTAAACAAGAGGAGGAAGCTTCAACAACAATTAAGTCTTTCTAGTTCTGCTTCATTAGCTGTTGTGTGGTCTATAAAGGGATATGTATGGTAAAGACCTGTGAGAGTGTCAATAGCCCTTCTTGATTTTAATTGACTTTGAAAGTATTTTGTTTCATATGATTTCTGCTATTGAAGTACTATATAGTATTTTAACCCATTTAATAGTTACTTCCACAACCCAACCTTTATTGGAGAATCGATATGCATGTTAAAAAGATAGGGCCATTCAACCCCATCAAAACCCTTTTTCGTCGGCAAGGCGAATTATATTAAGACATTGGAAAGGCCAAAATACCCCTACCTATACAGAATGGTATGCGGCACTCGTAGAGACTGCCTCTTACGAAAGACTCATCCACAAAATAAATTACCAATTTGAGGTATATCAGAATATGTGGGAACCGTTCTTAAAACCAGAGAGGAAAGGCCCAAATAGTATTGGTTCAAAATAAAGACACTGTGTGTGTGAACCCTTTATTTATATTTAAGTTTATTTTTATTTATTTAATGTCTTGTGTGTTTTTTTTTTTTGTTTTTTTTTCCTTCTGTTGGCTGAGAGGGGGGGAACAGGGGAAGATTGGGAGGGGTTCAGGGGAGAAAATGTTAAAACCAAGTCCTATTATGTATAAATAACCAATGCTATATACTTTAAAGTACTGATATTGTTAATGTTGTCTTTATTGTAAATTTCACTGTTGAAGGACTCAATAAACATTGAAAAAAGGAAAAAAAAACAAAACCCTTTTTCGTGCCCAATGAAAGAAGAGCTGAATCATTAGCGTTCTTTTTGAGCCAAACAATATTCAGTACCCTTCTAATATTGTGATATCCTTGCCTCCCAATGACAAACCCATTCTCACACTTATTTATTATGACTGACAGTATTATTTGCAACGATTTTGCCAATAGTTTGCAGATAATTTTGAAATCAATGTTGAGTAAATTGACAAGTCTCAGGTTTTCATACTTATTAGAGGGTTTATGCAGCTCTGGCAGTAGAATGATTAGTGCCTGATTCAGGGAGGGAAGCAGGATGCCTTTTCCAACTGACTATAAACATGTCAAGAAGAGGTAAATTATTTTATCCTGTTTTATCTTGTATGTATTATAGTATAGCCTGAGATCACTGTGGTATCATACATACAGTTTAGAATTTCTGTTGAGCAAGCATCAAGTCCTGCTACAATTATCGTGTAATATGTAATTACATGATAATTACATATCGTGTAATTATAAGAAAATTACACGATATGCCAAGCTAAAGGTTTTCCAGTTTTATTCCCTTGTTCATAAAAAGATTGTTTTATTTAGACTCAAACTAAATAAATAAAAGATTGTTTTATTTAGTCTCAAACTAAATAAAACACCTCTGAAACAGCTCAGCTCAGCTGTTTCAGAGCTGTTAGGAGCAGCAGTTCTTTTTTCAACTGTCATTTCTTTGAAAAACCCTTTGCCAAGTAGTCTTTATTTTCTTTTCTACATACAGCCAATTCATTTTGGCATTTTTTGATTTATTACCTGTACAGCTAATAATATGTCCTCTAATAAACGCTTTAAAGGTATCCCATCTAATCCATGCTATTGTTTCATTAGTATACAACTGAAATAACAATAGACAGTATTTCCTCCAGCTTACTACTTTGAGACTTTGCGTTCTCCTCTCTGTGCAGCCATTGAAGCTGAGAAGGGGTTAGCATTAGCTTTCTGCATTCCACCTCTAAGATGCTAATCTGTTAGCATATGCTGTTTTACTTTCTCACTTACATTTTAGGGCACTTTTGCTGCTTTAAGCATTATTCTGCACTCTCTAGCAATTTAATTTCTTTTGAAAGGAAGGGATTTTGGAAAAATTTGTTGACAAGAATAGTAGAGTGGTGGAACCGCATCCTCTCACAAAACAGGATGGCTGACACTATCCAAAGGTCTTTAGTTTTGATCATGCGTTTGGTTTACCAGGCTTATAAGAAAATTACACGAAAATGGGTCACAACAAGCCATCTGTCCATTTTACAAGGCATTTGTGGGATTTCTGCAGCTTTTCCTCTTCCCTAGACACTTTCACAACCTTTTCCTGAAAAGGATTTGTTGCCATCTTTCCAGGCAGGGCTTCATTCTTGATTCCAGCTATGCTTACAACAGTAGTTGTAAACATGTAATCTCATAGTCTCTTTCCACTGCACTGACTCTTTATGTATTACAGGCTGCATGGAAACCAACTAACCAATTAAACATAACTGACAGAAAAACACAGGAAATATTTACTATGATTGAAAAAAAGTCATTTTTGCAATAATTTTCCAATTTGGGTCAGTGAACTACAAGCGACAACAACTCACAATAAGAAACCAACAAAGCATTCGGGATAAGAGGTGGAACATCCTCAAGAAATGAAGTAATCCATATCCATCTATGAAAGCACTCAGCATCTTCTGACAAAGGGAGCTGTCACAGAGACATGCTCTGTGACATGATGAGATGAGATCAATAGTCAGCAACAGGAAATAGAGACATCCAAATGTCTGAAATTTTTCTTGTCTGACAATGTAAATAAAAACTACAGAGGGAAACTCATTTAAAACAACTGTAAATGAACAAGCTCTCAGGCTGTTGTAGGACTCACCTGATGCAACATTCCACAGCTCTGTAACAGTGGAGCACCTCACTGTGGAGCGTGCACAGCTGTAGGCATGACAGAAATACTTTCTCTGCATCACCATACCAGCCGGCATCTGACAAAAAACCACCTGCAAACAAAGAGGAAACATTACATCCAATCATTCTGCACAATCATTCTAGACATTCTTGTTTCATAAATCCATCCTTCACATTAGTAGCAGTGGCATAGGACATGTGATGTACACAGACTTCCAGGATCTAACCGCCATGTTCCATCCAACTCCTCTCAGTGTGTCAGTGTGGAAAATTTACCCAGCACAAAGCCGAACTGGATGGCCTTCTCTTTGACATGGGCATCAGACTCTGCAATGTATGAGCAACGACGGCTGAATGAGTTTGCTAGAACTGAAGCCACTTTCACTCCGTGGTCCATGAGGGCCTGGAAGCAGTGGTGCAGGAGGTGTCTGCCACAGGGACAAAAAGGAAGGTTAGCACCTCACTACAGTTAGCACCTCACTGCCCATCAGGGCATCTATCCCTGAAAAGTTGTCCAACATTTACAACATTTGTTTTTCTGTAGTGGAACACTGATTCTTGCTGGAATACATTCTTCATATAAGCAGCACCATACAGTTATTTACAAGGTACAGCAAATTGAAAATTATAATTAAAAGAAGTAAAGGTTTTATAGCATCCATCTGTGTGTAATGAATCCATATTGTGATCTGGGTCTCCAAAATCTATGCTCGAGTCACTGTAGACGTAACCAGCAGAGTGATGACAGGATGGAGGAAGTGAAGGGTTGATGGTGTGGCTCTCACCGTTTGTCTGAGGCTCGGAGCACTTTAGCGAACACCTCCAGTTCACAGAACTCTCCTCCCAGCTGGCAGAGTCTTCCCTGCTGGTACAGCTGAAACAGAAACATGGGGGTGCATAGTGCATTATGATCACAAATTCACACAAACTTGGGATGAATCTGATAAGATACATGTGGGGAACAACATGGTGGACACTAGGCTACAGTACATCATGAGCACGGTCTCTGGATTATATGGGGTGTGTTTTAATGATTCTTCGGACAATGCTGTCTGCTATTCATGAGTTGAAACAATAGAGTTTACTGACGTCTCGTCTGTCATCAGAATGCAGTGAGGTGGAACTAGTTGAATGGTCAATAGTGAAGCCTTCACAGTGCACCAGCAGCCACTGGGTGAGCTCACACACACAGTTGATCTGGCTTTAAAGTTAAGAGTTATATCTCTTAACTTTAAAGCACCATTTTACATTTTACAGATGGTGGTCCATCTGTAAAATCCCTTTGGCAATTTATACTGCCATTTCATACGTACATGGAGTCTTTGAAACATATCCTGTTGTTATAGTTAAATTTCTTAAGACCTTTTCTATTTCTATTCTTTTACTGCTCCATTGAGAGCTCCTCAAGAGGCAGTTTTAGCTTCACCTGGTTCAGATTTTGTTAAAAAAATCTACTAAGCACCTTTTGCTCTCTAAATATAAATCGGTTAATCAAAAAAAAAGAGATCAACAGATCATCTCCTACACTGTATTGACTTATTTATTTTATTAAGCAGAAAGAACTCAGCTTTTCACATGTTGATCTTAGCATTTATTTAGCTACAGTTACATTGTTTGCTACACATAACCAAATGTTCACTATTATTTTATAACAGCTTGTTCAGAAATATAATGATTTCTGTCTCCTAAAAATCCCCAGTAAGTCCATATTAGCACCTGCTTATAGTAATTTTTATCAGAGCTATGACATCACATTATATTCTTACAGTTAGCAAAATACAGAAACTCCTTTAACTAGTCTGTCATCAAAGATGATCCAAATCACTAACAGCAGGAACAAAACATCCAGTGACAGATGGCTTTATGTTGTACAAAACATGACAAACTAAAAAGACACAAAATGGCTAAATTAATCTTGCATTTGTTTCCATCTTTCCAGGCAGGGCTTCATTCTTGATTCCAGCTATGTTTACAACAGTAGTTGTAAACACGTAATCTCATAGTAGCTATT
The DNA here is from genome assembly GCA_911649635.1 of Poeciliopsis gracilis. NCBI lineage: Eukaryota > Metazoa > Chordata > Actinopteri > Cyprinodontiformes > Poeciliidae > Poeciliopsis > Poeciliopsis gracilis. The sequence continues at coordinate 136,560 of CAJVRI010001138.1, forward strand.
TCTTTCCACTGCACTGACTCTTTATGCATTACAGACTGCATGGATGTTTACTGACCAATAAAATATAGCTGACAGAAAAACACAGAAAATATTTACCATTCACTGTGATTGAAGAAAAGTAATTTTTGCAATAATTTTCCAAATTGGGGTCAGTGAATGTGTTGGTCATGGTAGGACCTACTGATGCAGCAATCATGTGGAAGAAGGCTGACAGAGATCCTAGTTAGCTTCTAAAATCAATTCTGCAGGAATTCCAGCAACTTGACCTCAGGCTTAACTGTTCAGTTTGATTATCAGCAACGATTTTTGTTTCTCCTTAATGTGGGAATATAGAAAACATGGACTCCTCTTGAGAAACACGTGGTCTCAATAGTTGCTATGTTCACTCAGCTCCGGAGACCACAGAGGCTCCGCTTCAGCTGCAACCTTGTTTGCATCTGGTGGACCAACATATTAATTATCCAGTACATTACTTTTAGTTTCCATGAAAATGCTGGTGTGTTGATCATGCTTTTTATTGATTTGGCAACATCTTCTATTAGAATTGAAATCTGAAGTTGTAAAATTGTTCATATTCTTAACCACCAGCAGCACAATAAACCCAGGCCGTACGTTTCCACATTACAGTGCTTCTGTGTTCATTGATAAATATGCATATTTATCCGACTGACCTCCAAATAGCCCATCCAAACTGTTATGAACAGTTTGCTGTTTGATGCTGACCTGAAGTCACAGGACTGTGATCTGATTTTGTTCACGACAAAATCAAGCACAATTCAATGAGTACAGCTTTACTTTGCTGTCATCAGCAAACGTAGAAGTGCTATGAAATATCACTGATTGAGAATGTCACTTTTCTGCTGGCGAGTTGCTTGCAATCTGTCAACACTTCTTCTGTAATGAGATATTTAAAGTAAAACATATACCAATACTTCAGAGAATAATTGGGTATTTGTGGAATTTGGCATTTTTATAACAAATAAAACAATGAACTAAGAATAAAGTATAAACTAAAAATAGTTTACCCAACTCTATAAACCCCCAGTTCTACAACCACCCCAGGTTTAACACAAGAGCCTTACCCTTAGTAAGTGAGGCCTAGTACTTGGGACCCAAGAAAAGAAAGGCTGGTCCATGGAAAAATGTTCTCTAATTGAAAATCCCTATTTTCATGCAGGACCTCTTATCTAAAGTTGAGGACCAGCTGCTAATCCTGAAAAACAGGGTATGTAAAAAAAACAAAAAAACCCTGGGGTCAGTCTGGGTCAGTTTGAACCCTTTCCATGTTAACTAGGTACATACTAATGCAGAACATCAGTCTCCAGTGTTGGTCCGTTTCCCACAGACTGCTGAGACTTTGATTTCTGAAGCACATCTTGTATAAAAACGTATCATAGCAACACTGTTTACACGTCATTGTTAAATAAATCAGTAATAATCTTTAATAATTTAATTACTAACATTTGTCCAAGTAGAGGGAGAACTAGCTTTTAAAATAACAGTCAACACGCAGACGTATGAACCCCACTGTTTAACATATAATGTCATGTTAGAAGTTAGTTTATTCATTAAGGTTCATTAAGGAGCTTGCCCCCTTTGAGTCACTATTCACTGTATATGTTAATCTTAGTCTTTTGTACTGTGCTATGGTTAGCAACAGCAGCAGCTCCTCATAGAAACCCAATCCTGCTTGTGAGACACACACCTGAGCGCCTTCTCAGCTACATCTCACCTTATAGTAGACATCGAACTGGATATTTTCCGGTAGCGAGCGTATGTCCCTTCTTGAACGACTGTAGTTGTCCACCACAGCCGAGATAGCGGTGTTGTACAATGTTTCTGGGATCCATTCTAGCTCCGCCGCAGCCATGTTGTTTCTCCAAAAAGCCCAGCAGCTACAGCCCTCCCCAACTCTCTCTCCTACATTCGCTACCTTACTGCGACCAAAGCCCTTTCTCCGTGAGTCCTCATATAACGTTCTCTGTGTAGGGAGGATAGAATCAGTCGTGATATCGACAGGTTATTGTTGTAGCTTCAACTTCGCTGTGCAAATTCCCTTCATCTCCGATGTTTATTCGTCAACCCTTCAGCAGTTCCGTGCCCCCTTCCAGACGCAATGACGTAATAGTGCAGTCGATGAAAACAGTGAGCTCACTCCTTAACGGTCAGCCGGAAAACGACCCGAGGAGAGGTGATTTTGAGCGTGGAGGGAGCGTGGAAGGAAGACAGTAGAAACGGACTAAACTGTCATCTATTTGTTTGTTTTTCACTTATATGGTTATAAGAAAAATCGTATACAATGTACACGGCTTTTCTGGCCAGGGGAGTAAATTTGACAGTGCCATTGCAAACCAAAGAATACAAGGCAGCGCAGATAGACCTTTGATAAGATAAATATAAGATAAAACAAACCAACAGCTGGTTAAACACGGCCTCTAATACATGCTGTGCTGTCCAGCAGATTCAATTATTTGATTCAATAACTCTAAACATTTTTGTACCAAAAGTCATTCGAGTCATAATATGACCGAACTGGCATACTCTACTTTAAAATGGATTGTAAACTCCGCCTACACGGTACTCCGGCTCCCTCGTCGGCGGGTAAATGGTGCTTACCCATTCTATTGAACTCAGAGATTGAAGGGGCTGTTTTTGTTTGTTTGTTTTTTTGTTTATTTTTACACATATATTATTAAATAGGAACCAAAATAATGTGTTTTTGGAACCTTTAACAAAAGGCAAATAGACTTAAATTTTCTTTTAAGTATTCTAGAACTTAAAATATGACAATATCCTCCATTTTGTTTTTGAAAAAGCAAGTTCTTAAAAAAAGTTAACATCTTATCTAACTTTTTTGAATTCTTACACCTGCTCCAAGATACTGAAAAATACTCTGATCCTCTCCAGAATGCACTTGGGATGAAAAAATTGCACCAGAGAACCAATTTGATGTTTGTTCATGGCTGCGTTCTTGGGTAGCATCATGAATAAGCAATCTAACACATGGAGAATGACATGGGTGCTTGACTCTTGGTACAACCACAAAAAATGCTTTTTGCATGTCCTAGTTTTTTTTCTCTGGACAAATCATTTTGTAAATGTTCTCATCAACACAGCAGGGAAAGTAGAAGTCATTTCCAGCAGTCTTCCACAGTTTATTCTTGAATGTCTTTTAGAAATTCAGTTAGTCCTTAATAATTTTCTCAGAGATAAGTGTTTTCTTTACTAATTTGTCCAAAGGGCTTTGGTGGCATGGAAGGAAGACAGTAGAAACAGACTAAACTGTCATCTATTTCTTTGTTTGTTTGAATTCAGGTTCTGAAGTCTTCTTCACTGTAACTGAACCTCACTCAGATGTTGTTGGTTACCTGAAAAACTCTTCTTCACATCTAAGACCATTTTTGTGCAAAAGAATGTTACTTTTGAATTAACCACTCCCAACTCAAAAAGAAAATTACTGTAAGCACATCTGCTCCTATTCTGAGTCTGCTGTTTGTTGAAAGTATGGGACCTTTGAGGGGATTAGTCAAGATAGTTCCTTGAATCAGTTTTGATAAAGGAAGATTTACTATAATTGATGACAACACATTGTTCATGATCTTTTATGTCACTGAAACCAAGATAGTGAAAACTTAATTGATGAGAGCTTTGAAATCAGTAAATTATGGGTTTAAGTTGTGGGAGATTGCACCAGCAGTTTGTTTATTTCTGGATGGTTTTCTACACACATATCTGTTTGAACTGATTGAAACTGTGATGTTCAGTCTTTAACCAATGACAGAAAAAAGTTAGCTTATCTTTTTTCTGATAAGCACAAAAATTGTAAAATATGTCAATGCACGCTGAACCTTTTAAAACCCTCATAAGACCGGAATTATTTTAAAGCCAAATGGAATATGTTTTTGTAAAAACAAACAAACAAATAAGCCTCCCCCCACCACAAAAAACCCACCGGGTAATAATTAAGATCAGTGACCCATTCATTTTTTATTTCAACTCAAGAGTCCATTGTGAATCATAATTCAGGGTTTTTGACTGAATAAGCAGTTTTAAAGGCTAAATCTGCAATAGGAAATATGGCAGAACCCATTTAAAATAACATGATTGTAGTAAGCAGTGACAATAGTCAAAGTTTGTTAGTTTTTCACCAGGTAAAACATTAAGAACAATTTTGTATTTACAATGTAAGCCCGAAACTACTATACCTACATTTACACATATATAATAAGCAATGTAATTATTCTGCAAAAAATGACATGGCTACTTAATAAGGTTCTTTAATATGTGATTAAAAGCAGGAAATAAAAACAAAGTGTCGAGATGCAGTGTATTTTGATTTAAAAAATGACACTCATTTCAATAAGAAAACAGAAAGATATAAAAGTAAACTTATTTCTAGGGACTTTCAATTTCATAAGTTGGGAGGAATGAGGACTGTATCGTCAGGGGGATTCTTGTTGTAGTAAGTGATTTAAATAATGAAGAGAAAGATCTAGGTTGGGTGCTATACAACTAGCACCCAACCAAATGTCGCAAGTCTGCAATGAAGGCTAAATACTTGACAGTTCAACAACAAAGGTCTGTTTTATAATATGAATTAGAAATAGATTGAATGACAGAATGACATATTGCATCCACTTTAATTTATTTGTAAGTATGTTATAAATTATGTCAATATAATCGAGCATGGCGTCTTCTTTAGCTCTCTCACCAAGGCTTTTCTCAAACAATTTCTTAATTGGATGAGAAAAGCAAATGCCTTACATCCTTCCATGTAAGGAGTATGGAGGCCACTGTGCTCTTTGGAGCCTGAAGTCCTGCAGAAATTCTTTTGGAACCTTGGCCAGATTGTCACAATCATGTCTATCAGTGAAGTTTGACTTAGCCACAAAACAGGACAGGCCCAGAGAGGCACCAACAACCAGGTCTGCAGAGAGAATCAAGGCTGATTCTCTGACCAGGACTTATTTTTCTGCAGACCTCAAGTATAAAACTGTTAGACCTTCAGGTCAATGCTACAGTTTCTTCCCCTATTCAATGAACATCTAACCGTGAGACAAAAAATGGCCTATTTCCACAAACATAAGCATTTTCTTTATTTTGATAAATGGCAGTACACATACTCACATGTGCATACTGTTCCTTTTCTCCTGTATTCCATTGTCTATAAGATGATTATAATGCGAGCACAGAAAACCAAGGTCAAATTCTTTGTTGGTACACACAATCAATAGATCTGATTCTGATACTAAAGAAAGAGAGACAGTAAAAAACCTCTATATAAATAGCTAAATGTAACAACTTGTGCAGGCCTCTGCCAGCAACCTGCACTAAAGAACAACCAGCTGCTGTGGTTTGAGTCCCTTCTTCAACTGAACACATCAAAATTAATCATCAGAATAAGTATAATGTCTATTAATAAAGGACATTAATCATACACACTTGTTACATAAATGTGTCTGACAACTCTGCAAAACAAAGAACTGTAACCTCAGCAAACCCTTGAACTGCTTTATGACAGACAAGTTGCTAATTACACTGGTGTAGAGATTTCAGCTGCGCTCCTGATTTTACATTATGTGGCCTGTTTGCGTTTATCACTGTACAGTAGGTTTGGATTTACCTGTAGAGGGCAACAGCCACAGTAGCGTTGCCACGTCATTTAATCAGAAGAAGGCAGTTTCTGACGTCAAGACGTACGGTTTGAGCATGCTTACTACGCCCGAACATAAACAAAGGCAGGACGTTTCCCCGCATTCAAATCTGACCCAGCTTCAATTTTATATGCCAACAAATCCGAAAACTTGAAAAGCTTCATAGAGCTGGAATCATGGAAAACGCCTTGCTGATGCGAGTTAGTGTCTTTACTGACCAAGGAGGCAGGAAATACATGGAAGACGTGACTGAGGTCATAGTGGAGCCCGAGCCGGGGGAAGATGAGTCGACGCCGGGCGAGCAGGAGGCGGGTAATGGGGGAGCTTTTAGCTTCAGCACTACGGCTGTGGATTCACATCCAGACATTAAAGATGGAAAAGCGGAGACTGAGCAGCTTACAGAATCATCAAGTGAACAAGTTCGAACTGAAGAAAAACACATTTTTGAGGAAACCATTTCACCGGGAAGCGAGTGTGCACCTCGAGATCAACCCAGTACCTCCAGTCGCTCCCGCCGTTCCGTGGCGTTCTTCGCGGTGTTCGATGGCCACGGGGGTAGCGAGGCTGCGCAGTTTGCGCGAGACTGTTTATGGGAATACATAAAGAAACAACGCGGGTTCTGGTCTGACTGTGACCGGGAGGTCTGCTCAGCTATACGCAAAGGATTTGTAGCCTGCCACCACGCTATGTGGAAGAAGCTACGTAAGTTTAACATCGACTCACAACATTCTAATTCATATCAACCAGTCAAAATTAAATTATGTAATCCTCATCTTTATAAACATAGCCAAAAACCTGACTTTGTGGAAAGTACACGGACGTTTTGCCGACACCGAGCTACTACTAGCTTACTCGAAGGTTCTACGGCAACAGTAATTTTCCACTGTCTGACAAGCGTTTTTATTGTTCCAAGAACACCAGGAGTTGTTTCATTTTAAATGCTGGTTGAGTGGGGTTTAGGTATAAATAAGAGTATTTTTTGTTTCTTTTCGAATTTAATCTGACCGCTAACGTAACTGAAATCAGTATCAAATTCAATGCCTCTGAATGGTTGCTTGTGTAAAGGGTCATTCTGTTGTCAGATTTGGATTTCATTTCCTCGACTCTAATATGCTAAAGATGTGAGTGTCTAAAGTCAGTTTCTCAAAGGCCGGTATCCTACATGTTTTATTTCTCTCATTGGTGTTGGTCACTACCTCCTGAGCCTTAGCATGCCGTTGTTCTGCAGAAGCCTGCAAATGAACCATCGATCCAGACGTGTTGAACCAAGGAGAGGTTCAAAACATGCAGGACACTCGCACTTGAGGAGTGACTTTGGACAGTAAAAAACCTTTAATCATATAATATGTCCGTGTTAAGGTGAATAATTCAAATTTATATTTTAATAAAACTGTAATCAATCAAATTTGAATACAAAAATACAAATAGAGATCCAGGATACTCAAAGACGGTCTTTGGGGACATGTGTTTGTAAAGGATAGTGAATGACCCAATAAAACGTCTATTCTAGTTATGAAAGTTTTGAGGATGGCTTCTTGCATTTTAAATAAAACTGGATCAGGGGCAGACAACTGCCTTTATAAATCAAAAATGTATTTTAAAGCACTGGTTTAAAATACAATTGGGTCTTTCCCATTTTAGCCAAAGTTTATTTATATAGCACATTTACAACAGCTTCAGTTTAGCAAAATGCTTCACAACAAACATCACAGTTAGATGAGTGAATAAATAGAAATAAAATCAAGTTTAGAAAAACTAATAAGAGAAATATAAAATTAGCAGAAATACCAAAGTTAGTAGCATGAATAAAACCCAAACAATTTTAAAATTACCTGCAATGATTATCTTCCATCCTTAAACCTTTTCTATTTAATTGGTCTTGAAGGCCAGGGAGAATAGATGAGTTTTCAGTCTGGCCTACTGACGGAGAAAGCTTAACAGATGGAGGGAGACTGTTCTACAGTCTTGGTGCCAGCACAGAAAAGGCCCTGTCCCCTCAAAGTTTTAGCCTAGCTTTAGACAATAAAAGCTGGTCAGTTGACCTTAGAGCTCTGGGTGGGGTGTAGGGCTGCAAGAGCTCAGTTAAGTAAGAAGGGCCCATGGAGTTTAAACACTTAAAAACAATCAATAAAATCTTAAATTTTGCTTCTCAATATTTTCATCACTTGTCTGAAAAGACAAAAACACAGCCAGAGAGGCACAGAATAAATAGCATGATGATGAGTGTTGGATCAGGGGTGTCAAATTCCAGTCCTCAAGGGCCAGTGTCCTGCAACTTTTAGATGTGCCTCTGCTGCACCACACCTAAATAGATTAATTAGGTCATTAGCAAGGCTCTGGAGAACTGATCTATACAATAAGGAGGCAATTAAGCCGTTTAATTCCAGTGTTTTGTACGTGTAGCACATCTAAAAATTGAGGATTGGAGTTTGACACCTGTGGAGTAGATGTTTCTCTTTTCCAACACCATTGAAAGAAATGATGCCTCCTCACCCATCAAGTGCTACAGAAAGCTGTTAATCACTCATTTATTGAAAACAGGTGTGTTTTTGGTGTTTTATCAAATGTGTTGGAACAGAAACGTTTCTGACACTGGCCTTTATGGACTTGTGAATGAAATAAATTCTTGAGAAAGGGAAGTATTCCCCTGAGAAAGGGAAAATTGGATTTATAAAATCCAACTAATAAATCCAATTTTATAAATTGGATTTATAAAATCCAATTTTCCCTTGGATTTTGTAAAATCCAAGGGAAAATTTAAAAAATGAGAAGATCAGAAAGGAATAGGAGAGAAGAGAATTATTCCACGACTCAGAAATAGACATACTGCACTGAATAGCACATTATTTTTAAGAAAGAAACAGGAAAAATGTGATTGTGGAGAAGATGAGACAATGGAATGTCAGTTTGCTTTGGAGGAATCACCAGATTCAGAGAATTAAGTTAGTTAATCTTTAGCAATATGAAAATAAAATTAGACATTGTTGATTTATTGCAGAAAGATTCAGGAAGCAGAGGATGTCAGGCTATGTTTTATTTTTCAAAACGTTGTAAGTTGCATAACAGGGTAGTTTATACTTTTTGTCACGTGGTCCACACTCCTCACTGGTTGGGGTTGGCAGCGGTAAAGCTTCCTTCAGTTATGTGCCAAATGCCAATAAAAATCAAGAAGAAATTCTTGAAAATGAGTCTCGGTGTTTATCCAAAGAGCTACAGTAAAACTGGAATATTGTTCCACATAAGTCACATAGACTGAAAGTCCATGCCTTTCAGTCATAAACAAACATAAACAAAACACCTAACCCTATCACTGAGGATGTTCACAGAGTCAAGCAGAGCTGATTCAAAACCATAAACGACATCTGTTGTATCGTTAAATATGAAATTTAGTTTCTCTAGTTAGCTTGACTGTCTATAGACACATTATGCTGAGTTCGGGTTGTTCAGATACTGTCTCAGGGGTTGTGTTTGTGCCGGGCTGAACTTGCTGGGGCATGTCAGCTGTATTTTTAAGCAAGTCACAGTTTCTAAACCAGTATTTACACTGCACATGTCTGAGGTCAGCATCAGTCCTGTTTCTGGACAGATGAGGCTTGTCCTTAAAATCTGAGCTGCTATCAGAGAACTAAGCTTAAAACAGAAGGAAAGAAACTGCTGAACAACAATAATATTATAATCTTTATACATATTTTTTAATGCACTTTTCTGTGCTGTGCATTGTTTTGTGGTGTCACAAAACACCACAAAAAGGGTTCAATGTGTAATGCTCATTGAACCCCTAATGAGCATTACACAATCAGTAAACATACATTGTCTTTTTATTTTCTTCACAGCTGAATGGCCAAAAACTCTCACAGGGCTTCCTAGTACATCAGGCACCACAGCCAGTGTTGTAGTGCTCAGAGGAAACCGCATGTATGTGGCTCATGTCGGAGATTCAGCCATAGTTCTGGGTGTCCAGGATGATCCTTCAGTCCCATTCATCAAAGCTGTCGAAGTGACCCAGGACCACAAGCCTGAATTACCCAAAGAGAGAGAACGTATCGAAGGTCTTGGAGGGAGGTAAACCAAAATATTTCTCTGGCTCTGCTCACATTGATGACAGGCTATTATCAGGAACATGTAGAAATAGACATAATATCTGGAAATTTTGGATTAATCGGAAAGGAATGACTAGACCAAAAATGAAAAAATGTCTAAATATCTTTCTGGATGAGAATCCACTGAAGTCTTGGGGGATGGGCGTTTTCGCAAATTAACCGATGTCAATATTGTATTGATCCCAGTATTGAAAAATAATCAAGCTTGGGTCTCTGTGACAATGTTACCAATCTAGAAGACAGATCTATTCAGTCTAATGCTATGCTTCGTGCTCTGAGTGACGTCATTCTTTCTTTGGAAAGAAAGTTTGTTGCAGTGTATTTTTTGTACATCTTTGACCTAATAAAACTGAACAAAATAAAGTTGTGTTGTTTTTACATATTTGACCAAGCTTGTGAGGCTATTGAAGTATTTAAGGGTGCTGTAGGCCTTGTAAACAGTTTAATGCAGCCTTTTAAAAGATTTTAGATGCTTGTAGTTTCTGAACTTGCTTCACTTGCTCTACAAGTCAGAGGAACATGCAGGTGCAGTTATATGTTGGGTGGAAAGAGGCTGGAGAAATACTTACTGTTGTAAAGGCTGTGTGAGTAATTATTATAATGCTATTTTACATAGCCAGCTGAAAGTCCACTGAGGTTGCAATTTGTTTCCCAGGTTAAGTTGGTGAAGCTACTTTAAAAACAAAATGTTTATTCTAGCATGCTTACATAAAATCTAATTAATTAAAATCTTGATTATTTATTTCATTTCATTGTCATTAGAAGTTAATTAGAATTTTAATCCTAGACCTGTTCCCTGTGGATAAGAGTAGTAAGTCACATAGAGAAGTAGGTTTGACCTGTTCCTGTATTAAAGGATGTGACCAATACCTTACTGCTGCTTAAAACTTAAGTTTTGTGGACTTTGCTTGATGCACATGTAAACCGCTCTCTTTTTCATATCTCCCTCAGTGTGATCAAGAAGTCAGGAGTGAACCGTGTGGTCTGGAAGAGGCCCAGACTCAGTCACAATGGACCAGTTCGTCGGAGCACCATTATTGACCAGATACCTTTTTTGGCTGTTGCTCGAGCTTTAGGTGAGAAACAACCAACAAGACAATTTCAGTCAATTACGCCACAGCTGGTGCTGCCTGAATTAATGATTTGGCCATTGATTTGACTCTGAAATAAAACTCAGAACTTTATTTCAGAGGTTTAAATATTAACTTAAAAAATAAACCAACTCTTTGGACTGTTGTTGACTGCAACAATCCAGCTTAGTTGTTTAATTCTATAATAATGATACATTTTATTTATAATGCCCTTTATATATCATATTGGAATCTCAAAGAGCAAATTCAAACGCAGATGATGGAAAGCTACTGGATTGTAGCTACATCTGCCCCAGGCTGCAGTTTTGCGCTGTCATGCATTCTGACCAACACCAGCAGGCCAGGCTGGTGAAGTGTCTTACCCAGGGACACAAATGACATAATCTTGTACATCTTCATTACAGAGGCATGAGTTACATCAATAAACATACTGGAAATCATTCTGTTAATCTTTTTAAAATTTCCAGGAAAAATTGAGCAACATTCATTACTTTGATAGTGAATTGCATGTCATTACATTAAAGGTTCTATGGCAGGAGGAATTGTCAGTGTGGTGTGGGTTACTTTCAAGACATAACATCTACTATTTGGAGCTGGTGATTACAACTGATGGCATTTGCATGTTTCTTGACCTTTAATACCATCTTAAAACGTGCTGGTCTTTTTTTCATCATTGATGCAGCTTCATTGATATTTATTTTTTCATTTCCATAAAACAGGTGATTTGTGGAGTTATGACTTCTACAGTGGAGAGTTTGTGGTTTCTCCTGAGCCAGACACCAGCGTTGTGATTCTTGACCCTCGAAAACATCGCTACATTGTCCTGGGGAGTGATGGTCTGTGGAATATGGTGCCACCTCAAGAGGCCATCTCCATGTGTCAGAAGAATGATGAGGAAATGGTAAGCTGTTTGGGTTGATGTGATTCTCTGGTACTTTGTAGTTTTCAGATAAGGAAGCCTGGTCAAAAAACTGTTTCATGTGTAATGACTAATCAATAAGGTCTATCTCATTGTCAACCATCATCAGAACAATAACAAGCATTCGACATTCTAGATACCATGTGGCGTATCAAGTGCCAGGCAGCTTGTGAGCCATTCTTTGCTGCGGTGGCGCCAGCGAATGTTACGTGCTGACAACACCAGCGCCATTGTGATTGCCCTGCTGGAACCTGGGGTCTCCAAAGAAACATTCCACAATGAAGAGGTGCTACTGGACCTGGCAAAAGTGTCCCAGTGTCCTCCTACATCTATATCCCGTGCAGACACTCTGCTACTACAGGTAATGACTCAAAGTAAATTCTTTTAGCTGCTCACAATTTAGAAAGATCCTCTCATTGAAACCAGCCACTTTTCATTGGTTTTAAACATTCCCTTTTACATTACACTTCCTTTTATGAGATACTACATTTTGAAAAACTTTGATTTATATTCCTGCTAAATATCCCACCTATGTTTTTGGTTCCAGCAGCAACTTTCAGATGAAGACTCTACCTCTGCCATGTCTGAACTGCTCCCTGCCCTGGAGCGACGGGATGGACTATCTGGAAGCAACAGTTTCTACCACATGACTCTGTCTGAACCTTTTAGTCTGTCACCTCTGTGTTCAATCAGCACCATGGACTCCCCCAGTCATTCCAGCCTAGGCGGCAGAACAGTAAGCAGGAAGACATCCACCAAAAGAACTCTGAATGGATCCCCTTCGTCAGGCCTTTTGGCAAAGAAGGCTAAACGTAGAACTGACAGGCCACCGCTGGTCCAGCACAACACTGAGGAGAAACAGAAGGAGTCTGTCTCTCCCATTCTACAGCAGCATAACAAGACCACAGTGTGTGTCTGCTGAAAACACACACCAGCTATTATCGTTGTCTCCTATGGCTTCTTGTTGGGATGATTGCATCTCTGACATTGTCAGAGAGTAACCTTGGTTAAAGGTTGTGCTAAGTGTTGAATCAAATCCCACTTAAAACGTTTTCTCAAAAACTCTCATCTGATTTTTTTTTTTTTTTTTTGCCTTTGATTTCTAAAATGCTGGTGAAGCAGTATCGACGCTGAGGGAGAGGGACTCTCTCAGAATGTTGGGCTGCAGCCAGTTCACCATAAACTTTCTTGGCCTTACTGTCGTGGAGAACCTATGTTTGCTCCTAATAATACAAATCATTTTCTTTACCTTCAGTGTTTGGTATATTGTGGAAAAGTCACTTATTAAAATATGAATTGAAGATGATTTATTTTAAACTGAAGTACACCCATTAGATCTTTCTAAATCCTGCATATTCTAATGTAAATTGGGGCTTATGCTACCACAATGTGTGGTAATAAGTGGAAGAACTGGGTATGCATAATGTTGCTGGTGTAAATATTATGAATTTTATAGCTGAGTATTTAAGTATGTAGAACTGTTTATGCAAAATGAATCTATTTTTATACATTCTTTTATTGTGTGATAGAACATAAAATTCCTTCTAGATATGCACCTCACAGCTTCCATGTTAAATGGACCTTGAGTTTTGACATGTATTTTATTTAATCACTGAAAACTTATCTTGAATATAAACAGAAGGTGCTACTACAGTAAACAAATCAGTAAGCTAGTACTCTGTATATTTATATGAATTGTTAGTGTGTGATAATGTTTGCTTTTCTTATACATGTTAAACCCTTGATAAATATTGCATCATTTAGGAATCCTATTCCTTCATATTTTTTATAGTTGTATTTAATAACAGTTTTCAGCTGTTTGGTGTGTTTATTCTAGACATTTGCCCGTTCTCCAAAACTGTCTTCTGTCTTTGTATTCTGTTGTCTTAACAGATTTTTGCAACTGGTAGATCTGTTTTTGTAGCTGCACTAAAGGAAATTTAGAGTCATGTCATATTCAAAGACATGGGAGTCTCATGAAATCAGTGGATTCTGTCTATGAGAATCTGTAAAATCAGAATTGCAAGATCAGAAGATCAGTGTTTGCAATATTCGCGTCAATAAGAACTGCTTGGAATGCAATCAGTTTGAATTTATTTCAAGTGTCATAAATCTTCATTTTTCTCACTAATATAATATTCAATCAGTTTGACAGTCTTGTAGCACCAGATGTTCCTACTGGACATTAATGACATTGTCCAAATGCTAAAAGTCACAGAGTGGAAACAAATGAGATGGAGAGGAAAGTAGAAAATGGGCATAACAACTGATAGTTGTCGTAATATCATCAGTAGCGAGAGGTTTTCCAATATTGTACAGCCATAGTTCTGACTGGTGATGGGTATGAGCATGATTGTCAGGACTAAGGTTCTTCTTGCTCTAATAGGATGTTTCTATCATTACTGAGAGGAGCCAGAAAAGCTCAATTGTTTTTTACAGATTATCTGTCTGATACTATCATGACATGGTGACAGATAGAACAGATATCTGAAGTTCTACAGAAGACAAGCCCTTTTGCCTTGAGCATTGGTGTAAAATTATTGTAAAAAAAAAAAAAAAAAAAATCAAGCCAAACAGAATGACCAATACTCAAGACTGATGAATCTCCCAAACCCTGTTTGATGTTGCATGTTTTTTTTCTTTCACTGAGGAAATCGGTATCAGCAAATAAGCATCGTCTGATCTGAATCATTTGAGCACATAACACACACTCAGATCTGTCTCCCTTTCCAGTTGGTGGTAGTATGGATTGTTGGAGAAAAAATATATCATTGTATTGACCTACTCATCTTCATGTTTGACTCATTCTGTAGATATGTACATTCTGTTGCCTCTGTTTTGGGTCTGTTGATTCAGATCCGTAATTTCATTCTTGAAAAATGCTAATGACTTCCAACCCTAGTTTTAAAAGCTGTTGTGCATGTGTACAGTGTAAATGTGGAGAAAAGCAAAACCACTTATTCCAAAAATGAACTTATTAAAAATAATTTTTCCTGAAGTCAAGGAGTAAATAGTTTCACTTGTAGACATTTTTACTTTTACTTAAGTTAGGTAGTGTTTTATTAATCTCAAGGAAATTATGATGCAGTCTGTTACTCACATACACACAATTGTATTTAAAATAATAGCAGTCCCACATCACTAGCAAGATAATCATTGTATTAGAATTTCTTCTACACTACAAAAAAGTTTCTAGAAGGTTTAGTAAAGGCATAGAAAACTAACAGGCATCATGTGCATGCAGCTGATTATATGAAACCGAATCATTTTCAGAAAGGAACGTGTTAAAAAAATAGCTGTGCTGAGTTTAGTTAGTGAGATCATTGATTATGTGAAAAAAATGTGTTATGAAAGTGACCCTTGTTTAAGAATAAAGGCACCTTCAGCTAAAATGATCTCAAACTCTAAAATGGCAGACAAAGCCAGAAACGTAAGAAAGAAAAAGAAAAACACCTATTTCAATCGAATGGGCAATAACCAAATATGGCAGAAGCTCAGCCAAAGATCAGCTCCAGGAGGCTCAACGAAGACCTGACATTTTTTGGTAATGGTAATGTTTCTTGCACTATGGTGTTGATCCTATATATCGCATACCAGGGATCGTGGATCAATTTAAGTATACCAGAGCACTGGATGAAGTCATGTGGAAGAGGACATGCCCTTGAAATTAGTCAATGACAATGACCCCAAGCACACCACCAAGCAAGCAAAATCATGGTTCCAGAAAAACTGAATTCAAGTCATGGGTCAGTACAATCCCTTTTCTGGACCCCAATCCAATAGAAAACTTGTTGGCTGACATAAAAAATGCTGTTTGTGAGACAAAACCAAAAAATGCAAAGGAATTGTGGAATGTAGTACAACTGTACAGCTGTAATACCTGACATCTAATTGATGTCAATCAATTTCAACTGAAATTGATTGACATCGCAGATATGAAGCAGTTATCAGAAATGTTGGTTATGCAACTAAATATTAGTTTATAATTCTGAGGAAAGTTGAATCTTCAAACATTTCTTATATCACACAGTATATTTTTGAGTTTGTAAAGAAAGATGTCAACATTGCTATTTTTTTTTTAGTTCTTGACTTTCCATAAAATATCATATTCAAAGAAATTTCAAAGCAAGTGCTTTGAAATTGTTATTTCAAAGCAATTTTCTTGCTTTGAAATAGAATATGCAGTGTTGCCAATGCATTTGTGTTAATTAAAATACAATTTATTTGACAAATTTTGAGGTTTTCGTACCTTTTAAAACACACTATCATTATGAGCACACTGTACATGTACAGTTATGTATGCATGTATATATATACATAACTATCCATAACTATCCATGAAAATACTTGATTAAAAACCTTGAAAGTACAATAAAATGCACAAAAAATATAAATACTACAACGAAGAGAAATGACTTGCTAGTTATTTATTGGTCAAACTAAATCTGTGGTTGCTTATTTTAAGAATGTGTCTTACTCTGCCATGGTTTACTCACTATTGTGTGAATACATTACTCTGTTCTGATCCACCTGTTCAGTGTTTGAAGAGGTGGAATGTTACATGCTCCTTTTATTCTTTATTTTATTTCCTCTAAAGTTTGCATCAATGAATGTTTAATGATTGAATTCTGTGAGTGCTTGAAAACTGAAGTGAAATCCTGTTTGAGCGTACGATCAACAGGATTTTTCCATCTAGCTTTTATTTTGAAATGACTTGTAGGAAGAACTCAGTTGTGACGTAGCTAACATCCTGTTTGAGTTTCCAATGTGATTTTGGAGAGCGGGAATGAGGACAGCAGAAAGAATATGAACACTATTGTTAGCAACCTTTACGTATTTGAGAATATTTATGTTATTAACAAACGTTAGTTAGTGAACTTTAAAAGCAGCTGTCATAAGTGAAGGTAAAGGTGCCAAAGATCTTGTATTAGCTTTTCAGACAGTTCGGGTTATTTAAGGTTATTTAAGGTTGGTGGCAGTAGGTCATATGTAAATAAGTTTGGCCAAAGGGCTTTAGAATACTTAATACCTAAGCTGTGTATGGACTTTGAGGTGGTGAGCTGAGGAATGGCAATAATAACATAGGACGTTGACTTTGTCGTGCTCTTATTGATGATGATATTTTTAAACGGATGTTCTTCTCTGTTTTGAAGAAACATGGCCTCTCCTGTGGAGTACACCATTGGCGGAGTGAAGGTCCACTTCCCCTGCAAGGCGTATCCATCCCAGCTGGCCATGATGAATTCTGTAAGTCAACTCAGATGAAAGGGAATCTTCACGTCCATACTGTCACCTGTCATATTCATATTGTTAGCTGCTTTAGCAGAGCAGCAGTACAGGGTCTGAATCTCAGTGTTGGACTTGTTTTATTTTCGTCACCACTTGGGCCACATCAGGAAGTTTTCTCGTGCCAAAAAGATCCCGTGTGTAAATTCCCATCTTTCTATGTAGAGTTAGCATATTCTCCTTGTGGTCTTCTCTGGTACTACTTATATTCCAGAACCTACAGCAGCACTGAGTGTGAGTGAATGGTTGATTCTCCTGTATGTATCAGTGTTGCCTTGTGATAAACTGTCCTACATGTATTCTTATTCTTAATGACTGCCATGGATAAGCACAGGCTAGAGTTGGATGGGTGTAAATGACAGTATAGTTCTGTTCTAAGATCCGTCAGATCATTTTAGTCATAAGCTGCATGTGTGGATATTGTAATGATTGCTGGATGTAAAACGTTGTGATAGACTGGGTCTGCAGCTGTCTTTTTGTTTTGATCTACATTGTGTCATTATTTCTGCAGATCATGCGAGGGTTGAATTATGGGCAGCACTGTTTGTTGGAGAGTCCCACAGGCAGTGGTAAAAGTCTGGCCTTGCTCTGCTCTGCTCTGGGCTGGCAACAAGCTCAGATGGGTAAGGTTGCGTGTGTTTTCAGCAAACAAACCGACTTTCAGTATCAAAATGGTAATATAATAATACCTTCTGATTATTCAAGAATGTTTTTATTTCATTTCTTTTTGTAACATGTTATCTTCAACTACTGAATTTAGCTTTCTTTACTTATTAATTAACATAATTGATTACATAACATGTTATTGTTGTTTTGTTTGAATAAATTAACACAGAACATTGCAAAATTCTTCAGACCAAATTAACTTTGTCAGTGTGTTATTATGATTGCATGCGATACACAGTAGAATGTAGTTCAGCAGGGTCAGGCTCAAATTGTGGTACATCTGCTGTCGGCTGCTGGAAACTTTCACAGAAGTCGTGGCAGTTGCCACGGTTTCGGTGGCAGGTTGAGTGTAAATAGATATATTTTGAACAAATCAATTAAAAAAAGAGAATAAATATACATATGTACTTACACACATACAGCTGCCACTGACTTGGTGTGGCTTCTGTGTCAGATGCCATGACCTTTGTGGCAGATGTAGGGCAAATGAGACATTACTTGAACAGTTCAAGAGTCTTAATTCTTTTGCTTGGTATTCTCTCTGAGTTTTAGATTGCAAATATTTGCTTTCCACAGCCAGACCATAAGGTCTTCCATATGGCCCATCATGCTAGCTGACAACATAAAGTCTTGTATTGTTTTTTCAGCTAAGGTGAAAGAAGGAGGAGGTCATGCTGGAGACAGATGCCAGTCAGATAAACATGTGGGCGACTGCAAGAAGTCAGAACCTCCCAGCCCGTGTTCCTGTGTGTGCCACAGTGAAGCAGCCCAGCCTGCTGTGGTGGACCTCACCGAGTCACCCTGCAAAGAGACGGCCCAGCCATCGTACACAGCATCAGAACATGGTCAGTGGCCCATTGATAACTTCTGATACAATTTCAGGCTTGTTTCATGTAACTGTTTGATTTCTCTGATTTCTACTTTTTTTGACCCAATGGGAACATGCTGACAGCTAAATCAGTCATAAGGATGACCACAGTTTTTTTTCTTCATGATATCCATGTCTCCATGAGTGGTCTACTTTCTGTGTTTTAGTGCCACCGCCAGGTGAGTCTCAAGCTAAAAGCCAGTCTTTAGCGTCCCGTCTGTCGGAGAAAGTCCAGGCCTCTCTAGACCCCGACTGTGATAAAGATGAGGACTTCAGACGAGACAAGAAGCGCATCCGTACTGCAGAGTACAAGGTGCTGTGTATCCTGAGACATTTACCCTGAATTTAATGTATTCATACAGGGGTCTTTAAGCTTGGTCCCCAGAGTGCTCTGTCCTTGCTTTACTCGTTTTGCTATTGGCACACACCTGACTCAGTGAACTGATCTTTTATAAATTTCTACAGAACTTGCATGATGAGGAGGGAATGTAATCATTTGACTCAGGTGTGCTGGACAGTGGACCCCCAGGACAGGGGTCTGTCAGTGCTGAAGTTTTATATAGTCAGAATCATAAAATTTATTTTATGAAATTATGTAAATATCACCTCAGGTGCACAACAAAAAAAAACTAAACAAAGAAACAACCCTCCCCCTAGAATTTACACCCTATTATGTGAGCCACATGTTTCAATAACTTGAAGCAGTTCTTTTCTAAATAAGTCTCAGTTTCTCTTAACATCACAAGGGAAACCAAATGTGATCAAACTATGAAGGATCCTTGGCTCTTTACTTTATCTCTTAAAAGTCTATGCTAGGAATTCTCCAGTAAAAGGAGAATTGATGCCACTGATTTTTTTTGTTTGTTGAAATAAAAAGAAAGATAAAATTGTGTCATAGCACAAGACTTCCCCTCTATTGCATAAACATTCACAAATTATACACTGTAATGTTCTCATCTTCAGGAAGATTTCATGCTGATGAAGTAAAAGATTAATCATCAGGCACCTTTACAATAGCAACTAATTACTCTTTTGGTGTAAATGGCCCTTTTAGTCATAATTTGGGGATTAAAGGTTAGTCCGAAGGTTACAGGGAAGGTTGGGAATAACTCAAAAATAGTCTAAATAGTTTGGTTATATTTTCTTTGCTTCTTCTGGTGCGTTCACACCAAATACATTTTGAGCATCAGGTATGTTGGTTGACATTCAAAGTCTATGTGGAGGTGCGTTGAGGGCTGTTTAAATTGTGCATCTGGCGTGGCGCAATTTAGACTATTTGGAGTAACGCACCACATAAACTTTGAATGTAAACTAGACGTGCCTGACGCTCAAAACACGTATGGTGTGACTGTACCAAAAGCACACAAGCGTCGAACTTGGAGCGTCAGACGTTTTTGTGAAGCACGCAAGGCGTTTGGTGTGAACGCACCATTACAGAAAGTTTCTGTCTTAGAGCAGGAATGGAAAATCCATGTTTGACCTGTTTTGCTTCCATTTGTGATGTGTTTGAGGAAGATGAAGAAACAACAATCGAGATATTAACATTCATGAAAAATCTTTACAAAAGTCTGACTTTGTTGCAGACAGACTTTCAGTATTAGAGATGCTGCATGAACTGACTGCTAAAAACATTATTGTGAGGTACTGCAAATGTCCATTAGGGAGCTCCATAGAATGCAGATATGATCTATTTTGTTTACCTTTCCAATGAATAAATAATTGGCAAATTAAAAAAAAATTTTTTTTTCACTTTTTAGAGCCATAAAAAGCAACGCACACAACAAGGTATCACATTCATTGATGATGAACCTGAATTGGAAAGTGAAACATCTGACCCTCAGAGCTGGAAAACTGCTTCAACCCACCAGGCAGCCGGTTTGTCCTCATCATGCAGTGTAAGTACATTTCACACCAGGATAGAATGTCTTCAGTGTAACAGGCCACAAAACCATTGCAACATTTCTCTCTTTTCTAAACATATTAATTATTAGTCATTTTGCTCAACCTTACAAGCTAATTTATGTCAAATAGATCAGTGCTTTTTCCCTTCCGCTCCATTACCAGCTCTTTCATGAAGCTTTAATGATCCAATCTGTTCAGTAAGTGCTGAGAGTGCAGGTCAGCTTTATTTACTGTTTTTTTCACATTATGCTGTGCATTTGTTGTGATCACTGCACTGCCCTTCCTAGCATCTTGTTGCTATGAAGTACTTGTATGATCGGTAAGGGCAGGCATCTTGAGCAAATCTCTAAAAAGTCCAAGTTACCAGATACTAGCATGAAGCACATCCGCCTTCATTCTCCGTTCATAACAGTCTGAGTGATGAAGGATGTTGTATGTTGAGGCAAAAACTGTCGCATATTAAAGGATCTGCAGCTGATTTATCAGCTTCCTATCCTGATATATTTTGTCAGCAAAATGTCAGGATTACAATTTAGAATGACCACTAGGTGGTGGTATGCTCCACAAATTCAACATGAAATGTTCAAACTTGACCAAGCTTTAGATGAAAAATACTTAATGGCAATAAAAGTTTTAAGTTAGAATTAAAAAAGTAAAGTATGAGCTATTGCCTTCAGATAAAGCTGATTAACTATTGTTATTCTTCTTATAAGAAATTCATAATTATAATTTTTTTATGTTCAGAAGAGAGTTTTGACCAGATACCTCTAAAAGAGAAAGAAAAATGTAAATTTGCCTTTACAATTTAAAATAGAGGCTGATTGGTTTCTGTATTTTTGAGCTCCTGAACAACAGTTTTGTGACAACTAAAACATTCTTCCTGTCTGTGTGAAGCGGCTGCATCTGTGACACAGCTGACATTTTACAGTTGTGCTACTCATTTATGTAAATGGTTCTATTTAAACTTGGATTTAAAAAAAAATTTGTATTTTTTTTAAATCCAAGTTCTTCATCCTTCAAATGAATGCTTGTTTTCACAGTAGTGTTTCTCATTTTGTGAAAGTTTTATATTTTCTTTATATTATTCACATCTATACATTGCGCTACTTAAATGTGATGCCACACTCTCTGATAAGATGAGGGTTGATATTAATGCTAAAGAAGTAACAAATAGCACACTTCTTTTAGATTTCCCCATTGTAGTTATCTAGTTTTCATGCTTTTCACAGCTGCTTTTTTAGTTTGGGTCATTTTCATTGAAATAAAAAATTGCAGATTTATTAAAAGATGAATTTAAATGCTCTGGTTCTTGTTGCTCTCTGCTACCTCTGTTACATCCTTACTGCTGTTCTTTCAAAAGAACAGGCTTGAATTCTTTTGAATTCAAGCAATATTGTAAGTTAATGATCCAGTCTGTAAGTTAATTTTAATTGAATTTCCTTTTTAACATTACTCATCTAAATAAATTGAAATGTGGGTTTATGCATCCTGTTTCATTTTAATATTTGTAACTTGCTGTTTTTTTTTTGTCTTTTCATCATTCTTTTTACCTCAAACTGACCTGAAGCAGAACATTTATTAGATGACATCTTGATATTTAGAATTTTTTTCTTTACTTTGAACTACATTTTCTATCCATACATTGCAACATTTTAGATCAAGAACTGATGTCTTTCTGTTTCAAAAGTTTTTGGTCATGATTTTTTTGATAAGTATTTACGAGGTAGGTCAGAAAAGGTTTCTTTCTTCAGGTGTTTTGTTGTCAGTTCATAGTAATTTTTGGTCATTAGATTAAAGAATAATAATAATAATAATGTTGTATTTGTTATGATGTTTCTTTTGTTTTTTGCTAAGCAGGTCCAAAATTTAATTAACACAAAAATGAGGGGTGGTGTACCCATGTAAATAAATTACAATGAAAGTGGTTCAGAGTCCCACAAATTCTGAACATTTTACCAAAATGTGTTTTTTTTTGTTTTTTTTTACCCCCACTTGACCCAGATCTTTTGAAATTTTGCAAGCTGCTCTCTACCTGAAAAAGTAATTCTTTGCCTCCTATATAAGCCACATATGATCTAATGCCAGACATCCAGGGAATAAAAATGTATATAAATATTTGGACCTGTTTTCAGCTGTAATAGTGGCTGAATCAGATCTATCCAGAAACATAATGTTCTGAGAGGATCTCTGATGTGGTTTCTGGTTTGGGTTCAGAAGTAATCCTGATCCAGACTAAAGCAAGTTAGTCATGATCTCCCAAATACAGCCAGAGCTGCTGGTAGTTGACAGGGTGCTCTGCCTCCCACACCAGCGCCGCAGCCTGCCACAGCTGTGGAGCTTGGAACGAGAGCTCTGGATAGTCGGATGTGGAAAAAGAGGAGGAGGTAAAGTGAAGTCGAAAAAGCGCGTTTGTCTCTAGTTTCACTTTAGCTACATGACCCGGACTGCTTTGTCCCACGAGCGCTGACTGATGGCCTGAATGGGGCCCTTTGAAGCAAGCTCCAGTTTTAATTAAGAGGGTTTGCCTCGCTTGGGCTGCTGATCTGTGAAAGCCACAGGGATAAATATTGAATGGGGTTCACCCGCTGGTTACTGCGCCCGAGGGATAAACAGGTGCTTCGGAGGGCAGATATTTGCCAGGGCCCCTACCTGTGCTGTGTGGTCATATCTGGAGAAGGGGTGTTTGGTGTCAGGTCTCCAAGGTAGTGCCTATTGACCCCCACCATTTATTGGAATGAATTCCAAGCCCTCAAAAGCTGTGGAATGAGGAGCATATTGGTGTCCAGCCCCTCTGGAGTGTGAGATTTCCATCTCTCAGGTGTTGGCCAGGAGTGCAGCAACAAAGAGCTACCTGTGAACATTCTGAGGTGTTCAGTAACACCACTGACCTCTGTTCTGTCAGTTCCACAAGCAACAGGCACTGAGGGCAGTAGGCTTACACTTGGCAGCTTGTGTGTGTGTGTGTGTGTGTGTGTGTGTGTGTGTGTGTGTGTGTGTGTGTGTGTGTGTGTGTGTGTGTGTGTGTGTGTGTGTGTGTGTGTGTGAGAGAGAGAGAGAGAGACAAGAACACCTCCAGTATACCAGCAGTTTTAAAGCCAAGAACTGCGTGGTGTGTTTGTGTTACTATAAGGCATTCTATTTGAGCGGCAGCAGGAGAACCATTCTGCAACAGTTCTCCTCTGCCAGTTGTCTGCGTTCTTCCCAAAGGGGTGTCTGCTTGGCATACTGGAGCCACGCTTGAGACCTTGTTGTCTTGGCATCTCATGAAGCAGCCGCGTAAAAAGATACTCTTGTGTCAGCTGTTTCCTGCTGTAGCTCCTGACAAGGGCGTCTATTCATCAGGATGCCCCTCTATGCTGCCCTAAGCTCTCCATCCTCCCCCTACCTGCCAATGAATAAGTAATTATTGGCCATCTTGGTGCAGGATATTTGGATAGCTCTATTTAATGTGGCAGCAGCAGGTAAGGTGATCGGGCCTTAGGCCCAGGCTGTGAAGCGTAACTGTTTCAGAGGAGAACGGTAACTTGAACTGGTGTTGGGGCCCTGAGCACCTCTATTTGTTTTTCACATGGGCTCAGGGCTCGTTATCCCTCTTAGTTCTGAGAGGCAGCTCTCTAGGAGCACTATCTGGCCTACACTTCACCACACATTGTCATTTTTGATGGGCAAACATTCTTGGAAAATCTGAGCCACTGGGCAACTGGAGCTTCTTGTATGTCATCAGAAGTGTTACTTTCTGATCCCCTTGATAAGTAGCAAAGCCAGTACCAATGCATGACATCACATACCATTCATTCTTGTCTGGAATCGCTCTAGTCATTTTGGAAGACTTATCAATAAGTGTTGGCTAGAATAGGGAGTTATGTTTAGTTGTTATGAACATAAATGGTATAGGTCTGCAGCTAACAATTATTTTAGTATTTGATTATTCAACTGATTATTTTGATGATTTATTGATTAATTGGATAATTTTTTTTAATTTTCTGCATATTTTCATTTAACATGAACACTTTGGAAGGCCCTGTTTAAATTTCTTCAAAAATTTTCTAATTTTTTTCTACTAGCCTATTAGAATTACACAGCAAATGATGCTTATTAGAAATGTACTAAATAATGTATTTATTTTACAGAATTTGAACCAGGTGAAAATAAAACTGCCACTTTAGGAGTTCTGGATTGAATAGATTTACAGTAGGAGATTCTTCATCTTAACCCCCAAATGTATGTATTATTTGTACAGTTTTAGCTTAATTACTGCTGTTCGTGTTTGTTCTTTCAGCCTCTTTTTAGAGTCTGGATACTCCAGTTAACAATCAATTACTAAATTTGTTGATGTCAACAATCGATTAATCATGATTTATCCAATTAATTGCCTCAAATTCAAAAATATTTTACTAATCCCAAAGGAAAATTAAATGTTGTGGTAACTCACATTAATTCAAATTATTCAGAGAGTCTTTGTGGACAGTAATTGCTGCTAGCAGGAAAGATCTTTTGTCGCAGTCTGTATTACAGTGAATCTGAAGAAGTCTCTGACTGAGGACACTGTATTCCCAAGACAGTATCATAAAGAGGATGGTCAAGGTTTTCCCTAATTTTCTTGGTCCTATGAAGAATCATTCTTTGCACTGTCATCTCCAGAGGTTCCACAGTTATACCCAGAACAGAACCAGCCTTTGTATCAAGTTGTGGAACATTTTATGTCTCTGGCTCTGATGCTGCTGCCTCAACAAATAACAGGAGAAGAGATTAAGCTCTCAACAACAGACTTAAAGAAGATTTGCAGCATCTTACTGCAAGCCGTGAAGGATCTTAGCTTCCTGAAGAAGTCCAGTCTGCTCTGTTCCTTCTTACAGATGATTCACTTTTCATCTGCAGTCACGTCTCAACCAATTCCACTTGTCATGATGAAAATCGGGTTTGATCTAACCCTGTTCTCTTGAAGTCAGAAATCATTTCCTTTGTTTTGTTCCCACACCATGCCACAAAGCAGTCTACCAGATGTCTGTACTCAGATTCTTATTAATCTCTGATACCAGCAGAATCATCTGAGTATTTCTGTTGATGACAAAAGTCAGACTTGTGCTGACTTCTGGTGAGAGTACAGGTCCCTGTTGTGCTCCTATGTTGCTGACCACCTGGTTAGACACACAGTCCTTTGAAAGCATTGTGAATGCAAGCAGACCAGAGACTGCTCCAAAAGCAGGAAGCTAGCTACCGAACAGGGCATTCTGATCTATATATTACTCTATGGTCTGTGGGCTAGCAGAGGTTTGTCAGATGCCCTGGCAATGGATCCTCGTCTAGAGAAAATGCAGAGAGTGACGAAAAACAGAAAGTAGTTTAAAGTTTTACACTGGTTTATCAGTTAATTTCAGACATTTAATATCAGATTTTCATGGACGACTGTGGTTGTGTATGGGCGACTGTGGTTGTGTGGCAGAGTTGTCGTCTTGCAATCGGAAGGTTGTAGGTTCGATTCCAGCTGCCTCTTGCCACATGTCGATGTGCCTCTGGGCAAGGCACTTAACCCCAAATTGCCTACCGAACTGTGTATCTGTGTATGAATGTGTGTACAAATGGGTGAATGTGACTCCAGTGTAAAGCGCTTTGAGTGGTCAAAATGACTGGAAAAGCGCTATATAAGTTCAGTCCATTTACCATTTTACCATTTAATTACCCCTTTGCTGTGGCTCACTGTAGCCACTGTAATGTTAGACCTTCATTAAACGACAAAAACTGGACGAATCGCCTTGTTTCTAGAACATGGTGATATTCATAACGATCATCAAATTGGATAAACCATTTCATAGTCACTGTTTGTTAAATTTTACCAAACTAATTTTAACAGCGCTAATTATGTAAAATTGTATTATTGACCAATATGAAAGAGAAATTTGTATAGTCCTCTCTTTTGTCTTGACAGACACCAAGCTATTTAGCTATTTATAGATTTATATCTAGGGAGAATATATATTTATATTTATACTTTAAATATTAAAACATCAGCAATTTTCTCAACTTTAAGCTGTATTTTATAGAAATCGAATAAGAAATAAGAGTGCTATGATCTTTTCGTGACAGATATCTACTCCCATTTGAACAGTCAGGTTTTGTGGACATGATTCAGTGCGTAATAATGGCGCCTGCAGGAGCGTCACTAGCTGCAGGAGAAATCCTACAACCTCTAAAATCTGATACCACTTAATTTTTGTTTACATTTTTTGAAAAAGGATGCTGTGCTGGTCTTCTGTAGAGGTTTTGTTTCAATTCCTTCAATCTTGGTGCAGTGCCACCACAGGCGAAGGGGGGAAACAGGTTTTTCAGTTAGTTTGGATCGTTTGACACAGTGCGAAAGAGAACTGCACTAACTGAAAATGTCACAAATGTTGCAGTTTTGGTCCCAAATCGAACCAAATATACAGACTATCTGGTGTGAAAACACCCTTAGTGTGTGTGTTTTTTTTTGTTTTTTTGTTTACTATGTCAGAGTGAAGAAACTGATGTAATGTGATCAGACATTAACAGTAAAGACCACCAGGGAAGGAAAAAAAAACATTTCTACTGACTTCTTCATTGAATGTTTTGCCACTGTTTAATGCTTGTGTACTTTTTCTGTTACTTCCCCATCGATGTTAATTTGTGCGTGTTTACAGTACGTGCAACCAATGCCAGATATTGTTCCTAAATATGCTATTTGTGAAGACCGACTCACCTTCAAACAGTCAGAAGTTTAGAGTAGCAATTCCTGTGAATAACTGAACAGTCAAAGACTATACCACTTAAGAGCTTGACACATTAGCAGTATCAGTTTCATAAGCTCTACACTTTACCTGTGAGCAGGGAAAAAGAACTCACTTCATCACTGGACAACCAATTATAAAGCAGCTAGATTTTCTCAGTTACCACAATGGTGGCCTATCATCTTTCAGACTTAGTAAAGGTCAACTGGTGGTGAGTGACAGGATGCCTTATGTATGGATACAAATTCTTTATTCTTCTCAGTGTGTTTTTTCAAAAGAGTTTACAAAACATTCTGTCAGACTGCCCGTTCATGCCATGGATACGTCGATACCATTTGTATCATGATTTCCAGGGAAAGTCACCATACTTTCAGTTTATTTATGTTTTAGCCACAATGTGCTGCAGGATTCTCTTTGCTATCTATGCCCTTTCAAGGAAAAAGTTTGAGAATTTGGAATTACCTGGAATAAGTCCAGACAAAATAATTTTGAGCTAGTTGTTAAAGCATCAGTATAAAGACAAGTAAGGCCAGACTTCAGAAATGTAATTAAGTTTAGGGAGGAAATTATGTATTGTGATGTATTAATTATTAAAATAATTGTCAACTAATTTAGTGATCAGTTAATTGTTTACTGAAGTTAATAGACTAAAGAAGGTAATCTATTGACAGAACTAGCTTCTGTGATCTGACAAAAACTGGTTTACCCAGAATATTTTGGCTGTAGTCAAGACTGAGACAAAATGTGACTTGGAAACTGGTTACAGTTGCATCACTGATATTAGTACACCTCATTGGCTTTTCAGCAGAGTACAGAAGGAGTGATGACTGCAGAATCACATGAGAAAGTAAAATATATGCGTAAAATGAATTAAGACTTATCTTATTGTATGATTTTACAGTAAAGAAATATGTTTACTGTATCATCTCATATCTCCTCCGCTATGTGTAATTCAGCAGGACACAGGTTTTTGCCAGGCAATTCATGGATATCTGTGGAGTCAGTATCACAAATGGAAAATGCAAGGTTTCCACTGACAGGGATTTAGCTTACACAGAAGTTGTTTATTCTGTTTTTTTTATTTCTTTAAGAGCATTTTGATTGTTAGCTCATCTAATTTTATTTATGTTTTTGAGCACTTGACAAAATTGGACAATAAAACTGTATTATTGTGATAATTCTTAACAAAAATATGACTGAATTTTGTAACTGTTTTTAATTGTAGGCAATCAATGAGCAAATATACAGACTCATTCCATAAAATACAATATGACTGAAATGTACATTTTTTAGTTATTCCATCACCAGGGAAAAGTCGTTACATAGCTTAATTAGACTACTGACTGACGTTTTGCATCTTTACATCTCTTAAAATGTTTAATACCCGGTAAAAGATTATTTTCTAAAAGTACTTTAAATCTGATGAGCCTCATCAGGACGCATGTCCTAATTTATTCAATAAGATCGTATTGCATTCACATTTAAGTTTTACCATTATTCTTAGCACAAAAAAGAAGATGAGTTGGGCCTGTTTGTCCTGCAAATCTTGTGACTTCTGCGGTAACACTGGTATTCTGTAGCATTAACAGAAAATAAAATGAAACTATGTTGAACTCAAGCTGTAACCCTTTAGAAATCAGTGTTTTTCTCTGTCCAGTCCTCCGAACCCTGCTCCCGCTGCCCGTGTGCATCAGTCAAAGACAACTTGAAGGACAAGGACAAAGACAAAGATGGCAACAAGAAGATTCCAAAGATTTTTTTTGGCACACGAACCCATAAGCAGATAACTCAGATTGCTCATGAGCTGAAGCGCACCGTTTATTCTGGAGTGCACATGACTATCCTTTCCAGCAGAGATCATACCTGTGTCAACCCAGACGTGGCGCCACATTTCAACCGCAAGGAACGCTGCAAGGATCTGCTGGAGGCCAAAGATGTGAGGAAGGAGTGACGCACACACACACATGCATACATACACACATATAGTAACAACTCTAGAGTCATTACTATATGCTAATCTTTCACCTTCATAAAAACGATTAAAGAGTCAGTCATGATGTGTTAAGAACAAGGTTATTATAATTAACTAAAACTAAGCTGAAACTGAAAACATTTTTAACTGAAATGAATATAATTAATGGGAAAAAACTAAAATTAACTGGATCTGTATTGTGCATTTATGAAACTAAAACATACTGAAATTATAGATTTAATATCCTTCAGTCTTGTATTTATGTGTTGATTTATTAGCCTTTCGAACTGATGTGAAATAAATCCCACAACCCTCCACCGCTACACTAGCAGTTTACGTCAGCTGTTAGCAAATTACGGCACTCCACAATCCTCCTGGTGACTTGCACCAATTGGCAAAATGGCGACAGCAAAAGTTGGGAGAAAACTCTTGAGTCAGTTGGTTGTTCAACAACAATTCCATAAATTTTTTGAAAATGGTATCTTCTGTTGAGTGTTCATTATCACAGTACAATACTTTGGTTAATTTTTAGATGCAGAATTAAAAAAGTCAAAGTATGAAAAAGGTAAAACCACTACTATAACTAATAAAAACTAAAACTAAAAAAGAATTAAATAACTACTAAAAATTAGTGAAGGCTTTCTAAAAACTGGTGAAAATTGACAAAATTTAACAAACAAAATAACAAAAACAACAAAATAAAAATAAACCATAATGAAAATCCCAAAACTAACCCTGGTTCAGCATTGTTTTTTTTATTATATCAGGAGATAAATGCACTTTCTCGACTGTGCACTTGAGTTAGAGTAAACTGTGGAGCTCATAGCCTCAGAGAAATTTTGTACAATTGAGCCACACGACAACTTTTGACACCCTAGAATGTCAAAAGCAGTTTTTCTGAGACATGATACACTTGTAACCCCCTACTGTCCTGAGGTTCAGGCACCTACTGTAATGAGGACAATTACGCTGTCAATGGAGGTGTTCACCATCCAAGGCATTTGTCTGACTTTGTCATGAAAAGAGTGGCCCAGAAATAACCCCCATGTGGAGGAGTTGTCACCGACACCCTATGTCTCCTCAGGGTCTGGTGCAGTCGTTGTCATGTTAGCAGGCTGTATAGACACACAGCAGTTCCGCTGCTTGTTTTCAGGCTGGTCTTTGCTCAGAGCTCTTCTGGAGATTCTAACAGTAGCTGAGGGCTGTTAATAACCCATCATCAGATCTTGTTTTGCCACGCAGATAGGGTTCAGTGTCACTGTTCCCATGTTTTCTTAGAGAAGAAAACATTTTCATCCTCTGTGATTGTTGGTCTGAAAATGTACAGTGTTTTTGTGACAGTGACACCTCAAGCTGTCACTGTCAGGTAATGTGGGAAACCTATGCTGGCAGTAATTAGGACCTGGTACATTAGATGTGGCTTCTTCACATTGCTTCAGCATTCTCTACATGAATGTTTGGATGTGTTGCTCCAAACAACACATCCATATTCAAATATTACTACGGTTAGTGATAATGAATGTACAGTAAGATCCAAACTTGTGATTTATTTAGTAGGTCCACTTATCACTCAGTGTTATGTTTACTTTACAGATTTATTTAAACAAATATAAAAATATTTTCTTGGACAAAGTTATTTTAATTTTAGTGTAACGCTCTTATAAATTAAGTTCAGTTCAAAATACTTGAGCGTAAGTGGAAATTAAATGTCGTCGTAACTTATATCAACCAATTATATTCAGAATCATTGTGATAGTGATACTGTGGGCACTAAAGATTTCCAGTAGCAGTCAGTCTTGCAACAAAACTAAAATAGCCTCTGATTGATGACTGTTGCTGTTTGACAGTCTCATGTCTGTCATCACATGCTAACAGTTTAATATCCAGGCAGCAGAGATAATATTTCACAATAACATGTCCTTAATTACATCATACGCTCTGCTAATCCACCTCTTTAAATCTCTCTGACTGTATGGTTAGAAAGATGGACAGAGAGGGAGTTGGGAACTTGATGTTTGCCCATTATGATCAATTATGCATCACAAATGTCCAAAAGTAAGAAGAAAAAAATCCCTCCAGTTGTGCAGCTTTCAACACCAGAGGAAATAAACATCCAAACCTGAAATGCCTCAAAGAAAAAACAAACAAACTAAAGTCAACAAACGAACAAAACAGAACTAACATAACAGAGCAACTCTAACATGCTGCCCCCATGAGTGGAAAAATTCTAGAATCTTAAAAATCAGAAGTGGTTGCTAACGCAATGGTTATTTCATTGTCGTTTGATCAGCTTCAACAGCAAAAAAGGCAAAGCACAGAGGAACTGTGGTCAGTACTAAAATAATAGCAGGAACCAACTTCACCTGTATTAACCTGTACTTGCTAAAAACTTGACTATTTTACAACAGCATAGTGTTTACCACATTTTATTTGTTCATTTGCACTATTTTAGGCTTAATAAAAAACATTGTTTTCGTTTGTTAACAGGTAGATATTGCTTGTTTTTGGTTTAATTTCTTGCCCAGGTGTTACAGTTTGAAAAGACAAAGCACGATGTAAAACTTTTGTTTAAAACCACACTTTTCTTGTATTTCAACATGTTCGTATTTCAGGGAAGGTCATGCAGGTTCTACCATGGTGTGCAGAAGATGCGGGATCAGCACACCCTGCAGTGGGTCCATGGGCTGCGTGAAGCCTGGGACATCGAAGACTTGGTGTCTCTGGGGAAAAGGCTTCGATCCTGCTCTTACTATGCTGCTCGGGAACTTATGCAGGATGCCTCTATCATCTTTTGTCCGTATAACTACTTGCTGGATCCAATGATCAGAGAGAGTGTGAGTTCCAATGGAAATGAACAGTGGAAGAACCATGAAAGCCGCAGATCAAGAACTCCTCATCACATCCTAACATATAATCAGTTCTGTTCTTATTTTCAATATTTCTGGAGCAGATGGAGATTGACCTGAAGGGGCAGATCTTGGTGCTGGATGAGGCCCATAACATAGAAGACAGTGCAAGGGAAAGCGCCAGCTACACCTTAGAACTCAGCAGCCTGAGGACGACCAAAGATGAACTGGATGGCATGGTCCACAGTAACGTTAGACGCTCCAAGCACGAGTCTCTCAGGAACTTCTGCTACGCCCTGATCAAGTCAGTGTTTGATGGAAACGTAGCATCTTCTCTTTCTCAGAACCTGAGCTTTATTCAGAGTTTTCTGTTGTTAACTCAGCTGGATTCAAGAGAGCCAGGTGCTGCTGTCTGAACGAGGGTTTGAGGGTGCCTACAAAGTCTGGAGTGGAAAGGATATACTGACCGTTTTCCACAGCTTGGGTGTCACATTTGACACCTTCTGTAAGATGAAGGTAAAAAAAACTACAGTTGCTGAATTTAAAGATCTCTTGAACAAATTAGTGTGGGTCCATGTGCTACAAATTCATTACAGTTTTTGCAAAAATCATGCTTGATTTTGAGATGTTATTGAGATGTTAGTCTTGTTAGTTCTGCCTATTTTGAGCTCCTTTCAGAATGAGCTGTAACTTATTTACATCCAAATAAGCTACTGAAGGCCATGATCTCCACCTCAATGTTTACACTCGGACTTGAAAATAACTGCTAACAGATGCTCAACTTTGAGTGGCTTTGCGATCCATCAGCCACTGATCATTATCAGCCGATATGTGATTGTGTTAGCTGATTGTTTAATGTTAATGATCACAAAAACCAATCACCAACACCCCTGCAGAGGCCCTGTGTACAGCGTATCACCCCCATTCCTTCACATTGAGCAAGCGTGCTGCAACCATTCCTGAACAATGACGAGTGGAACCGTTGTTCTCTGAGAAGGATGTGAAGTTTGCATCTTGGAAAAATACCTCAGGGGAAATGCACGAGAAAATGCAGCAACCCAATGAATTTAATGTCACATTTAAAAAACAAGCATTTGATGGTATGTCAAAGCTGAGTTCAGAAAAAAAGACAAGAGAAACAATTAGGCAGATTTAATTTAGTAACTTAGGATTGTTTATTTTAATGCAACCTGCATTTGACTGTGAATGATTTCTTTTTCAAATAAATCTTGAGACTCATTTAACTTTCTGTATAACTTAGGGTGTTGAGAGCCTGTATTACTGATACATTTTTTAATTGTCTTTTTGACTCTATTGTGCCTGCAAGGTTTTGTATATTTTTTTGTCTGTTTTTTGTTCCTTTATTGTCAGATCACATAGCCGAAAGCATTTATACCTAAACCAATAACAGCCAATCCATAAATTGGTGTCAGTGATTGGCAGTGATCAGGCCATTGAGATTTTTCAGACACCAAACAACTGACTGTTTTTTATGGCTACTGTTTTTAGAAGCAGTAGCAACACAAATGAAAGTATAAAAACTTGCAAATTGTGAATTTTGCATCAGTCGCCTTTTTAGAGTGCATTAGAAGTTGAAAGTTTAAAGCTCTTTGGAGCAGCTTAGATTAATTGCTCTACTGTATATCTGAGACAGCAAAACCTGGCATCTGTGTTGGAGAAGGAGGAACGTGTCGGTTTGGTTAACGGCAAGGAGGACATGGTGCAGGTCCCAATCATCAGCGCATCTACAGCAACTGTCCTGAAAAATCTCTTTATGGTGTTGGATTTTCTCTACAGGGACAGCTGCCGGTGAGAGACCAAACTTTGACATTTTTTAAGTCCTTTGGGTTTCTTTGGTAACCAGTCGATCAAGTGGTGTTCTTGTGTCTGCAGGTTTGCTGAGGACTACCGCATTGCATTGCAGAGGAGCTACGCATGGACCAATCAGGTCCCGCCTGACGTTCCTGATGCTCGGGGCTTTTTGGTCCTGCCTCGCCACCGACACCGTCAAAGTGCGCGGGTCAAAACGGAAGTTCTCACGCTGAGTTTCTGGTGTCTCAACCCTGCTGTGGTGAGACATTAGATATGTAATCAGAGGGTGTTATTACCTGCGACAGACTGGCGACCTGTCCAGGGTGTACCCCGCCTCTCGCCCGGAACGCAGCTGGAGATAGGCACCGGCGACTCCCGACCCCGTTAGGGAGAAGGGTGACGGAAAATGGATGGATGGATGGGTGTTATTACTGAGCTGAAGAAATATGCTGATTTCAATGGCAATAAGAATGTCTGTTTCCCTGTTCTTTTTTATTACATAAAATTTAACTCTGAATTTGTTTTTATTATTTTCAGGCTTTCTCTGAC
Source organism: Poeciliopsis gracilis (assembly GCA_911649635.1). Classification (NCBI taxonomy): domain Eukaryota; kingdom Metazoa; phylum Chordata; class Actinopteri; order Cyprinodontiformes; family Poeciliidae; genus Poeciliopsis; species Poeciliopsis gracilis. Next base: position 170,968 of record CAJVRI010001138.1, read on the forward strand.
CTGAGTGGGTCAGTGCACAGTATCGTGCTGACCTCAGGAACACTGTCCCCTATGGGATCCTTCTCCTCTGAACTTGGGGTAAAATTCAGCATCCGGTTAGAAGCCAACCATGTGATCAACAAATCCCAGGTTAATGAGATTTTGGTGCCTGTTCTGACATGTGTTCATGAATAAAGCAGTGTTTGTTTGTTTTTACATGGAAACCTATTAGCGCTTCTTGATTAAATTGACTCCAAAGATAATTGCAAGACTATTATTTTTGCCAAGTATATCTTTTGCGCAGTGATGTCACAATATCTCCAAGTGATATAAAACCCAGGCTGAATAAGGAGATGGAGAAACTCTTGCTAAAGAATTCCCTTGAACTTTGTGTTTCGACCAGAATATATATATGTGTATATATATATATATATATATATATATATATATATATATATATATATATATATATATATATATATATATATAAAAAAATCCCTTCTCACCCACCGTGGGTGGTTCTTATCCTCTGAGCTCGGGTCCTCTACCAGAGGCCTGGGAGCTTGAGGGTCCTGCGCAGTATCTTGGCTGTGCCAAGGACTGCACATTTCTGGACTGAGATGTCTGATGTTGTTCCTGGGATCTGTTGTAGCCACTGCTCCAGTTTGGGGGTGACTGCCCCGAGGGGCCCCGATGACCACAGGCACCACTGTGGTCTTCACCTTCCAGGCCCTCTCCAGTTCCTCCCTAAGGCCCTGGTATTTCTCCAGTTTCTCGTGCTCCTTTTTCCTGATGTTGCAATCACTTGGTATTGCTACATCTACCACAACGGCTTTCCTCTGTTGTTTGTCCACTACGACAATGTCTGGTTGGTTCGCCATTACCATTCTGTCTGTCTGGATCTGGAAGTCCCACAGGATCTTAGCTCTGGCATTCTCCACCACCTTTGGGGGGGGTTTCCCACTTTGATCTCGGGGTTTCCAGTCCATATTCTGCACAGATGTTTCTGTACACTATGCCTGCCACTTGGTTATGTCGTTCCATGTACGCTTTTCCTGCCTGTGTCTTGCACCCTGCTGTTATGTGCTGGACTGTCTCAGGGGCCTCCTTGCACAACCTACACCTTGGGTCTTGTCTGGTGTGGTAGATCTGGGCCTCTATTGCTCTGGTGTTTAGGGCCTGTTCCTGGGCGGCCATGATGAGGGCCTCTGTGCTGTCCTTGAGTCCAGCTTTTTCCAGCCATTGGTAGGATTTACTGATATCAGCCACTTGGGTTATTTGCTGGTGGTACATCCCATGTAGGGGCTTGTCCTCCCATGATGGTATCTCTGGCACCTCAACCTCCGTTCCCTGTTGTCTGAGACATTCACTGAGCACATTGTCTGTTGAGGCTTTGTCCCTGATGTATTTATGGATCTTAGTTGTTTCGTCCTGGTGCTCACACTCACTAGTCCTCTGCCTCCTTCCTTGTGGCTCGTGTACAGTCTCAGGGTGCTGGATTTGGGATGGAACCCTCCATGCATTGTTAGTAGCTTTCTAGTCTTAATATCTGTGGCTTTTATCTCCTCCTTTGGCCAGCTAATTATTCCAGCAGGGTATCTGATTACTGGCAGGGCGTAGCTGTTTATCGCACGGATTTTGTTCTTGCCATTGAGCTGGCTTCTCAGGACTTGCCTTCTTCGCTGGAGGTATTTAGCTGTGGCTCCTTTCCTTGTGACCTCATCGAGGTTGCCATTTGCTTGTGGTATACCTAGGTACTTGTAACTGTCCTCTATGTCTGCGATTGTTCCTTCTGGGAGTGAGACCCCTTCTGTGCGGATCACCTTCCCCCTCTTTGTTATCAGCCGACCACACTTCTCTAGTCCGAATGACATCCCAATGTCCGTGCTGTAGATCCTGGTGGTAGATATATATATATATATATTTTTTTTTTTTTATTGGGTTGTTGTGACAGACCAACAGAAAGTAGTTCTGTTGAAAACATAGATGGAAAAGAAACCAAGCTTGTTTTTTAAGATTGTTTACAAGTGCAATTTTAAAAATAGAATCTCAGATGTTATCATAGTGTACTTAATTTCTGATTTTAAGCAACACTTTTTCTTACTTTCTTTTCTTTAAAAGAATTACTAATGATAATGAAAATATCTTCAAAAACATGATTTCATTTTAGTCATCCCTTCTGGAAGTTGACCTGAATTCAAAGTCCAAATATATAAATTCTGTATAATATTCTTATGAAGCCAGATGGTAGGTCTTGGGTGTGCTGACATCGCTCTGAACTATGGAAATCCAAAACATGCACAGTTGGAGAAAAAAAAAAAGCTCAGATTTTTACAAAAATTTTAACTTCACAAACAAAAAATGGATCTCAAAAGTATCTGCCACTGTTGCACATATGGAAACGGAAAATGTTGCCAATTTTACTTCTGAACATCAATTATTTCTTACCACTGATGCTGTTGAATTTAGCACAGGACTTTAACTAGGCCATCTCACCACACAAAGGAAAGCAAATTTGGCTAGCTTTTCACCCACTGTTTTCTGTTGTGCCTAGGTGTGGGTGGGCACTGTTGGTGCAGGACCCCAAGGCCGAAAACTCTGTGCCACCTTTCAGCACGCTGAAACATTTGCCTTCCAGGATGAGGTGGGGGATTTGCTGCTCCATGTCTGCCGGGTCATGGTCAAAGGCGTGCTCTGCTTTCTACCTTCCTACAAGGTAAACACACCAGCAAAACATACTTAGCTCAAAGATACGATCTAGAAATTTAATTAGAAAAAGAGGGACAATAAACTAGACTGTAATGGACTACTATCAACCCCTAAACACCTTGCACCACTGCTTGAAAGGAACAAGGGACTTAAGTGTTGTATTTACTTTAAGAGAGAGGATGCAATAGATGCAACTGAGCAGAAATCAACATTGACATATTTATTTCTGTTTTGAATGTTTACTGCAAGTAATACGTATTCTATGTCCGTTCCAAAAGTTTAAGAATGGACTTGTTTTTTGTAAAATACCTTGAGAAGACATACTGTGAATTAGTGCTAAACTGAATTTAATTGAACTGATAAAACAAGTGGAGCATTAATTTTAAGCTTGTTGGTTTTTCAGAGCATTGACTATTATATAATCACTATGGTGTTATCTATTTTCTATTTCTATCTTTATGTAATATCTGCCCATGATCTTTTCTTAAATAATTTAAGCTGGTGGTCCAGTTTGTTTTAATATCACTGCTAGGTCTTACCACTAGAAGGAGCAAGAGACCACACATTAATAATTTTGCTGCAACAAAGCACTTAGATCAGGCAGCATAATGGTATACTGCTGGATATAACATACATTAAAAATCTAATTTTTTAAGCACAACCATATTTAAAAATTAATGGTTTAAAAGAGCCAAACCTGAACTTTATTGGATTTGTTTGCCTTGCTAAAGTTCAACACTATCACGTTATAATAGAGTCTTCCTGATCAATAGAGGTACTTGTCAGGGACTTGTTAAATGACATCATTCTGACAGAACTGTATCCTCTTTCAGTTAATGAGGACACATCTTAGTGGACACTCACAGACACTTTGTCCCCTTTGTTTGTTACGGCCTTATCCTCATAAATAATGAATGTTCTCTGTAGCTCTGTTGTCACTCTGGTTTAGTGAAGGCCAAATGGATTTCATATGTTATTGTATGAATTTGTCCAAAAATGACATTGCATATGCAGTGTAATTAAGTAGCATATAATATTTTATGTATTTAATATATGTAAATGTAAAGTTGTTGATGGTGCTGATGTATCGTTCTTCTATCATGAGTCATACAGACAAGTACGTTTTGCTCATGGCAGGTTTTAGTTTGGCCTTTGTCGGGTTTTCATGTCTCATCTTGGACCAGTATTTCTGTGTGTCTTGTCCAGTGATCACTGGTTTGATTCGTCTGCAGTCTGTGCTTACTATCAGGTTGCATTCTCCAACAGCTTATGATACCATCATGTAAACAGCAAGGGGAAGCTAAGACTCAGGTTTGTGTTGTTTTCCCCTTTTACCTCTCTTTTGTCAGCCCCCAGTACCAGCCAAGCAGCGTCTATGAGACTTGGGATGTTTTTTTTTCTATTATTGATATTCATGTAGAAGTCCTTCTCTTCTCTATGCTGTTTCATAAATATTTAATCTGCAGTCAGCTCTTAAAGATAAAGAGATGAGGGAATATGAAGGGCTGGGTATTAATTGGAGCCCATGGAGGCCTTGATGGTGCCACTGAGTCCCGTCTGCCTCTTGCTGTGTGTGGTTGTGTGCAGGCAGTGGACACAGAGATGGTAAGACATCTCAAGACAATTCTATTCACTACATTGAAGTGATAAGTATCAGCTCCATCCACACAGCTACCGCTGCAGTAGGCAGAGGACAGAGAGATGAATAGGTTTTGGGGTCATCCGTGTTTTTGTTGTTCTTTTCTCATTAATCGTGACACTGTTGCACTGCCTGTAAAAATAGGCAAATTCTAAATCTATTAGGCATTACCTACACATGCAAAGTTCTACAATCCTGCTAACATTCCTACAGTTATGGTCATGGACTTGCTATCCCAAAAGTTTAAATCTGTTCTGTTTTTGTGGTACTTTAGTCTAAGCAGTAAATGTCTATAAAACCACAGTGTACTCAGCTGTTCAGCCTTAGCCACCAAAAGAAAAGACCAATGCTTCACAAAGTAATTACGCATAACACAAAGGTGTTATGCGTAATTAAGAGAAGCAGGCTTTTGTAGAAGTGGAGGCATGAAGGGGAATACAAGATGCTTTTAAAGGAGATAGAGATAAGGGCCATTAGGTGAAGTTGCCTCCCTGTCTGTGTGAAGAAGTGTCCGGCGCCTGGGCTCCACTGAGCTCGTGTCAAATCAAAGTTAAACTAGAATGCACGCTTCTCACCCACCAGCATGCAATGTCTGCTCATCCAGAGACTGCAGCTGCACCTCTAATGATGTATTAAATCAGGGTAGATGCTTTTTCTGTTTTTAGAGCAAATTAGATTGATGGATCACTTTGCCCAGTGTAAATTATCTCTGTTGATGTTAGAGCTGAGCTGATGTTTTATTTGACTTTTTACCATGGAAACTTTGGATTGTTTTACAGTTGTTTGGGTAGGGTGGCATTTTCGGACTTTAAAAGCACTTATTAAAGGAACTAGAGTAATCTGTTTGTTACTCTTTAAAAGAGTTTTTTCTTTCAGAAAGGTTTAAATGTACAATATATCAAGAATAACAACCATTTCTGGTTGACATTTAAATAATTAAAATCTCCTGTTTTAGATATTTGAAAATGTCTTTTTTAGGAACTTTATTTAGAATTTGAAACAAATCTTTCTAGACTTCTGTCGGTGAGTAGTCATTAAATACTGGTAATAGGGACTGAGGTTACGTCACACTGTGTGAGAAAGGATTGGCTGTAAAACTAGTTTTTAGCATCTTATTTTTGTGGTTATTGCAATTGGCATAGTTAGGAATACTAACTGTAAATGGCCAACTTAGAGTTAAGAGTTATTTGAGTTTTAAAAGCTGAAAATGGTCTGGTTGCAGTAACCAGATGATTTTCCTGTGCATCTCTCTCCTACAATCCCACATCAAGGAGTCTGCTGTTTATTCATTATTTAATTCAGTCACTTCTAATGCTCAAAGTGAAGTGACTAATTCCAGCCCAGAATAATCCTAATGGAATTACATGCTCTGTTCAACTTTCAGTTTCAGGCCAAAAATCCAATCACAAAAGCCATCCTTAACTTATTCACAAAACAGTTGCACATGTTTCTTCATACTTCACCTCTAACCCCTATAATAATTGGTCCTATCAGAACAATCCTGAAAATGAAAGTCCAAAATGCAAATAAGCAATTTATAACTGCTACTACTAGTACTATGTTTGGTATAGTTGGCAGTACACAGTACATTGAAAATGCATTATTATTTCTGTACACAGCATCACAAAAAGCTACTACAACTGTAATAAACATTAGATAATTATGAAACACTTTATATACACTTTATATAGGTTAATTGCAGACAGTATAATCTTTAAGGTACTTATTTTTTCTAAATTACAATGATTTTCTCCCAAAAACATAGCACTTTATATTACAATATTACATCAGACCAATACAAACAAGAGAAAATATGTAGTACACAAGTGTGGGGTTAATGATGTTATGTATGAATAAATGGGAGTTTTTTTTCATACATAGAGGCCCCATTACCAACATTTTTGAGATTCTGTATACTGTAACCATTTGTAAAATAGTTAATGACAAAAATTTAATTTCTAAATCATGTCAACATCATTATTCTTGAAGTTGAAGTCCTTTCTCAAGCTGTGTATTGCAGCAGTGGGTGATGTATTTGAAGTGTTTTGGTATTATCATTAGTTACTGCAATGTGTAGAGCGGACGACAAGGCAAGGGTGGCAGACTGGAGTTGGCAGGTGGCTTCTTGCCACCAGTGGTGGCGTGACGGCTGCTGTGATATTTTGGGGCTAAATAATTAACAGTGCAACAACACATCTCCCCTCGCCACTGTGAAATGTGGCTCTAGGCTGCATGTTTCATTAATGCCATCGCCTACAAAGCAACTCTATTATTCAGCAGGCACTACAGGAGCTGCAATGTGTTGCCACACTGCTCACTGACACCAGGGACATGGGGAAGGAGATAGAGTGAGGCCACATGTACTGGAGGCGAATGGTGGGGGGGAATCAAGGGGGTTTCAGGGGTTGGGTGAATATAGGCGACGTGTAAAAGTGCAAGAAAGAGAACAGGTCACTGCTTTGTCTGGTTGTTTCACCTCCCGGTCCCAGTTGGTATAGAGATCTGGCCCATTTTAGCGCGTCAGTGGCAGAGACTTGCGCCTAGCATGACTAGGAAGAATAATAAATTATTCACCATTTTTGTGGCCCCTTATGTGCTAAATATTGCTCATTCACATTCATGATGCATGGACATCTAAACTATTCTGTTGTGAAATATATTGTTAAAGTCTCAAAGTGCTGTGCAACAAACAAATTCCCTTCTAAATGACATTTTTGTTGTCTTTTGAAAACATGTTTAGGTTTATTAAAGTTTCACATATAAACTTCAGCGTTTTTCTACTATGATGGGGGTGGGGTGAAGACCAAGAAGATTACCACTCGTTTTGGTTGCAGTTTTTGTTGCAGTGTGACATCCAAAACGAGTAGTTGTGTGTGACATGTGCAAGATCCCTCTCCCAGCTTCCTGTTGCAAGGCAAAAATATTTTGCCAACTATGTCTACCGTTGATTATAGTTAACAGCACGCTAAATCTTGAATGTATGCCTGGTGATATACAAAAGAAAAAGTGAGCCAGTGCTTCGTTACTAATTGTCAACACTACAACACCGACTAGGAATGAGAATGCAACCTGTTGAATGTAGCGGGTAGCCAATCAGAAACCACAGTGTTTATTCTATATCTTTATCTATCTATATTATGTATGTATGTATGTATGTATGTATGTATGTATGTATGTATGTATGTATGTATGTATGTATGTATGTATGTATGTATGTATGTATGTATCTATCTATATATATATATAGATATATATATATATATATCTATATATATATCTATATATATATCTATATATATATATATAGTCACCGCGCTTTCTGATTGGCTACCTGCTACATACAACAGGTTGCATTCTCGCTCCGATATATATGTATATATATAAGTACAAAAACTGATATTTACTTTAAAACATAACTCTTTTTATGGTGGTGAAAAATACAAGCCCTACAGTTTGTCTTGCTGTGATGCTAAAACATAGTGACATTTAGTTTTTACTTACCATGTGATCCCTGTGTTGTCTGAGAGAACATTTGCCTTTGTGCTCATCTCCTTGTGGACTCAGTTTCTTTCCAAGTGCAACCTGGCAGATAATGGCTGTTTTGTTTAGCACTAGATCTGCCTAAAGTACATGACATGAATTATTCGTTTCCCACTTAAGATTGCACTGAAAAGCCATTGCGCGACAGTTTGCTGAGCTGAAGATGCCCGTTAGGCACAAGGGCAGGATGGGGGTTAGTCCATGCTAATGCAACTGAATATTTAGTCAAGGTGTCATGTTTTATTGATGCAAACATCCTGACCTCACTTATATTTGAAGTGCCCAACCTAATTAAATCCTCCTCATGCCTTATTTCACTGCTCTGAAGCAAGAGCACTGACTCTTGTGATTTCATTTCTCAACCTGCTTAACATTATAGTTAGCCTTCAAAATAGGCACAAAAATGTCATGAAGCTTTTTCCTTTAGAATATTTAACTTGCTCTCTTTATTCTACAAAGGAACAATTTTCACATATTCAGACTCCTTTTCTCCACTTTACAAACTTCACTGATGCACCCATACTAAACAGCATTGGATTGATTAACCATAATTTATGTATTTGTGTTTCACCTGAACTAACTGTGTAAATATATTCTGTGCAGAGACTTGTTTTGGTCTGTTTTGCCTTGAGCTGTTCAAGAAGGAAATAAATATATATGTAAAAAAACAAAAAGGAACTGGTTCTTAGCTGTTTATCGAGGTAAATGCCAGAAGAAAAGGTTGCCTATGCCTTACCTTTCTTCTGGAGGCTCTATCTCCAGAAGAAGGGTAAGGCTGATTCAAACTTGGTAGGACTCTGAATCAGAGTTCTGCTATTTGGCCCTCTCTGAGCATGTTGAGAAGTTTTCTTAACAAGAGGAACTTCTATTTGACCCCTGCTGCACATTTCCAAGCCAGTGAAGCCTCTTTTTGATTGTGAAGCCATGTTTATTCAAGGGAATAATTTGCACTGCACAGACATGAGTGGGGCTTGCTAGGAAGAGGGCTTTTAGATCAATGTGCCTCCCCTGAGAGTTGCTGACTTTTGCACTAACAATAGTCAAACAGCAGTGATTTTTTTATTGGAGGGACAGTTTCAACACATCAGCTCTTTTCTAGGAGGATGGAAAGGAAAGAAACTCAGGCTGTTTGAAGGCACTGGGCAAAACATGATAAGCAGATAAGAGAAAAAAAACTGTTATATGAACAATATATTCTGTAGCTTCATTTAGATAATGTGTTGAAGTCCTAATGTGCATTGGCTTAAGTGTTAAGTTCAGCCTTACTGAACACTTCTAAATATGTTTCTCCCAAACAAACTTATAAAAGTAAACTAATAAATACAATCAAAATATTCTTTTTATGGATTTACAAACAACGTTTTATATCATAAAAACTATATGGATTTAACTTGACTTAAAAGGAAGTGATTGCCCCATCAGATGGCCAGTTTCCAAAACCACTCAAAAGAAAACTTGGTAGAAGCGCACATAGGGTCAACGTGACCCTGCCGGACCTCGCACAAAGCAAAACACTCATAGGGTCTAAATGACCCCATCTAATAAAACTCTGGGAGAGTTTAGACAATATTAAAAGGTCAAAGTTTAACTTATAGATACTTGCAGAACTGGAGTGGGTCCATTCTGGGTGCTCAGAATGAAGACACTGCTACATTTGTTTGTTTTGAGGTTCAACACAGATGGAAATACAGCTTCTATGTTGGTTTTTAAAGAAAATATTTCACCTATCTTCATATCAGTGCTTCTGTATTAAATCAACCCAATCAAAGAATTTTATGGATGTAAACATAGCTATTGATTGGTGTCAGTAGTGTAAGGCCTGTGTTGCAGAGAAATCATCTGTTGAGATAGTGTGTCACCATGTAGCAATGGCAAAAACAACAAAACCATTTAATTGAACAGATGTTGGACAAGCTGAAGGACCGTTGGGTCAACACTGGTCTGTGGGAGAAGCTGGAACAAGAGAAAACCGTCATCACAGAGCCCCGCGGTGGTGGGAAGGGGGACTTTGACGAGCTACTTCAGATGTACTACGATGCCATAAAAACGTGTGAAGGCAGAGGTGAGAGGGACACACATTACCAACTTGATTCTAAACTATTAGCATAATTCATGACAGTATTTAAGTATATTAGCCCAACCCTGCAGTAGTGACTCCTGCTGTAAAATGTTACTGATGATGTGTAGCTGCATCAGAACAACCAGGTTTTCTGACCGATTGTCAATCTTTAAAAAGTTTGAGCTCCCAATTCTGAATTTGGCCGATACTGATTTTTTTTTTTCCATTTGAAAAGTTGGTATTTACAGCAATAAAGTTTCTGAGTTGTTTAACCAAGCATGTGCAGACATGACCTGGTGGGCGCGTCAGTCTTCTGTTATGGACGGGCAAAAGGGGACAGTGAATGATTTTTAGATCTTTGTGGAGACAAATAACATCAGTGGATAAGGGCAGCTTGACACGTATCAACCGATAACCAAGTTATTTGCTGAATGATTTATCATTGCACCCCCAAAGAGAAGCTTGGTTGCAGTGTGTAAAGTACAATTGGTCAGAAAGAATGCTCATCTACTAGGGTATATTTTTGTCTTTTTTTTTTTTATATATACTTTTGCTGTTATTTGTACTGTGTTGATTAGAACTTTGTTTGCTTCTTTTCTAGGTGGTGCACTACTTATTGCTGTATGCAGGGGTAAGGTCAGTGAAGGCCTAGACTTCACAGATGACAATGCCAGAGCAGTAGTGACCATTGGAATCCCTTTTCCAAACATCAAAGACCTCCAGGCAAGTAGACTCACAGAAACCTGTCGATCTTTCCTAAGGAAAAGCAGAAGGTCAGTTGGACTGTCAACTCAGAATACAATTTATGTGCGATAGGAAAGATAAAACAAACAAACAAAAAAGCTAGAGCGAAATCTAGAACGCTGAGGTATGATAAGGAAACTTTACTACATCTGACAACATGAGCATAAAAGTTAAAATCTTCTTGGATTATATTAAAATGGTTGAATACATATTATTACAGGAAGTGACATTAACCCTAGTTTACCTTTTTATTTGTTGTATTGTTTTTAACATTCATCTGTCCACTTGAAAAAAACTGGATTAACATGTTAACAACATTGTCTCAGTAGTTCTTCCATTTTTCATTTTATCTGGCTCTAGAATCTAACACATTTGACACTACAACTTTGGGGAAAAACATCTTAGATAGGTACACAGTTAAACAAACCAACAACAAGTAAAAGCATCCATTTTTGGTGATCCGTGACAAAAACAATACAAAAAAATCCCAAACGATGTGATGTGTTTTCCATCTTTAGTAGAAAACTTGACCTTTAAGTTTGAGGCTCCCCCGCTTCCTACTTTTCCTCCCCTTTACTCATCCTTCTGTCAGAGCATGATGAAGCTTTCACTAACTTATTCTGTCAGCGTGGAAGGACGTGTTGGTGATTGAAGCTTCTTAGACCCTTTCACTTCAGCTCTTCACCTTAGTTGTCAGTACTCAGGTCATTGCTTCTGTTATGTATCATCATTGTTGTTTATTTTAGTACTTTTGAGTGGGTTGTGAAAAATTTACTTTAAATAGGGTAAAGTTTCACCATAACAGATAATTTGTAATTAAACCGCCTTCATCTAAGTTTTGTGTCATTATTGAGTTCTGAAATAATTTGATCTGAAAAGTAACCATCATGGATCACTGAAACTCTCCTGTAATACCCAAACTGGTGAAATATTTAAACTCCCTTGATAATATGGGTCCACAGTGGGAGTAGTTATTGATGTTTTAACCCGACCATTAAAATCCATAGCCAGTCCTCAGCAGCCGGACCTATCCAGCAAAATGCACATGACTGACAGGTAACCTAGGTTTGTGCCATTGATTTAAAAGGTGTAATGTAATGTCAAATTTTGGCCTTAGTAACGCCAGCATTACCTATTTAGACTGCTGTCACTGATTTAAAAGGAGCGTATTCTCAAAGTATCAAAAATTTAAGTTCATTTAGTTTAGCTTTGCCATTTTTCTGTGTTATTTTATTTATTTAGTCAACACAATAAAAACGTCCAATGCACAGTATCAAAATGTGATGTTCCAGTGTGACAGACAGGAAAAAACAGGAAATGAGTGGATGGCACAGAGCACCAGGGGGAGGATTGAGAAAGCCAAAGCTAGTTAGGACCAAGGTGGAGCTGACCGAGCGTGAAGAGAGCGTACATTTCTAATGACATATTCTGTGCTCACATCCACAGCCTTTGTGCTGCTACTACATATAGCAGCTACTACATATCTGCTGCTGTTGTTTTGTGCTGCACATGCAGAGCTCCACAGAGAGCTTGCCAGCTCCTGCTATCTCTTTGTTGACTGTTGTCATAACTGTGAAGCTTGTAGGTTCAGGTGGTAACTGCTAGCGCTTTAACTTTGTGCTGTCTTTAAAGGTGACATCTTCAGGTTTTTGTTTTTAGTCATTCAAAGGAAAAAAGATTGTTTGCATTTTGTTTTTACTTTTTTTTCCATCTAACACTGTGTTCCCCACATTCTGGTTTTCTTTATGCTACTAGTAATTAATTTTTTTTTATGTTTGTCTCTTAGTAGGACTTAAGTTACTATCTTGTAGAGATGAAATGTATGTTTGAACTACTGCTTAGGGTGCATCATAACAAACACCCCAACAATATTTTACACCCAGTCTTTTTATTTTAATTTCTTCTTTTTCTAAATGTCCAAGGGTTTTTTGACCTCCTCATGTCTCCTTGTGTAGCAGTAGAGGTAGTGTTGTCTCTAGAGAGGCCCTTAGGGGCTGCAAAGGTCTGTGAGCCATTCGTGTTACACTGTTGAGAGGATGAGGAGGACATTGATACTAATCACCACAAGGCCATGCAGCTAGTCTGCTTAAACCAACCAATGCACAGCCTTTTTTTTGGGTGAGGACAAACTCAGGTACAGAGAAAACTACTGAAGTTTGTGGTTAAAAAGAAAATCAGATCATCACTTGTTTGTGTTTAATTACTGTCATTTCTTTTATGAGCTGAGATGTGCCTCCAAGCTCTTGCTTTCTCATTGAGTATTGAAATAAATGTGTTTAAACAACTTGTTCCAACTTGCTGTCAAGGATATTGATGAGCTGCAGAATGAGCAGTCTTTAAAAAAAGAGTTTTGTTGCTATATGTAGTAGCAAATACCTTAACGTTGTGACAGGTTTTACTTGCTTGCTGTTGTTCTGCTGCTGTTGTTTTCTTATCAGCAAGGTAGTTGCAGCAGCTGTCAGTGTGTGATTTGCTGTTCCTCACCCTGCTTCCCTATAAACCACCACAAAACTCAAAGGCCAGCCTTTGCTCCAGATGTAGTGGCCAGTCCTGTTTAAACCAGATGTGCAGGCATGTCTTGGATGTTTAGAAGGACAGGGAGAATACAGACATAAAGAGTTATTATGCTGTTTCTTATGTTCTTAGACTTAGACTTAGACTTCCTTTATTGTCATTGTACAAAGAGAACACAAGGTGAATCTTGACAACAAAATGTCGTTACTTGGCTACCAGTGCAACAGAGCAGGACAGACAGAACTAGCAACTTGTGTGAGCAAGAAGAATAAAAGTTTCTCAGTGTAACTGCAGTACAGACATAGGCTGGTGGGAGTCCATGTAATACCTTGTAAAAAAAAAATTAACTAATGGGAGTTTCTTTGGGTAACCAGACCAGGCCATGCCAACTGTAAATATAAATCACAGTGGTGTGTTGACATTTTGTGATGAACTTAATAGGAGCGATGAATTTTTCTTTAGTGTCTAAGCCATGACTGTCCTTATTTTGCAACTACACATATTTCTGTGTAGGCCATGGAAAAGTGCTTTTTTTCTTAGATAACCAGTGTGCAGAGACTTTGTATTGCTCTTTGTTCCATACAGTCAAAGGAAACCCTGGTCACACAGGCAGTTTTGCTGGCATCTCTTTAAAGTAAGTTTAAAACAACAGTATGATGGAAAATTTTAACATTTTGAAACTGCACATTTTCAGAAGCTCTGCATGTGGTGGAGCTGGTAACTGGCTGAAACTTATGCCCATACTTTAATTGCCAAAAAAGTATAACTGGATGAGGAAAATACATTTCTGCATTAGAAATGCAGAAATAGACAGATAGCTCTGTCTATCTGTGCAGATGTAGACTTTAATGGTGACATCACTCTGCAGCTTGGTTGCAGGTAGCCTGTCTGTCCTCAGCGAGCAGCAAGAGCGGCCTTTAGCTGCCATTAGCTTCTCCTGCTTCCTCAACTCTTCAGTCAGTCTGACAGTCATCAGTTCAACGCCATACCTTCCCCAATAGTCAGAGCAGAGCAGACCCATTCCACTCTGTCTCCACTTTAGAAATAAATCACACACTTCTAAAGCTGGATAACACTATCGATCAGTGCTCACCAGTTGCCATGGAAACGCTCGCCACTCCAACTCCTGACTTGCCACCGGGTGGAGAGGGAGGAGGAGAGCAGGAGGGAGTGCTTTCATCCGTCCAGCGAAACTCCAAACTCTGACGTCTGTTTGCTTTCTAAAAAGTAAAAATAAATTGTGTGAAATATTTATTCACAGTACATCTTGTTTTACACAGCGAAAAGTGAAAAATTAATGTTCTGATTAGGTTTGTACTGATTGCAGTTCTCTGGCCAATTCCAAATCTTTAAAAAGTCTGACCTGCTGATTCCGATGGCCTATATCCATTTTTTTTTTTGTCTGAAATGTCTAAATATAGCAAGAAAGTTACTGAGTTAGCAACAGTTACAGTTAATTACTATAGCACATTTGCAATTAATTACTAACAACTGCAAATGTGCAGACATGATCTTGTGGGCTGGTCTATCAGTCAAACCTCTCTCATGGCAGAGGAGAAGAGGACAGTATTTGACTTTTTCAGACCTTTGTATAAGTTTGGCTTCACATGTATCGGGTGATAATGGATTTCACAAAATCAAGGAAATTCTTAATTTTGATAAAGTCCAAAATTTTAAGCTGATACAGTTAGGCATGTCACAATAACAGATTTTGCTGAGCAATTAATCGTCTAAAAAATTATGGCAATAAACGATAATATTATTTGAAGACATTGGAGATGATTATTGGAAACAACATGAATGTTCGTTCAACATTTTGTGCAAAGAAAATATAAATATAAATATAAACAAGGGGAGGAGTTGGAGCGAAATTTCTACCGCAGTTGATAAACCCAGTAACTTTTCAGCTGTTCTTCGTTAAAGTGACCTAAATAGGTTATAATGATTTTCTTCAGTCAGGACTGACACTAGCCACATGCATTGCAGGTAGATTATAGTAAAGCATTGATTAATCCCTGGTTTTAAAATTAGTTAACTGGAGTTATAATTTTTGTGCCCATTGTTGGACACCACACGGTTCGATCAAACCATTTTACCTCGGATTTCTGTCGGCTAATGTGTGGTCTCTCAGGTTTTGAAAATGGGTCGACAATCGGCCGACAGCTCTAAGGTTGTGTAATGCGTTGGGCATTGCACTAAGGAAATGAGGAAGGGCGGGTCAGTGGAGAGTACCGGAGTTGAGCCTTTTTTATTCAATATCATCAACAGAAAGAGAAAAAGGCTGTAAGAAACGATAAAGCCGATAATTGAAATGAGGTTGATAGTTTGAATTTATTGTGCGGTTAATTGATTTATTGTTTATCACGACAGGCCTAGATACAGTCTTTATTACAAATATTTTCGTATTTTGTATACCCCGATGTTTCTATATACCAACAAGTGAGTTGGAAGACTAAGGATGACTTTGTGCAGATAGTGAGAGCTGATCCATGGGTCTACTGGAAAGGAGCGTGATAGCCTAATGCCTTTGTCAGTGTGGGGACACGCACACACACCCACACACAAGAGCACATACATTCTCAAAGTTGAGCCTCTCAGCTGTCAGCTCAGCCACATGTGGCAGATGAGGCGCTCAGCAATCTGAGTGACAGGCACAAGATGTCCCTGACTGCCAGGGGCATGCACGCTGATGCGCACACCCCACGTAAAACGTAGCTGAAGCAGATGCGCTGAGCTGCGAATCATGCCTTGTGGACGAATAAATGTTTGTGGAGATGAACAGGTTGCTGTGGAGGACAAGGCCAAAGCAAGCTGAATGATCTCTTGACATTTTAACTAATCCCTTCTAGCTTGTGGTTTCTTGCACATTTGTGATATTTGCTAGCAGCCAGAATTGGCTTTTTCACATATGCAACCTGTCATGTTGGATTGAATGGTGACATGGTAGAGCTCAGGAATGTGATGGCTCTGATGCTGAAGTGGACTGTGATTGCATTTAGATGACACCGTTGGCTTGAGGCTAGCACCCTTTCTGTGGCTTGAGAAGTGGATTCTTTAACTGGTCTGGTGTCTCATATGTTGGCAAAGTTCTCACCACCAAGCCAGAAGCATTTCTAAACCTTTCTATGTTACAGTCTTGCTTCCTCTGACAGCCTTTGCTACTGTTTTGAATCTGCCAGCAAACATCAGCTTCCATTCTCTACCGGCTTTACGTCTTAGATGAGGTGTCATCAGTTGTGATAAAACTTTGGGCTAACTTTTTGGATTTCCTGTGACTGCTTATTTGTTTATAGCATCTTTGGCAAGCCACAGTGGTGTTGCATGATGCGTGTGAGGGGACAGGGTGTACCTGCCGCGGCCCAGTGTTTTGTGGCTCTGGGCGAACACACGGTACCTGTCAAAAGCAGTTAGAGCTGTGCTCAGCAGCCTGCCCTGCATGGCATCTCGTCAGACGCCAGCTGAACTTTTCACTTGTCAATTCTGAAAGGTTAGCGCCAAAATCAGCAGCGACAGATGCAAATAGATGGATGCTTTCTTGGCATTTTTGTGCAGGGATGCTTGATGTTGCCTGGCCCTTCGTGCCTACCTCCTCCTACCTCTGCTCTGTTCTCTATTTTCCTTTTAGAAGAAAATAGAGAGCACAATTCAGACCTTATATGACCACCTACTGCTCCGTCTCATCTTACATATTGATCATTTGGGATAAAACCTTATTTGCCAACTTCACTGTTTAATGTGACTTTATATAACAGTTTGTTAGAACCATGACTTGAGGAAACGAACCCATCAGGCTAGGATTTTATATCACTAGTTCAGTACCTGCCTACATTCTTCTATTAGGCTGTATTCGTGAACTGCATGGAAACAAGTCCAGTCTTTATGCTGACAATAATCGGTTATATTTAGCCTAACTCCCAAATTAAAAACAAATACAAAACAAAAATTACTGTCTTCAAACTAATCACTTAGAAATGTGCTAACCATAAATGACACTGAAAGATGGGTTTCTACACTGTGCTCCAAATTATTATGTAAGTGATATTTTCTCAAATTTTCTTAAATGGTCAATGCAAATGATGGTCAGTATAATTTTCAAGTCATAAACAATCCACTACTGCGTCCATCTGGACCATCAAGGGTTGCACAGTAGTAATCAGTGATCAAGTCTATTTGAAAATGAATCATCTATGGCTGGACCCACTGCAACCGTTTCTGCTTGTGAGCTCTGGTTCTGGTCCGAATTGTCACTAGGTTCATGCACTGCAAGCCTCTGGAGGATCCTCCACCTTGAGGTTCCAGAGGCACCAGCAGCTTCAAATAACTGTTTGCTGCTTTGTAAAGGCATTTTAACAGTTACTCTCTTAATCCGATGAATTTGTCTAATAATTCACTGGATCAAAACCTTCCTCATTATGCCTTTTTCTGTACAAACCAATGTTTGTTCTGAATCAGCTACAAATCTCTTCACAGTACGAAGATTTCAGTTTTCATTAAATATCGAATGTTTTCATACCTTGTCATATGGTACTACACTATCAGATGATTTTCTTCAGCAGAGAGATCCTTTCTCTTCCCATATTGCTTAAAACCTATGGCCTGCTTAATAATGTGGAACATCCTTCTTAAATAGATTTCCTTTAATTGAGCTCACCAGACAAACTACTCAACCCAGCTCTCTGAAATTAATTATAGTGATTCAAAGAGTCCTGACACACAATACTATCTAAATTTAATGAACCTTCATTTACCAGTTTACTCTTCTTGTGTAACCAGCTCCCGGTTTTGTCTGTGAGGCAGACACATTACTTTTAAAACTGTACTTAAAATTTCCCATTTTAATAAGACAATAAAACCTAGAGAAACAATCATTTCTAGAGGTTAGCTGCGATTAGGCTGTTTGCAGACCAGAATAGTTTGAGCATTTTCCATCACTTTCCTCCTCTTCATGATGTTAACATTCACAATTGTGTGTACTAACTTTGTGCAATAAAGAGATTGTTACCAGCCCCTTCAGTGTCTCTATGTCTATGTCCTGTCCTTTAAACCGTTACCTAGTCAAACAATGCTTCCTCGCCACTGTCATGTTGTTCCTACTCAAGACAAAGGATTGCATCCAAGTAAAAGTCTGATGCAATCCGTTACTTTAAGACATTCCTCAGAGGCCAGTATTTAACGTTTTTATGATGAATCTGACTAGAATTGTATTTGAAGCAGGTCAATCTGGATTCTGTTGTTGAATTTATGATGAATGACTAATTTCTAGAGTCCTTAGAAGAATTGAATTGAAACTATAATATTGCTCAATTTCATAATTTATTCAACAATTAGAGTGTAGATGCACAATTTTGTCGTGAAAGTTTTCATTCTTTTAGCACATTTAATGATTTTTGTGTGCAGTAAATTACAAAAAATACAAATAATTACAAGAAAATGTAGGTGAAATACGTATTTATTAGACGCCTGGTGCAATGCTTGAAGCTGCAGCTTGTAACTTTCATACCCAAGATGTTTTTTATACAGTACGTACACAAGAGTGTCTGATGGCACTAAGACTTTCCTCCTGGCTCCGATTGGTTTCTGACAGGGAGCTTCTGCAGATGGCTGTCGGACCACAGCGAGCTGATTTTTTTTCACAGAAAAAACTGTCAGGATACAATGACAGTTTTAAGAAACATGTAAAAAGCATATTTATAAAAGTTACATGGTGCGTCTTTAATATACAAAAGTAAAGTGTTCTCTGTAGAATAGTAAAAAAACCCATCATGTAACAAATGTGCTGTATGTGCTTTTTAGGTGGAACTCAAGATGAAATACAATGACCAGCACTGCAAGTCGAGAGGTCTCCTTCCAGGCCATCGCTGGTATGAGATCCAGGCCTACAGAGCTCTAAACCAGGCGCTGGGGAGGTAAGCGTCTCACTATGTCCTAAAGGTGATATTTGCACATCCTTCTGTAATGACATGTTTCTACGTTATTTTATAGATGCATCCGGCACAGAAATGACTGGGGTGCCCTGATTCTGGTGGATGACCGATACAAGAACAATCCTAATAAATACATTGCAGGTTTTGAATGTTTCTGGTGAACTCAATTTGTTAGCCAGTCCCACATAGCCTTTCAGTTTGAGCACTAGATGGCAATATTTATCCACTGAGTGACTCCTTGAGCTGTTACCTCTGCTGTTTGTCTTTGTGCAATCCTAGGTTTGTCTAAGTGGGTCCGCCAGCTTGTCCAGCATCACAACACCTTCAGCAATGCTATGCAGTCTCTGGAAGCTTTCTCTGAAGTGCAGCAGAATGTGGAGGTGGCCCCTGTGAACCGTCTGACGCCCAACGTTTCCGATTTTTCCAACAGTAGTCCCTTGTCTGTGTCGGGTCAGAGTTTTAATGGAGAACCAGAACCTCGGAGAGCCAATTCATGTGACAAACCCCCTTATTCCCAGCAGAACACAATAACACAGCTGAAAACTGAACACAATAACACAGCAGGTGAGGAAACATAAAATGTTACTTGACTTACTTGAGAATTTAAATCTTAAGACATGCTTATTTATTGTCAAAAACAAACCAAACTTTACATATGAAACTTATCTACTGAGTTAGAGCAGAAGTCATCCCTGATAAGGTTCCTTTTTAAATGGAAAAAAGAGGGAGGAATGGTAGCAGTTATCTTTTTTTTTTGTTTGTTTAACTTTAAATAAATACTTTGGAATTTAAGAATGCAGTTTTCTCTGGTAATGATTTTTTGTTACTTAGAAGGTAGCACATAGAGAGCTGACCGCAGGTTGCACAGCAGCAATTGGCTTGCTGGGTTGTAGGAGTCAAATAGCAGTCAGGGCCCTCCTGCATGAACCTTCTCTATGTGATGTGCGTGCACAGGTTCTCTCTGTGTACTACTGCTGTCTCTCACAGTCCAGAAATATTCATATTGGATCAACTGGTGTCATTATTTTGGTCTTTAGGTATGAGTCTGTGTGAACTTAGTTGTTTGTCCTGTGTGTCTCTGTGGTGCCCTGTGATGGACTGGTGACTTATGCCTCTACTTCCCTCAGATTTGGGGGGTAGCATGGGCTAGGTAGAGTGGCTAGCCTGAGGTGTTTTGCATGCCTGCGTGGCGCTGCAGCGAGCTGATGAGCAACTGTTGGACTGTTCCAGCTGTCTTTGTTACTCATTGAAGCTGGAGATCAGGTATAAATGAAAGCATGTTGGTGTTCTCTAGGATCTATTTGGTCTTTGGTAAACAGGAAAGCACTTATGGTATTTCTCGCTTGTTGTCAACACAACAGCTGTTTGAAAATGAAAAAGTATATGCACAATGAAAAAGTATATGCGCAATCAAGACTGATTGCAATATCTTAAAAACAGCAAATGTTTGCCGACTTCAGATTGATGTTCTATAATCATTTTTTGTTTTTCATTATTTTTATTTCAAGAAATATAAACAAATAGATTCTATTTCTACTCAGTCTTCTGCTCAATAAAAGACTGAAACACCTAAGTGCCTATGTTTTATAGGTTTTTATTTCACAGAAAATATTCTGAACATACCACCTTTAAATATCCATAGAAATTCAAAGAAAATATTTTCAAATTAGTCAGAGGATCACATTCTCATTTCATTTAGACCTTTCCAATGACTCCCAGTTAGCGCACACAAAGAGATTTTGCATGTGATGTTAGTTCTGATGTATATTTACATTTTCTTATCAATTTACTTGAATTAATATTATAACCAAAACATAGTTTGTGGTTACCTGAAGATTTTTGAGCATAAAATATCTTGACATAATCAACAATTTAAAGTCTTAAAGCCTTAATGTGTTTATTTTGACCAGTGTATTTTTTGATTCTCTTGTATCTTTATTCGCAATTTACATTTAAAAAAAAAAAGAAAACTGAAATTCATTTTTTACCAGATTATTGCATTGAAAATGTGTAAACTGCTCTTTGAATGCATTTATGTTTTTAAGACTTTAGGTTCTCATGTAAACATGTACATTTAATGCAACACAAAAGCTCATTGGTGTATTTTAAATAATTGATACAGTGGAGCAGTCTAATAAAGGACACTTTTACTATTTTTTGTTCCAATTGGACCAATGTAACTACTGAATGTTTTGTACAGAAACAGCTTTTATTCCATTTCAACCATTTTTACACTCAGGATATGTGTAGGGATGATATCAGCAGCAGAAAATGCGCCGAGGAGGCATGTTTGCGCTTTGCCTTGGTGAGCACCTATTGTCTTTGGGTTCATGTGGAGGTTAAACAGTTTGACTATTTCAGTGAGGTGAATGAAATGGTAGAAAGACAGCAGCCCACCTCCTTCTACCCCTCTGGCTCCCTCAGAATTGGGGGGTTTTTGGGGGGCAGCAGAGGCTCGTCTCATTACTGTAAGACCTTTTGCGTGCCTGAGTGGCATTGCAGCGAGGCGATGAGCAGATGTTGGACTGTTGCTCTTAATTAATTCCCATTGACCTTTGTTTGGGTTATATTGAGCATATGCCCACATTTATGACTCTCTATTTTTGCTAGTTAAAAAATAAAACAAGTGGTCTGTGAGCTGATTTGAAATTGTTTTTTGTTTGCACAGAGCTACTGAATGCACTGCAAAATGCTCCAGCTACGAAACTCTCAGCCCAGCATTTGTATCACATTTTCACCATCAACCCTATAAACACCAACCTTAAGACGCCCATCTTTAAAGCGAAACCAGCAAACTGCTCCGTCCAGCCTGGGGCGCTGCAGATCTCTTCTCCACCAATGAATCCGGAAACATTGCACACTAACCAAACGGATGGAAACTGTCTGAGTGAAAACACTGAGGCTCCGGGGATGTCCACAATAACCACCCCTCCCGGCTTTAAAAGTGAATCACCAGTACCAGCAAAGTCTTCTGATGATGACGAGGACAAGACTATTTTCTATACTCCAGAACTTTTTGAGGATGAAGGAAACATGCTGAAAGAGAACCATGTGTCCTCTCCCAGAGTTGATCCTGGCAAAGAGAGATCAGCCACTCCATCTCAGGAGTCAGCCACTGCTTTTGGTGAACAGAGTGTTGTTTCAGTCAGTAAGCAAAGCACAGAGCTATCACAGAGCCAGAAAGAGGACACAGAGGCACTGCAGCAAAGTGAGAAAACAGAGGGGGATGAGAGCCAGAGCAGACAGAGAGGAAGTAGACTTCACAGGCTGTCCAGGTCCAGACAGAGAGTTTCCCTCAGTCAGACAGGTAACCACCAACCTGGACACACAGAGTAGCACACACACTGCATCCTTACAGAGAAGGATGCAATATTAGCAAAGCACTCAAACCATGCAATGAAGTTGTCTGTGTTTATATTGTGTCTTTGCTTCTTGATTCTTAAATATGTTTGATCTTAAATTGTTTATATTCTCTTAATTTTGTTAAGTATGTTGAACGTTCTAGCTGCCTCAGTCAATTAATACTCTGACACTGCACACAGCCATCTCTTGCCAGATGCTCATGTGTTGTGACAGCTCTTTTTGTTAAAGCCCGTCCGCAGCTCAAATAAACAAAACCAACCAACATTATCAAGATTGGTGCATAAACTGAACATCTCTTTGGGTAAATCATTAAAATACACAAGTAGGAACTCATCTATTTTCTGCAGGAGTAAATAATTATGCCGTTCAGTTTAATGATGTGTCTGTCGGTAATGAGTGAACACAGCAGAAGCTCTATTATGCCTGATTGAACCCTGAATGGAGGACCATCTCACTAATTAAGTAGTTTTAGGTTACTCATTGTGGGTTTGGTAGGGATTTGTTTTACTGTTGGAGCATATGCTGATTTTACAGTTTCTTTTAATTATTTTTTTTTTGTTCTTCTAAATTCTTCAAAGTGTTATGGGTAGAAAAGCAATAATATAAGTAAACCCACCCTACGCTACATGAATGATGACGCCGCTTTCATTAAATAAAACAGATATAATCATTAAAAGTTGTTTAGATGTCATCACTAAATGGTACCCTGCTTTGAGTTATTTTCATTGGTTGTATTTGGGGTTCTTTGAATAGCACTGATGTTAGAAGGTATACATTTATGTTTTTTCCCAATTACACTCTTATTAGAGTTGTTAGTGATTCTTTTACTTTTTGTGATAATGGAATTTCAATGCAAACTGTTTGAATAAAGACAGATTTAATATGTAATGTCTGGCAGTGTGAAAGAAAAGAATTAAATATAACAAAACAATCTGGGGTCTTTACCATTTTAAACTGTCTCTTTAAGTTATTACCCATTAAAACATTTCCTAACAAAATATTGCAAAAGGGGATATTTTTGAGATTTTTGAAGTATGGATGTTTTGAGATGTTATAAGTTGTCAGTATTTTACCTGCAATAAAAAAAAGCTAGTTTAATCATCTCAGCTTTGGACTGTCTGAGGTAACAGCTCATCAGAACTGTCACTAGTAAGATATCTATAAGCCTTAAAAAGACTCCAGTCTGCTGTGCTTCACCACCTGAGCCTATACCTGGCATCACATTGGGATTTCCCGGGAATTTACAGTTTTTTTTAATTTCTTTTATTTTAAATAACACACATTTGTGACGTTGCATACAGTCTTTTAATCAGCACTTTAAGCGCCATGTTTGAGTGTTTCAGCATGAAGAGTGTGTCATTTAATCAGGTCGATGCGAAGTGTAGGCTCATCAAACAGCCTGAGTGGAAGGAAGACTGAACAATAACATGAAAGATGATTACGCTGATTTGATCCTTCTCATTACACAAAAAATCTTCACCAATATGGGATTTGCGCAGAGGAGACAAGGGTTCCATTAAAGCTTTTCTTTTCCCATCAGCTGCCTAACCAAGACCCTTGTCGGTGTAATTGTGCATGACCTCTCGTTAACATAATAAAAACTCAGAGAGTAGAGAGGCCTGCGAATGTGTGTTAAAAACTCTTAATGGGCAGCCCATGTTACTCAAAGACTCAGTTGTGGTCTGCAATTAAAATGTTTTTCCATTAACATATTTCAGACTTTTCTTCAGCCTGAGCATTAAATCTGCACTTAGAGACGTTCTGTTAAAATTGCATATGAGACAATTTAACAAAGTCCAACGTTACTAAAAAAAGATTTCCCATTTCAAGTATTCTGAAGATGATTAATCTCACACACGCCCACACATGCACATGCCCACGCTCTGGTTTTTGAATATGTTGAAAATCTGGAAAAACTAGTGTTAGGAGTGATAAGTGCTAGTCAAAGAACTGGTTTTAATAACTGGCAAATGTTTTGTTTTGTATGTAATGTTTTGGCTTAATCCAAAATTTTAAACTATTGGATTTTGATGCCAATAATGTTAAAATTATACCTGCATTTATTGGTCTCAAAATGATTTGCTTGCATTGCCCATGTTACAGTGATTTCTCTTGCTAATGAGGATTTTAGTTTATATCTACAGCTGGCACAAAAGTATTGAGGATGTCTGTTTCTTTGTTTTTAGGAAATATATTCCTAATATTTTTATTGACATAAAATTGTTGACAACAACCTTGAGTAATCCAAACATACAAAGAAGTCAAAGCAAATCGGTTCTCAAATGAAGTTATGTTGAATGAAGTAGGATATTGGATGGAATAAGTACTGGACACTTGAAGAGAAAAATGTGCACAGAAGTCCAAGGAAACCAGAGCTAATCTGCCAGTATTCAGTAATTGTTTCTGTTGCCATATGTGAAGGTCAGTATCATCTGGTTTAATATTAACTGATGGGCTTGAGAAGGTTTTTCATTACTAAATTATTGAACAAAGTTGGACTATTTATGGAAGGTAATAGACCTTTGCAAAAAATTTGACAGTTGTAAAACATCCTTATGGAAATAGGTACCCCTTCAAAAAAGTTTAGAATGTTCCAGTGAGTGCTAATGGAGCCATAATCTGGAAGAACGCAATTTCTCTGTAAGTCAGAACACTCAATGCTTTGACTGATGTGAGTGAATTCTGCCACTGAAGAGTCTCAAATGAAGGTTGTTGTTCTAATGCAGGTTATAATGGAAGACTGCATTATTACATCAGGTCCTAATTGTTAGAATTTCCTTCCTGATTCTCCCAGTTGCCAGTGCATTCATCATACAGCATTATGCACAAGTGTCACCACAGCATTCCCATATTTACAGCTGTCAGTCTGATGCTGACGACTCACATTTTGTGTTAATCTACGGTGCACATCATCGTGATGATCAGCCAGAGAGGACAATGCAATAGTGAAAAAACTTTGATGAAATGTTGTACAGAGTTTAAGATTGATTTGATTCATAGGCCTTTTTTTAGTGATCCTAAAAAATTATGGTTCATCAGCAGAAACATAAATAACACGTCTGATTTTAAAAACTTATGAAAAAGTTGATCAATAAAAAAGTTTAATATGAAGTGAAATGAAATGTCATGATGCAGTGTGGCTACAAATCCCCACCTCTTCATATGGGTCACCAGTTTCGCCTGTCTCCAAAACCAACGTTCATCAGGCTCAGAGGTCATGAGCCATGTTCTACCGGTTTTTGTAGATCACAACCTTTGTGTGGAAAGTGTCGTACGGCAGTTTCAAGCCCTGTTTTGTGACTATGCCGCCTTTAATATTGAGACTCCAGAACACCAATACTTTAGACCTGTCAGAGTCAAAGAATGTGCCACAATTTCTCAACTGTAATTGAATAAAAATACTACAAAGTCAAGAATGGGTTACCCTCTGGCAAGATTTAGCCTTGAAGTTCATTTGCAGCATGTCAAAAATAACTGAAAAAGTTTTTTAAAAAATAAAGTGTAAATGAATTTTTTTTTTCTCAATTAAGCTGTAAAAGTACGAAGATCTTATAGACAAAAATACAGAAGATTTAGAAAAGCCTCTAAAGTGTCAAAGGTAAGTAAGAAACTATTGGGCTTCAGCTTTTGGTCAAACAATAATGTCTAACACTGACTTTTACTCTGTACCCATAGAGCAACACAGAGCAGAAAACGTGTTCTTTGGGACTTTACTGTTCTCTCTGTGGAAAAGAACTACTTTCTGATGCACATGGTACTTCAACGGTTCTGTTCTCGCCTGTAGGCAATGCTTTTAAACCAAAGTATTGCCATTGGCCTAAATGTTTTTTTCTGCTTTTTGGTCTCAGTCCAGCATGATGTGTGTAATAAAAACCATCTAGCTGTTCTAAGAGAACTCAGATGTAATGCTGGGGCTTACACCTGCTGCCATCAGAGTGTACCTCCGCCACCAGGCTCAGACAGCTGGATGCTGATGGTTCAAAGCCCCTCGTCTCTAAAGGCCTTGAGGAGCACTCTGGAGCCCTACTGTGATCAGAGTTTAACTTGTGAGTAACAGCAAAACTAATGAGAACAGTCTAGACTTAGATAGATAACTCCTACTCAAATTTTTAAAATAAGAAAATTTGAGAACTTTTGATGATTTAGTTTCTTTTCTGTTATTCTGAAACTTTTGAAAAATTACTTGCTTCTCCATTTGTAATTTTTTTATATAGCATACAATGCCATCTGGGACCCTGAGGAGCGTTCTGTCACCAGATTTTTGCAGTGCAAAGGCTGCTCCACTCAGAGATCCAAGACTTCTGCGCCTTTAATGGCTGCTGAGATCCACTACCCTGGAAATGATGCTGGAGATCAGGTACCTAACGCTGGGATGGGGTATTTCACGTTGTTTGAACTCGTTTCCACAATAGTATTATATTATTATATTGTAGAGAACCTTGTGGATGTCCTCTCTGGTCTGACCCCATAGTAGGTGTTCTCTTACATTAGAACAACTGCAGTTTGAAGCAATTCAAATGTGAAATAATGTGTTATATTAACACCAGCCAGTACACTGTTGCGACATTTGCTACATACATTATATTGCTACATACCACACAGCTGGTCATGTGTGTTTGGACACTACGGTGTTGAGATTTGGACTGGAATAATTCCATAATAAGCATAGCAATAATGGTCTACTTCAGACTTATTGTAGAGGCTGATGGTGGTGGGCAAGACAGCTGTCCTATATTTCAGCAGATCAAACAAAGTCTCTGACTGAAGACACTTTGTTGTTGTATGACAGTCAGACTTCATAAACTCAAGAGGCTGCTCTTGAGTTTACGAAGAGTCCCTGGTTCTGATGTTAATAACCCAGTATTTCGACACGTCTTCACATGCATCTAACTAAACAGTTAATTGATAAAAACACTAAGGAATGTACAGGAACTTTTCAATTACACGTATAAAAGAGTGTGCAGCTTTCACATGGACAAATTTAGAAAAGTGTGGTGCACAAAAAAATTCTGATGCATAAAGCCATATGTACTCACATGCCTTTTCTTTATGCATCCCAATTTGAGGAAAATAGGGCAGCTACTGCTCTGTCCTGTCGCCAGCCATAAATACTTATATAAATTAGCATAAATACCAAGAGAAGCAGTAACCATGGTAACGGTCCTTTCTTGTAGTGTTATAAGTATTTATAATAATAATTATATATTTTATATCAAAAGAACAGGGCCTGATGACCCCCATCACATAAGGTCACCTCACAAAAAAATAGAAAATACGTTTCAAAGAAAAAATTCCAAATAGAGAAAAAGAAAATAGAGAGATCCAAGTGGAAATGCTTGTTTGAACAGCAGAGCGTTCAGACGGGACTTAAAGAAAGACAGCGTGCCAGAGAGTCCTTACCTTGAGTTGGGAATGTGGACGTTTATTTCAAATAGAGGAATCAGGTGTATAAGTTTCACATTTACATATTGATGGTTTCTGTCCATAAAGGTGCATTCATAAGGCTCAACTATCCTACAGATAATAAGCGGTTCATGCATGTCAGATCGAACTCAGGTTACGAACCACTGTTCTAGATGTATTGGACTCATTATTTACTCCAATGTTATAAGCAGGACTCTGGAGAACTTGACTGCACTCAGGAGGGAGTTCAGCCATTTGATCAAGGTGTGTTGGACCAGGGACACATCTAAAAGTTGCAGGACATTGGACCTTGAGGCCTGATTCAAGGACCCCTGATCTACAGGTTAAGAAATGTGTTCTTTTGCCTCCCTCTACAGTCAAAGTGAACGCCTTTCTCAGTGGCCTTAGTAGAAAGCTAAATGTGTGGAAAAAGGTTATTTTTAAGGACTCATGTGACTTAGGGAGTAACAAATGTAACAGCTGGGCAGGGTAATCACTGCAAAGCTGGCAAATGAACAAATGTAGTCATCCAAATCCCACACTGCACAGACGTCTTTGTCAGGTTTTGTTTAGCACTGTGATTTCTTGTTTTGCCACATGAAATCCAGCTTTTACAAATTGAATACATGCTGTGCCAGGAGGTATCTGCCAATCAATACCTCCCCCCATAATCCGATTTACATTGGTAACCGCTTCTAGGGCCTGGTTTGATTTGTATGCCTTCATTGATTTTTAAATCCTTTGGCCTTTTTTTCCTTAAATGCAGACACGTCTATGCTTCACTGTGTCTGTTGAAGGTATTGAGGAGTTTCATGCCTTGGTTGAAAATCCAACACCCGAATGCTCTTTAAAGAAAAAGTCAAAACAAAACATAGTTATATTTTTCTCTATTCATTCAGGATTGTCTGTGTAATTTTTCGGTAACATTTTAATGCAGAGAAAATTGTTATTTCTATGATAGAGAATAGTATAAAAGTTGTGTTCATATTTGCTTTCATTTGAGCTGCTTAAGGCATATATTGCATTGATTTACTGTATATTTTAAAATATCTGCTTTTTATGCTTGATTTTAGTTATTCATATAATTTTGGTTACAATGCTTGTCATTTTGGTCTTATAGGAAGTTTTGTGGGATTGTTCGGTTAGCTGAAACCTTTTCTTTTTTAAATATTTCGAAAACAATGAAAATAATAAGTCCAAGACGGTAATTATGAGCTTTCTCTTAATTCAATATTTCTTTCAGATTTTAAACACTTTTGAGATTATCACCGTGACCTCCCAGATTTAACAGATTAACCTTGAGTGACTGGTAAATTCAGGTTAAACAATTAAAACTTTCTTACTTTCATTTAATTGTTTTAGTTTTCCACTTATCCACTCCTCCATCTACTTGCTTTACGATGCCATTTATACATATTTTCTGTTAGAGATGACATGAATATATGTACTTCTTGTGACAGATGTGTTATTGCCTTTCTCTTATGTTGAAAAGACAAACAGAATGGGTTTAAACTGTCAGGAAAAAAAAGAAATATTGCTAATTCAACCAGGAACCTTAAACAATGTGGCAGATGAAGAATGTTTTCAGATCATTAAATTGCTCAAATTTGTGGTATTGACGTTAAGCATCGTTGTTGTTTGTGAGGTAACAATCTGACCATCTGTCACACTATGGATTTCATTAAGCTCATTGTCTGAAAGAAGTTCTTCCCCCTGGCTTTATGAGGGGTTAAAGCTTCACTATGATCTTTCCTTCACTCTTTTTGAAGTGTTTTATCTTTCTGCTGCTCAGCTGTGAAGTTGACAGATACCATATTGCACAAAAAGCTTTGGAGTGGCAGGAGTGTCTGCAGTCGGTCTTTATTCAATGCTACAACACACACTCAAAATATTGTCATCTTGGTTGTTGTCACAAGCTTTCTCCATCTCTCAACCATCCTATATTTGCTGATGTTCTTTTGTCATTTTTCCTGACATTTTTCATATTTATACTTCTGCAATTAAGATTTTTTCATGTTTTCATTTTGTGTTAGAGTTTGCATTGTTGTAGCATAGATAAGAGAGGGAGAAAGTGCTGAAATAATGACCTTTATTTAAAGGCCATCTTCTTGCCTGAATGGACATGGAAGGTGATTATTTTCATTTGACTGCATTATTCAGGGCAAAAATGACACAATGAAAATGATTCCACATGCATCATAGGCTGTTTGTTTTCATTAATAGAATTTGCCTATTTTGCCCTTTAAAAAAAAATTGTGCATCCCTACAAAAAATGCCTTTTAAAAAAATAATAATTACATATAAGATTTTTTTTAGGTTTAAAAAAGATTTGGAACTTTTGGATTTTGGAACTGTAAATCGAACTCAGCTTCCTGAGTTCGATCTGACATGCATGAACCGCTTATTATCTGTAGGATAGTTGAGCCTTATGAATGCACCTTTATGGACAGAAACCATCTATATGTAAATGTGAAACTTATACACCTGATTCCTCTATGTGAAATAAACGCCCACATTCCCAACTCAAGGTAAGGACTCTCTGGCACGCTGTCTTTCTTTAAGTCCCGTCTGATTTCTAAATCTCTAGTGGCGTTTATTTGACAGTGAATTGACAGGAAAATGGGTAATGAGAGAAGAGGGAAGAGATGTGTCAAAGGTCTCCAGGCTGGGAATCGAACCTGCGACAGCTGTGTCGAGGACGAAGTCCTCCATATGTGGGTTGTGTTCACCCCTTGCACCACCTCACCTCCCCCTATTACATATAAGATTTTAAGTTGCTTTTATATACACAAGTTCACAAAAAAAAAACAAAAAAAAAAAAAAACAGTTATTGCTGGGACTTCTTGAATAAATCACAGCTGTCACGCTCCTGAACGCTTCCTGACACAACTATAAGGACTGTACCCCCCCATCCCCGGACTGTTCCTCTCCCACACATACATGATCTATATACAATCTTTATATAATCTGTAAATCTAATTTCCCATTATTTAACCTGTATTATAAAACAACTAATATATATATATATAACCCTAACCCTACCCTAACACCTAACCCTAATATATAATACAATCCATTCTTCATATTCCTGTATATTCTGTATAATCTGTGTAATTTGTATAATAGTATAATCTGTGTAATTTGTATAATATGTACATAGCTCTCATTTATATTTATATTTGTACAAAACATTTTATTTATAGCACGTCAATATTATCCTCTGTTTATATCTTCGTACACCTGTTTATAAACATTTATATCATGTATAGCACTTCTGGATAGATGCAAACTACATTTCGTTGCTTGTACATGTGACAGTGCAATGACAATAAAGTTTAATTCTAATTCTAATTCTAATTCTATATACAGTTATTTAGAAAAAGCTTTTTCAAAGCTGAGGGGTCATTGCACAATTGAATCTTGAAGTTTATATACACATAATAAGAAGACATGCACATTTTTCAAGTTAAATCAAATCAACTTCTCTTTTTTTTAGATCAGTTAAAATTACCCAAATTATTCCTATTTGGTAAATGTCACAATAGGTTCAAAAGGTTGAACCAAGTCGTCAAAAGCAATGCTACCAAATACAGAGGAAATGTATGTAAGCTTCTGATTTTGAAGATATTAGTAAGTAATTCTCTGACATTTTCCTTATTACATCATTGTGGTATTCAGCAAATAATAACTTTGGTGATTCTAACAAACTTACAACAAGAGAAATTGGGCCTGATTTAACTTCTTTGAGAAATAAATGTGTATGTTTTTTTTTTATTTGGTGCATGTAAACTCGGGTTTCAACTGTAATAGATTAATAAAATGACTACCTAGTGAAATGATTAAAATCTAAGTGTACAGGTATATATAAAAATGCAACAGATTATAGTGTCATCATTTAGACAAAATCAACCTAGAATATATATTTATATGTTTGAAAAACTAACTATTCGTGTAAAATACAGACATGTCAGAAATGAGGGAAATGAAGGAAATTAATAAAGGCATCAGCCATGTCCAGTCACTTGGAAGACTAACGGGCTTCCAACAGAGCTTCCTAATTCTAAGGAGATCCAGCGTTTGCAGAAGACGGAAGGCTTCCGTTGGAAAACAGAAGACTATTCAGGTGTATTTGTATAGTACATTAGTACTATACATTTTCTCAGATTTTAAACACTTGACATTATCACTGTAACCTCCTAAATTTAACAGATTAACCTTGAATGACTGGTAAACTACTATACAGTCTATAATGCTAATGTACTATAGATTGTATAGTACATTACTACTAATTAGCACTCAAAGAACTACAGAAAGTGCTAATGTACTATACAATCATTGTATATTACTAACACAATGAATAATACTATACACTGTAAAGTACTATTCACTGTATAGTACTATTCAGGTGTATTTGTAAAGTACATTAGTACTATAAAATATACTTGTATAGCATCTTATCAAGTCCAGAAATATCAAGTGGAGAACAAGGGAGCGCTGTACTTCGGTCACAGCACCGGGGCTGTGACAAAGTTGTACAAAGTTGTACTGCTGAAAATATTAGAAAATTTTTAAATGCAAGCGTTAGACGTTTTGAGAACAAAAAGATGAAATCCTGCTTTCAAACCAAAAATTCTATATTTTCTTGTAGATGATGAAAATGTGAAATCTTTTTTTAGTTATTGAACACTTGTGATTGAATTTAAATCTTTTTGGAATGTATAAATTTCATGTTTGCATGAGACACAAAACCTTAAAACTGTAATAGGCAATATTTCAGTTTTACTACATGGTATAGGGACAGTTATGGTTGGTACAATTATGGTACCTGTACCATAACTGTACAGTTATTTCCTCTCTGAAACTGTGTTTTTTATAGAATTGACTCAAGTTGATGTATCCTTTGCAATGACTTCATCCTGCTCTGATCACTGTGGTGCTTTTGAAATTGATTTCTTTAAGCTCGTACAACCTGATAAGGATTGCTTGACCAGATCATCTGGTTGCAGAGGGTCTTTAGGAGTCTGTCTGCTGAAGCAGCTGTTAGAACTTGGCTTGAGTCATAGGTTTGAAGCTCGTTGGATAATAAATCCAGATTTATTTCATAGGGGTTAGTGGAATTAGACACCTAATCTGCCTGTGTGGTTTTATAAGTTGACTAATCTTGATATAGACATCCGTTATTTGGGCTCATCTTAGTGTTCTTACACTCTAAGCTGATTATTGCAACGTGTTATTGTAGCAACTGTTTGCCTTTTTAATTCTGCATATTGTAGTGAGGTCTCTGTGGGAGAGCATTAAGGGCTGGTAATTAGCCATTTATGGTACCCTACTCCATTTGTGGTAGATCACTCACTGAGATAAGAAACTGATCCTTTAAACTTCTTAAGTTCTTTGTGAAGCGTTATGTTGAAGTTTTTGGGTTGCTGTGCTCTACTTGGTGATCTCTGCATATCCTCAGGTGTTAGTAATGGAATAACAGTGTTTTTTAGGACAAAATGTCGTTACATGATTTTCATTTGCAAATGTAAAGTTAAAACTGGGAAATAATCACACAGTTTAATGTTGTCCCTCATTGATTGTTCTTCATCTGTCTTCACAATCAAACTGATCATTTCACTAGACATTCAAAACCAGCATGAAAACCATTTGAATATAGCATGTAGCAATGCATTTGAGTATAGCATTGAGTATAGTATGTGGATCCTGTTGATTAAGAGGAATCAACGGGATCCACATTTTTCACATGACCTTATTTATATATATATTTATCTTATTTATAGCACAGATGTAAGCCTATACAGGCTGCACTCAATCCCGTCTCCTTACATGACCTTTAGACTCAGACTTTATCTGAAATCACTCAATCATGCCAATCTTCTGCAAGGTGACAGCTAGATTAGGTGCCTTTTGCATCAAACTGTTTTTCACTGCTTCCCTACTCTCTTCCAGAATATGTTTTACTGACCTGCATAGTTTGTAGAGTTGCTGTATAATGGCAGTCTTGTAAATCTTCCTTGGAACACATTTGCTTCTCATCTTGGAACATTGTTTGAGTTTGACTCAAGTTCGTCCAGGACAGATGACTTACCTAGATCAAGTGGCGCTTCATGTAAAAAAATAAAAAGGTTGTTCCATTACATTTACTGAATTATTAGCACTCACTGACTTCATGTGGTCTTCCCGAGTCACCAAGCTGTCTCTGGTTACTGACATAGAGAGGAGATAAATTAACTTTTTTATGAAACATCTTCTTTCTGCCCTAATACTGTATGATAAACGACAAAATGCCTAAAGATGACAACAGTCCTGGCAGATGGAGAGCATGATAAAACTTTGAGGAGAGACAGAAGTTAGAACCACTGTCGTTTGCTTAAGGACACAATGAATCCCACCAGTATTTGGTAGCCATGACGTACCAACACATTGTGCAGCACATAAAGCCTGTGTTACCATTTTATTAATTCCATTACTTGCAATTTGCTTAAATACTATTTTACTTTGTCCTGAACTAATGCTGCTTCAGTTTTAAAGCATAATTTTGTATAACACATTTAAATTCTCCTCATAGCAACTCAATCATGAAATAATTCTAAAACTATTGGCACATCCTCTAATGCCTGTGTTCTGGCTTGAAGTAAGTTTTGGGCTTTAGCAAAGCCAAATAAATCAATGTTTGGACTACAGTTATGATCACAGGGTGGAGTTTTTAGTTCATACTGGGCAGGTGTTGGGAAACTCCCTGTGAAAAGCTTAATCACCCCTATATTGGGAATCCTTCTGCAAATATGTCTGCAGATCAAACATGCGACTTCTCACTCATCTCCCACTAAATACTCTGCTTTTCTCTCCTTGAAATGATGAACTGCCTTTTCTTTTTGACAAAGTGCAGGTGAAAGGTGAGGCATTAAAAGCTGTCAGAAACTTAAGTTGGCCTAGGGAATGTACAGATATCCCAGGTAATATCTTGAGAATGGGAGGAGAGGAAAGTAGAAGACTGCATGGTTGGTGGTCTAGACCAGAGCAAATATGGCTAAATAGCTTTAAGATTAATGCCAATAGTTTCAAACTCAAAAAGCACGCTTTGGATATTCATTCAGACATAGATATGGGACCTGTCTTAGTCATTGCATCCCTCATATAATTTTAGATCACAACTAGTTCCACTTACCTTACACCTATTCTCACCACACACAGTCATTCTGTCCATTGAGGAAAATCCCAACAGTGTAATGACGGGAAAGTTCTTTGTTCTGGCCTCTTAGTAAGATCTACTGGTGCTGACAGACAAGACTATTAAAGAACAGGAGCTCTCTAAATCAAACAGGACGCACTCTGACAACATACCCGAAAGCTTGCCCTGACTCATAGACTTTCAAAGCTCGCTGGCACACCTCAATGTGGGAATGACACTTTTCAACCCATCTCTATTTGAACAGGTTGATTCCACTTTCTCTCTGTTCTGCTTTAGGTATTCAGCGGGTTTCCCCAGTTATAATGGACCACTAGCTCAGTGCACAAGCTCAAACTTCAAAAACACTTAACAAATATGGGGTAGTTGCAAATGTGTAACCACATTCACCTACTGTACTGTTTGAACTCATTTTGTTTTCTTGTTGCCAGACTGGCAGGTCTTACCTCATTTACCTCAACACTACCAGAACCATATCTGTCAAGTTTCAGCTTTTTAGCTGGGAAACTGCCGTATTTTAACTCTCTCTCCCGCTGACCTCCCATATTAGTATTTTCCCATAAATTTTCTACAGATATTTCCAATCTAGTTAATAATTTTGAATAAGAATTTCTTTGAGAGAACTGCCACCAGCAGTAGTGTTAGAGGCAGTTCTGGCAAGAGATTATTACTGACAGTGGAAACACACCAAGTGTTGATCCCAAAAATGATAGTGGGCCAAATACTTGATGGGATGAGATGGGCGCACCCCACAAAGGAGCGCGCCGTGAGGGCACATTCAGCTGGCTAGACTGACTCATTGAGCTGTTTTGAATGTCTATCTCTGTTGTTCAGTTTTTTTAGACAAATTTTGTTAACATCAATAACACATTTATAGCCCTATGCCTAACAACAAAGTTTTATCTTTTTTATCTTTATCAGTCTACCCTTTTCTCTACCAAAAATTTGGGATGTTTTTCTGTGAGAGTGAAATTTGCGCGCTTTGTTTTCATAAATATATTCCCATTTAAATGCCTAATGTGCATATAGCAGTAAAGGTGTTATCTCAGCTTCCTTAGATTTAGAACCACTGCATGATCACTGTCCTTTGATAGATACTGTATGACTAAATAAGATTAAATTTTTTTTTTTTACTTTTTTGTTTTACTTAATTGTTTTACTGTATTTAATTTTTTACATTTACAAAGGTAATGTTTTAAAAATTAAAGTGCAAGTAGTCATGTGCACAGTACACCCACTGTATGGTGGAATGCAATCTGTGTCACAATGAAAAAAAC
Organism: Poeciliopsis gracilis; assembly: GCA_911649635.1. NCBI lineage: Eukaryota > Metazoa > Chordata > Actinopteri > Cyprinodontiformes > Poeciliidae > Poeciliopsis > Poeciliopsis gracilis. The sequence continues at coordinate 207,308 of CAJVRI010001138.1, forward strand.
GCCAAAAATAGATTTGTATTTTCTGTCAAAAATGATTAAGGCCAAATACCTGCCCAATGAAATGCGATTTCTACCTGAAATGTTTTTATTTCACTCAAAAGGTTCATATTATATAGATGTGGTTGATAAATATGTAATATAAATAAATGTGTTTCAACTCCATTATCTGTTTTCTATTAGGCTCTATAATAGGAATGTCATCATTTCAGTGTCAGCAAATGTAGGCCTTCTCAGATTCTGAGCACCTATATAGTTTGTAAGTGATAGGTAGTTATTTTAGATTTTTGTAAGCCTGTCTTAAAATGTAAAGGATGTTGGACCTCGGTCAGGCTTACAGGACGGCTTACAGCAGGCAGTGGAAAATTTCCTTTATTTATAAATCCATAACTTGACAGGTATGACCTGCACAGATTCAGGAAACTCCAACATAAATAGAATTCTGAAGTCTGTTTGGACTTCAGAATTCCTTAAAGATTCTCTGGGTAATTAATGAAGATTACAGTAGTTCATCTCAGCAGAAGATTTGACTGAACAATATGAGTTGTGCTCTCACCATAATAATTAATAACACATGAAAACATGATACAACTGCTACTTTAAAGCTCGAGTTTCACAAGTAATCAATCAGCAGGGCAGTTTGTACACAAGACAGAAGTTTACCTGGATTATTAGCTGTGGTTGGGAGTATAACCAAAGGTGAACCTGACCCGAAGGTGAAACAACAGAACAGAAATGTTTCTACAACTGCAGTTGTAGAAACATTGCAGTTGTGCTGGGTCCATGCTAGCAGTCAACCAGTAAATCTAAACTGTAGATTCAGTTTTAGATCTGAGCCATTTTAGGTAATAATTTTGTCCCTGCTTTAGTTTCTTCCCTGAAATAAACTAAATATTCTGGCAATTCTGAACACAGTTGTCATGTGTGAATGATCATTCTGAACAGCTTTGAATAAAAATGATATTTGAGAGCCCATTTGATTTTGCTCCATCAGCTCTGTTAATACCAGTCTTTGAATGGAACATGAAGGTATCCTCCAGGGACTCGCCCAGTTCTATCAGTCTAATAGGAATTCAGCCATGCATCAATGACCGCCGTTTGCTCTCAACACCCCCTATTCGTGTCAAAAAACAAAAGCTACGGGCGTCCCCGCAATACATAGCCGCCGGGGCAGATGGACCAACACCTTTAAAGCAAACAGGCTTCCTTGCTCTTTATATGAGCAGCATAATGCTCAGCTTTTGTTCCCTCCAATCCTCCACCCTGTTTCTCCTGAAACATAACAGGTGCCGCTTGAAGTTGCTTTTCTCACTCATTGTTCCCCCGTTTCCAAAAGCCCATCTGGTTTTATGTGTGCCCTTCTAGCTGACTTTGTTGGTGACTTTCTCTAAGTGCACTCAACAAACCGACATGGTTTTATTTTTTGTGTAGCAATGAAAGCAAGGCTTAGTAAAAACGAGCATTTGTGCTTGTGTTTGCTTAGTTACTGTAATGAAGGGACATGTGTTCTTCCTGTTGTAGAATGTTTTACTCAGTCTCTTCTATTTTTTGACAGCTGTGAAAAGGAAGTTGTTGCAGATGATCTTAAGACTTTATTTTTTTTCCCTTTGGATCTCACTCAATGTTTGTTTTCATTCTTGGAAACCACCAGTCAGTGAAGTTCCAGAAGCTGGAGTATCTATTTTCTTGGACATTTCGCTCCTTTCTAACAATGTTTTATACTGAGGAGTTTACTAAGTAATATGCATGCCTATACAATTTTGCAACTCATTCAGACAAAGGTAATGGTTTCTTAAATACATTTTAAATGTTGGTCTTCAACATGTTAGTGGTACACCTCTAACAGATGTCAACATTTGAGTGCAGTCAGAGAAATAGGCAGTGTACAGAACACTTGTGGCTCCAAGTGTTCTGATCTGACACTACACCACCATACCGGATTCATACCTGAATCTCCACATTTGCAATATGTCTGCAACAATAATAATTTGCGTGGAAAAATCTTTTGTCGCAACCAGAAGGACCTTTTTCTATTCTGACTATATTTGAAGTTGTTTTGAAAGCACATTGTATAAACATCATAAAACTGGAATCAGGCTGAAGAGATCAAGGAGACAAAGAAAGGAAAACATGTCAGAAGCTGTTGGTTGATCCACATGTAGCAGAGAGAGAAGTTGCACGTCAGTCAGCTGTGTAGGTGGTGTAGAGGTGCAGCGTCAAATAACTTACCAGAGCTAAAGCCTCAGGATCATGAGAGTGCAAACACGATTATTGACAGAAGCACAAAGGACGGTTTAAGCTTGTCTCATCCAAGTTGTGTGATGCTCCAGCCAAACACAGCCATGTGCAAAGAAGATGGGCAGGTGACAGTGTGGCGGAGCAGGAACACCCCACCATCCCCCCTACTTTGCTTTGTTCCTTCATGTCCTGCATTATGGCTATAATAGCTATATTTCCAATTGACAGAACAGTTAGTGTGTGTGTATGTGTGCATAGTGACTTCAGGGCAACCTAATAATCCTTTTGTGACATGATGCTGTTGGAGATGTGTTGTCTTTGCCTTTTGCCCACCTCCTGCTTGATCCTTAATCCCTATTGCCCTTGACACACTTCCCTGCAGACAGGGAGTCTGTCCAGTTTGTCTGACTCACTCTGTCCAGAGGGGGGTGCTGTTTCTCTATTCTGCCTGAGGAGCCAGGATAATCTGTAAAGGACTTCTTGGTGCTTGCATCAGCAACAGTTTCTTCCTGCGGTTCTACTTGGTTGCATTCCAGCACGGCTTTGAAATGAGAGGCTTGCTGAAAGACAACGTGCTATGATTGTTTAGTTTGTCCTGTCACCTTTATTTTACTGATTTGTTTAAAAAGATTTACTGTTCCTGAAGTTTTGCACACCCCGGAATGTTGAAAGAAGACCGCCAAGGCTCCCATGTCAGCGCTGTTTATACTGAAACAGACTAAGCTTTTCCGAACTTGACTCAGCACCAGCAGTATGTGAGATGAGCCAGTGACAACACCTTCCAGCAAAGGTGGAAATTGATCACTGTTCTACATGACCCTGAGGATGCTCAACAATCCTTCCCAGCACGCAGAACTGCTTTGGTTCCACACACAGACATGGTTCCACACTCCAACCTGTGGTGACAGGTTGGAGCTAGTTTAGTGTGCTGCACTTGTGTTGAAGAGAAACTTTTGAGATGTTAATTCTGAAAACTGCTTGAGGGAACAGCATCACAAGAGTACACCTCCTCCTAGATCCAGGCTGATTAAACAAATGTCACACAGAGGAACCAACAGACCTCTGGTGTCCAAACTTTCGATCACCTGGGCCAAAATTCTAAATTCAAAAGTACTTTTGGGAAGAGGGGAATAAGAATATAATTATAAAAATTAATAAGACTACAAAAATATATACAGTAGATTTTTTTTTTACTTGTTCAACAGTAAACTGTAGCATGCAGTGAACTAAGCATGCAATATTTCAACTACAAGGGCTGCATTGAGTATCTTCCAGCCATTTTGTAGCACAGTCCAGTATTTATGTTTCCTTCAGTTATGGTATAACAGATATGACTTAAAATAAATTTCACTTTGTAATTTAACACCTTGAGGAACTCCTGCTTTTTCCAACACTCTGACTTCAGTAAATCATTAAAACATCATTCCTCTATTAACCCTTTAACAACATTTTTCCATCTTCACACCGAGAAAGGAGTAATATATTGAGCTCAGTAGATGTGCAGTTCCACTGGGTGTTTGCTAATTGCTACTGGCTAGTCTGAAGGAGTTGAGAGTGGGAGTCAAGGGGGAGAGGTGCTCTGTGAGGCTTAAGCTCGGAAACTTGGAAACTGCAGCTCTGAGAAAGAGCCACATCTCAATGGGGGCGCTCGATCCACCCAGGCATGTTGCACAACTGAATGGTTGCCATGGAGATTAAAGGATTTTTTCCCCAGTCATAAGCAAGCCCTGTTTCGTTCACTTCAATCAAACTCTACTTTGTTTGTCTAGAAAGTCTGCTTCATTTTGGGAGGTGTGAATACATAATTGAACTCTGATGGCCCAGTAAAGTGAACTCTGGTTCACCTACAAACGTAGATGAATGTCAACTGAAGCTGAGACCTCTCCGAAAGCAGGAAGTGGTCTATAGTGCAGGGTTTGGTTCATTCATTTGACACAATGCAGAACCACACCATTTCAAATGCAGCAAATTTTGAAATTCTGGCTCCAATCGAACTGAGACTACCAGACTATCAGATGTGAAAACACCCTCAGACTCCTTCAGAGAACCAATGTACACATGAACTGAATTAGAAATGAAAATGATTTCACCAAAGACATTATTTTTTAAAGTGTAAAAACCAAACACAGAAAGTAAAACACGTGATCTGATCTGAACAAAAGCATGTTCACTTAACATGAGTGAACACACGGTTCAACACTAGAAGAGCAGAGGTGATGAGAATACTCTGCAGAGCAAACAAGGGAGTGGAGCCTAAACCTTCAAAAAAAATCTGGGGCTGAGTGGCCCTTGGGTGTCAGGGAGAGTCTACCTCTCACCTTTTCAATTGTGTTTGCTCTCACATGTGTTTGCCTGCCTGTCTGTGTGTATGTTTGCACATAAGTATCCCTGAAAGTGTAATGTTTGTTCTGCTAACCTGCTTGGCAGCTGTCTCTCAGGTAAAGCCCTATCCAGTCATGGCCTTTCACCAACACTGAGTGTTAATGGAAAAATAAGCTTTGAAAGGAGAGGCCATCTCAGAGAAGTCATTCAATTGCTGGCAGGCTTTTGTTTTTACTGACTTTGAGAAATGGGATGTCATTGATCACTGTCTTGATCATGTCTTCTCAATGTAGAGTACAAACGCTTAGAGTACAAAAAGAGTTGACTTGTTGATCAGTAGGGTTTGATTTTGTCATATTTTAGTTGATCTGAAGCATGTTGCTGATTGTTGTTTCCTTGTTTTTGTAGAGATCTCCATGAATAGATAAGATAGAAAGTAGAGAATTATGAATTGTAAATGTTCTTTGAATTTCTGAAAGACTTCAATATTGAAAGTCTGGACTTCTCAAGAGGTTGTGAAATATTTATAATATATCTAATATGTGTAAATGTCATCTTTAGTCCTGAATTAAGTTCCATCCTACTATGACTGTGTCCCTTCTGCAGAAAACCATCCCACATCCAGGTGCTGCCACCACTATGTCTGATTAGTTCCCTCAATATCAAAAGTGCTCTCTTGAGTTTAGGTTAATTTAGGTATGTTGTGTTACTGCAATTAAATGCAAGATGTTCAGATTAGTCACCAACAGTAAATAGAGTAAAGTCTTTCCTTCTCATTATCTCAAAACATTAAGTATGCCACTTTTTATGAAAGGTGCAGAAAAAATATTCTATACAGAATAGCAATTCCTCATCTTAGGAATTCTGAATAAATTCAAATGCTCAAAAATCTATTTTAAAATATGTTTATTTTGAATGTCTTTGCCACTGCACATTGTATTGCAAGTTCACTCTGCCATCGTAGAGACCGTCTCACCCCCGTATACATGTTGAATAATTTTTTTGTATTTTTTTTATTCATGAAAATGCATGGTAGCTAAGCTAACCTAACAGTGATTTGTGTCAGAATCAAATATCAATACTCATTTGAATAGTGACCCTAAAATCTGAGTTGAATCAAATCGAATTGAATCGAATCGTTAGAGACAAAAAATATGATCGCCACTTTTTATTATGATTTACTTTGTACATCAGTGTACTGCTCACAGGTTAAAACAAGGAGAGACAGGAAAGTTTATCACTGATCTGAATTTCTTAAACCCTTTTTATACAAGGTTTCATGGATGCAGAGCAGGACCAAAGATCAGAGGAGATGAAGTTCAAACTATTTCTTCTGAACAATTTAGAACCAATCTGATCCTGATTTTGAAGCTAAAGGTTTTCAAATCAGCAAAAATTTTAATTAAATAGTATTTCCTGGGGACAGGGAATGGTTCTTTTCCCACCCACTATCCTGTCCTGTCCTGTCCAAGTTCAGCCAGTTGTTTACAGACCAACAGCAGCCTGGTGTTGAACTCTTCCTTCCCCTCAATCACTTACAGTGTAGAGTACATGCTCCTGCTGCAGCAGACATACTGTCTTGTTAATTTCCTGAATGTGTAATTATATCAGGATGTTGTTTGTCCTACCAGCAATGTTGCTAGTCATTGTTTGGGCTAAGTGTGTTTGTGTGAGATGAGTGCCAGTGATAGCACAAGCACGGAGCCAAGGTTTGCTATCTCAGCCATCAGACACAGCAGTTTGTGCTTTGAGACTCGTTCACATATCACTCCCTTTCATCCAGCTCTGCTTTTTCAACCACTGGGACTCATGGAGTGAAGAGAAGCTCCATGTTAAAACTGTTCTGTGTCGGTGCCACAGCAAGGGAAACCTCAAGAGAAGGTGTGTGTGCAGGCTGAGCGGATGTTTTTCAAGCACAGAAGGCAGACAGAGATCATATCCAGCCAATTAACTGTAATTGTGCTTTAGATTTCATTTGGAGAAGAGTGAGGTCTGCAGGAAGAGGGCAACGGAAGGGGAGGTGTCATCCTCTCACATCAGACATGAGGCTCCTCGGCCAGGAGGAGAGGAGGTGAAAATGAGTTTAGGTCGCAGCGAAAGGGGAGTGAGAGATGGGCGTGATAAATTCCACTGTTGTTGTCCACCCTTCCTGGCCCTGGTGATGATAATCAGTCTGGTTGTTTTGCCTTTGCTGTTTCATGATGGAAACCAAGAGCTTCATGACAAGACTCTAAACAAACTTGTAAACTAATTAAGGCAAACAAGCGTTTCAAACAAGTGAGACTTCGTGCTCCAGCAAAGCTTTTAGCTCTCTGGAGAGGGGCTGTAATCATGATCCCTCTTTGGGTGTAATTTTCAGCTCACTGTTCAGCTCTTAAATAATTCAACTTATCTGATTTTGAAATAATTTTTTATCTTCGACAAAAGAAACAAAATGCCTTTTGGCTCAGATTTAGTCCGATTATATACTTATGGTCCAAAGAAATTGCTCAAAAGTTCAGGCAGTGAAGCATGTTGGGACATGGCAACATTTTTCTCGTATATACTGAAGAAGAACAAAAAAAAAAAGCAAACATTTTTTTAAGTTTTGGATTTGTGTATAGATCAGGTTTATCTACAGAGTCTGTATTTTGTTATACCACTTACAGTAACATCAAAAACAATTTGAATATCGTGAAAAGGTTTACTATTTACTACTCCATTATTGTAGTGTGGCATGGAGGTTCATCAGGCTGTGGAGCTGCATAGGCATGGTGGTTGCTTTGACAGCTGCCTCCTGTCGTCTTCCTCTTGACAACAACATGGGGGTCAGATCAGCATCTCCATTCAGCCTGTCAGCAGAGGGAAGCATGAAGTTCTCTAGAATTCTGGGAGATGGCAGAATTGACTCTGGTCCAGCCATCTGCTGGACCAGAACCAGCAGATGGCATGACATTCAAACCATCACTAATTGCTGGACTTCAAGCAATCCATGCTTGAAGTCCAGCAATCCAGAACATGGATTCTGATCCTCTCCACTCTTTCTTCAGATTCTAGGACTTTAACAAATGAAATGCAAACTGAGCAACAGTTTGCATTTTCATGTTCTCCTTAGCCCAGATGAGATGCTTGTAGTCGATGATTGTGGTTCATCTCAGCTTAGTGGGTCTGGATGCTGACCCAGCGTCAGTCCACTCCTTGTTAAGTTTCCCCAAGTTCTTCAATGGTTCCTGCTTGACAATTGTGTTAACACTATAGTCTTCCCTGTGGTTGGTTAAGTTTTTGCACCACACTTTTTTCTTCCACTGAACTTCCTATGACTATGCTTCGAAACAGTACTGTACTCAGCTGGCTTCTTTTCAAAGACCTTTTGTACCTTACCGTGTCTTCTGGGCATCTGTCAAGTTATTGTGATGATGTAGGCCATAATTTGACAATTACATGACATTTACTAAAAATGCTTTATTAGAATTTTGTTTTTCTTTACTGAATTTTGTGTTTTCAATTATAAACCATATTCATCAAAATTGTAAGAAATAAAGCCTTGAAATATTTTAAAACTCAACTTTTTCTTTGTATGGAAAATTTTCAGTTTTGTAGTTCTCTTGCATGGTGGTTTTTATTTTTTTAATTAAATAATCTGACATGCAGATTTGACCAAATCCAGCAGGTGGCCTGTTCTTACTTCATTTTTGATTGCAACTGATCACAGTTTATTGTCTCCACTTGCCTTCTGAGAACACTTCTTTGATGTGACATTATGAAATTTACAAATGTTTTTACCTTAGTTATAAGGTACCCCGGGTAAAACTGTGAGGTAAATTCTCTCTTAGAAGGGAAACAACTTGTTTTGCTGCTTGCTGGACAACAGTAGACATGACTGCAGATTATGAAGTTAAATTACTTAAAGCAATGATGTCTGCACACTTTCTTTTTTTGAGAAAAAGAAAAAGTGTTCATCTTTATAAAAAATTGCAATCAGATTAATAGAGCTGAATTTTTTCACAGTTTCTGTTTGCTTTTAATATGATTTGTATCTGGTAGAAGTATGCTTTGGTTATGTAGGCAGTGATTCTTGAGAAGTGGGACAAAATGGGTTTAAATTTTCCCAATTTTTCTTTTTTATTGTTATTCCTCAAGCTTATGTATACAAATATGACAAATAATGTTTTGGAAATGTAAAGATGCGAAGGTACAGGCTCCCAGTTGCAACATTTTTTTGAAAATTACATTTTTAATGAACCTGACCCAGAACTTTATCATCACTCTCTGACAAAAATAAATCTAAAATAATTTTTAATGACTCTCTTAGTGATGTTTTTACTTTGTTTTATAAATAATTGCTTGTCAAGAAACAAAATGAATGTTATTTAAAACAAAACACAACATAAAGTTCATCTGACGGAGTTGACACAGAACTGAAGGTTTTGACAAACTAGTGAGTAAGTGAGTGAGTCTTCAATACTTAAATAAAAAATAATCATTTTTGTCTTTCTATCATTTCACAATGTTTTATTGGGTATCAGTCTAATTTACTGAATGTGACATAATCATGTAATGAGTAACCGCCTCGGGGATCACATGAAGTATTTGCAGGTCTGGAGGTGGTTGCATGCCCACAGGAGGACAGGCCAGAGATCTGCACCCAGCTTTTATGACATCTGTTGATTATTGTCTCCCATTGACACAATGCATAATGAAGACAACCTTGATGCAGTTTAGCATGTGTCCCGTAGCAGTTTCCTGCCAAAAAAGGCTGTCAGAATCCTTCCTGGAGCTGTTTTGGAACACATTATGGAGATTTCAATCCTGCATAATGGGATCACCCTTTAAATACCCTTTCAAACAGCTACGCTAACAGGATATTCAACCCACTCTTCAGCCATCTCTCCGATCAACCTGGCTGGACTGCGTTAAGTAGACACCTGATTTGATAGTCGAGCTTTGTCAGATCGTCACAGCCTAAGCCTCGAGGGGATGAGCCACAAATCACCTGCTAAGAGTCTTTAGAGTCAGAGCTGAGGACCTAAATCCTCAAGTTTACCTTTATTACCTGTGCTTAGGCCTCTTACTATATGCCCACTTCACAGGACACAGGGTCCTGTCCTGGAAATGCCAGCTGGTAATCCAACACCTGCTGGAAGGACACCTGGTGTCCAGATTTACTGAGCTTGCCTTCCAGCAGCGAGGCCTGTCTTTTACACCTCCATCAACCAGCTTATGAGATGATCTTTCTTTGGGTTTTATTGTTTTTTTCTGTTAATTTCTTTCCTTCAACGTTGTGTTCTGACATTCAGAAACAGGCAGGTGTGTTTAAGCCTGTATCAATCAGAAATTAATTTTTGAAAGGCCATTTTGTTTACAGAGACTTCATAATCCATTTATTTATTGTTTTTGGTTTCAAATTTCAAATATCTTCCAGTTCCAGCGTGAGGTGTTCTTTGCATAATTAAAGTTTATTGATCTTTGAGAGAGCAAAATGGTCTCAAAACAATATCTTATTACAATAATTGCTGGAACTATTTATTTTCCAACAAAATTTGTTATTGTGACAAGCTTAGTTGAGTTGAAGGTAACTAGTGATTTTTTTAGGTCACATAACAAAAAGTATTAGCTGATATTTTTTTTACCCTCATAATCAAGGACCAAACTCTGAACTCTTAGTGGACAGTAAATATTGAGATTTGATGCTTTGTTTTGATCAAAATCCTGCTTGTTAATATTGCCACCCAAGCTGAAAGCTTCCCTTCATCTGAACCGCTTTGCGCTCTGAGTCATCAGGCAATCAAAACATTATTTCAACAGCCAATCACAAGTCTTATTAGGAACCATGAAGAAGGAAGTTCTTTCAGTTCAGCTTTCTTCTCACTTAACCTATGGACCAAGAATTTTTAACAGTTTATCAGCTGTTCTGGTTATTTTGGCTGTTTTAATTTTAGTTCCTAATCTCATATGGTGACAGAAGAACATGATGAATGAAAATGAAAAGAAAAAAGAAAAAACACTAAATGTTTTGAAATGCACTTTCGCATAAAGAGGAAGAAGATGGATGGATGGACGGATGGATGGATGGGCAGTATCAGAGCAGGAAGTGGGATGAACTGGTCATGGTCGTGTTTTTTATGCAATCCTGAGCTCCACCTGTATAGAGCGTGCAAAAGGGACAAACTTAGTGGTCTTATACCTCTCACCCAGCCTTTCTTTAGGCACTTAATCACCCTCAGAAGGATTGTTCCTCCTTTGGCTAACGTGCCTGTCAGCAGCATGTGATCCCCGGTAAACCGTACTTATCAAAGTAAATACTTGATCCGGACCAGGCCGGCTGCTAAACATGAAGCTCTAAGGAGCCGGCTCAAGGTATTGTCATTACAGGCTTAATAGAGGATAGTCATCTTGGTTGGACGGAAGCCACTGCCCTTTGAATCCAGCCCTTGCGTTGTCTGGGTTCAGTGTCCTTTTGAGCGATGCTACCTCACAGAGTGATTAGTGAACAAAAATAAAGTCAAATGTTTTTCTGTCATTGGCATTCCTAGAATTTACTGATAAACAGCCTTTTATTTACACAAGTTGAAAAGATGGGAGACAAGTAAACTGGAATCCCACAAGCTTCTTAGGTAGACTTATTAGGACTCCTCTTTTAGTAGGCAACAAAACAAAAAAAATTATGAAGAAAAGATTGAAGTATCATTACTTTAGAACATAATTAAATATATATATTTTCTACCCAGAACATGAAATAGAAGAGGCAGGTATAATTATATTTTCTGAACAGATAATATTAGAACATAAAGATAAACATAAAGATAAATCCTCAGATTTAGTTGTTGTCAAGGTCCTTTATTTTACTCAACAGATATAAATCATAAAGAAGTCATTATCTTTTGAAGTCAAGCCAGACATGCTGCTGGAAGCTCAGGGATCTGCTCTATGGTCCACTGTACTGAGACATGTTGGTCTTATCAATGCAAAATGGTAGAATCCTACTTCTGTTTGACATTACACATTGTAGCCAGAAGAGGGTACAAGTACTCCAAGATGAAATCCTCCTTCTCCCTGCTGACTCTTGCCGAACACAGCAACATATCCTCTGTTTGTGGAGTGGATGTGTGTACTGTCTAATACTGCCTCCCAATAGATCAACTGGGGGAACTGGAAACCATTTTTTGTACTAATTAGCTTTAATTTGTGCTTAGCGGATAGGGAGTAGCTTTTTGATAGTTGGGGGAAATATGCTATGGCAAATACGTAAAGATAAACACAAATCAAATCTTAATGTAGGAGAATTCCAGTAGCTTTCAGTGCCGATCAGTTCTCAGAAGTTTCCTGGGAGGTATGTGTGTACTTTGAATAGGACCCACTAATCCCAGATGAATTTGGTGGTGTGGGGGTTGGAGAGACTTTAGGTCTTTGTATTGTGGCTCTCGCCTGAAGTGCCAGGCATCATCAGGACGCTCCAACCAGAGGGAAAAGTCGGTTCAGGAGGTTAAAGGGAAATTCACTAATCCAAGCTGTGAATCTTCAGTTAACATTTCTCCTCATTGTCAGTTGTGTGTTTTCTTCTGCTGAAACTTGTTTTTCATGAAGCAGGCTTGCACCCTCACCTGCCTCAGCCTGTTTCTCTAAAGAAAAGGTAAACACAAAGCAAAATGAAAAGATACATTCAAGCTGCAGTATGTAACTTTTATACAAATATGTCTTTCAAATATTTGTTAAAACTGACACTATGTTGTGACAGTATAATATTCGCGTTGTGTAATAATATATACAGTACCTTGCAAAAGTATTCACATTGTCAGTTGTGAAGCAGCTGACAATGTTACTAACTTCTTTATATTTTGTCACATTATAACTACAAATATATACATTTAATTGGAATTTCATGTGAAAGACCAACACAAAATATGAAGGAGACAGAAAACATGATCCAAAATTATTTTTACATTTAAAAATTTTAAAGTTTGGTGTGAAAGTATTCATCCCCCTGAGTAAATACTTTATGGAACCACCTTTTTCTCCAATTCCATCTTTAGGGTTTGTCTGTACCAGCTTTGTGAAATTTTTGCTCTTTCTTTTTTGCAAATCATTTCAGTCAGATTAGATGCAGAATGTTTGTGAACAGCAGTTTCCTGATCTTGCTACAGTTTCTGGTTTGGGTTTAGGTCTGGACTTTGACTGAGCCATTCTATCGCATAAATATGCTTTGCATTAAATCATTCTATTGTAGCCAGGCTTTATGTTTAGGATGTTTGTCCTGCTGGAAGCTGACTCTCCTCTCCAGTCTTTTTCAGACTCCAACAGACTTTCTTCCAACATTGCTCTGTATTTGGTTCCATCCATCTTCCCATTAACTCTGACCTTCTTCCCTGTCCCTGCTGAAGAGAAGCACCCAGAGCATAATGCTGCCATCACCATATTTGACAATGGGGATGGTGTGTTCAGAGTGAATGTGCAGTGTTAGTTCTCCTAAACACATAGCGTTTTGCATTTTGGTCAAAAAGTACATTTCTAATCAGGCTTGACCAAAGCTCCTTCCACATGTTTTCTGCATCCAATAGGGCTTCTGGAAACTGCTAACAGGACTTCTTATTGTTTTCTGTAGCAGCGACTTTCTCTTCTTGCCACTCTTCCAAAAAGATCACATTTGTTCAGTGATGACTAATAGTTGTCCTGTGGGACAGATTCCTCCTCTGAGCTGTGGATCTCTCCATCTGGTCCAGAGTCACCATGAGCCTCTTGGCTGCATGTTTGATCAGCGATGTCCTCATTCAGCTTAGAGGTTTAGGTGGACTGCCTTGTCTTGGTAGGTTTAAAAGTTTTGTTCAAATGTGAGCTTCAAGTTCAAGCTCAATCACTCATGTGTGTATTCTGCTCATTGTGCCAATGGTGGAGAAATAACTTAAGGTTAAAGGAAAACTATCTGCTGTCGTTGGTGGCTATGCTACCTAGCCTGATTATTCGTACCAGATTCCATCATGGGGACCCAGCAGTAGGATAGCAGAGAGCAAGGGAGAAGATTTCATCAGTGTGAATACGAGGGTGATGATCAGAGCTAAGACCCTCCTCCTGGCTCTGACTGATTGTTTCTGGCAGGAAATGGTATATTTCCGCAGTTGACAGCAAGATCAGAAGAGGAAGTTGATTATTTTCACAGATTATTTGTCTCATACCATACTGTCAATACATAGGAAACCTTTTAACAAATACATAAAAATATGTTTATAAAAGTTATGTACCGCAGTTTTAATAGAAGCTATGTTTATTTGCTACTCATTTAGTTTACTTATTTCTTAGAGGTAAAAGTTGACTAAATATGGAATAACACCCATCAGCTTCAGGTTAGTAATGCCTTAGTAACAAACTTCTATCCAGTCATTAGCAGTAATTTGTCCTCCAGTATCAATACATGTCTAAAATAAAACAAAACATTTCCAAAAGCACCTCCTTCCCCTTAACATGATTGTTGAGCCTGAAGGCCATGCAGAAAAATCACCCCACGCATAAGTTCTTTCAGTCTCAACTGTTTAAGTTCATTTTTATCAGAATCTCCACAAGGTTCACTATAAAGTTTTGAGCAGCAACAAAACTTTAAACATTAAAATTATATTTTGGCTACTCTTCACACCCTGCCTGATAAATCCAGAATAGAAAATTATTTTTCTTCTTACAAATAAAGAAGCGGTGCATTCTGTCCTAGCATGGCTCTACATTTTATCAGTAGAACAGTTCATTCTTTGTGAACTGACACATCATAAATAAACTGTGTAGAATTGAATTGAACATAAACATGATGGAGTTTGGACATTTAGTGCTTGAAAGAAAATGCTGTGGTGGATTTTACAGAGCGCTGTTTCAGGCCTACTCAGTTACCTTCCATTTCTAACCTGAAAAAGAGCAGAAGGAAGGAAAGAACCTTACCAGCCCACAGCTATGCCTGAACTGTGTCATACGGATTAAAGGAAATTGGACTGGCAGGGGATTTCAGTTACCTGGTGTCCCGCCAGGCTGCTGCGCTTGTTAATCTAACACATTAATATACCTCTAGAATACAGGACTATCGGTAGGATGATTAGATGCCTCTGTTTAATATTAGCACATTTTTTAAATATACACTATGATATCACAGTAGGGAGGAGTTGCTCTACAGTTGGAGTGTTTGTAGTTTCTCATATAAAATCTGAATTTTTGTTCTTTAGGAAAGCACTTAAAACACATGCACACCCACACACACATACACACACCCATACACACGCACACAAGCGCACACAAGCGCACACACACACACACACACACACACACACACACAAACACACACACACACACACATATATATATATATATATATATATATATATATATATATATATATATATATATATATATATATATATATTTTTATGAGAGAAACTAGAATACTACTATAAAGGCACATAGCAAAGCACAAATATATTATATAAAATGCAATTAAACGTATATAATACACATACAAAAATAGAAATAAATACAATTAAAATAAATTGCACTGATAAGCGTAGATTTACAAAATTATTTATTTTTTGCATTTTCATCCAGCTGCAAATTTCACTGCTCAACAGTCAAGAAAAATCTAAAAAAAAAAAAAGTTAATTGAAGAATAGGCTACAGATTTAACTTTACAACTGTTTACTAAAGGGGCAGCTAATGCCACCCTAGAGAAACTACTCTGGGCAGCTACACAGTTTACTCATAACAGAAATTGCTACTGGGGCTGCATTGATTTGGATCGCTCCATTCATTACTAAAATCATCACTTCAAAGTGGCCACTTTGTATTTATTCAGGTTTGTCTGATATTAAAATAAATCTGATGATTTGAAGCTTTTAATTGTGAAAAAGAAGAACTAGAAGAAACCAGCAGGGGGCAAATAGTTTTCACATCAGTTTATTTCCAGTACAGAAATAAATAAAGTGCCTCTCTGCTTCCTGGATGATTAATCCAATAACTCCTCTTAACAGCTATTCGCTTTTTAGATGCTTTTATCCGAAGCCAGTTTAAAACACGCAGATCTTGTTTATCCTGCAGATTTAGCTGTGGTTCAGATCGCTTCCAGCCATCTGCATGTTTGATCACACACGCTAACAGTTTAATGTCCCTCCATCGCAGCTTTGAACCCACCCGGTGCCCTTTTGGCCCAGTTCTCCAGCCTCCCGGGCCTCTGAGCTGGGCTCCCTGTTGTAATCCCTCTGTGACTCTTGTGTTCTTCTGGCCTCCAGAACACCATTAATCTTTTTTATGAAGGAGCATAACAAAGATGACTTGGGAAAAGCTGCACATGCTCATTATGTTTTACTTAGCTGTAAATGTGACCTTTTGTTTGTGACACATGGACGGTGAGCTTTATCTTTCCTAGACTCTCTCTGATCCACATGCAGAAATAAAACATTTCTGCATGTGGATCAAATCAAAATCATCCACTAATTGACTATTTACAGGGCTCCAGAAAAACCCTAATGGACTTGATATTAAATCCCTCTTAGATATTTAAAGTGTCCCTTTGGAGTGGCTTGCTAAACAGCCAAAGCCCTTTCTTTTTTTACAAGAAGGCCAATTTAAGCCCATCATTGTGTCGGAATGGAGCAGCCAAGCCCAGGCGGCTGTTAGGTGGGATTATGGGACGACAGTAGGGAAGGGCAACGCGATGCAGGGGAGAGGGAAACAGCCAGTTCTACCGTCAATGACTTCCAGATGGGCTCTAATACCCAGCTCCTCTTACTGAAGATACACACGCAGCATGCTCACTGCGCTCCATGAGGGGCTCAAACATGGGATTTTTCTAATGAGAGTGACTGGGCTTTTATGTGGAAAGTCAGATAACATAAATTTCAATATGGCTTTCCTGCTCTTTAATGCACCATTAAAGCTTTGACTAAAAAAAAAACTTAGTCTATTAAACCAAAGTCAGGGATCTTTGGTGTCAGCTACTTTTCTTTTGATGTGAAGGGAACCTCACCTGAAACTCTGCAGGGTTTACTGCTGGATTTCAGCAAAGAAGTTCAAGAAAATAGTAAAGTAATATCTTAACGTTTAATTGAAAATCTGACTTTATCCTTTTGTTGTTTGCAGATGTGGCTGGCCCCTGCTGCAGTCCACCTCTGTGCTTTAGTTTCTGGAAAAACTGAAACAGAAGATTTTTCTACGCAGCATTGAACACACCATTTAGGTTGCTTTTGTGTTCATCTGTACTTTGTCACTTTCACATAAATACCATCAATTAGTAAATGTTTTGTCTTCAGTTGGTATTGTTTGTCATTTGTGTTGTACAGAATTCTTATTTTTTAGTATGTATGTAGTTATGTATTATTTTTATAAGACTCAGATCAGACATGTAAAGTTGACATTAGGAGAGCGAGGCGTACCTGCAGCTCCTTTTCCACTGCACAGTGCAGACATCAGCTGATGCAGACGGTGTGGTGGTCAGAGGGAATGGATGTCATTTACATGCTGACCGCTGAGTCAGTCTGAACCTCAGGTCCACTTCCAACACCACTGGTTCCAGCAGGATGGTGCTGCTGAATGAAACTGATTGTTTTGTTTTTGATTGTTGGATTATAAGAACTGGTTTTTGCTGGTCATTGTTGTACATGTGCTTGTATATAATAAAAGCTCCTTGTTTTGGTTTAAAAAGCAGGATGCTGATTTTTTTTTTCTATGACTGATAATATAAAGTGATTCTTGCCTGAATTCAAATAAATTGTAAAATAAAAACACGGACAAAATTTCATTTTAACTGCTCAGAAAAAATATTCTGAATTTTATTTTGTACACTAAGTAGAAATATGATTTACACCAACAACAACAAAAGCCCAGTATGAGTGTTTATGTGAAGTTGATCAGAGGAAGAAACTGTGCTTTACTCATCTCAGGTATTCCTGATTTTTTATCAGGTTCCACATTTGAAGATTGCCAGTTGATGATTTGTTGATTGCTCTGAGAGCAGAACTCCCTTCATTTGAACTGCATGAACAGCTGAGAGGGAGATAGAGAAAGAGGTGCTGATGTAAAACAGAACCTGCATAACTCATGATCCCACAGGAGGTAAAGCAGCACACAGCACTCTGATCATCCCATCCTGCTGTCATTTCTCTCCTTTCAGCAGACTTTTCACAACTTCACTTTTAATTGCAATCTATTTCACATTCTGACTCACATTGATACTAAACTGTAAAAATTTCTTTGTGATTCTGCTGCATAGAAATTCTTTTTAAATAACAGAAATAATCGCTCATGCACTTAAATCACACCAGGAAGTGGGAAACTGTTTGAATTTAACTCTTTACACATCTTCTACATTCTCACAGTGTTGAGTATTTTCTTTATTGTTAGAGAAGAAAAAAAATGACCAGAGCAATGTAAACATTTTTCTCTTTTAGTTAAACTGTCTTTATTTTTCTGGTTTTATTTTTAAAAACTACTGTGAGTGAATATCAGATTCACTCACATCTTCAAAAACAGATTATTGAAATAATATTTTTTACTTCAATAAAACTGACTGCATATCACCAGGTTGTAAAAAACCTGGTGATAAGCACCTGGTTCTGTAAAAATTCAGGAGTTTGCCGTTTCTAACATTTCTCAGACGTGCAATCTGGAATTCCTAGACCGTAAATGTTTTGACATGGCTTAAGCAGCCAGGATCCTCTGGCAATAGGGAAGGAATCTGAGCTGTGTGGTGACAGTCACACCAAGCTCAGTCCATTAGGAAAATAACACCAAATTAAGCTGACTGGAAATTAAATGGTTCGAACCAAACTGCTGGAAGAGACATGAACTTGTGCAAAAATGCTGTTAATAAGTGTAAAACTACTCTGCTTATGCACACAGCTAGATTTTGTATAGTTACTTTTTCCTTTTTATATAACTGTTTTTAGTTTACTTGAATGTTCTGAATGCTTGACTGCTGATCTTCCAAATAAACAAAGGAGAGGAATCTATCAGTTTCTTTTGCTCTGACAGGCAAATGAATTTTTATAATGACAAACTCCGCATTTGGATGCAGAATTTTTGTTCGGGTGATTGATTTAAAACTTTGACCCACTGATTCTAATTTTTCTCTAAGAGTTATAATATAAGAAAGACATTCAGAATATCTTTTCTCTCTTTCCTGTTATGGGCGTTCCTTCATCATCTATGTTAGGTCGAGATGGTGAAGTCACATCTGGAGGATGTAGTCCTTTACCTCAGCTCAGATCTCCAGAGATCAAGCTAAATGAAAATATGTTGATGCTGCATCTTTATCAATCATTCAGTTAGTTGTGAAACAGCAACATATCAACTTTTCATATTTAAAATCTATAATTATTTTAAATCCATTTAAATGTTATTATTTGTTTGTCACAGGCATAAAGTTTGTTACCAAAATCCTAACGGACACATTGTAACCTGGAAACAAAGCCATTATTATTATTTATTTATTCATGCATTGTTTTAATTTTTATTTTATCAGAACTGCAAATATATAATTACCCTGGGAATACCTGGGAACACTTTATTATACTGTCACCTGTCATGATAACACTAACCACATCCAGGTGTCATGGCAATAATACTTCAGATGTTTCTCAACAATATATTCAATAACTTGACAACAGCAGTATGTAACAAAGCATTCTAGGAAAACATATCGTGGCATTGAAGCTGAAGTATCCAGATTTTATAAAACATGCTTTTTGCATATTTGTTAAAACTGTCTCCATTTGGTGACAGTATGTAGTGAGACAGATAATCTGTGAAAAGATCAATCTCCACCACTTCTGGAGAAATGCACCACTCCTGAGCAAAAACAGCCAATCAGAGCCAGGAGGAGGGTCTTAGTGCTGTCAATGGATCTCATGTACTTGCTGCTAAATGTGCTAATGGTGGAGAAACAATTTACCATTCCAGGCAGGCCATTTAGTCAAGGATTCAATTATTTTCTTATTGTCATAGCAGCTGGCTTTTGCTTGTTTATAGAATGAAATTCAAACTCAAGTCCCAGATCAAGAAGCCTAATAAATAAATAATAGAGTATTCTATACTATACTAGTCTTAGCATTCAGGACAGGCTGTGCTAGCTGCAGCATAGCAGCGAGCAAAGGGGAAACAGGAGGGATGAGCAGCACCACATGTAGGATGATTGACAGAACTAAGATACCTCTGGGCTCTGATTGGTTGTTTTTGGTAGAAGGCAGAGGAGCGGAATTTTTTTCTCAGATTATTTGTCTCACTGTTACAACATGGCACAACTTTTTCAACAAATATGTAAAAATATTTTTTTACAAGTTGCGTACCGCAACTTTAAAAGGCAACTCATTACTATTACTATCAATATGCAAAATATTGATAGTAATATCATTGACCATTTTCCCTTTTTATGTTTTCTTCATCTTCCAGGTTCCATATTTTGTGTGTCTCCTCCTGGCTTGTTGTTGAGACCTGGGTGTGTGTTAGACACGTTGTGCTTCTCACACATTCGAGTCTCAGAGTCATCTCCAGCCTTTACAGCATCTGTTATATACCAGTATAAGTGGAGAGGTGGGCACTGGCCGTTCAGTATACAATTCAGTTCCCACATAGATTACAGATGTGCAGTGCAGTTCAACAGAGACCATGACTGCTGTTCAGTTTCATCGTACTTCAGTATCTTCAGCCGCTCTGGGCTTTCAGAAACCTTTCATAATGTCTCACCTGAACTGATGGGTTTATCCACACATTAGCTGTCCGTCCAGTGACTTCCTGCATTACTCAGCCCCACTTGGTACTGATGGGAGGAATCTCGGATAGGCATCATTCTCTGGCTAGAACACGGTGAATACTCTTTCAGAGGCTGGAGTGCGGAGCCTGACTTTTTGTGGTACAAAGGTTGATGACTTATTACATCACTGGAACCAGTGAGAACTGGAGAGCAGGATGAAGAGGAGGATGACTGTGGTATGACCGGCAGACCCCTCTGAACCATAGCTGAATTGTAGACGCCCAGGTCGGCCTGCGGCCGGGGTAACATTGCTGAGGGGGGCTGTGGCAGCACGGGGTGGACGGCTGCAGTGTTGGAGAAGGGGTGAGAGGTGAAGGGCTGGTACGGAATAGCCTCCACGCCATAGCGGGAATATGGCTGCATCGGGGCCCACATGCTGCAGCTAACAGAAGGAGAGATGGTCCGCTCGTCTTTCTCTGCCGCCCCCGGCCCCGCTCCGGGCTGGGTCTCCATTCCGCTGTACATGCAAGCTTCTCTGGCTTTGATGGCGTCACCGCAGTAGGGACGAGAGAGCAAGGGCGACTCGTAGGAGGGAGCAGAATGGAAGAAATGCTCTTCTGACATCACCGATGATGACTCCAGATATGGTTGCTTGCATCCGAGCTCCAGCTGTCGGCTGTTATCTGCAGAGCAATAGTCAGCTGACATGTGAACCGCTGCATACTGTGTTTGATTTTGAATTATTTCCCTATAAAAATAGAAACATACCTCTATGTTTGAAGCAGTGGTAAACTAGACTGGGATCTCTGCTCTGAGGAAAGTGGTTGGAGAGAGAATCCTGGGATTCTAAGTTTGACAAAGAAACTCCTGTGTCATATGGATAAGAAGACAGGACCTGAGCATGGCTAGTCAGTACTCCAGCCCGGAACTTCCCTGCCAGGTGGCTGTGTGAGGAGATGATCCTCTGACGAACCATGTTCTTAGAAATGACTGGATAATCTTTCCTAAATATGAGGAACAGAATGGCTTTGTCAGACACTCATTGAAAAGTCAACATTTCCAGAGAGAAGTACAGACTTCTGTCCAAAACAGTCTTACAGAACTAAAACGTATGCTGGTTTCAGGGGTATGAGTTAGGTGTGCACCAATGAATCGGCCTTGAGTTCCCTGGTTTTGGGAATCCGTGATCAGCTAATACTTACAGCTGAATTTATCCACTCATCTTATCAATCTTGGCAAAGGTCTGAAAATCAGCCGCTGTCTTCTTTTGACAGCAGCTGACTGAGAGAGTCTGACTGACAGACCTGCCCACCAGGTCTGTCAGTCAGACAGACCTGACTGTCTGACTGACAGACACCCTTCCGTTGCCAACTCAGTGACTTTCTTGCTACATTTAGCAATGTTTCAGACAAAAAAAAATCAGTATCGGCCAAAATCAGAATCTGTAGAACAGAATTTTTAAGGATTGGTAATCGGCCAGAAAACTGCAAACAGTGCAACCACAGAGTGAGTTGTAATTTGTAAAAGGATTTATAAGATAATTTCTTCACTGTGAGCTTACTGCAGAAACGTACCCCTCTAGTCTGGAAGCACGCAGGTCTCCTTCTTCACTGCCTCGGAACCCTTTAGCAAAGGGGTTGTTTTCAATCTTCAGCTGAGTGATCTAAAAAAATATTTTAGTACAACTCAAACTTTTTGGGTTAAATCAGTAAGTGAGCCAATAATTAGAACTGATAAGCAAATTTGCTATGTTGAACAGGATCTCAGCAACTCTTCAAATGTCATAGTTTTGTTTCTTACATCTCAAATTTAATCAGAAACTGAGATCTGAGATTCAGACATGGAATGGGGGCTGGGACCCCTGACTCATCGGATGATGTCATAGCATGTCTGCAGGAAGCTGCTGACATGCTAAGTCATTAAGATATAAAGGAAGCACCTGTTGTTGAACACTCGTCAACCACAGGAGTGTTGAATGAGTGTGACATTGTAATACAATACAGAGGAGCAGCACAGTCTGCAGCTACCAACAGCAGAGCCATCTAATCTAAGAAATATTTGGATCAGCTGTCAGATGCAGTTATGACCATGTTAGATATGTCTCCCCCTGCCCCCCCCTTGGTCTTTGGTCCAATACTGATGCACAATATGTCCTGCTCATGAATTTTACATCCAACAGTCCACATACAATATGCAAATAAGCTGCTTACATTTTTTTCTATTAGTTTTAGATTACTGTAATGTCTCTCCCCACAAGCAACAGTCATAGACAACATGAAAATACACATAAGCAATCCAGACTTCTCAAAAAATGCTATGTAGTTGCATTTTATTCAGTGCAGTATATAACTTAATAAAAATGTTTTCTAATTTGTTAAAGCTGTCACCATGTTGTGACAGATTGTTATGAGATAGATAATCTGTGAAAACAATCAACCTTCTCCACCTGCTCCCTGAAATACTATTACTGGCTAAAGTAATGCAACATACCAATCAAAACAACCAATCAGAACCAGGAGCAGGGCCTTTGTGCTGTCAGTCAACCTCATTCACTCACCGCTAAATGTGCTAATGGTGGAAAAACAACTTATCATTACAGAAAACCGTTTAGTCACCCATTCCATATCTGAAGTCACTGGTAGCTAATGCTAACTAGACTAAGCATTTACAACAAGCTATGCTAGCTGCAACACAGCACAGAGCGAGGGGGAGGAAGGATGAGCAGCCACATGAGATCATGATTGACAGCACTAAAACTGTCAATCACAACTGACTTGCTGTTTCTAGCATTTTGAGAAAGAAGAGGAAATAGATTTTTCACAGATTATCGCTCATGTGTTTTTTGGGTCTGGGAGTCACTGGGAACATAAAATTTTTACTGCTAAAATCAATCTTCGAAAATACAACATGATTAATTTTGTAATTGACAGAGCCCCAATTTTTTATTTTGTATTTCTACAAAATACAAATTTTAAAATAAATTTTATTTATTTAAAAATAAATAAATAAAATGTGGAGGGCCCCCTGTTGGTCAGGGACCCTTAGAATTATCATAACTTTTCTCCCCTATACGGCGCCCCTGGATATGGCACACAATAACTTTTCTTGTATTAAAAGCTCTGCATGAAACATCACGTCCAAATATAGGGGGAATGCCACACATGCTGCTGTGAAGAATGTTGCTGAATCATTGAAAAAATTGCTCTGTCTACATAAATGTCAAAATTTTTGACAAAACTACTGAAATACATATACCTATTGTTGAAACCAAAAGTTTAGATACACTGAATAAAGACACATACACCTTTCTTTATCACTGTCTGAAGTTAAATCAATCCAAACCTGTCTTGTTATATGTCATTTAGAATCTCCAAAACTATTTCTATTTGCCAAAAGGTACAATACTGTGAGGAAGAATGTTGAAAATGCATTTAATAGTGTCTTCAAAATCTAAACGTTACCTAAAGAATCATCAATGTCTCTTTAAACAATGGGAGAAAGCCCAGATGATGATGTCATGGCTTTGGAAGCTTCTGATAGATTAACGGACACATTTGTGGATATATTCTAACATCTTATCTTCATCTCTGCAGACATGCTCTGTGGTTTCTTGTAACTGAAGTGGAACTGGTTGTTTTCTGGACATTCTAAGCAAATCTATTGATTTTTATTACTCAGATCAGTAGCTGTTGACTGTATGGAGAATAAAAAATCAGGTCTGTATACCTTATGATTCTGATAAGATGTTACTGAGATGAAGGCCGTCTCATGGAAGACGTGAGAACAGTAGGCAGTGTTCTTTGATCCAAAGGCATTGTTTTCATCAGCTTTGACAATGTGAAGCCTGGGCTGGTACTTATGCATGGAGTTAAGGATGATCTGGGAAAGGAAAGAAGTCACATTTAGTTGAAGGAACAGAATATAAATCTAAGACATTTTCTTGGGTTCTTTAGCTTTCAACATCCATTTTTATATAGACAGTGGTAAGCAAATCAAAAACATAGGCAAAGATTATTTATTGACACTGATAAAATAAGCCTGTGACATGACGACATTTGTTATGTCAGAGTTAACCATGTGCAGAGAATCCAACCAAAGTTGTTCCTGCAGAGTAACATTTGCATTTTTTAGCCTGTAAAATCAGCAGCGCTCATGGTGTTCTGTAAAAAAGAAAAACCGGAAAACATTAAAGATTCACACTGAGATCAGTTTAAAAAGCTGTGTTGTAGAATAGAAAGCATGTATAAGTTTAACTTAAGCTATTATTTATGAGGCAGGTTAGCACAAAGGTGAGACCACGTCTCTGTGACAGACCCCCACTTTTGTTTACACCGTGTGCACAATTAATAGGAAAGTTTTAGATTTGATCATAACATCATTTTCATGCATATTTTCCATCTTCAAGTTGTATCAAATTGAATGCTTATCGAGAATAAACATAATAGTTTATTTGTTTAATGAGGAAGGGTGGGGCCTAAGGACATCAACATATATACCAAGGTGTGCAGAATTATTAGGCAGCTTCTTTTCCTCTGGGAAAATGGGCCAAAAAATGGATTGAAGAGCTTCTGAAACGTTCAAAACTGTAAAAAGTCAGAGGGATGCAGCACTCTTGAAATTGTTAGAGGTTATTAACATTTGGGATTGACTGAGCAAGTTGTGGTTGTTCAACAACAAAATGAATCCTCAAAAACTATGTGCACAAGGTGTACTATGTTCTGTGGTTACTATGGTTACAGACTGCATACCGGAGCAAAGTTCACAAAGTTCCCTGTCTCAGACTGATGGTAGTGAAATATGTAGTTGGTAGGTGATTCATGCCCTTATTATTGTGATTCAGCTTTGATGCAGTAGAGGTGAACTTCAGAGTTGTTGGATCAAATCTATATCAGACAGAAAAAGTGTTTCCTGTTAAATATTTCTTTGAATCTGGTGCTTTTGACCAGAAAGCTGTTGGAGTCATTGAGATAAGTAATGAACTCCATCTTTGCATATTTCATCTGACTTGATGGGGACTCTGAGAGCTGTATAGCAGGTGGCGTGTGTTGTGCATTTAGGTTGTTAGGTGGCTGCAGGTCAGCTGACTGACATCCCTTTGCTCACCGCAGCTCCATGCGGTGCCCAGTCAGGCATTAGCAGCAGTAGAGCAGGGTCACCACTGGTCCAGCACTGTCAGCCATGATGAACATCAAGCTCCGCTCCCCTTCCTCCCTTTCTAGACTCTCCTGAGAAGCCTTCACCTCAAGGGGGCTCCCAAAGAGAGGCAAAGGTTGAAAAGGCCGTGGCCTGCTACGCTTTGCTCAAACACAGAACGACTCCTTCCTTATTTTCTCCTCTTGCTCAGGGAGACTGAAATAAGCTCATTATTTTCCTATCTCTGCTCTGCTGTCTGTGGGCGATACTGAAACTCCTGGACTGCCAGTGACAGACTAAAGAAAAAGATTAGCCTTGTGTTTGTTTTTCTTCATTCACCAGGGTGTTAGGTTTGGAGAAGTTGAAAAGTTCAATTTATATTAAATCTTGCCACCATACTTTCAATTGATATTCACCCATTTACAAGCTGGAGTTGTGTGATGGAATGAGTGACATTAAACTCAGTAGAAAGAGATAATAGTGTGATTTAATTCAAGTATTTTATTTATCTCAGAAAATGAAATGTTGTTACTCATCATCCAGAGAAATATCTTCAAAGAGTTGTTGTGGATGTGGATGTGCATGAAGGATCTCCAGTAGCAGTCAGTCTTGCAACTAATATGAGGTAGCCCCTGACTGAAGACTTTTGCTCAAACTCTCATCCTGCGTATTGAAAATGGAATGTATGACACTCTCATGATGGTCATAGCAGAATAAAAGATTATATTATTCAGTAATCTATCTCATTTGCTTTTGCTGCTCCTCTTTAACTTTTGTGTGGCCGTTTGCTTAGAAAGTCGGCAGAAAGATATTGGAGTCTGAGATCTGATCCTTGACTGTTATGTTGGATGGAAGAGATGCTTTGAACTTCCTCCAATTTTCAGTAAGTTTCATAGCATCAAACTGGTGCGTTACATATACCATGGGCAAACATTGGCAATATATAGTTATCATATGACATCACACTTCCTGGAACTTTGTAGCTGACCGACATCTTGGCAGGTATCTGTAACTAACTGCCATGACAGTGGCTATGAATAAATCAGCTAAACTATATTCTCCAGCTTATATGGGTCAATCCTGACAGAGCAAGTCTGTTGATATATCTTTCTCATTGGTCAAGATTGTCAATATAGTGTTTTTTTGTTGGTCTTGAAGCTGAGAGTCCAAACCCTCAGTATGAGGCCAGTAATGCAGGACATGGGGCTGGTTTTTACCAGGGTTGATATCTGCAATAAGGGAAGAATATACAGTAGTTTGTGTAGTGTTTTGGCCTCTGCAGCTAACTTGAACTTCAAGTTCAAGTTATATCAAACAAGAGAACATTTTCTGTCTGTTTTGTCAGCACCTGGTTGATTGCAGGCACAAAGATACCACGACTACTCAGAAACTGTTAGAATATGTTCTCATCTTAACTTGTCTTTGAGTTATTTTGTGTTATGTGTTCATGTTTCCTAATTTACTTTGAAAAGTACAGCTACAAGTTCTGTATCCTGTCACTTTCTGTTCATGTGCATGTTGTACTGCTGTTGTCCACTGGAGGCAATGAGAGCGAGTTCCTATGTGTAGGCAGCACTACTCTGGAAGAGAAGAAGTTGATTCCCTGAATGTTAGCAATTAAAGTGAACACAGCTATCTAACAAAAAGAAGTGGTTCATTGTGAATATGAGTAACGAACAAGAAAACGCAACAGAAACATAGAATAAGAAGCTAGCTAGCTGCTAGCTACCTGCTAACTTATTTTTTTTGTTGAGCATTTTTAAAAGGAAGATTTCCTTAAATATCAAAAGAAGACTCTTACTTTTGCACATTACGTTTGTTTAATGTTCAGTTGAAACACAGCAGTATTTTAATTTACACTTGGTAGCCAAGTTGTGATGACTTCCTGAAGGTGGAGTTTCAAAAAGATCAGGGTTTTTTTTAAAGAGACAGAGGCCCAATATAACGGTGCTAAATTACTTATAAGTAGGATTTATTTTAAGCTGTAATCGCTTCATGTAGCATATTAATAACAACTGAATTTTAGTTACTTGATTGTTCAACGAAATGGCACTGCATGCCAAAATACATAATAACGCCCCTTTAAATTCCTAAGCTTTGATGCATCATTACAGGAAGACTAGATGTCTAGTGAGTTCCTCAACGCTTGCAAAATGCTATCATGTTTCCTCTAGGTGGTTATTATTTATCTAAAAGTCTAAATGATTCATAATAAAGCCTGGGATCAGTTATAATTCCAACCAAAACAGTACAGCACCTCCACACATCTAAACCTGTTCTCAGAACAGAACCGCAGAATTTCACCTCCACAACAGTCTCAAATATTCAGGAGTCTCTAACAAGTTTTTAGTTTCATCAATCTTCCCTGCAACTCTGACAAGATTTCCTGTTTCTGCTGAAGAAAAGAAAAGCATTACCATGTAATGATGCTGCCACCACCAGATTTCACAGCGGGGATGGTTTGTCCAAGGTCATCTGGAGTATTTTCCACCAAGAACGGCATTTTGTATGAAGACCAAAACCTCCACATCTTTGCTGCATCTCTATATGGCTTGTAGCTAGATAAACTTATAACTTCTTCCTTTCATTAGTCTCTTTTATGCTGCCACCCTCAGGTAAAGGTCACAAGTTGACCTCACAGCCTGGTATCAACTAGAATCTAATCAGAATCTTTGGAAAGTCTGTAACACGGTGATAGGACTTGATAACACCTCAGACTCTACGTGAAAAACAAGTCTTTGCTAATTAAGTGAGTATTCAGACCCCTTTAATGTTTCACTTTGTTTCATTGCAGCCATTTCCTGAATTCAAAGTTCATATTATTTCTAAAGAATGACCACTTAGCATCCCATCTTGACAGAAAAAAACAGAAATGTAGAAATTTTTGCAAATTTATTAAAAAAGACAAACTGATAAATTTTGAACTTGTCATAAGTATTCAGACACTCATATTTAACTCACATACTGTCCATTTCTTCTTCTCCTTCTTGAGATGGTTCTACGCCTTCATTGGAGTCCAGCTGTGTTTAATTAAACTGATTGGACTTGATGAGGAAAGGCACACGCCTGCCACAGTTCATGTCAGAGCAAATGAGAATCATGAAGTGGAAGGAGCTGGCCAATGAGAACAGAGACATGATTGCTGCAAGTCACAGATCTGGCCAAGATTCCAAAAGAATTTCTGCAGGACTTAAGGTTCCTAAGAGCACAGTGGCCTCCATAATCCTTACATAGAAGAAGTTTGGGATGAGCAGAACTCTTCCATCCAATTGAGCAATCGTGTGAGAAAAGCCTTGGTGAGAGAGCTAAAGAAGAAGCCAAAGGTCACTGTGGTTGAGCTCCAGAGATAGACATGGGAGAAAGTTCCACAAAGTCAATTATCACTGCAGTCCTCCACCAGTCAGGGCTTTATGATGAAGTGGCTGGATGGAATCCTCTCCTCAGTGCCAGATGTATGAAAGCCTCCACAGAGTTTACCAAAATACACATGGAAGACCCATAGACAAAGAAATAAGATTCTCTGCTCTGATGAGATGAAGATGAAACTTTTTGGTGTTCATTTTAAGCAGTATGAGTGGAGAAAACCAGACACTGTTCATCACCCGCCCACTACAATCCCAACAGGGAAAGATGGTGGTGGCAGCATCAACTTATGGGTGCACCATGGACAGGATGACAACTGAAGCAAAGATGAGTACAGAGAGATTCTGTAAGAAAACCTCTTCCAGAGTGCTCAGGACCTCAAATGGGCTGAAGGTTCACCTTCCAACAACATAATGACCTGAAGCACAGCTAAAATAACAGAGAACAACTGTGAAACCTTTCTTCACTGGCCCAGCCAGAGCCCTGACCTAAACCCAATTGAACATCTCTGGAGAGACCTGAAAATGGCTCCACCAACATCCACCATCCAACCTGATGGAACTGGAGAGGATCCCCAAATCCAAACAGAAAAGTTGTTGCATCATTCCCAAGAAGACTCATAGCTGTACTAGATCAAATGGTGCTGCTACTCAATAATGAGAAAATTTCTACATTTCTGTTTTTTTCTATCAAGATGGAATGCTGATGGGAATCATGAGAAATAATATTAACTTTTAGCAAATGGCTGCAGTGAAACAGAGAGTGAAAAATTTTTAAAGGGTCTGAATACTTTCCATAACCACACATGTGAATTTCCTCAGAGTTGTGCTTGTGCTGTTTAGGGATTAATGAGATGAAGGTGAGAATGATTGTCCTATATTGTGTAATGAAGATAATAAGCAGACATGGGGATCTGTTGTCCTCTGTGAACAGCAGCAGACCTCCTGGTCCCGCCGTCCCCTCCTCGGCCTCCGACTCCTTCTGTTCTCATTACTCGACCTTTTCACTGCCCAGGCTCTCAACCCAATGTGACAACAGGCTCCACCACTGATCTGAGAGGTTATGAACCTAATGAGCCTGCCCAGTGATGGGATGGCTTCAGACAAGCTATCCCAGAGTTCCCCTGGGGAGAACTGCCACAGTCACACTCCTCACACACTCTCCTCTGCACTTGTTCCCTCCTTCCATTCCATCATTTAGAAGTCAGCATATGACGAGGCCCTCCATCATGGTGCTGCTCATCACTCTGTCACTCTGGCAATATTAGGTTATAGAGTAAATAGCCTAAACTCCACTTGAAATGAAGAAACTGTCTTGAATGACTATTTTTGTTTATCCTAAAACAATTAGAACTGATTTGATTTTGCTCTTTGAAACGCTTTTAATAAATATGTTTGTGTGGACAGCTTATTCTAAAGAACATCAAGTCTTCTCATTAATTTTTTCTGTTCAAACTCAATGGGCTTGATTTCGGAACAGACTCAAGTGGCTTTTTAATTCTGGAAGAAAGTCATAAATTTTCAAACTGATTGTGCCTGAATCATTGTATTTAATACATTGATACATTGTTAAGTCTGTCTAACAAATAATATCCTGTGAGAACCCTCTGCTCCTTATGGAGCTCAAATCCCAGGCCCCATACAGAGCAGTGCTGTTTTGGGGCAAGGTGTAAATTTAGTTTTGGTTCAGGTTAGGGTAAAGAAAAGATTAGTAATGGTTGGGATTAGGGAACAATTCCATTTATAAAACCAATAGAAATCAATACAAAGTCTTTATATGACTAGAAATATAAATTCTGTGTGTGTGCGTGTGTGTAATAATCATCAGCAGATATATTTTAGATAAATGAGAGCACATCTACTCATTCCTGTCCGTCCATCTGTGTACTTACTCTGTTCTGGGAAACGTGATAATGTTATGCAGTTTTTCCAGCTCAATGTTTAGGGACAAAAGCTGTAATATCAGTGTCATGTTCCATTGTTTCTGTTATGTGCTCAGTTGTTTGAAACCTTCCACTATTTTAGGTGTTCATTCTCCTTCAGGGTTTAGAAAAATAGAATATAATTATCCTTTATTGCCCCATCGTGGATCATTTTTTGCAACATCTTTAAAGTGAAAGACAATCAAGTCAAGTAAATAGAATATGAAATATATAAAAACAGATAAAGGAAAGAAAAAATAGTGTACAGCCAGGGCAAGATTTTAACATAAATACCATGTAGTTATAAAAAAAAAATAGCTACTTTACTTTCTTTGCTTTACTTCCAACTCTCATATTTTTCTTTGTGAATCCAGTTAACTTTTCTATTGTTAGTAGAGGAGCCTTGTTCTGATGACTTCCTGAAGGTGGATTGAGTGAGAACCAGAGCTATTTTGCAGTCTAATTTCTTTTAAGTCATATTTGATACATATACTATTTTCATAGCAACTGAAGGTAACATAAGCTGGTTCCATGCCAAATGTTCACAAATCTTTGTTTATCCTGCTAGTGTCCCAATCACTGTGCTTCTATCAAATAAGAAATTGAATTGAAATCATGCGTGACTAAGCTTGTTCACACAATAAGTAATTAAAAATCATGGAAGTGATGGATGTAAGTTTTGTAATTCAACTGTGGTGCTACACTCATCATCTATCAGCCATCAGAGGCGACATCAGACGGTGGAGCAACAGGCCATTTATAAAGAGCAGCTGCATCTGTGGTGTTTTGCAAAAATTGTAGTTGATGGTTTTACAGAAGACCTTTGGATTCAACACATTAGAATGAGATGTTCAACTCTGTGGACATGTTGAATCCAAAGTTCTTGTGAAGGTGTCACTTCCTGTTGTCTTCGTGTTACTACATTTTGCCAGTAGTAACATCTGGCTGTTGGTCATGTGACTTGAGTGATGCATAAAAAAAGTGTTTCCACTGCAATTCTGTGAAATACATATATTTCAATGTGTTTTAAAAACCACCTCAACCCAGCCCAATTACATTTATCAAAAAAGTGAGTTTTTTCAAATTCAGCATTGAAGCAAAGTTATTTCAGAATTTCAATTGCCACAACTAAAGTTAGTGACTTTAGTGACTTTCTATGAGTTACTTGATTGTGCTATAAAGTGTTACTGTGTGCCTGGAATCTACATAATACTAACACTTTAAATTGACATTTAAATCTTCTAGAACTCACTAAGATGAGACCTACATATAAATAATTTTTACATGTACTCTGTGAGGTACTCACATGTCCGAATGGGTCCAGGTGATTATTTGTTAGTTTAAGCTTCTGAAATGACACCAGTTGCCTCATCCAATGAGCTCCTGTAGCAGGGGAGTCAGGATGAACATAGAGTCTGCCTGGCATGGCAGGCTCTGCCTTCCCAGCCACCATCCTGAAAACATATTGGGAGTATTGAGGCTTGTCATACATCGGTCTCATCCAAAGGGCTGTAAAAGTACCGTTTACCAGATACAGCGTCCTCATGCATTATGGTGAAGCATTAAACTTCACCATAATGCGGTTAATATGAACAGCAGAAATCCTTTACGCCAAGAGGCTCACCAGAAACATTATCAATAATTATCTAACTTAAATACGTTGCTGAACAACAGCAGAACCCCCCCAAACCAGGCTCTGGCATTAGAGTGCCTTGTAAAAGTATTCACACCTTACATTTTTTCAATTTGTCACATTACTGTTCCATGAGTAACAAGCACAAACTTTAATGTTCATTCACATGGTATGAGTCCCGACAAGTTTTGCTTATTCTTGGTCTTCCTTCATATCTAACATCCTACATTTTTTTTTTAATAAAATGCAGAATCTTCCCATATTTGCCTCCAAAATAAGCAAGGGCTTGTCCCAGGGTGCAAGTGAAGAATTTAAATATTCATGCAGTAATAAGCCACATTTGAAGAAGCTTGTTTCATTGAGGGAGTTTAAACAAATGTCACCAATAAGTAGCATTAATTACTAAATAGGACAGATGTGCTTGATGTGGGTGCTGAGAAGAGAAGCTCACTGTCTGTCTTTGCTGAATCTCTATATTTGTAAAACTTGTGTTTTTCATGTGTAAAATCAAATACGTTGCTCATATAAGGAGCGATGTTCTGTTTACGGACATCAGCCAAAGGGCAGTGGTCCCGTGTGCTGGTGATGTCAGGAGATTTTTCTGATACATTAATCTTTAATTGGGAGACAAAATTCCATTTTTCTCTCAGATTTCTCATTTCTGTTGCTGTGTTACTGATCACTGTTTACTGGGAGGACTTTTGTTCAACCAGTCTTACCACTTGTTGTCACAGAACTTGTAGCGGTGGTCATCAGCTGGGACAACGTCAATGAGGAGGATGTATTTGGTCTTGGGGTTCATGCCACTCACTTTAACCTTGTAGCTAGGAAACATCCTCCTGTGTTGAAGAAAATACAAATACCTTTAGGCACACTCACCTTCTGATCTGTTTCATCCTATAAACATAAAAACTGGCTCAGAGATGATCTGTTTAGCTTTGTTTTTCTCTGAGAGCAAGACCCTGTAGGAGACACGGAGTGGGCATCACATCAAGTTCATGGCAAATGGCTGCTCACACTGTGTCAGGTTTCTTCTTGTTAAAGGGGAGGTTTCCTCTCCACTGTCACTACATTGGTCCTCAGTATGAGGGATTGGTGCAAAGCCATCATTTCAGTGCATTGAGATGCTGCAATCAGAAACCTTAATGGCTTTAATCTATTCAAATGTCCTTGTTTCTGTTTGTTCTTTGAGAAAAAAAAAACAAAGTCACATTTAATTGTGAAGGATACATCGTTCTATTTTTTTTTACAAGCAAAAATAAGAGAAGTGCAACATGCTTTTCTTCTCAGACCTCTTCATTCTGCTGCCACGAAATAAAACTACTCATAACCAACAGCCTTTAATTAGTGAAAGGTACAGCTGTGTTTAATTTGATCTCAGCAAAAATCCAGAGGTCTGTTGGAGAGCATTAGTGAACAAACAGCAGGGAGGAAACTGTGGAGACATTTAAAGCTTCTAAAACAACACACCAATCTTTCAACATTTTA
The DNA here is from genome assembly GCA_911649635.1 of Poeciliopsis gracilis. Taxonomy (NCBI): domain Eukaryota; kingdom Metazoa; phylum Chordata; class Actinopteri; order Cyprinodontiformes; family Poeciliidae; genus Poeciliopsis; species Poeciliopsis gracilis. The sequence continues at coordinate 241,088 of CAJVRI010001138.1, forward strand.
CAGAGCACCACTTAATTCCTCATCAGAAAATGGGATGATTATACTGCAAACTGACAGAGATCAAAGCCTGGGAATAATGAAATAAAATGAATCCAAACATCCACCACATCTTGTCAGATTTCCACTTGTAAAAATGTAAAACTATGTTGCGTTTCCTTTTAACTTTACAGCTACTTTTGAAAAACCTCAGGGAAAGTGTGGGATTGTCTCTCATCCATTTAATGCTTCCATAGCAGAAGACAGAAGAGTCTAATACAGAAGTCAAGGCTGTAAAATACAAGAAGGAAGCTACATTTGGTGACCTTTTCTGGGAAAGCAAAAACATTTTCATCCCATTTGCACCAAAAGAAATTTCACAAAGAACTGTCTGCCTTCTTATAAAACCCTAAGTGGTTTTTAATGGCACCCGGCTTGGACAGTTTAAACAGCTGGCTCGTCATTGCTTAAGAGGCTGCAGTCAGTAGGGCCTGCAGTTTGTGTGCGGGTACTGCCCATAGCGACGCGCTCAAACATTCGACAGCACACTCAGAGCAGGCCTGCGTGCTTATCTGGGTTGATGGGAACGCAGCAAACCCCGTCGTCATACTTGCTTCTCCGATTGGTGCAATTGTTGATCTTCAAAGGCTCATGTCTCCGATCATGTTACTGTAAATATTCCCTTACGTTAGACAGAGGAAGGGGAGGGGGATTGAGGGCAGGTAATTTAAATCTCTCTCTGAGGCTTCAAATCCAATCAGTGGGGCAGATCAGATCTGCTATCATCCTCACTGAAAGACAGGTTAATCTTAGGGGAACATTCAAAACAGACCTCTGCTCATCTCAGGCTCCTCTCCCCGCTCACAGACAGAGCAGATGGAGGCCTGCGTTAAGACATGTGGGCCCTGGATTTGGAGAATATGGTCATAAAGGGGGAGGCAAGGCTGAGGCTCTCTGCTTCAATATGGAAGAGACTCAGTTAGTCCTGGCAAATAAAATGCACATAAATCTGTTCTTACATTCATCAGGAAAGGAATATGAAACTCATTTTTTGTCAGGTGGATTCTGAGGTCTTCAGGTGTCAGTGTTGTGGTTCATGTTATCTGCTAAGCTAATGTTTTTTACTGTCAGTTAGAAACCAGTGAACAGGTAACTCAGCCTCAAAGCATTTCAAATGTAGCCTTAAATGTCCTAAATGCATTTTGTTTGCTCGTTTTTTTGTTGTTTTTAATTAAACTAAAACTAAGTTAAGCTGTTTCCTCTTGGCAAAAAGGAAACTGATCTCCACAGGCCTGCTGGATTTACCCAACATTAGAAATGTCATTTATGAGAAATAAAAAAAAACTGCATATAAACTGCCAAAACTTCAGTTTTAGCAGTTTGTAGTTTGTATGCAGATTTTTTGTTTCAACATCAGCTAAGGTTGGCCAGCCGACCTGCTCTTGGCCAGCTTTGTTGTCATAATACAGACTAAATAAATCACCGGTTAAGCTGACGGTGAGAATGGAGAGAAATAAAGAAACTGGAAACAAAAAATGCTGCAGAAATTGGGAGTGAAGGCTCTACAAATTGAGAGCCGGGTCAGGTTTACAGTCCATCACAGGCACCACAGGTAGACACCATGTAGAGAAACACATTAACTGCTTTAATATTAACCCTGGAACCTCCATAGAAAACACATGCATGCATGGAGAGAACCTGCAAATCCTCTATCTAGACGTGAAACTGGAACCTTGTGGCTGCAGAGCTGTCACAGCACTTCATTTAATAACAGCAACACGTGAGGGATGGTAGTTGATTGTAAGATTTCTCTCTCCAATATTTTTTGAAAAGCATTCATCATTCTACATCTGCCATCAGGTATAGTGAAGCGGAGGAACTTGACACAGACTTCAGATTTCTAACCTTTATCTGTTGGATATTCATTGTGACAAGTTATATTGATATTTTATGGGTGTTTCCAGTTATCAAATCAAATTGAACCAAATTTTTTTATATAGCACAATCTCTTTTGCAAGAGTGTTCTGAAACTTGTGTGTGAATATGTGAAGACCCTTTGGAAGGTTGCATAAATAGTATCAATGAGTCAAATTGACATTTTACAGCAGTCTCTTCTGAGCCGAGGTGTTTTCCATTAATTTATGAATAAAGATTTGAATAAAAACAAACCATTGTAGAAACATAGGCGTGTTTACATAATGCTATGTGCTGAAGACAGCTCTAGACAAACCTGTTTTAGCTTGGACTGAACCAAAACCAGAACATTGAAGGCAGTGAATTTCACAGCTTTGGACCATTCTGTGAAACTCACCGTTTCACCCCACAGTTTCTCCTCATATTTCACTTCACTATTGAATGTGAATTTAAATGCATCAATATGTGAAATCTTCCGAGTATTTATTGTGATTTTATTTGACGCTCATCATATACAGACAATGGTCAGAAACCGATGATCGAACTCTAAAAACGAATAAGGAGAAACAAAAGACGAAGAGCTCAGATGAATATGAGCAGCATAAAAAGCTCTGAGCTCTGTGGTTACAGTGCTCCTATATGATGGAAGATCAACACACATTTTGAAATGTCAGAGAGTTCAGGTCCGCCGATCGCCAAAGACAAACAGTATTCCCTCCATTTTCTGGTGTGACTAAGTGAGTTTAAGAGAAGCTTGAGAAACGGGAGTTGGAGAGTCCATGTGTGATATCAGTGTCAGGATGTGTGTGTTTCTCTGGCCAACCAGCTGTTTCTCCCAACAGTCCCACATGTGTAGGGCCTCCAGCGATCCGTTCCTTCTCTGGGAATCTCCACCACTACGGCCAGATCAAAAGGAGCATCAGAGGTGGGGGTTAAAGTGTGTGTGGGGTGATGAAATGATCCAAACGTAGTACTCAGGCCTAGTGAGGGCGCCGGATTTCTCTTATCAGCCTGCTGCTGCGGCTCACTGACGGGCTGTGTACAAAGAAGGAGAGTGAGGGAAGAACTGCACTGTGCCTGGCTCTTTGAAGAGGGAGGATTAGGCCTGGACAGTGACACTCATCATAACAAGCATCGGACCCAGTTGGTGCTGTTTAAGGAAAGGAGCGAGCTGGTGTTGGAGAAATGTTAAAAATGTGGGTTTGCATCTGTCCTTCCTCCCCATCGCCTCTGCACTCACCCTCTTCACACCTCATAGATAGCATTCTCAAACTCACATCACATTTTTTTTGTCCTGGTGCACGTTATAAATCAATCCACTGGTCTGTTAGTGTCAAAAACTTTCTGCAAGGGGTCTGTTGTCTCAGTCATGGCTGTTCTCTGATCATTACTTACACTGAAAAGAAAAATAGAAACTAATACTAATTCTTTCTAAACTGTAAAAAGTTAATATTTGAAAAATTCACCTGCTTTGCTGACATATTTTGAATTTGTTATTTTGAAATATTAATTTTATTAAAATCCCCGTAAAACTACCAGCAATTTTAAAATAAAGCTCTAACAGCAATGCTTGGGAATTTTGTTCAACAGTAGAAAAATGGCTCACAACAAATTCCACTTTGTATATTGTCACAGACTTTTTTCAGGTTTGATAAACAATCAGAAACATGTGTTTTATTAGGACCCAGACTAATCACTGAGCATATAACAGCCCAAATTGGAATTATGAAAATAAATTAGCTTATTTAGAAAACATAGACATTTTCTAAATTTCGACATTTTTCTTTTAGAAAAAAAGGTTTTTTGATAAAAGGTTTTTCTGCTTGGATGAGATGATTTTTCAGCTCTATAAAAGTTAGTATATTTCCCCAAACTGCAATGGAATTATTATTTTTTCGCATGTTACTACTCACCATCCTCCCACTATGTAAGAGGATAATGTTGTTGTAATGACTTATTTAATGGATTCACCGCAATTGCAAAAGTGTTTTGGTTTTTTTTACATTAGTGGAATTTGAAAAAAGTTTTGCGTACATTTGTAATGGAAATGCAGAGACGTGTGTAATTATTTAGGGTTTTGAAATAACAGAGCAAAAATTGTATCAGAATTCATTTTGCAAAAAATTTTTTTAAAAATCCTATTTTTACATAGGAACTTGCAGAAGCACCTGCAGAATGTGTCCAGTTAAAACTAGTCAGGGGCCATCAGCTGCAGTCTGGCCTCAGACTGGCTGCAGGTAAACCCAGGAGGCCTCCAGCTTGCATCACTACATAGTTCTTCAAAGGATGTAAAAGTCTTCAGAAACCACTCTATCAGCCTGGGAAGCCAAAGTCTATCTTCTATAGTTATGTAGCTCTAAGCAAAAAATGTGGTGACCTTTTACTGGGAAAAAGCTCATTTAGTGAGGAATGAGAGGCAGAGGTCGATGTGAGTATTCTCCATCTCTGGTTAATGTCCAAAGGCTTCACTACGTAATCCTCAGGCCGCATTAAATCCAACAAGGCCAGCAGTCATTTGTGGTTTCAATTATGTATGTGGCAGGAACTTTCCGTCTCTCGGTTAATTTTATCTGTCCACACAAGTGGCAGCAGAGAGGTATCATTCTCATCACAAAGACTTACTGTTACTTGCTCCACAAATGTTGAAGAATGGGAGCAGCTCTCAGCACATAAAACACTGAGCTGGGTTTTTTTTTTTTTTGGTGATGTGTAGAAAACTTTATTTCTTTCAGCAAAGGGATTATAACTGAACTCTATCACTAGTTATGATCCATAAATCCTGGACTGTAGGCTCCAATACCTTTCACTATCCTTCCCTTGCCCTGGAAAAAAACCCAACTGCAGTTCTGATTGTGCAGCCGCTGCAGGGCGGAGCTGCTCTGGGCACAACTGCTGATCTGCCATTCTTCTCCAGCTTTGCCTTTATGTTACTTTAAAATATAATGTTTTATAATTCAACCAAAGTTTGCATTAAGGATAATTACAGAAAACGTTAATTCCAATTTAAAGTTTTTGACCTGAAACTTAAGTATCACTTTTCAGTCTGAAAAGTTCTCTTCAAACAGGAGAAAAATCATTCATTATAAACCACTGCAAGAAGGTGTTGTGATTTGTAAGCTTTTTACCAAGAGTGAGGTAATCTGCAACACAAATATAGTACACGCACGCACGCACGCACGCACGCACATTAACAGACATTATCTTCTCAAGAACTCCCCAGTGTTCATTCTACCTACAGAAACCAAGAGCATCTACTTTAATTTTCCAAATGGTAATTCTAGGGCTGAAACTAATGATTATTACATTAAAGTATGTTAAGCTGTTTTCAAAGCAAGAAAATTAAACCTCTTATTATCTCTTATATGATCGATAATATCTGATATTATTGCTAAAACATTTACCTCTAACATCTACATGTGAAAAGCTCAGCTCTTTCTGCCTACAAAGAGTGAAAGATGATCTGTTGATTATTTTTTGGATTTACCAGTTAAGAATTGGAAAGCAAAATGTTTATGAAGGTCCAGAATTTGAACTGTGAAGTGAAAAGTGCCTTTAAGAGTTCTGGATACAACAAATTTATAGACAAAGAAAGTTTTTATTTCAGTTCCATTTATTTCTATAGCACCAGTTCACATCAAATTCTTTCTCAAGGCACTTAACAAAAAATAACTTCATTTCAATCACAAATGGATTCCAATTGATCCTAGTTATTAAACCGTGCACTATGCTTAATTAATTCCTGCAGTAGATTAAAATGTTTCTGTCTAAGAAAACCCAGCAGATTCATTCCTGCTGAATAAGCATGTGGTGACAATTGTTTGCATTGTGTTATTGAATTAATATTAAATATAAAATGTATTTTTGTTCAGTTCTTGCTTCATTACTGCTCTTAATCCATTGTTCTTTCAGTAAATTACCTTTTTTAAAGTTTGTATGTTCTTATTAATGATAAATTATTACCAAATTAGTTTATCATTATTTGTATCACCGATTCATCGTGATTAATCCGATTCATAACAAATTTAGCTCAACTCTGGACCCTCAACTACAGAGGCAAAACATCCCTAAAATTTTTCCACACGCCACAAGTAGGAAAACCAAACCACACACAGATCACACACAGATTTGCTCCAGACTGAGGATATGAAGCTTTTACTGACCTTCCAGCTTTTGTGATGATCATCTCAGTTCCAGCCTCGTGGAACCTCTTCCACAGCTCCCTCTCATGAAGGACCACCTTGATATTCTCAATGTTCTGAAAGAGAGCATAAAATCCCTCTGCATAACTTCAGCCATCCACTGCAGCTGAATTTTACATGCCAGCATATGAAAAATGAGATAGTAAAATATTCTAACTATGCATTTAAACACATTTAAAAACATTGCAGCATTTCACTAACTAGTGCATGCTTGGTCACAGATTGACGTCAGATATTGCTTGCACAGTCAACAAGCTTACATATTTCTAATTAAAATAACCTCTAGCTGTCAGTGAAAAATAATTGGCTTCTTTAAATCAGCCAGAACATTTGGTCAGCCAGCAGCTTCCATCTGTACCTGGTGAGGCCCAGCCGAGGTGGGAGCGCTGGGAGCTGTGGGTGCACCAAGTTGGGACTGGTCTGGAAACAAATCTGTCTCGCCGTTGGCCTGGACCCGGCTCACACGATCATCCGTCACAGCTGAAGCCTTCTCCTGCAGCATCTCTGCAGCATTACACAAATACTGAGCTGTCAAACTTAGCAGAGAGGAGATAACTCAGGGGTCAGAGAAGGGGTCAATCATGCTGCAGACCTGAAACGGGGCTCTCTTCACCAAGAGTGGCTGCTCTCCTGCGTGCCCCACCACCACCGCTGGCTGATCTCATTCAGGTTCATTTGTGATTTGAGTAATGAGGAAAATGCATTTGGTCTGTGAAACAGTAGCTTCTCACTCTGAGGAAGACTGCTTAAAAGACTGTCGGCTTTTAAGCTTTACGTTTTCAGTCTCTGGTTTGTTTACATTGTGTCTTGTTTTTTTCCAACTCATCTTTTTTTGGGTTGAATAATATTAGATGAAAATAAAAAGCAAAGCATTTTCATTGAGTCATTTTCAGTTTTCATCTTTACGTTATTAAGTAAATGCCTTATTTTTAAATCATTAATAACTATATCTTCATATTTTATTTTGTGAATGTATTACTTTTAACAACACAATTTAATTACATATTGTGATAGTTCAGTGATAACCTGAAATGCAGTGAAACTTTATTCTGAAAAATTCATCATCATGATGTGTGTGTGTGTGTGCGTGTGTGTGTGTGCGTGTGGGGGTGTGTGTCATTCTTCATATTAGCCAAGATCAGGAAATGTAAATTAACAACTTGAGTTATCAAAGAGCATCTGCTGATTATCCAACAGTCATTTAAATGATTTCATTTTATTAAGATAAAGTTATAATTATGTAAAAACGCTGTTTCGACTCTGGAACATGAATATAATGTGATACAACATTTACATTTCAAACTGGCGGGAAAAAAATAGGTTTAATAATGTGCTTTAAGATGAAAAAAATAAATGTTAGAGAGGTTTACTATGATCAGAAAAGACAGTAAAGATTTAAAAAATGAGCCAATCCTTCTTCTGATTCTTTATGAAATAATACTTCATTATTTTGGACAATAAGAGCTCTTACCACTTATAATCTATATAAAGTGCAATTAAAGGATTAGTTGATCACAGACTGCGACAGACTGGCGACCTGTCCAGGGTGACCCCGCCTCTCGCCCGGAGCGCAGCTGGAGATAGGCACCAGCATCTCCCGACCCCGTTAGGGAGGTGCTGGATGGAAAAATGGATGGATGGATGGATGGATGGATGGATGGATGGATGGATGGATGGATGGATGGATGGATGGATGGATGGATGGATGGATGGATGGATGGATGGATGGATGGATGGATGGATGGATGGATGGATGGATGGATGGATGGATGGATGGATGATCACAGATCAGAATAATAAGAACCTTCTCCTCTGCATGTCAACCTGTGTTTTGCCATCAAGGTGGAGGATTAGTTTAGTTTTAATTACTTGTTATATATGTTGATTGTCTTGTGGTTTTCTTATTTTATATTTATATATATATAAAATATATATATTTTATATGTATTGCTTGTTTTTTTTGTATTTATTTAAAGTTTATGTTAAGTCATTTTAATGTTCATTGAATAGTCCTTTCTAAACATTGTCCAGGATCATCAGATGATAAATAACCTTTAAGAAAAATCTGGTGTTCAAAATTAGATGTTCTTCCTACAAAATAAATTAAATTCATTAAATTAGTAAAAAACACATAATCACGGTTTAAATTTTCCCTTCCTAGAACTAAAATTATACTTTTAGAATTCAGCTTCAGATTGAATTTCACAATTAGGACAAAAATAATCATTTCATTGCCTGTTTGGTTTGTTTAAAGTTCGAGCATCAGGAGACTCAAAATACCCCAGATCAACAAACGTTCAGCAAACTTCAAAACCTGCCACCATGTGTCGATTCATTCCATGGCGAAAAAATTCCTGCAGGCCAACTGGTCACAGGCAAAGACTCGGCTTTTCAGACAGCTTTCTGTTACTGAATCTTTGCTTCAGAACCTCAACAGCAACACCTGCTCACAATCTGTCTGATGAGGATTGTTTGGACAAAGCTGCAGCGACCAGCGAGACATGGGAGACCCTCACTCTGCTGCTGCAGCGACCAGCGAGACATGGGAGACCCTCACTCTGCTGCAGCGACCAGCGAGACATGGAGACCCTCACTCTGCTGCTGCAGCGACCAGCTTCAGCTGCAAACTGAACACATACTCCTACATCAGTGTTACTCATGTAGGATAAGTGAGCTATTTGAATGATTTTATTTTTAAAAATCATTATTCTAGACTTTTAGAATACGTTGTACCTCCTGCTCGTTAGACTCATTCACTGTTACCTTCAGTGTAAAGTGATTGCCCACAGGTAAACCTGTGCAGTGTATCCTGCTGCTGTCTCCCAGAGCCTGAGAACCTTCTACTGTTTATTCCTCAGGGCTGACTGTTGGTGCAGTGGCTCTGTGAACACAGAACGGCCACTCTCCAAGCCAACAAAGTGGACCAGAAAGCGTGCAATGTAAACGAACAGAGACATTTGTTAAAGCTAATAAAGATAACAGCTGACAGAGCAGAAGCCACATTGTGAATCTGGGCCTTTCACTGATCCAGTAGAACCAGAAATTATGAGCCACACTCAGCTTTTTGTTTTCAGCGTCAAAGTGCTTGCGCTACTGGCTCAAACAAGCTAGAAATATATGAAATCATGCAAATGAAAACAGACTACCATCATTTCTGCATGTTCAGAAAGGCAGCCATCTGCACATTGTAATGTGTGAAAAACCCATAAAGGAATCTGGACTGTACCTTCTGCTGGTGCTGGGAAGTGTTTGCTTTAAAGCTCGCTGCTTTTAAAACACTAAAAGCCCAAGTGAAGAAGAAGTAGCGCCCTGGCCAGCAGTAATAAACAATGTTACTAATCATATGTCTACAAACTCTGACCAGGAAAAATCTCTCAGTACGGCAAACATTATTGTCACTGATCAATGCACATACAGAGGTCATGTGGTCTACCCTCTGCAGTGAATATTTTTTTAAATATTCCCCAAAGCATGTTACGAACTGACAAAAGCCACAACGTCAAAGGCTGCTACAAATTTCTGTTGGTTCTTTTGGTTCTGTTGATCGACCCGCTGTATCTGACATGTAGCCATTAGTTTCGAAGCTCAAAATCTAGACACTGTTGTAAAAAAATACATTCAAAGCACTTTGACTGTCCAGATTACCTGCTCTGAGGAAAATATGTATCCAAATTCATATTTAGGAGCAAAGAAATAAACATTTTTAAATTACAATAGCTGTACAATCTTATTGTTTGAGATAATTATTTTGGAAAAAAAATATTCCTGTGAATTATAATAATTCAGAGGAGTAATTATCAGTTTAACTATATATCTAATAACAATAATAATAATTGCTATTATTATTATTATTATTATTATTATTATTATTATTATTATTATTATTATTATTATTATTATATCATTAGTAGTAGTAGTATTTAAAAGATTAGAATTAAAGTGAGATTGCAAAAGTTGAACCCGTGCACTATTTGTGAAATGTCAATAACAACAAAAAGAAAGAGAAAATATTTAAACCTAAACAGATAAATAAATACAGTTTGAACTCAACTTAGATTATTTATATGTAATAATCTAATTACTCCAACACATTTCTTGTTATTGGTGATCAAATTAACGTTTTGGATCAGCCGAACCAGACTTCTGACCAGAATCTGACAGTTAATCTGTGAAGGGAGTCAGAGATTAGGGTGATGGCCAGGAGGCCTTCCAGCCTCAAAACCTTTTCGGTTCTCACAAAAATACCAGCGGAAACGCAAAAAGCTGGTCAGCAGTTTAGGAAGAGCTTTCCCTTTCACTGATTATTAAAAAGGTTATTAATAATTTTAGACACTCCATTTTTAATAAACGTAAATAAAAGCAAGTATATAATATATATTATAAAAATCAATTTTTACCGTTTTATTATTTTTAAGAGATACGTTTCGTTTCCTGAACAAAAGTCATTGAAATGAAATGTAAATCTAGCAGGAGTTTGAGTAAATAAAATAAAGACGTGATGAAGAAGCTGGAGCTCCGTCCCACTGTCAGGCCGACCGGAAGGTCCTGACCGCGGCTCAGAGTCCTGACCTTCTCCCCGCCGCCCTGCTCACCACGCCGCCTACACCAACACACCGCCTGACACCAACACACCGCCTCGCTGAGCTTTCAGATGCTCCCGGCAGCTGGTGAGCAGCAGCCGCTGCTGTTCATCCTACCTGACGCGGTCACCTATCATCCCCGCGCGCCGCCGATCATGACGACGATCTGTCTGTCTGTCTGTCTGTCTGTCTGTCTCGCTCCCTGCCTTCCTCTCGGTCAGCGGCTGCACGCGCAGGCAGGAGAGGAGCCCACGCGCGGCTCTGGGTCCGGTGCTGTGGCAGTCCGCTGGCAGTGGCTGGACTGTCGGCGTGTCGGTTCTGTTTAGAACCGTTCAGCTTCTCCAGAACCCCAGCTGCGTTCTGCGCCTGTGCAGTGCGCTCTCTGCGCCCAAAGGGGGGCAGGAGAGGGGGGGTTCAGTATTTTTCTTGAACACACACACAAACACACACACACACACACACACACACACACACACACACACACACACACACACACACACACACACACACACACACACACACCTATTGGCTGTCTGCAGTGTGAAAGCAACAGAGAGTGATTGGTCTCTGGCCCTCCAGTTGTCGCAGAGCAGGAGTTTCCCAGGCGGCCTCAGAACTTTAACATCCACACCGGCCTCTATGGACAAACAGTCCCCTCACCGCCTGGACCTGGATCTGGACCTGGACTTGGCTTTTCTTTGGCATTCATTCACCCAATCAGTGGGACTCATTACTGCCTCCTGACCACCACGCCATTATGGGACCACAATCCAAAACTCAGTAGATCAACAACTAAATATGAATCATAATATCAAATAAATACAATTCTGTATGATGTTGAACTTCTCACCAAAGCCAATCAGTGCCAACTTGTTTGTCCACTAAAGCGCCGCAGTAAGACACTAGACTGGACCTTTCTGTCCTCTATGGTCCCATAACATTTTATTGTAATTGATAGCATGATCATTTTCGCGCATCATGTTTTTGTCATTTAAACAACATCAGCCCGTTTGCATGAAACTTTCTAACAGGGGCCTTCATGCAGAAGGGCCCGCCAGGTTCCAAGGTCCTGAACCGTTGATGTCACAAACACAATAAATAAACAATTGAAGGTTGTTTGGATCTCATTAAATATCGGATTAAAAACTTGATTTCTTTTAAAGCTAAAGTGTTACAGAACATTTGAAAACAGTCACAACAACAAGAAATATCAGTATTTTTAAATATGTTGTTTTAGATTCAACAGAAAGATTTTGTGTCGAGCTGAAAATGTTCCAGATGTGAAACCACCGGATTGAAGTGACACACTGAGCTGTGAGCTTGTTGGACTTCAGTCTCTGCTCTCCGTTGATCTGTTGATCCTGCAGACCGAAGCATTTCCTGCAGATTCCTGAATGACTGAATGAAGCCCGGAGTGTTTAGGAGCAGCAACTGTTAACAGTAAAACTTTCCTTTTTCATTCAAATGTTTAGCTTGCGGACTCAAAATGCAATTCTTTTTTATTTTTAATAAGAAAGAGATAACATTTCATTCCTGTGGTTATGTTGGCCTCTTTAGTGGAGGCTCGTTAATATTATTATTCTAAGATTTTGTTGTTTTTTTCTTTTAGAAAAAAAACATCCGTAAGTTCAGAAATGCAGGAGAAAAACAGAAGAAAAAAAAACTACCTTCAAATTTTACATCAGTGTCTGATTTTTAAATGAAAAAAAATCCTTTAACTACAAAAACATGAAAAAACTCTCTATCACAGAAACGCCCCAACATCTCAACCCGCTGAAAAACGATTGAGTTTAAAATCCGCGGACTTTCAGGCCAGCTGCGCGTTTCCTCATTATTTATACGGGAAACTTCTTCTGCCCTGAGACGTCTGAGGAGAAATGGAGTGAGCAGAATGGCTGTATAAATATCCTGAAGCGACACTGAGCCTCATCGCGATCTGGTCACAGCTCTGCTGGACACACTGCAGTGTGTGTGTGTGTGTGTGTGTGTGTGTGTGTGTGTGTGTGTGTGTGTGTGTGTGTGTGTGTGTGTGTGTGTGTGTGTGTGTGTGTGTGTGTGTGAGCGGCCCGCGGCAGCATCACTGCGCGGCGACGGCTGGCTGAGGAGGAGGCCGCTGGTCTGCAGGTGAATTATAAGCCTGTGGTTTTACAGCAAATGGAGCGTGAGGCTGCGGCGCGTCACGTCCATAAATCAGATGCCAGAGTGACTATATATCTGCTTGTTGACGTGTGTGTGTGTGTGTGTGTGTGTGTGTGTGTGTGTGTGTGGGTGGGTGTGTGTGTGTGTGTGTGTGTGTGTGTGTGTGTGTGTGTGTGTGTGCGTGCGTGTGTGTATGTGGCAGTCTGTCGTGGCTGCTGACAGACTCTTGATTCTCTGAGTTGTTGCTTTATTCTCCAACTTAACTTCAGGCCGAACCAGGCGTTGCTGTCTGCCTGCTCACTCACATCCTCTCTGCTTCCTTTCATTCCAACCAAAAGCCATGTTTCTGGTTTTATTTTTCATGAAATTAATATCTGTAGAATTAAAAATAAACGAGTTTCCAGAGACCACTACTGGTGACTACCTGACTGGGAAGGATTTTACGCAGCTCTGCAGTTGTTTTTGTTTCTGTAAACGCCCTTATTCCAATTAGGCAGATCAATTAACCACAGGCAGCTAATAATCAGGAGATGGTCCTGCTGTAATGCTCTCTGCGGGAGCAGCAGAAAACCTGCTCTTCAGTTCTGAATGGATTTAGACAAAGGAGCGACTCCTGCAAAGTAGCGGATATTTTCCAGCGTTCAGTTAAAATATAAGACCTCTTTGATTTGTACATCTTACATTAAGAGAAAAATCCCAATAAAACTTCATTCAAACTCCAGATGTAAACAGCAACAATAGCCAGAATAAAGCAGCTCCTACCTCCTGCTGCTCCCCGCTGCTCCTCCTGCCTTTTCTGGAGACAGTCTCTCACTCAGGCAACTCCCTGCAGAAGCATGTGCTGCTATCAAAAAAAGTTCCATTTTTCTTTCTAACAGCAGAATTGTGCAGATTGTTGGAGGGCACGTGAACCTCCACACACTCCCACTGTCACGTGGTCCACTGTGGAGGTGGTTTCATTTGCAATAAGTCATGACAGAGAAATACAAGAAAAAATAAAAGCCATTTGGTCCCCAGTTATTCACCAATTATTCAGTCTAACTCTGTCACTTATTGATATCACTTATACCCTTATTGATAAAAACAGGTTTGTGTTCAACATGTTTAAATGTTGTTTGATTAATAAACAAACAAATAAACAAGATAACGAATAAAAATTAATTTGCAGTTTGTTTTTTTCTCTTTTTAACAATTTTTCTATGCTTAATAAATGCAAACATAATTTTGCTGCACCTGATCCAATAACAAACATCATTTTCCAGTTCTAGTCATAGAACTGGAAAATGATCAATACTGGTCCCTATGAAGACTATTATTTTAATAAATGTTTGATTGATGCTTTGCAAGTATTTTTTTAACAACTTCTAAATGTTAATATGTTGTTGTATTGCTATGCTGTATTGATATGAACCTCCTGAGAATAGGAGTCTCAGTTTGCTAGTGATAACAGGAACAGGCACACAGGGATTCCACCAACAACAGAAGGATCTGTCAAAGAAGTCATCAAACAAACAGACTGCTAACTACAGGGAAGGTGAATGAGTAACATTAGAATAGTGTGAAACTAATCAGAGGAAAACTGAGGATCAGAAGAAGGGAGACTAATTAACACTAAAATTAACACAGATGGATCAAACTAAACTGTATGCTAAGTAGTTACACTATAATAAACATCAGCAACACAGGAAGAGTTCAGGTTCAGCAAACAAAGATAAGCAGTACAGATTGCTGAGTTATGTAAAATAAGCTTGACATCATCATATCACTTGTTTTATCCTCTTCACATTGGCTTCCTCTTAATTTTAGAGTTGATTTTAAATTTGGACTGTTTATAAAGCTGTTAATGGCCTTTCCCCTTCTTACTTATCTGAACTTTTAAGTCTTCCTGTTCATGAGAATCCCAGAGGTCACCGTACCAGGTCATGCAAAGAAAGAAGTGATATTTTTATTGTTAGGGAAAATAAGAAAACAGCCTTTTTTCAGCTTTTACCAACATCCAGCATGATCAAAGATTCAACCTGTGATTTTTATTAAATTTTTTACATTTTCAAAGAAGTCTTTTGAAAGAAATACAGGTACATCCTTTATCGCAAATAAAGGGTGTACACTTGGTTGCACTTGTTTTTAGATTTTAAAGAGAGGGGAAGAAGCAGCCTTCTGTGTGTCTTATTAGCTTTCCCAAGGACAAGGCTAACTCTGCAACAATTTCCCTACAGACCTTCGTTCTACCTCTGACCTGGTCACCTTTGGGTCTGAGCTCAAGACTGAGCTCAAGACTCTGAGCTCAAGTCCCTACCTGCATGCAGGACCATGCAGGTAGGGACACTTCCCTTTTTTTTTTTTACTATAAAGTAAAAAAAAAAAGTAAGTCACCTTGGTTGGTTGTTGCCCGAGGTTGATCAACCAGAGGCTGACCAGAACCTGACCAGAACCTCTGGACCAGAACCTCTGGACCAGAACCTGACCAGAACCTGAGGAGAACCAACTTGATCTCAGTTGCAGTCAAACAAACCTTTTTTGATTTTGTGGGGCAGATTTGGATGCAGTCAGTAGTAAGAACAGATTACCAGCCAAACTGCAATCTTTTTTTTTTTTACCTGAAAATGTTTTCATGTCATTATGTATTAAACATAAACAAGCATAGTGGAGGGCATAATACAAATGAATAGGTATATTTACAATCACATAGTAATAAAAAAGTAAAACAAAAAACAAAAATAGTTAAATATTTAATTAATATTGATGTGTAGAATATTGTTTTGCACATAAAGGTATTGAGGCTTTTGAAAACGTCAATTCTTTAAACCATCAAACATCAATTTTTCAAACATTCTTTATTTTTCTTTTAGTGCAATCAACTCCAAACATTTTCCTATGACTTTTTAAGTTTGAAATGATTATATTGTTAAAATACAGCCACATGGTCAGTCATTCCAAAACCCACAAAATTCCAAACTTACGACATGCGTTATTAAAAAAACCTGTCTAAAATTATATTCCCCTGTGAGTTAAACTGAACATATTAAATTGCATTTCATTTATTTTATGGAACAGTATAAATATAACCCCATTAGATTCAGAGACTATCGTCTGTCACGACATCTGTTGTTCTGTTTGTTCCTTTAATCTTGTCGATTTCGCAAGAGTTTCCACGAGTGTCTGAAGCGCTCAGTTGGTTTATGTTGGCTCATTATATTAACTCTGGTCCCTCAGTAGGATCACAGGCTGCACTGCTAAGTGTGTGATCCTTAGTTTTTCAGGCTGGTCGTGTGAAAACCTGTTTTTTTTTTCCTTTCAAAATCTGGGATAGCTATTAAAGTTTATGTAGTGTGTCCCCAATTTTTACAATGAGCAAATTTGAGTTTTGAATGAAGTAGAGTTGAACCGTGAAGAGTTTGGCTGGTAGAAGAAGCTTCCTGCCAACCTCTGGACCACAAATGACTTCACGCTTCTTACTTTCATTCCATTCATGTGGGCTTCATTCTGACTTCCATTCTTCTTCTCTGTTAGCTTATAGTTGTCAGTACAGCTAACATAGAGCGAGCTAGGTATGAGCGCTGTCAGTCAGTTTTAGCTGAAAACATTTAGTCAAAATACACCACATCACCATGACCTGATCCTCCATGTGTTCAGTGCAACAGAGCTGCAGACTGTAAACCAGGTGATGATGGCAGTGCAAGATCAGCTGGATGTTCACTGCAGCATGCAGTCCTTCATCATGATACCTAAAACTATCCACAAAACTTTTACTTACTTTACTTTTACTAATTATGTGCTACTGGAATAACTGCAGCTGGACATCACATGACTTAGGCTGGGACTGTCTTTGTTTGGACTAATTTGTTGAAGTGCTTTCTAAATGTTCAATATTCATCATTAATAATGGAAAACTGGTCATTTGTCAGAAGCACATCTCTTTAAAATTTCCCTTTTATAAATGTATTTAGTAATAGCAGATATTTTATCATTGCAGTCTTGTGAGCATGTTTTTTTTATCTTTCATCATGACCTATATGAGCTCTGCAGGTTATTAAACAAGTTTTACAAATTATATTAGTTTAAGACTGACATCATTATGATTTGTATCCTTTATCCACCGTCAGTGTGGTTAATACATCATTAATTGATTAAAGAAAAAAAGAGAAAGCGGTGTATAAACTGGAGGTGATTTTGGCTCTTGCTGGCTCTGTTTGGAGGAAGCAGGGATTGTTGGATTGCTGAAAGTCTGGCCTTTGCTCTCCAGAATATGTTTTTTTTCTTAGAAGCTTGGAGGGGTGGGATGTTGGGGGAGGAGGCGCCTGTGCTTGCAATGTGCTATGGAGCTCTGTGTTTCTTATGGAGTCAAAATGGCGGGGGTTAGATCTGTGTTCATAGTCTATTAACAGGATATTGGTCATTTATTGCTCTCCTCCAGGTCAGTGATGAGGTGTTAGTATCTGCACTGCATCACAGAGAGGACGGGGTTTCATCGCTCCTACCCTCTTTAGGCATTCTGTACATCATTTTCATGGCTGATCACTTCTTTATAATACAACCAGGTAATTTTTTTGTCTTAATGTGTGTGCCTAATCAGATTATTTGGGGAAAAAGAATGCAATTTTTTTTTAAACAATCATTATTGTTATAGGTTAAGATGTCCTTGTTCTGCTGTCACAAGAATCACTCTTGAATCACATTGAAACTGAAACAGAATTCTTCAGCTGCAGTCTGCTTTAAAATGAACAATGCATGCTTTCAAATAACATTTTTATTAAAAAAACATTTTATTGTTTATTTTCTGCAACTGACACATTTCTTGACTATAAAACTATAAGTTATTTAAAAATAGACATACAGGCATTTTCTGTCATTCTTTGTTGAGTTATTATTTCTTATTTTTAAATGTACTCTCATTATTTGAACATTAGACATAGTTTCATAAGTTAAAGACTGAAACAAGAAATCTTATGATTCCTGCTGCCCATTTATCAGCAACAGTGCACTTTGTGTTCTGCAAGTTAAAACAGTAAAGTAAAGTTATCACTGCTCAGTTCTGTCAAGATTTTATACAAACTCAGTAATCTGTGGTAGATTCTATCTTTTGCCAGAGACAAAAAGTCAAATTGTTCTCTCAATAAAACTCACTGGCTCCTGAATTATGAAAAAATAATAATGCCAGACTTCATAGTCTTAATGTGTTTGCCTGCGTAGTGGTACTGTATTTTGTAATAATACTAACAATAACAATAATCTATTGACAGCAGATGAGTTTGTAAAAGTCATAATCCAACAGTGGAGCTGCTTGTAACCAAAGATTTTGACTTGTACTCAGAATTATTGAGTTTTGCCGTTTTGACTTGAAGAGAAATATTAAAGTCTTCATGTTTGTTCTGGAACATGAACAGATCTAACGGTAGTGTTTTATCTGGGGAAACAAAAACAACAACTCTAAAGGAAGTTTTGATCTATGCACTGACAGTGCATAAATCAACATGGTGTCTGCCTCTGTGTGTGTGTGTGTGTGTGTGTGTGTGTGTGTGTGTGTGTGTGTGTGTGTGTGTGTGTGTGTGTGTGTGTGTGTGTGTGTGTGTGTGTGTGTGTGTGGTGTGTGTGTAGAAACTCAATGTGTTGGGGTGTTTTGATGTCACAGAATACGTCTTCATTAAACAGAGGGATTAAGCCATGTGGTTACATCAGATCAAGCTCTAAATCCACTGTGGTCAATTAATGGAGGAGCGGTGGTTTGGGTTTCCTCTATGGCATTAAATAAAGTAACAAACAAAGCTCTGACACTCTGGGAATTTGGCTGGCTGTTTCTCCCTCTTCTGTGGGCATTTCTCTCAATGTAAACATCTTTGCCTCAAGTGGCCTATTTGTGAATATCACTTAGTGCAGTCAATCATAAGATGAAATCTTTTAAATATTATCATAGCTGACATTTATTTTTTCTTTAGGGCTCTGCAAAGTCCCAGTTCATTAGACCAGTAAATGTAGTGAAACAGCATCACAGAAGGAGTTTGCATATTCATCCTCAGCTCTGCCTCAGACAGCAGCTATGAGTGTCAGTCTTCACCACAGAGCAGTGAACCTGCAGCTCAGAGCAAGCAGTGCAACGCTGCACATGAAGCGGAACAGAGTCACTCAGTCAAAGTTTGCAACATGCTAGCAAATTTACCAACCTGTAAATTTCATTCCTACAATTAAACATAATGTAATTGTTGAAATTAAATGGTGTTATAAAGCAAGAACAGAACTACGAGTGGGTAGTTCATTATGAATTTCGAAATAAGATGATAAGAAAAAAATATTTGAGGGATCCATGTGTAAATAATTTCAAATTATTTATTTGTTTTTTTTTTTAATTTTGGATTCTTTTTCTTTCTTATGTTTCTGTTTTGTGATTCTTATCTAAATGTAAATGACACATTTTCAGTTTTTTTGAATTTTGAAAGGCTTTTTTTAATCTGATGTGTAGGACTGACCGTCCTACACATCAGACTGTCAGTCCTATGTGTCTGAACCTTTTCAGTCAAGGTGTTCAAATTGTTGTCATGTTTTGATGTGTTGATAAATTATTAGATATCTGACAGAATGAATATCAATCAATCAATCAATCAATCAATCAATAAAAAAAATGCTTAAGCATTTTCTTGCTTGAGCTCAGTGTTGAAAATATGCAAACATAGTTTTAATGTCTTTACCAAAGTTATATTTATATTATATATTTATATTTTATACATTTTATGCTTCCCTTTAGGATTATCTGTAGATAATATGGATGTAAATTCTGAATGAAAACTTGAAATAAAATGAGCAAATCTACAAACACTCTTTTATATTTCTGTATGATTTCTTGCAAACCTACCAGAGAATAGTGGGATAACAGATTATTTAATCATGAACCTTGATGCTGCAGCATAATGATCTACTTCTTGCTTATTGTAAAAAACAAAAAGGAGAGCTGTCTAATGGTACAACTGTGTATTATCCACATGAACTGAGAAAGATGCATAGCATGCAGTAAATTTCCATGTTTTCCCTCCATGTGCTCCGCACTGTTGGCCCACACCTCTGCTATTAATTAAGAAGTGGGGAAAAACATTGTGGCCAATTCCTGTTTGGGGTGCTCTACTCTCAAATGTTTTATTAATGTAGTCATAACAAAGAAATACTTTTTTTTCTTCTTCTTTGTGATGCAATGAAACGGTTCATGCTGAAGCAGCCAGGACCTGAAGCTTTTAGTGAGCATGTTCTAACTCTGTTTAAAAGCAAACTACCAGGATTACAGCTTCTATAAAACTCCTCCTGTTTATCTGGCCTGTCCCTCTCTGCTCCACCTCGTAAGCTCTGGCGTCTCACAAGTTTTTAAACAGTGTCATGCCCTTTGTTTTTCCGACGTGAGCCCCCGCACTCTTTGAAGTGGGCGCCATGTTTGCACTGTGAACGTTCAATTCGGGGCGCAGCTTGATGATATTAGTGTCAAGGTTAATTGCAGATTTCAGCTGGACTATAGAGAGGCTGCCTGGCTGGCGGTATGTAGGCATCATGTGCTGCCCGGTTCAAGATCTGGTCAGACCAATAGTCTCAGTTACACTTACATACACACTACAGCTTTTCCAGCTCCTCTGATCCCTGACCATGTGACCAGGCAGACATGGGACCTGGTCACTCCACTCAGCCAGCACAGTGGAAGCTATTTCTCAGACCTCCCAGGAAGGATCCTCTCACCTTTTTCCTTCTTGCTTGAATTGTGAGATCACAGAGGCCCTGAGTCTGGCTTGTTGTGTCTGAGTGGAGGAATGTCTCTGAAACAAGCAAACATGCATTGCAGCCTTAAATCTGAGCTGGTTTCTGAGATGGTTTCTTACCATAAATGTGAGATATAATGGATTTTCAGAGGGAAAAAAAATATATAAAAACCTGACATACCAATCACTTCTAATCAACTGGTTTGACCAGGCGCTCCTTCAATGCCAAAGGTCTCAATCAGAGCGCCAGTCCTCCACCACTATAACCTTTCTGACTCTGAGTCCCAGCTTCTCTGACAGTATTTCTGTTTTTCTTTTTGAAACACTCGGCTTCTGATGGGCCTGAAACTCCCCCTGAAGTTGGATTTTTGTCACTGTTCCAGACTCTGAGCTAAATTAAAACCAGCAGCATATATTTGCCTGTGATATTTGTGACAAAGACAAGCTCCTCTGAAATCTTCTTTGCTGTTTGCTTGAGGGGTCATTAAAGTTCAAAGGGATTGTGGGATTGTTAGGATCTACGTTTTTGCCCCCATCATCCCAGTGAGATCCTGCCAGCTTTGCTCTGTTGCTAGCAGTAAAGACTGGGAAGTGCAACATTCATCATGTTGCACTTCCCTGTATCTCTGCTTTTAATTGAGTGTGAGTGACCAGTTAGCAGTCATCTAACATGCATTTAAAATGGACTTTCTGAGGGCCTGCTTGTGTGAAACAGAGAAATCCCTTTGAGAATCTCACAGGAGAAACTCAGATGGTATCAACAATGTATCAATAAAAGTGTGGATTTTATCCAGCTACCATATCTTTTCACTAACACCATCAAAGTAACAGTATCAGTTTCTCTGTGCACTGAGAAACTGGAGATTAATGAAACATGTGACGCAGATTTTCAAACATTTCGGGGCATTAGACTCCATGTGTTCAGTTGTTTCCAGACTCTTGATGGGATTATTTTGTCTCTTGGTTTATTTTTTCAACACATGGCAATGACCAAAAATAGAAATAGTTTCCTTTTCCAAGTCCCGCTGAAAGAAGAAGTCATAAATTTCCAACTTAAGGAGTGGGAATTTTCAGTTAATTGGTATTCAATTTTCAGTTCACATTGTTGTGAAAATGTTTGCCCCTTCACAATTTCTTATTTTTTTACATGTCAAAAAACATCTATGGTCGTGAGCTTTGGGTCGTGACCGAAAGAACGAGATCACAGATACAACCGGCCAAAATGGGTTTTCTCCGTAGGGTGGCTGGGCTCTCCTTTAGACATAGGGTGAGAAGCTCGGTCATGCGGGAGGGACTCAGAGTAGAGCCACTATTCCTACACATCGAGAGGAGCCAAATGAGGCGGCTCGGGCGTCTGGTCGCCTCCCTGGTGAGGTGTTCCCGGCAGAGGCCCCGGGAAAGAACCACGACACGCTGGAGGGACAATGTGTCTCAGCTGGCCTGGGAACACCTTGGGATTCCCCCGGAAGAGAAGGAAGAAGTGGCTGGGAAGAGGGAAGGCTGAGCCTCCCTTCTTAAGCTGCTACCCCCTCGACCTGACCCCGGATACGTGGAAAACAATGGATGGATGGATGGATGGATGGATGGATGGATGGATGGATGGATGGATGGATGGATGGATGGATGGATGGATGGATGGATGGATGGATGGATGGATGGATGGATGTCAAAAAACTTCTATGTTTCAGAACATCAAACCAGTTTAAACATTAGTCAAAGACAACAGATATAAACACAAAATGCAGTTTTTAAATAAATAAAACTGCATTTTGTTCATTTGCATTTTTGAATAAAATGCAGTTCAAACCTACGTGTGTGCAAATGTGATTGATAACATTTTTATTGTGGTTTATCACAACTGAGTTCACTGTTTCACTCAGACATGTTGAAGTGAACCAAAAGATCCTCAAAAAACTCACATTCATAACAGAGATCGAAAGAAATTCAGGAAATAATACAAAAAGTAAGACAGAAAATCTATGAATTACTTTCAATGTTGCTTCTAAAGCTTTGGGACTCCAGTGAACCTCAGCGATCTACTCATGGTTGAAACATGGGACAGTGGTGAAGCTACCCAGGAGGCTGGATGACCAAAGAGTTCAGCTATGACTCGTCCAAGAGGTCACAAAAGACTCACAGCAACATCCAAAGAACTGCAGGCCTCACCTGCCTAAGTTCAGGTCAGAGGTCATGCCTCCACCATCATAAAGAGACATGGCAAAGATGACCTTCATGATGAAAACCACAGCTGGGCAAACAGAATATCTCAGTTTTTCCAGAACACATCTTGATGATTCCCAAACCGTCTAGGAAAACATTCTGTGGACTGACAAGACAAAAGCTGAACTCTTCGGAAGACGTGTGTCCCTTACATATGGAGTGAAAGTGACAAGGCATTTCAGAAAAATAAAATTATACCAAGAGTAAAGCATGATGGTGGTAGTGTGATGGGCTGGGGCTGTTTTGCTGCTTCAAGATGTGGAAGACTTGATGTGATAAATGGAACCATAAATTCTGCAGAAGGAGAACATCCGGCCAACTGTTAGTGACCTCAAGATGAAACCAACCTGAGTTCTGTAGCAGATCCACAACAGAAAATCACTTTTTCACACAAAGTTATGTCCTTTATAATGAAAACCTGCATTTACAACTGCATTGTATGTTTACTTGTGCTCTCTCAGACTGAAAAACATCTATAGTCTGATGTTCTGAAACACTGAAGTGTCACAAACAGGAGAAATAGGGAGTCGTGGAAGGAGTCCAACAGTTTTTCTCACCACTGTTTTGGTTTGATTTATTCCACTTGTGTTGCTGCTCCTCATGAAGGAAGTGACATCACCTGTTTTTGAACTTTATGATGGTTTCCTGTGTCAAAAGATAAAGGGATGGACAGTGTTGTATAAAGTACTGAAATCTCGGAGTCAAGTAAAAGTATCGGTACTGCTCCAAAATATGACTTTGGTAAAAGTAAAAGTCACTGATTGAAATGTTACTTGAGTAAAAGTATTAAAGTATCTGAAATGTCTTGTACTTAAGTATGGAAAGTACTGTAAAAATGAATGTACTCAAGTAATGTAATGAAAAGTATAAGTAAAAAGTAAAACAAGGCAAATGCAGTTTGAATGACATTTTTTATATTTTGGTAAACTTGTTAAATACACTTAAAATAATGAACACAACCAAGTGCAGACAAAATTAAACCTGCTAATAGATAAACCTGCAGCATCATTTAGTTAAGAAAATTAGGTGCTTTACCTAAACCACAAGGTTAACTTAACCTGCTTTACAACTGAACCAGCTTCTTAGTATACCCTCCAGGACAGAAAATAAAGTTTTTGTAAGCCTTAAGTTTTCCCTTTCAGTAAGGTCAGTGCTGAAAATGAGAAAAATAAATTGTCATTACAGAAAATGCGGCCAACATGAAGAAAAAAGCCGCTAGGATTACGCCACTTCACAAACTATAGGTGCACACAACCGGTCATTATGCAAAAGAAAAAAAGAATTGGGAGGAAAATGCAGCTTATTTGGCATCTGAAGAGGGAGAGCTTTTTGTTAACTTGGTGTTTAATGGGAGAAGCGAAACAGACCTCCATGATACTGACACCCCACCTACTCAAATAATCCAGCAAATAGTCTGATTGGTTAGAGCTCCGTTTGTGCAGCTTTGGTTTCCGAGATATTAAAAATTATTTTTTAGGCCATCCAAAATATATACTTTTTAAGATTACAATTACTGAAAACCTGTGCATCCTATTGGTGGAGATGAACAAGCCCAGGCAAGCAGGCTTTGTTGCAGCCAATCAGTAAGTAGGATCAAAACATTTGCGTTTCTCTCTCGCTTTTTTGTAACGAGTAACTAAACCACACATTGAAAATGTATCGGAGTAAAAGTACGCAATTAAGTTCGGAAATGTAGTGAAGTAAAAGTAAAAGTTATCAAAAATTTTCTTACTCGAGGAAAGTATGAAGTACTCCAAAATATACTTAAGTAAAGTAGCAAAGTATTTTTACTTCGTTACTATGTTCAGCATCAACATGACAGTGATTATTTATTTATGTACTAATATTGCCATGTTTCGACTCCACATTTCAACCATAACTTCTGAATTTTGAAGCTAAAGTGGACTACACACACACACACACACACGCACATGTACACACACACACACACACGCACATGTACACACACACGCACACATACACAAGATGAAAATAAATCACAAAATACATATATCTTGTGATTTATATAAACCTCCAAAGTTTTTTCAGCCAATGACTGGGCTCAGCTTCTGTTGTCTCATCAGTATGATGCTCCTTTCATAGAGAGACCGTCGTCAGCTGCTGCTTTGCCTCGGTTCTCACTCCTACCATCTTTGCTCCCAGCAAACAGACCTCAGAACTTATTAACAGAGCTTCCTCAATAATTAAACATAATTATATAATTATAGTTCTTCCCAAAACCTCTTAACTTCTAGACATGTCCGGCACATATGCATCCGAGTTTCTGCTTTCCACAGTCCTGCTAATACAATTGTGACACCATTTTATGTAGCTTTTTTCAGTCACATATCTTTGATGGAAAATCTTTATCTATATGATTTGTATTTCACACATTCAGAAAAAGTTGCTCTTATGTTGTAATATATATATCACTAGGTGAGTTGTTTCCCTAAACCTTGTTCCCATTGATGTTTGACTTTAACAATATTACCACAGAATGTCCAATCTCTTAAAATGTGCAGTTCAGGTTGTCATCTGATGCTACAGTATCAGAACAGGATTGTTACATAGTCAGGATGTTTTTAACCCAGCAGGGTTTTGTATGACTCTGTGTTTTGAAGAATTGATTCCGTCTGAACAAATAGTTCTTGACTTTTTTCTGATGCTCTTTAGCCATGTAACACTTGACAGAGGACTCACTGAAACAAAAGTGTCCAAGAGTTCAGTTCTTGGATATTTCACAGGGTCACTTTACCAGAGACCAACAGAGAACGCGCCAGTTTTACCAGTCAGCTTCCAGTTTAAAGCTCCAACTGGCTGCGTCACCTGTAAAATGTCCTTGTTCTGAAAAAAGAAGCTGAAGAGGCAAATGTTGTCTGATCGTCCTGAAGAGTCGGGGGGTTTGTGCCTGGTTCCCTCTCAGCTTCTTGACTCGGTCCACATAACTAACACTGTCATTACAGACAGTGTTAGTCTAATCTCTGCTCACTCAGTGTCAGCTCTGTGTGTGGGGCCAGGGCCATTACAGCAAATAATTTCTACCTGGTTACATGCATTTATATCACATAACTCCCCCCCTCCCCCCCTTAAACGTTTCCTTGACGATTCCAGCCTCTCTGCCTGGACACCCAACAGGCTTCTGCTGTGTTTGAAATGTGGTCTTGCGGTTGTTGCTGCCATTTTATCTAAGTCAGAGAAAGGCGCCGGCTTCGACACGGTCTGCCACTGTTTCCTTTTGCAGTAACGAGTGTCAAAATGGAGGCTACCCAGTCTGGGCCTCTGCAACCACTTCATTAGTCGTCTCACAGTGTTTGGCTTGGCTATGATTTACTGCTTTTCCCTTCAACATCTCCCAGTTTATAATTTATCTTCAGAGCAGCTCATAAGAGGATGAACCATAGTATTAACATAAAGGTTTTTTCTTCATGTTTTTTCATCAGTCATGTTGATATGGTGTTAAAAACAACTCAACTGCTCAGCAGAGTTGTTGGAAATTTTAGATAAATTTATATGTAATTTATATTTCTATATTAGAATGTGTCACCTCTAAGAAACAATGAGAGATTCCACATTTCTCTAGCTTGACTTGTTCTTTATTTAGAGGGTAAAAATCAATAAGGACCCAACACTTTTTGACTGCTATGTTTGTCAGCAGGACAAACATGTTGCAGTGAAATATGATGTAAGCCATTGCATGTCCACAATAATGTAGAACAACATTTGTTTGTGCTAGCGTAAGGCGGAGCTGGTTAATTTGCATCTACACAAATGAGAATAAAAGTGACTACTTCTGACATAATTTGGCTGAAACATCATGAAGTTTTCACTTCATGATCTCACCAGTATCAGTATTCATCACTGGATTTTATCATACTGCGTGAATGATCAGAATTCCCGTCTATAATGTTCGAACATTTTGTAACTCCAAATATTAGGAAAAGTCATTGAGGAGTTTTCTGCTGAATATTTACTTCATTAATATCTGATTTTGGAATTATTGATGAAACCGTCACAGCAACAGTTTTGTTAGTTGAAAATATTTGTAATTTATTTTCAAAATGTTGGCATAAATGATTGTTTGGCTAGAGGATGTTGCCAGGTTTTAAAACTGTTCATAAAAGTGATGAAGTCTAAACAAAACTTACTTTAGAACATGCATGGATAAAACGAAGTTATCAATGATGTATGTCTTTGCATATATTTTATTTGGGTAGATTTCCTTCCATGTACAAACGATGGAAGTTAACGAGCACTAAAAAATTGAAATGAGTTCAGTTTCTGGCAGATAACTCAGATAGCTGGCACAACTCATGCCAGGAAGCTTCAGCTCTAGAGCTTCTTTAAACTGGAAGCAAACTTCAAATATTGCTTCAATGTAAACCGTTCTCAAATAAAGATCTAATGACTGTTTTCGTTTTATCAAGTTAATGAACTGATTTCTAACAACATGTCAGCATTCTGGGTCAGTACTGGATGCTGGAATATGGAAAGCAACAATATTAAATTTGAGTCAAAATGCTTCGACTTCACACCCCCCCCAAAATAAAGTAGTTAATCTAACTTTTCTTAAATTAAATTTTACTTTTATTAAATTATTATTTGGAGGCACGTCCACTTTAATCCAGGACTTGTGTGTTTCACAATGACAGCAGAACAATGCTGTCATTGCTCTGTAAATACATTTGCATTTTAGTTTGCAAATGTATGTAACATTACATTTGCAAACTAAAATGCTTCAGTGGGATTTAAATATTTAAATATTTAAATATTTTTAAAATATTAAAAATTTAAATATTTTTAATATTTAAATCCCAAAATGTATTTTAATGGAGCAAACATTTTCTTTAGACAGTTATTCATCATTTTGTATGTATCATATAAAACTACAGAAATTAAAGTAAGTCAGCCTGCCATCTAGTGGCGGTAGAGGTGAGCAGCACCATCCTTCCAGTAAAGTTCAGAAACATGAATTACGTTTGAGATCCGGAGTTCTGCTGAGTGAAGCTGTTCAAAAATCACTTTCCAGAACATTTTACAGAACAGCGCTGTCACCAGGAGGCGACTCAGTTTCCTGCGTATTTTTAAAAGGGATATTGCTAAAATAACAACAGCAGCATGGAAACAAACTAAATTATTATTTTGTATACATACATAGAAACATTTAATGATGCAGTTCGCCCCAAGAGCTGAATCTGTCTCTGCAGCCCATCAAGCTCCGCTTGTTTTCTTTCTTCTATTCGGAGTCATAAACCGATATGAGGACAAACAATGAACTACAAGGAATGTTTTGCAGGAAATGAACGGTATAAAAGTCGTTCTTTTGCTCTCGGCTCGTTTCTGCCTTTGTGTCCAGGAGGGGGCGACGAGCCTGCGCGTCTGCTCTCATCCTGCACCTTAATATGCAAGACAAGCAAACACAGAGAAATTGATTTGAAAACATGCACAACGTTTTGCTGAATACAAATTCAGCAAGTTTGGACTCTGCTCCTTCTGATTCCCATCTCACTGGGTCTGTGGACCACGTGACTTCTGGCTGCTTCTGAGGTGTTTTATTAGATCTGCTTTCGTTAGAACTGTTCCCTCAAAGCTTTCCTCATTAACACCCCCACTTTTATCTGACAATTGCACTGTTGCACTGTCTGGCTTTGTTTATCATACTGCTTGACTGTGAGATATGAACTCCCAAAACTGTTAGAGTGAGGTAACAGGCTGAGTATTTCAGCCCTCCTCCTCCTCCTGTCTGCCGGCCCCTGCCGGAGCACAGCGGGCTGTGATTGGCTCCTGGCTGCTCAGCTGTGGACCAGTGTCAGGGCTGCACCTGAAGCCAGCAGCCAATAGGGTGGCTGCCCTGCCAGCCTGACGGACTGAGCATTCTGCAGAGCTGCAGCACAACAACACTCCCTTCAGGGACCAGGCATGTTTCCCCCGCTCTACAGGCTGCATGAAGCGCCGTGAGGCCCTTCGTGTTGTAATAGTTCCCTCTGAGTCACAGATGCAATCCGCGAAGCTTTGAGCAACTTTTCAGCAAATTAGGAACTAATTGTAGCGTTAAGATGCTGCGTCAAGTTTAAGGTTATTATGCGTAGAAGGTTCAGATTAGAGTGTATTCAGCTCTTTCGTTTCCTCTTTTTGCATTATAACCTCCGGAGCAGAACGCGAAGCAGACAAATCCAGGTGAAATTAAAGCAGATCTGGGCAGTAAAGTCTAGAGAAACACAAAACAGCTAAAGCTTCAATTTAACAAAGACATCACATAACTCCTGTTGAGACAAGCCATTCCAGCTCTTGTTCCAGCTCCACGCTTTACAGTAAACAAGCCAGACCCAACATTAAGCTTCCCAAAATACTGAGATGCCACATAAAAATCATCCTGTCATTTTGTTGATTTGGTCATTTCATTTTGGACATAAATACATGAATGTAAAATGTAAAATAAATGTAAACTGTAATTACTTATCAAATATATAAATACGTCTGAGCTCCGGACCATCTGAGTTCTAAATCCCAAATATGGCAGCAACAAATAAAACGAAATGCAAAAAGAAGAAGATATGAAATGTAAAATACATCTAAAGGTATTATCATCTTCGCTTCTGTCAAACAAAATGTTCATTTCTGCTGCAAGCATTTTCCCATCACACATGCAAAAATAACTGTCTCAGATTGATTAGATTAGAAACGGACCTGAACGTGTTGAAGAAATGTAACCCAATGTAACCCAATGAAAACAAAATAAATAAATGGTCAAAATAAACTGAAGTGTTTTTATATTATTGTGGTAAATTCATTAAACGTCCAGCTTCCTCTCATGAAGCAAAGCTTCCAGTGACAGGAGAACCATGACTCAACACTGGTTGTTGGGAATGTGGCTCCTCAGTTTTCACGCTGCCCCAACATAAATGCGCTGTTTGTCTTCTGCGCCAAAACGAACTGCGCAGCTTCACCTGCTGCCCTGCAAGCACTCAGACAACAACATGGAGCCGCACCGATCATTTCACAACTTGTGAATAATCCTGGCCTTTTTACCCCGCGCCGTCACCAGTCATTAGTTATGATCCACGGGGCCTCCACGGGAGCCTATTGATCACCCATTGACTGATTGATTTAGACAAATACTTTTCTCTCCCGGAGCGCCAGGTCCAGTCGCTCTGCTCGTTAATTGAAGATAACAGAGAGACAACAATGGCCCCCGTGATAGAATGAGAGTTTTGTAATTGTCCCTGCAGAAAGAAAAGAAAATGAAGAAGAAGAAGAAGAAGAAGAAGGGCAGGAGGAGAGGATGACGGGGAGGGGGTGGAGGTTCTCTAATTAGGAAGCGGGGTGGTGTGCAGGCTGTGGCCGGCAGGCAGGCGACAGGCGCCGGGTCCCGGACAAAAGGCTGTCTGCTGCCCCACACACACACACACACACACACACACACACACACACACACACACACACACACACACACACACACACTGCTGCGTCATGCTCACACACACACAGACTTCACACCGAAGAGTTCAGAGAAGCCGGCCGGCTGAAACTCGGTCTAATCATGTTTGTGTCGCTGAGTTCAGCTGCAGACATCATCTCTGCTAATGAAGAGCTCCATTATTATCATCAGTTTTATTTATTTTCATTTCCCGCTGGACAGACTGGGAGTTTGTTCCCACACCACGTCCCCGCTTCACACTCAAACTCTTGGATTTTGTCGTCCGGCTGCAGAGGATGTGAGAGAGCTTCCTATAAATACAGACATTACTCGACGCTTTCTAAAAATACAAGCGTGCACACAATAGTGAAGGAAGTGCTGATTGATTGTGAGCGTAACAGTGAAAATAGACCTGGGTGACGTCACACACCTAACATAACCGCAGAATAAGCGCAGGACATTTGTGATCTATTTCTTTTGTTCATGTTGAAAATGACAGGTCAAACGATGACGACGGTGAGGATGAAAATACCGACCAATCAGCTGCTGCATCAACGCAAAATCATCTCATTTCCGACCATTCAAGCCGCGTATTTTAGTATGCATGATATGTATCATGCATACATAAGCCGTATATTTCTTTTCAAATTCAACAAACCATATTAAAAATTCGACTTTCTCCTTTCATGTGATCGGCAGATGGCGCCATGGCACCACCTGCTTTTGCGTAAAAGCTCTGCGCGAGTTCATGCATTTAAATCATTCATCATTTAAAGTCACTCGCAAAATTTTTGCCAATATTTCCTCAAACCAAACATCAGGATGAAAACAAACAAACAAAAAAAATTGATGGAAGTTTTAATCACAACGATTTTTTTATTGAAAGTGTGAGAACTCAAAAAAAGAGGAAAACCAGCATAAACAAGACAGTTCCATCTTTAAATAAATTCGAGTATGAATGTTGCGCACATAAGAGGAACTCGACTTTATTAAAATAACCTGAGGTGAGTTTTTTTTTTCCTTCCTTGAATCCTTGCGGATTTCTTTCTCGTTCCTCTGTTTGTTTGTGGATGTGGACAAAAAACATGGCACACTCATCTCCTAAAAATAATATTACAATAAAAAAAAAAAAAAGCGATACAGTTGTTTGTTTTCTTTTCCAAACCAACAAGCGCTAAATATCTCCAATTTACAGTATATGTTCATTTAGCATAGGGAGGTGAGGGTCAACGAGAAGGGGAACAGGAAGGGAGCCGACAAAAAAAAAAAGAAAAACGTATATATACACGCTAATATACAGCATTGAATAAATTAATACCAATTGCATATTCTTGATCTTAGATTTATTTACAGAAAATTTTAATTACATAAATAGTTCAGCAAGAATATTTCTGGCATGAAATGATGAGCGGTTAGTCTGTTCGACGGAATTTTCACCTTCCATCCCTTTTTGTGAAATAAGCAGACCTGCCGTCATGAGACTCCTGTTCCAGGGTCGGTTTAGCAAAAAAAACAAAACAAAAAAATATATATATATAAAAACTTGGATGCTGAAAGCTTCAAATGCTCCATATATGTGCGTGCAGCTACAGGCTCACCCATACATGGGCCCCTGCAGGCCCCTCCAGACCCCTCGTGGTTCATCCTAACATTGACCACATGCCAAAGCTACTCTCTGCTCCATGTCCTTGAACGTAAGTGGTTAAAGGTTTTGATAAGCAGTTTGATTTCTATTGCTGTAGAATTGTAATTTAGGATTTTTTCCAAATCATTCTTAGCTCATTTAGAAAAGCATGATGATGATGTACCTGGTGGGTTTGAGCAGAGGGTGTCAAACAGCAAGTGAAAATGTCTCAGAGAGATTTTCTCTGTAAACCAGTCAGCACGGTAGGAAACCTTCAATACTTGTGAAGTTTAAAACAAAAAAAAAAACAAAACAAAAAAAACAGATTTCTTATAATGACAGGCTATATTTTTCTGTACCCGCAGCTTTGTTCTGAAAATATTTTTATAATTAGCCTTCATAGACTCTCGTCTGTCAAACCTCTCATCTCAGTGTCTGTGAAGTGCTGTATAGTCTGGTAGTCTTCACCCCAGACACAAAGTCCTCATCACTTTGGAGAGTCTGCAGTGGGAGAGGGTTCCCGCTGGCCCTCCAGGCCACTGACCAGTCTCTGAATGCTCTGCAGCTCGTTTACAGAGTCCTTCATGGAGGTTTTGGGAGAGGCCACCCTTCCACCCAATCCCCCTGTCTTATGGTTGCTGTGGTGATCTGGGGCCGGGCTGCTCTCCCTGCTGCCAGGTTTGGATGACTCGTTGCCCAGGCTAAGGCTGCTGGGTAGGCCGGTAGTGAGGAGGCTGGAGCTCTGGGGCAGCGACACTGGGAGCTGGTAGGGGTTGAAGCGTAGGCGTGGACGGGACGAGCCCAGGAAGGGATTTCTGGAGAGCGGGCTGGATGTGCTGGTCGCAGGGAGAGCCGAGGCCGAGGCCGAAGCTGCAGCTGCTGCAGCTGCCATGTAGGTGTACGGATACGGGAAAAGACCTCCAAAAGGAGGCATGGGGATGCCCTACAACACACAAGAGAAACAACTTAGAGAAATTTTCCTTATTCACCGCAGGAATTTACAAGGCAGGGCTGGAGTGACACCAAAGCAGTAAGCATCTTCATCATCTGAGCAATGTATTATATTATCCTCTATTTCAAACCAAAACAACAACAACAAAAAAACATGTGTTTATGAGTAAACTCTTCTAAATTAACAATAAATTACTTAGGAGTTCTACACGCTTTGTGCATTTTACTGTTTATTCTTATAACATTAACTTAAAAGAGAAGGAAAAAAAACTGCTGATTCATGGTAGGTTAGTATGTAAAGAACTGTGCAAAATGAGGTCAGAATAAACAGTAAGGTGCCTAAGAAAGGAAAATCTAGCCTAACTACACTCAGGTCTAAGCTCAAGGGTTTCTGCTTTGCTGCTGTCAGGTAGTCTGATAAAGCTAACAGAGGTGCAACTTTCTTGGTCTGTGTGACCCTCCTTACCTGAGAGGCAAGCATGTGCTGAGACAGATGGAAGGGGAATGGGTTAGGAGTTCCTCCTGTGCCCTGGGCGGAGAGGCTGCCGTTTTCCAAACCACTTGCTCCTGAAACAGAGGCCAATAGATGCCCCATTCCCATAGCAGAAAAGGCTCCAGGGGCCATGGCAAACTGGCCGGGATGAAACAAAAGCGGCGATCCGGTGCTCAGGGGGTTAAAGAACTGCTGACTGTGGAGCCCAGACAGAGCCAGGCTTTGTAGGTGACCTGGGCTGAAGTGCGAGGGGCTCTCAGTTTGGACCACTAGAGGGGAGAATGTGTCCTTAGTGGCAGTGGTGCCTCCAGCCTCAGCGTCCTTAGTCAACACCTCTGTGTCCTTCCTGTGCCTGCTCTCTGCTTTGTCCTTCTCTAGATTCCTTATACTGAATATGGATTCATCCTTCTTCTCGGCACTGGGCTGGTCCCTCACACGCTCCTCACACCTGGAGCTGTAAGGGGACACAGGTTCAGTGGCCGGGCTGTTGGAGCCTGTGCAGCGCTCGTCCTGCTGCTCCAGCTCCTGCTCACTGTCTGTGAGAGTTTTCTCATCTGAAACACAGAAAGTGGGAAGATGCATAAGTCCAGTTCCCCACCGAACAAATGAGCAGAGAATGAAAAACAACCAGACATCTTCTAAACATCAACAGTTGCTCTCAAAATGAGCAGCATGAGCAGCACGATATAGCCCGGATTAAAAATCCATGGGATTTTAAAGTTTGTGGTGTGTATTTTGATGTGTTTTGTTTCTAGCGAAAAAAAATAAAGCAATGGAATTAGGCACAGATTGTAGCTATTAAATATTTATGCATTTAGAGTAAAAAAAATGTGTCACAAATATGTTGGAAAAATGAGATCTGGAGGAAAAGAGGGAGAAAAGTTTTATACATTTTTTCAAAAGTTCAAAAATAGAGTTTTAAAATCCAAACTGGATCTTTTCATCATCATGTGTCTGTGCGCACTAGGTTCACTCAAAGTTAACAACAACTATTATTATTATTATTATTATTATTATTATTATTATTATTATTATTATTATTATTATTATTATTATTATTATTATTATGTTGCTGTTGATCCCGCTGGTAAATACAAAGTTTCTTGTAAAATAGCTGAATGATGAGGGTCAGAATATGAGCCAATTCGATGAATAACATCATGATGGATTAACCAACACAAGGTTCGGACTGAAGGTTCGGATTCCGTCATTCATCCACAATGATTAATATTACTGTCCTGCCGCCAGACAAACAGACAAACAGCAGGATAATGTTTCTCACCTCGGCTGGGCCTGCTGAACCTTAGCGGGCTGGTGCTGGCGCCCAGCGGGGAGTGGGCTGCATCTCGGCCGGCCTGAGGCTCGCTGGAGGAGGCGTCCGAATCCGCGCCCTCCCGGTCCGCTTTGCATTGGTCCTCATACATCCGCAGCGAAGGCATGGTCAGCTGTTTCCTGTAAATAATAATAATAATAATAATAATAATAATAATAATAATAATAATAATAATAATAATAATAATAATAATAATAATTCCGCAGTATGGGGGGCACGCATGCGCACATGCACTCATTTAGCAGGTGTTGGTTCCGTACCTTTTCTCTCTCCTGCCGTTGCCGGTGTCTCTGAATCCTTTAGCAAAAGGGTTGTTGTCGATTTTCAGCTGCGTTATCTGCCCAAAAAGCACAAACAAGAAAACACGTTTATTACATTCAGTTAAATGAAGCCCAGTTGGTTCCGCCAGTTGGTTCCGCCAGCTGGTTCCTATTGAAGGAAAACGGCTGGGATTAACTCAGGCCCAGAGCTGGGCAGCGGCCACTGCTGCCCTGGATTTGCATTATTAATAAAGGTGTAAAATGGGGGCGTTATTCTTATCGGCCCCCAGAGAGAAATTCTACTATGAAATATTCTTCATGGGCCTTGACGAGTCTTTAATCGTCAGCAGGGAAAATGGTGCCATACTGGAACAAATAATTAGAATCATAATAATTAATAATGCGATTTGGATCGTAGTTGGGAATGCCACGTGTTCTGAACCAGACCGGGTCTGGGTCGACCTATGACCGAAGACGGAGCAGAAAAAAAAAAAAAAAAAAAAATGCCTGTTTTATTTTCGGGGCTCCTGGAGGCCCTCAGAGCTCAGCTAATAAAACGCTTCCGGCATTTTTCAATCGGAACTGACAGAATGTCCAGGAACTCTCGTCAATCCTAGACCTCTAATCGATGGTGACTCTTCAGCACAAACTTTTACAAAGAGCCCCAGAAACACATGCACCTCGGATTCCACCCGTCCGGAAACAAACCCAAATTACCCTCAATACTGGAGATAAAGGCGCACAAAGTCAGCTCCGAAATAACAGTAATGTTATCAATAAGCATGTATTCTAGACAAAATAATGAATGAATGAATGAATGAATGAATGAATGAATGAATAAATAAATAAATAAATAAATAAATAAATAAATAAATAAATAAATAAATAAATAAATAAATAAATAAGATCAAATTGATTCTACTTGAAGCCAAAAATTAACCAGACACTTTTTTATTGCAATATTTACTCAACCAATTTGTTTATTACGCATGTGTTACGCCTCCATGCCGGCAGAAAACACGCGGCCAAGACCCTGTGAGATAAATCTTCTCCACACACAAATCCAAGCAATTAAAAAAAGCAAGAGGAACATGGGAGTCCTAAGCAGGAAAATTAGGCGACCTACAAAATCAGATTAAGTCTTCAGGGTTTTTGGCGGCTGTGCTGGGGGAGGGGAGGTGGATGCATGCAGGACATTTATTATGCAAACCATAGCGGCCATAATAGTGGCCGCCGGCGGACGTTGCAGGCGGCAGCGGCTTACCTTGTCGTTCTGGTAGGCCGTCACCGCAACGAACTCGGTCTCCGGGAACACGTAGGTTCTGAAGGTGCTGTAGGGCAGCTTCAGGATGTCGTTGGCCCGCACTATGTGGAACCTGGGCTGGTACTTGTGCATGGAGTTCAGGATGGTCTGGACCAACACACACAAAGAAGCGCAGCTTTGGCGTAAATATCGGAGCATGACTGAGGCTAAATATGCAGAGGTGGATCATCCAGCGCGCTGTTATAATTACTGGCCACATAACACTTGTCTGTAATTAGTTCAGGGTAAAGGGACAGAAGCAGAGCAGGCCACACATGTTGTCATAAGGGATCAGAACCACAGGAGGGGAAAAAAAAACAAACAAACATATTAACACTTTTAGTGGGGGGAATTTTTTTTATTGAAATTATAGATATTTAGCTGGAATTTTGGAGATTATTTCGACGATTATTAAAAAAAAGTAATTGTGAAATTTGACGTCAAATGTTTAGAAGTTTTAAATAAAACTGGCAATAAATGTGAAAAATAATATTATGCTAATTTTATAGAACATTTCCAACCAACACAGGCACATTTAAAAGCATGAACACAAAAGTCTTGCTGCAGCTTTCAAAACGACTTGAGCTTCAGTTTGCTCTGCAGCCGGACTCTTTACATTTCATTCAAATAAAATACACCGTATAGGAACCATATTAGTAGGTTGACATATTATAAAATATTATTGAGTAACAGGCTTCTTTGCCTTTCACACACATTTCATTTTGTTTGTCTCTGACCCGATTCGACAACACACCACCGCTAACACTCTTTTTTTTTCTCTTCCCAAATCTTCCTCCCAGCAGCGGCAGCAAGGATCCGAGGAGCAGAAAAACACAGCCTGCCTCTAAACCAGCCGAGCCGCGATGGAAGGAATAATCTCTGTCAACAACCATGTGGGCAAGCAGAGAATATTCGAATTTGGATTTCGAAGAACTTTTGCTTGATTTTTATATTTAGAATAGTTTGTATCGCAGTGAAGCAATGTCTTAGCTGTTATTCCCGTCGCTGACATTTTTTCTCTGACCCACTTTCCAAATCATAAAACTGTTTCCTGACCTAAACTTCACCACTAACATCATTACGTCCAGCCCAAACTCCCACTTGCGCACATAAAACGAATAATTCCGCCTAGCCAACCGCTTTCACGCTGATTTAGTCTACTTACAAATCCGTGCTTGTCCGAAATGTTGTTGGTCAATTTGAGTTTGTGGAAGGCAACAGGCTTGGCCATCCACTGCTCGCCGGTGGCCGGGCTATCCGGGTGGATGTACATCCTCTTAGGCATCTCCGGGTCGGCCTTGCCCGCAACCATCCAGCGGGAATTGTGGAACTTGTAGCGGCAGTCGTCCGCCGCCACGATGTCCATCAGCAAGATGTATTTGGCTTTTTTATCCAGGCCGTTTATCCGCACCTTGAACGGGGGAAACATCCTTCTGCAGAGGAGAAACAGGGGAAGTCACCGCGGCGCCTCGACGCAGTGGAGAGGACGCAGGAAAACCACAGCAGCTGTCCCATTTGATTTTATTACAGAGAAAAATCCACAGTGTGTCTGTTCATCTCTCTCTTTCTCTCTCTCTCTCTCTGTGTGTGTGTGTGTGTGTGTGCGTGTGCGTGTGTGTGTTGTCCAGCAGTGTATTTATGAGCACACTGCTTCACCTCCCTGCGTTTTGAAGTGACAGCCTGTTTATAAAAGCCAGAAGCTCTGCTGTCTCCATGAACGCAGTTTGAAAGATAAAACCCGATAAAAGCTCAGAACACAATCCCCCCAAAATACCGCAAATATGCTCTTTGACCCCTGAGACGGGCGAAATTACACTGTTTGTAAATAAAACACAGTTTTAGCCCCACGAAGCTAACATTACAAAAACAAAACAAAAATATAAAAAACAACAACAACAACAACAAAAACCCAGAACAGAAACTACATTTAAAGCAGAATGTTTTGGGTTTGGATTCTGGTTTTTACCAGCAGCTCAGACTAACCATCTGTTGGTGAAGGCCTAACGCAGCATTTACTGGTTGCTGCAGCTTAAATCTAACAAGTTTTAGTAGTTATTTATTTTTGTCTTTAAACGATTTTTCTATAGGAAAACTGAGACTCGGTTTGAGGAGTGATTAGAACTCGGAGGAATTCTTACCTCCCAGACTTGGTAATAACCATCTCCGTTCCAAGTTTATGAAACTGGTCCCAAAGATCCTTGGCTTCCAGGGTTACTTTGGGGTCGTCATCCACTTCCTCCTCGGGCTCCAGGCTCTTCATGCTGCGGAGATGAGCCGCCTGATGGTGGCTGAGGGCCGGGTGGAGTCCAGCCTCCGCCGCCCCGGCCAGGCCGTGCTCCGGGATAGGCTTGGTGAGCGCCCCGGGAGGAAGGCTGAGCGCCGGGAAGAAGGAAGGCTGCGCGGCTGCTAGAAAGGCGGACATGGGGAAGTCGGTCGGCCGGTGTGGGTGGAAAGGGTGATAAGCCATCGCAGTCCCTGTGAAAACTGGATCTCTCATCGGTGCATCCACAAAAAGCGAAGTGAAACAACGATGGATGTTTTAGTAGTATCTCCGCCCCGACCCGGAGCCAGTGTAGCTCTGCACTTCGACGGCAGATAATTTCTTTGAAGCGGCGCAGACGGCTGCAGCCTCTTGCCAAAACACTCGACGTGTTGTCGGGAAGAAAAAAACAGACCGGAGTTGCTGCTGGTGTCTTTTTTCCTCCTTCGGTTCCTCGGCTGCGTCCTTCAGTGTCGGCGGCGCTGTGACGGCTCAGCCCGGCTGCGCAATGTCTCCTCTACTTCAGTCATTCCACCCTGACTGAAGAGATGTGGCCCTGTTCACTGCTGATCTGTTACTATCTCACATGTCCTTCCTGCCTCCATCCCCAGCACTAATGAACCAAGCCCCTTTGATTGCTGATTTTACGCTTTCTGGACCAATTGTGGGCCCCTATAGGCGTGGTTCTGACAGCTCCGGCCAGACTCTAGGAGAGGAGAGGAGGAGGGGTGGAGGGGCAAGAAGGTGTCGGAAGCATTAGCAGTAAGAAAACATGTCAACAGAATAAAATATTAACCAATGACAGGAAAGATTGGGAAATCCCACCCCCATTTCCAAGCCAAACACCGGGTCAGCCCTCAGTGCTTGGCCGGTAGAGGCATCATCTCTCTCGGCTTGCGTTTTTACAACGTCGCCTCCGGAAAAAAAAAGCAACCTGTCCACAGACTCATTGTCTACATACTCACCTCTGAGCAGGAGAGCAGCTCCGCTGCTTCACAGTCTGTTTCAGAACAGGAAATCCTTGACTCGCAGCTGTCTGAGCATTTCGGAGAGTCTGATCTCCCAGAATCGCTGCTCTCTGCAGCCGCTCTCCATATTAACACACACTGTAGTTATTGGTCGGCTGTTTATTGCGCGTAGGGTGGATTTGCTTCACACTGTGCCGGCTAGGGTTAGCTATGCCTCGCCTCAAACATCCCCAGCCTCTTCGGGGAGAGAGAAGCTCAGCCTGGCCGTGTTTCCTGGTCAAGGTGTCGGGGAGGCAGCAGCAGCAGCAGCAGCGGTGCACTGAGGGCTGGAAGAGGCACAAGCTGCGTTAAAAAAAGAACAAAAAGAGGAAACGAAAAGAATCACGATGAATATAGTCTGAGAGAAAATTCAGGGAGGAAGAAAGCGGTGAGTGTCCACTTCAGTGAAATTCTTCCTTGTTTAGCAGGTGAAAGTTTATTGAACTTCTCTTCTATTTCTTTTTGTGATTTGACTTGTGTTGTTGCCGCTCATGTTTCCTTCTGCGTCGCTTCTGCTTCCACATCAAACAGACGCGGCGATGACATGATTTAGTGCTGAGTGGGATCCGACAACAGGCCGCGGCAGCGCGGGGTCTCCGGCGGCTCGGATCCGGTTAAACGGTGCGGACTGTGCGGGGATTGGTCTCCCGCACTCGCCGGCCCCCGGACGCCCTGCTCCGCTGAACCTCCTCAGGAACAGCGCCGCGCCGCGTCGCGCCGCGCTGCGGCTCCTGCTGAACTAGGACTCGGGTTGTTAGCGAGCCGCCCGGCGCCGGTCGGCTGATGCACCGCAACGAGAACAATCCCCTGTCTCTTTGTATTCACCCTGAAGTGTTGCATGTGCGAGCCCCTCCGGCCCCCTCTGCTGCCTCATCTGCGGCTCCGCTCCACTTCTCCGCCTCGGTCATGACTCGGTGTCAGATGTGAGCTGTCTCTCTTTTTCCTTTTTCTTTTCGTTCTTTTCGGGGAAGCAGCTGCTCTGCTCGGGCCACAGGCGTCACTTAGAAAACAAAAACAGAAACAAAAAGTGATCCTGTCCCTGAATCAGACAGAGGCGGCTGCTGTGAAGGCTGGAAGTGAGCCGCGTCTCTGCCGCTTCCGCTGACAGCCGCTAACCCCCCCCCCAAACAAACAACAACAACAACAACAACAAAAAACCATCAGAAAAATAACGGTCTTTGGCTCCAAATGTGTTTTGAAAATGATCAATATATGTACAGCTCCAATTAGCACGTCAGTGGTATTATGTATCTAAACGAATTGTTCTTTATATTTTGCCACTTTATTACAGAAATGTGCAAATAATAATAATAATATTAATCATATTAATAATAATAATAAAACTCAAAAGGTGCAACGCTAAATATGCACTCCTCTTAAAAATGCTGCAGCAGTTGCATGAATGATGTAGGCGCAGGAGTTGTTTGCACATCTCCACCGCGGTACACACTTGTTGCTCGGATTTTTCCAGGTTTCTGCAGCCACGTACAAGTCGTGAGCATGCGGGCGAGACTGCGGCTTCCAGCAGAGCCAGGCCTGCCTGGGAGGAAGCAGGGCTGTGAATGAGAGCACGAGGATGGGCTGGAAAAATAGTTTCTCTCATTCCTTATCGAAAATGCATGGCATAAAAAAAAAAATCCTACTGGAGCGTAAGAATATATCTAAGGAGGTTTCCTTTCACTTCTCTCTGAGTCAGGCCTCACCTGCCCGCTGAGAGGAGAACCTCCAAGACCTGCTGGGCTGACAGGGATGAAGGAGCAGCTGATTTTGTTGTTTTAAAAGCTGACCAGAGCTTCACTGAGAGGGTAAAAACGAGCAACACATGGAGAGGGGATAACGGTTTTTCTGCCGCAAAACTCAGCTGGATAATTGTATCAACAATGCTGGTGCAAATTAGTCACCATTTATTTGTTCTGTGCCCTCAAACGGCAGAGAAATCTCCATTACGCGCGATTTAAAAGTCATTAAGTCGAAAGAGGACTGCTGGTAATTCTCGGGGCTGTGTGCTGACAGATTAACACATCCTCCGTGTTGGGGATTAATGGAAGCAGACAGTAAATATGCTTCTTAGACCCGCTCTTTGTGGTTGTGTCCAATAGAGATGCAGAAATAGGGAAAACAAACAAACTTTTTGAGGCTGTTGTTCCTGATAGTAAACAATCGAACAGAGGGAATGATCATGAATTACTTTTTGGAAGGTTAAACATGAGACATCAGCTCTCGCTGCAGCTCATATTTAAAGAGAATGAACTGTTTGCGTGGTGCTTTTCATGCAGGAAGTTGACAGAAGCTTTTGCGTGAGTGTCCTTGATTTGCCCGCTCAATACATCTCAGTGCGGCTGCAGATGTGGAAATGAGCGTAAAAAGCGCCTCCAGTCTGGATCAGCGGTCCCTGGATCAACGATCCGGGCCCAAGACGCTCTAATTACAACACAACCGGATGGTTTTGCGCCATATTCGTCCATAAACGAGTATTGTTGTGTTGTTCCTCTCCTAGACATTGTTCCCTTCTTCCTTTCATCTCTCCATCTTCTCCTCCCATCTCCCTACATCATCTCTCTGGCTATATTTAGCGGCTAGACTGAGGCCTTGGCGCCAGACCGTTTAAGACCTGTCAAAGTCCCTCATATTTCCCCTTGTCACATGGACCAGCGGCCCTCTCCTCCTCCTTCTCCTCCTTTTCTCTTTTCCTCCTCCTTCTCCCTCCCACTCCACCCATAGCCACTAGCCCTCCTCCCCCTGTCTTCTCCATTGCTTCATCTCTTCCTCTTCCTCCTCCTGCTCCTGTTCTTTTCTCTGTTTCATGAAATCAGCTCTAACTTGCGAGAAAGCGCCACAGTTTTTTTTCTTAAATGAGCGCAAACAGCGTAAAAGAGTTGCTGTGTCCGCGCAACAGTTTGACGCCTACATGAACCCACTTCCGCAATGATGCGGACATTTTCAGTGAAAGTGGCTTAATGATTTGCTGCTCTGCCGTGAAAACCCGGTGACAGGTGGGTGACCAGGCGGGGGCGCTATGGTGACCCCCCTGTCGGAGGTGTGAGATCAGCCTCAGACAGTCTGAGGAGGTCCGATCAGGTTCAGTGTCACGGAGTGTCAGAGAAACTCTGCTCCTTCACACTGAGCGGACCGACAGGATTCATTTCAGCTCTCCTCATCACGGCGCGTCTGAACTGAACCCCGAGCTGCAGAAAGGCCCCGCAGGTGGAGGAGCCTGTCAAGACCCCAGACTGAACAAACCCAAAGAATGACAGCGGTATCCTTTCATAAAAGCTCAACGGATCTTTTTGAATAGCAAAAATCACAAAAAA
This sequence comes from Poeciliopsis gracilis, assembly GCA_911649635.1. NCBI lineage: Eukaryota > Metazoa > Chordata > Actinopteri > Cyprinodontiformes > Poeciliidae > Poeciliopsis > Poeciliopsis gracilis. The sequence goes on from CAJVRI010001138.1 coordinate 283,799, forward strand.
ACACCAAAAAAACAAACAAACAAACAAACAACAAAAAAACCCCGAAATAAAGCATCTCTGCTAATATGTGTATATAAAACGTTTCCAGTGAGAGTTCTGTAGTGATTACCAATTTAATCTGATTTCATATCCATCTTTTCTCAATTTTTTTTGTTACTGTGTTGTTATATATCCAGTAATTCAACCAGCTGCTCTGCTCTGGATCAAAGGTGATCCAGAACATTTCGGCCTCTGCGCAACAATTTCTAGTAAAAAAACAAACAAACAAACAAACAAACAAACAAACAAACAAACAAACAAACAAAAATCTCTACATTCAGTTTCTATCACACATTCACCCTCTACTTATGTCTTAATATTACAATTTAGTGCAATGTTCCTTTAAAAAAAATTCCGAACGGCGAAAATCGACCTTTAAAATGTCAATAATATTTAATATGTGTTCCTGCGCAGCAGCGAGGTATTATGGATTAAAATAATGATATTAAAATAAGTGCTCAAAAAGCCCGGGAGTAACCGCGCTATAGCAAACTGTATGGAAACGGTTTGGTTTGATTATTTCCCTTCTAATCACAAAACCTTCGGGCTGACTCAACCTGCTCATTCTCGTTTTTCTGACTGTCGAAACATAAAAGAACAAACAAAAAAAATGAGGGAGAATTTCCAAATGTGAAAAAAATGAAACAAGGCGCAATATCGGACAGCAGCTGGAGAGTCCGCTGGGCTCATCACTGTGCAGTCATTCACACACACACACACACACACACACACACACACACACACACACACACACACACACACACACACACACACACACACACACACACACACACACACACACACAGAAAAAAAATCAGGCAGACAGAATTGAAGTCATGTATCCTCCAAATTGATCCTATAATGAAACTTTGCAGTTTAGTTTATTATTCTAGCGTTCAAAGTTTTGCTGCTTTTGTTTTTTATTTTTTTTAACACATCTGGAGATCAGCGTATCATAAATATATGACAGTATAAAAAAACAACAACAACAAAAAAACCCACACACAAAAAATTTAAAAATAATTATAATAAAAGCAGTGTATTTCCATGAGTTTCTACTCCAGAAAATAACCTGTTGCTAACTTTAAAGTCAGGGGTCAACCTCGTGTCCCCCCTCCCCACTCTCTCCTACCAGGTTGCGTTGATCGTTGATCACCAAAATAAAATAAAGCGTTACAAAGAAAGACTATTTTCAAAAAGATGGACGTTTTCTTTATTGTACTATAAAGGAACCACAACATATGGAGTCCAACACATTATGTTTTAGGACCAAGGAAAATAGAAAGAGTTTTAACAATCAAAGATGCATTTTAAAAGATGTTTATGAAAACTAATAAGCCTGATTAAAAAGACAGCAGGAACTGCTAGTAATCATTAGCATTAGTGTCACTGAGGAAAGTGGACATACTAACAATCTCAAAGTAAACAGAAGAGCTTCTAAAACGAACCTTCCCCACAGTTTATGTATAGACATATTGCTCATTTCTGTCTTATTTGTGATCAGACATATTGAGGCCCCAGGAGCCCCAGGAGCCCCAGGAACCTCAGGAGCCCCAGGAACCCCAGGAGCCCCTGAAGCAGCACATGCAGCTGCAGGTGAGTCTGTGTCCAGCGTGTCCTCGTTGGCCCCTGCAGATGATGTGAATTAAGTGGCCCCGTTTCTTCAGACACCTCTCAGGTGACTGATGCTGTAAAACACAGCGCTTCGCCTCTTGTTGACGGACTCCATGCTAAACAACATTTATCTCCCCAGGAACCGGTGAGATAAACCGGTTCCTCTGTTGAGCAGCGGCGAACGGAAGCTTCCTCTGGAGGTAGGAGCTGATCTGATCTGCCTCCATTCACCCGCCTCACACCTCCACTTGTTTCATTTAAAAAAAAAACAGAATTACAAATTACAACGAACAATAAGACGTGAAAAAAGAATATAAAGATCACGAGGTTATTAACTGCTTCCATGTTTGAGTTTCAGCTCACAGGGTGCTCTGGTTCAGACTCAGCAGGTGGTCAACATGGAACTCATTGGTCTAAGACTCATAGCAACCTTCTTTCTTTTTTGAGTTATTTATTTATTTTTTTAAAAAATGTTTTTAGTCAAAGATATTATTTGCATTGCTTTTTTACAAATAAAAATATCCAAAATTCTAAAAAATGTTCTATTCAAGTTTGTTTACGTTGCTGCAATTTGCAACGAATCTGTGTGATGATGTATTTGTCCAGTTTGGTGGAGGATCTTTACAGACTGAAGGAGTAAAACATTTGGACAACAGCAGTCTTATGTTGTGTGCATTGGTTCAGATGATTTTGGCAGATATTGTCTGATGTTGAGCACCATGACATAATGTAAACCATAAATTCAGAGGTCAAACTCTCATATTATGGAGATTAAAACACATGCCAGACCCTGTGACATTAAAAATGTCAGCTTCATTCAATCACAACAGCTTGAAAAAAAGTTATTCAGCCATCCTGAGGTATTCCTGGTTTATGTGAAGCTGCACATAAAACTGTTACAATATATGACTGTTTATATTTATTTTGACCAAGTCAAGTTAAATGACTTGGTCTCAAAGAACACATTGTTCAGTAACTCCCAGACAATTTCCACCTGTGATATAAAAAAAAACAAAAAAAAACAGCTAAATATAAAACAGAAATAAACAAAACGCTTTAAAGTGTGTTTGTTAATTTATTTCTGGTATCCTTGGCAACAGGACAGCATAAGATGAGAATGATTGCAAGGAGGCCATTCTCCTCAAGGAGTTGGAGTTCATTATAAACATAGAAAAATGTAAATACCAGTAGAATTTGCTACACAATTTCAAGAAGGGTGTTATTATTGTAATTTTTTATTTTTTAATTGACTTTTATAAAGAATTTTTGACATGGCTTTCCTTCTTTCTTTTTTTTTGCAAATAAAGATAAAGACTGATAATTTTTTGATCATCCATTTACATAATTTTATTTGATCAGAGATGGATAGTAAATAGATATAGTTTACTTATGTTACTTTTTGGACAAAAAATACTTTAGTAGTTTCCTTCACGATACTTTGAACTTTTTCCAAAGTGGTGTTATCATGTCTGGATCCTCCAACTACTGCGAGTAACTTCATAACTTTACTGAATGAAGAACAAACATTTTTTAACCAAAAACAAACCAGTCACACATGAACACAATTAGGTCAAACTTCTGGGTTTTTACACAAACCTCGTTATTCTAATATTTAAGTTTTATCTGCTGAGCATTTTATGCCTTTTGAAGCTCAAGAAAATACAGCAAACTCTAAATACTATGACTAAAAGCACTTCATCCTGGTCTAAAACACACACACGCACATTTTTTCTTTCTGTTATTTGTTTGAACTGTATGAAATTTTTCATCTTTAAAATAATAGACTTGCACTATATGTATTTGTCTGACTGATTGCTTGTTTTTTAAATAATTGTCCAAGCCAGGTAGCCTGGTTACAGAACATGTGATTTTGTGTTTTGGTCAAACGCAAAAAAAGACAAAAAAAAAAAAAAAAGCTTTGTGTCACATTTCCAAAGGGTACGTTTAGCCCCTTTAGCCCGTTATTCTTTAAATGGAGCCAGAATTATTTTCAAAGCAGATTAAATTCAGAACAATTCAAAATGTAAGTCAGTTTTGAACCCAAACCTTTCTGTTTTTACTAGAAAGCTGACGATGAGGAGGAGTTATATTTTTTAGCATCATGAATCCAGTGTCACAAACATGAAGTTGCTTATTTAAAACATTTCTTCAAGGCTATGGAAAACTGCAATTACATTTTCCCACCTTTTTCCCCTCTTTTCCATATTTTCCCTTCTACAAACAAGAGTCTTGCATCATTAAATTGAAGAAACGTCACTAAATGTGGAAAAGGTTAGAAAATGAGTTGTCAAAATCTTAACCATTTAAATCTTATAATTTTAGCAGGGGAGTGGAGGTTTTGTAGCGGCTCTTGCTGTTGTCAGTTCTGTTCTGACTGATGCTGTGTGTGGTTGGTCTTCAGGGGGCTAACTGGACCTGGTTCTGTTCAGTCGGGGCTTTCATATAATACTCAATCACTAGAATTTAAGAGTCGTGTTGAAACAGACACTTTGGTAATCTTGGAAAATATATAAATTTCAAGGTACAATCACTTAAAAATAATTAAATGAAGGACAAATATCTAATGGATGCAGCATTTATGTATATCGGGATACATGGCTTTAATGTAAACAGTGAAATTCTGTGTATTTGTTCTGCTACCAGTTGTGTGAATGTCTCCCATTAAACTAACTTCTGACTGTAAAGTTGTGTTTTCTCTTTGCTGATAGTGGGAATCTGAACTGCAGCAGGAAAACAACCTCACATCATCTCCTCTCTCTTCAACCTGGATTGGAAATGACCATTTTCAGATGAACACAAGATCGGTTTTGATTGAAATGTCATAAAATATCTTTCTGATCCTCCATCCTTCCACTGGGCTTGAACTCAAGGTGGCTCTTTAATTTCAGCAGTCTGTTAGCTTTCACCTACATCTGCCTCCAACTTTGAGTTCAGTATTATAGTATTATATTCTGTTAAAGTTTGAACAAAAGACTTCTGGGATCTGAAACTGAGCTGATTAAAATAAATAAACAGAGCCTCTATTTTTGGTTCTTCCAGAACAAAGAGCCAGAACTGGCAGTAAAAAGACCCTTTAACAACACTTTATGGCCTGTTAAAAATATGGTACTAATTACCTGTTGCACTGTGTGCTGATGGTCACTGCTGTGGTTAAAATGGAAACAACACATTTGGAGCAATCCACATGAAAATAGAAAAAAAGTCCTCTACTTTTATTAAGCTTTTAATGAATGAATGCTGGGAAGCAAAGTTAGATTATTATCAACAACAAACGTTTGCTCTCCAGTTTTTAGATCCACGGGCGTCAGTCCACCTGATGACTGTCATGCACAATATTATCAGTTTGTAAATAGTCCAATTTCTTTACATCGATTAAAAAAAATTACAGGTAACAAATAAATCATCTTTATGTATGCTAAAGGAAAAGCTATCAAGAGGAAAACACTTTGTTCCAAACATCTACAAATTTTTCAAGTTTTTGGTCAAAACATGTGAAACAAACTACAGGAGACTGAGTTCAGCGTGCAAAACCAGAATGTTCTACATGGAAAGGCTGAGTGCAGCAGAGGGAATCCATCTAGATAAATTCAGAAACATATTTCAATTATACTGTAAACATCTAAATTACTTCTGCAATGTAGTAATAGTGTCATCTCATTACTGCATCTTTTGTCAAATGTAATTACATGAAAATCAAAGGCAAGAAGGGAGTAAATTCAATCAAAAACATTTAGCGAGGGGCCATGAAAGCAGCCACACATTTAAACACACACACACACACACGCACGCACGCACGCACGCGCTCTCTCACACACACACACACACACACACACACACACACACACACACACACACACACACACACACACACACACACACACACACACACACACACACACACACACACACACATTGTGAGAGAGAGCGTGGGGGGAGCTAAACATCACTGCCTGGAGTACATTCTTTTTCTCCTTTCTTTCTTACAGCCCAGACACACAATAGGCGCTCCATAAAAAAATCAGCAACACACAGGGAGGACACTCAGTGGACTTAATGACAATGCAACAAGCATCAAGCAACAGGCAACAGGGAACAGGCAACAGGCAGGCTCACACTATGTGGGACTGATTTAAAAAAAAAAAAAAAAGTTAAAAACGTTTTCTGACTGTTCCCAGGTGGATCAATGAATACGATAAAAAATATTGGCTCTCAAAACACGTCTCCACTAAGCTAACATGTGGGGGAAACAATAAAAGGTTTGTTATTTTTTGGACACCATGGCATTAGAACTAGCTAATTAAAAAAAAGAACAAAAATCAGCTAAAGCTTCACCAAACAGCAGAATGTGAGTTTAGAATCTTGATCAGGTATCCTGCTGGGCTCCCTCGCATGTCCCACCAGCTGTGGGACAGCAGACAACAACAAGCCCACATCTGATTCACTTGTGTTGAGCAGGTGGGCCAAAGCTTCAGGGGAAGTTGGTGGGGAAGAGGCTGAGTGGCTGGCTCTCGTTGGTGGGCAGAGGTGAGCGGTATCCTTCGAAGTTGCGTGGGATGCTACCGCTGGTGGAGCCTGAGCTGTTGCTGAGGGTCTCGATGCTGCCCTCCCTCTGCAGCTCTGCAGGAGACACAAACACAAACCTGCTGTCAGCAGCCGTAGTACGTAACCTTTATAAAAAATCATTTTCTTATCTGTTGAAACAGACAGTATGAGAGAGAAAATCTGTGAATAAGAAATTAAGTATGTGAGTTTGATTGACAGCGCTAAGACCCTCCTCCTGGCTCTGGTTGCTTGTTTTTGCTCAGGAATGGTGCATTTCTTCAGACAGCAACAGTAACATGGCAGAGGTAGAGGATATCGACCTATTCACAGATTATCTGTCAGCATGTCCTGATATATTGCCATTTTATAAAAGTTAGAAATCAAATGCTGATGTTAGCCTTGGTAGCATTGGTTATGGTGTTTCTCACTCAGAAATATCTCATGTATTTCTGAGTGAGATAACAGTCAGAAATGCCGAGTTATCTCACTGACTTACTCAGAAAACCGTAATCAAATCTTACCATATTTTAATGAGGAAAAGAAAATATTTATCAAAACAACGATGGAGGTGAGCCTTAATAATTGATGAGACAGAAAATACATGAGGCCCATCAGGCCAGCTAAGATTTTTAAAAATATGTTTGGACTCTTCAAAAATTAATATTTTCCAATTGCTTCCTTGATAAACAATGTCCCGCAATAATTAAGAAAATGATTTCATTAATGGCAATTTTAAACAAATGATTAATTTATTATTTATTAGTAATGTTATGTCAGTCAGTTTTAAAATCAGTATTAGTTTAGAAACCGGACTATTAGTTTGAAACTATATTATAGTAGTTATTAAAATTGGTGAATTCAGAAAAATAATACTTGAATAATTTTTTTAATTCAATCAATCAATCAATCAATCAATCAATCAATCAATCAATCAATCAATCAATCAATCAATCAATCAAACTGTGGTTGAGGTCAACTAAACTCATTTCACCCAATTACTCATAATTTGTTTATATCTGGGTTCCATAAACTCATGACAGTTTTATGAAGTTTTTCTTTTTGCTTCTGCTCCTTCTTGCCCATTAGGAGATAAATTGATGTTTGTTAGAGATGCAAAAAGCTACATATGAACAACAAAGAAAACAAGTTCATTGGACAGAGAGGCAGCAGAGAGAAATGATTACTGCAACAAGTCTCCAGATATTCATCTTAAAGATGGTGTAGATTTTCTCTCCGTAGCGTACACTGTTATCAACACCACTGTGGATCGTCCAAGCAGCTCTGGTCAAGATCTGATCATGAGGAATTAGTTACAGTTATTACAAGCTGTCAGCCATATCGGTCTATGTGTGGACGAAATGCCGTGCGGCTAATGGAGGCACAGTTTTTAGACTGTGATGCATGCAGTGTATCGTGACGTCCAGCTGTGTTTAATCTCTTTCTGCTGCTGGCCACTCGGCTCATACTGGCTGCTGCAACGTAGTCACCCACACCAACTAACATCCGAGACTCAGCGGAACCGTCATCTATAAATCAGGAGGACGATGTGATCACCAACGGCCATGAGATCAGAACATGTGGGTTTTGTCCACGGTACTTTGTCAAATTAACAGAACAAAACCACTGAATGCATCAGGATCTTCAGGCCCACATAAAGACCACTGATGAAAATGAACTTGGAGAAAATGTCCTCTGAGCAGGAAAGTGATGAGAAGGCACACTGATCATTAACAGCATCAATAGTACTGGTATAACACTGAGGAAAGCTGCAAATATGTATTATTTGCGCTCATCATGAGGTATTTATAAGGTGAGCCATGCGGCCCTGTAGCGCTCTGCAAAAACCGGCAAAAACCAGCAAAAACCGGCAAAAACCGGCAAAAACCGGCCCACCATAACAATTTATGCGGCCCTCAAGCCTCTGGAGGGCCACATAAATAGAATTTCAGGATAACAATTTTGTGCTTATTATTTCATCAGTGAAATCAAATCAACTTTTATGTCTATGCTAACAAATTGCTTCAGTATGAATTTCTAAAACATATTATTTAATTTTAAAAAGTACTGATCAAATGCAGACAAAGTTAAAATATTGTAAGTTTATAATACATTCTGCTGCAACTGCCCCCTTACCATTATCAGCAATATGAAACTTTCACTTAAATTATAATGTAGCCATGTTGAAATTTGGCTCAGTTGCTCTGGCAACCACACTTTTAAACAGAAATTTTACCTTAGGCTGATATGGTAGCAATAAATGCAGAGCATTTGTGTTGCTTTAGCACTCACATGACCCGACATACATATGACACCTACTGGAGTGAGACGTATTGGTAAAGAACAGGTTTTAAGCAAATGGTGTTTGTTTTGTTTTATGTCTAGAGGCCAGATCTCCAGAGAGCCCCCAGCATCATCAAGGACCCCTCACACCCCGACCACCACCTCTTCAAACTCCTGCCCTCAGGGACGGTCAGGAACAAACAGACTGAAAAATGTTTTATCCAAACTGTCGTTACCCTGAACATGGCTAATTCATCTAAAACCTGATCATATTTATTCATTCTTCCTTAATATCTCAGCTATTCTATTTTTCCTCTATATTTTTAGATTTATTGAGATATACTTATTTATTATTGTTTTATTAAATTTGACTTGCCTTCGAGAATTATGTTTTCTTCGTGCATAAAAGGAATTCTGATTATGAAAAATTGTTAGTATTAATAACAGGAGAACCAAACCTTCAGTGTCGAAGATGAACACTGTGATGTTAACAATTCATTAAAAATAAGACAACAGATATCGCTTGTTGATGCTGCAACACAAAATCACTAAGATTCTCTCTACTGTCCTCTCACCCAGAAATGAAAAAAAAAGAGTACTAAATGCCTGAAAGTCTTTTTTATTATTTTTAATAATTATTTCTTAATTTAGAAAGACAGATTTCCATCACATTTGTTAATTACAACTTTACCCATTTAAGTTACATGAGGATAGAGTCCAAATGATTTTGTCCATGCTGCCTTTCATATATTTTCTTTTATAGACTATCACTAATTTTAGTTGTGAACGATAACAAAAATGAACAGAATTGACAAAAAAGGGGATTGCAATAAAAACCACAATAATGTAAAAGGGCAGGACACATAATTCACAAGAACAATCAAATGAAGTCAGATCTAATTGGTCTTACATACTCAGTCCATTTGGTCCAGATCTTATAAAATTTTCCTTATTCAACTTGGAGGGAAAAAGAGATATTATCCATAGCATAAATCCGGTGAACAATTTCAATCCATTCATCGATAGTGGCTGGATCTGGTTTTAGCCATTTCCTTGTGATGGATTTCTTACTGGCTGCCAGTAGAACAGCCAGCAGTTTTTTTTGTCTTTATTGGTCCATGTGCCCAACTGTAGGTTGCCCAAATACACCGTTTCAATGGAATGTTTGAATGGAATGTTTACATTGAATATTTTTTCAATATGTTTGTGGAACTCTTCCCAACATGGTTGGTCTCAAAGAACATGGAAGTGGTTGGGTCCCTTAGACCCACAAAGTCTCCAGCAGGCGTCCCCGTTTCTTGGATATCGTCTCTCAATGGGTCTAACAAAAAATTGTGCAATGTTTTTAGAGCAAAACTCCCGCCATGTGTTTGATCCGGTCAAGACTCACTGCAGTTGGCATATTTCCTTCCAGCCTTCTTGTGAGATTGCTGCCTTCATTTCTTTTCCCCCCCATTTCCTCTTTATTGTATTCTCGTCTTTAGATAGCTGTATGGCATTATATAATTTAGAGATAATTCTGCTGTCTGATCTGGGCTTAATTAGTGATAGAAATACTGAAAGTCTTTTTAAAGTTACTTTAATAACATCAAACCACAGTATGGATTTAATATTTCCTGCTTATGTTGGTAGCTAATGTGGACACTGTATCTGCCAGGTCGGGTACACAGGAAGTGGGAGTTTCTCACTTGGCCTCAGAAACCCTCTTTTCAACCGCAGTATTATTATCCCAGCTCAGGCACCATGTGCCATGCTGTGGTGTTATCCCTGCCTGCTGCCAGCTCTCCCACCCCCACTGCTCTAATTCCCCCAATACTACACAGGGCAGTTAGGTTGAAGTAATCCCAGGCGGAGGGGAACGCTGTCCGTTCAACAGCTTTGTTTCACTTGATATTAAGCCTTAACAGGCAAATGCAAACTAATGGTTGAAAAAGCTAATAGCAGAGTTTTGCTATTAATAAATATTCCGTTTGCAGAGCAATATGATTTCTTCTTATAAACCACAATGGACAAACATGTAACTCCATTCAAAGTCTAGTAATATAAATGATCTATAAAGGTTAAATCTAATTTTCAGAGTTGCAGAGTACCAAAACAAACAGATTGCTTTGATTACTTATCATACATAACCAAAACAAAATAAGACTAAGTTCATCCTAGAGATTTCGAAAGGAATGGATCAGCCAAGAGCTGCTAATCAATGATGTTGATTGATGAATCATTTATAAAAGAAGGAATGTTGACTGTTTGCTGCTCTGGAACGTACCTGTGTTATTAGCATAGAAATACATCAGAAGGAACTTTAGAGATACAACAGCTGCAATGAGTGGCTATCAATTCGGCTTCAGTCCATATGATTGAAGCCGGTCGTTCTTTAGAAAGAAAGTTTAAGAAGTTCAAAGTATTTAAGACAGGAGTGAATATTCCAGTAAACTGGCATTAGATAGCGCAGTGCTCATAGAAACTGCCAGGAGACAGCTTCCTGCCTCAAAAAACAATCATGCAGTACAACATAGGTTTGCAAAATTTTTATTGTCCTGATATGTGAAACCCTAGAATAGAAAGACGGTATAATTTCTTTTTCCCATAACTGTAACTATAGGAATATAGGTCATCTGTAATATTAGCCTTTTTTTTTTCCAGTGATGGCAACAACTAAGCAGAAATAAGTGTTGAGAGTGAGCCTCACCTCTGCAGCTTTGTGCCACCTCTCTCCTGAGGGTCCTTGAGAAAGACTGAGACTTGGATTGGTCCATTGTTTTTTTTGTGTGTTTTACAAACTGAATTGAGTTTAATTTCTACACAGAATAAATAAAAAGCCCAGTTAGCTGCGCACAACCAACCCAGGTTTTCTTCTTCTCCCACCACTAACCATGACTGCCACCACTTGCCCTCCCAGCTTGCCTTTTCGCCAACCCCAGCTGGAGTCGCTTTGTTCAATGTGTCATTGTTATTGTAGGTGCTGTAAGCTGCTGAACGTCCCAGCAAAGCCCCAAAGGCCCTTTCTAGTGCTGCCTAATCCACTTCATTGTGTGACGCCTACCAGCTATTCAACAAGTCTTAACCTCTCACGCCCCCAACACAATCCCAGAGTGCTCCCATGTTGGGGATATTTTCCTCTGGGACTCATGTTGCAAGGTAAAGCAATAAGGTTATTTACTACGTGGTTTTGTGTGATGTGATGCGTAGATAATGCTGATCTGGAGAGAGACTAGGGTGGGCATGGAAACTACTGTCAGGTTCAGCTGATATGGGATTTAAAAGAGATTGGATGGTTTTGAGCTGACAAATATTTTGTGCTTCTGTTTGAGAGGCTTATTCTGAAAAATGCCAAAACACAGCGCACTTAAAACATGAAAGCTAATAGAAGAATCTAAGATGCGGTTTTCTAATATAAACAACGGTAGATTTCATCTCCTTTAAGATGCAGAAACAGGAAGACTCATTGTATCCCCGCGAGTCTTAGTCGTTGCACTCTGTCTATCTGTTCCGAGAAGCCATTATGTGCTGCAGCTGCCTCACACACTGAAGAAAATACAAGTTAATACAAGATGCAGAGCTTGATAGGAGGCAGGTCATTCAGGTCAGGCTATGATATCTGGAGGAGAAAGTTCTCTGCTTTGTTGAGTTAGTTGAGTTTTGAATTTTTTGGGGGAAATTTTTTTTAGAATTTGAGAGGCATAAAAATACAGCAGCAAGTTGATTCTACATCAGTCAATAAGAACAGAGCGGACGATCCGAAATGCTTCGGCTGTGAACAGGCCTTAATCCTCTTACTCTCTCACACAAACACACAGGCGCCAGTATACACACTTTCATTTTCATACAAACACACAAGCTAAATCATCCCTCGAATGCAAACTAAAACAAACTGTGCAGCTGTGGGTAAGAAAAGTCTAATTTCTGAGGGGACCAGAATTCCCAGTTCTGTCCATGTCAGTGTTCCAGTATAGTCAAAGTAAAATTGTTCATTTTAACACTATGCATATTGTATCAATACAGAAATGGACATGATGATGTTATCAGAGCTTTGTAATATACACTGACAGGGTAGGATACAGTTTAACCCCAACACTGAGACTATCATCATTTGTGAGCTCAATGCTTCCTGAAGGGAAGGTCAGGAACTCCCAGTGGGGTTGGATGTGTGGTGCGGGGGTGTGAGGCTGATCCAGAGATGAGAATAATTTCACCATAAATGTTACAACAACTTAAAAAGAGCAGATATAAAATGCTAAAAATATTATAATTGTTATTAAACTTCTCTGCTTGTCTTTAATTTACTTAAAACCAACATCAGCCAGAGTCACAGGTCTCTGCCACTCTTACTCTGAGACAAAAACTGAAAAGGTAAATATTTTATGAAGATTAAGGGTGCATAGCATTAAGAAACCTTGAGCATATTTATGTATAGCCAGATGGAAAGAGTTCACTATTCTGACCATAAACCATGAACAAGTCTTTAGGGTAAGATTAGACTGACCTAATGAGTCTTCTGTCCCACACACTGACCTCTTACGGTTCTTCAAGGAAGATGACTATGAAGCATTTATCACCCTATCACAGAGAACTTTATTCATACTGATAATCATCTGAGAGTTGAAGGATACTAACAGAACCAAAACTTTTATTGGTAACACTTTATTTGACGGGTTGTGAATAACACTGTCATGACACTGTCATAAACATGACCTAACGCCTGTCAAGAACATGAGTAAGTCTTCAAGTTTATAAAACAATGGTGTCGTGTTGAAGTGCAACAAAGTTCTCACTCTAAACTAGGCAAGGCAGCATCATTCTATCCTTCCTATGTCTAATAGGAACTGGGGTGGTGTGGTAACCCATGCTGATAGTATTCTACTTATCCCAGCTGATTGTTTTTGTGTTATGACTTTAATCCCATCGTTGGCTCCAGCTTCCTCTGATTAGTGTTCTCTCGTCCAAGTCCAACACCCCAGTGAAGCTCATACACATAACTGCTAATCTAAAAAGATTCAGAAGCAAACATCTGGCGGGTTATATATGGATTTTTCTGTACTTAAAAACTCCAGATGATTAGGACATATTTATTTATATATATTATTACATACATATATATTTTGAATCAACTTACAGTATTTTACCTGGGAATAATTTGGTGCATCTTAAAAAAACAAAAACAAAAACAAAAAAACTACTGATAGTATAAAATGCTTCACATGCTTTGAACACTGAGATGTGTATAATACATGTATTTATACCAAAGAGTTTCAAAAGGCTGGACTGCTATGCGATGAAGACGACGGCACATGACATTTAGAGAGAGACCGTGGAAGTGTATGTGGAGATTCAATTCACTCACTAAAGAAGAGTAAATTGAATCTCCACTAACACTTTAGTGGTGTTAGTGAGCAGGAGGAAGATGAACATATCATTTTATGACTTTTCCTGCTAGAATACTGGATGTTTTTTTTTTTTAAAAAGTGTTTTTTTTTTCCCAAAGTTTGTGGGTGTGGCTTAGATTCGAAGGGCTCAGTAGTCTGGAAATTATGGTACCTTACATCAAATATTGACATAATACTAATCTGAGTAAAAAGTACAAACAAATTCATATACATGACAAATGATAGGAGGATGACTAGAATTTGTGATTTCCATACAATTATTCATTCTTGTGTTCTGAGAGGTTCCTGAGAGATATGCATCACCAGCAGACAATGCACCAGACAGGGGACACCATGGGACACACCAGTCCATCAAAGGACAGTAGATGTGTAAATACTTTACACATCTACTCATACAAATTTTAGAGGTCAACAATGAGCGTGAATATTTTAGGACTGAGGAGTTGAACACAGAAAAAATCAACATGTGGACTTTCATGACAGCTACATTTTTCAATATTTCAGTCACAGTCCTTTCATTTTATACTGAATAGTTTCTGTACGTCAGTATCAATGTTAAAATAAATTAGAAAACATTACTTCTCCCAGTTAACACTGTTTCTTACTAAAGGGTCAGAGTTTACTTTATATGAAACTGTTGCTGTTCTTACAACACGTCCAGCTGATATTTGGCTATTTTGCAGCTGTTTAAATTTAAAATTGTTGCAAAGTTTAAGAATTCTGAAAAACTATGCAACCTGACAGTAGTTCCAGGAAATTAAATGAGACATCCTCCTCTCAATCAAAATGCATTGTCTCCTAAGATATCCTGTCGCGATCCCAGGTGCTGTATTTGATCTTTCATTTATGGCCTGATCTCACAATCAGTCCAATAGATGCTGCTTTTTGCTGCAGTTCTTTATCAGAGAGTTTTTGAGATTGTGAGACTGCCTGGTGGCCAGATAAACAGGCCAGTGCCTCAGGGTGTGTCAGGGGCTGCATCCTGCAGAGGATCTGCAGAAGAGAGCAGCTATGAAATCAAACGCTCAGAAGTCTGCAACCTTTACAACCTAATGAAACATTTTTGCTCTCAGACCAGAAAAATACAACTTGCTTAGAGCTGCTACTGTCGCATAACTCCTATCATAACACAAATTATAATCTTTTGGTATCATCCTTTAAGAACAACTATTTCTATGTTTAGAACTTAAAGTTAAAACTAAAATTTTTGCAAGAAAAGGATGTGGGATAGAAAATTATGTCAAAAAGCCATGTAAGATTATAATATAATGCCATACTAAAATTTGATCTGAAAACATATTGTTACTTTTGGTGTCATTATTGGTGGAAATCCAATGTCCTTGGTGTGGCCTTTAGATTTATCCCCAATCTTAACTCTGCAGGTCCTGTCTCCTAGCAGCAATGATGATGCCAAATGGTGCAAAATGGAGCTCAAAAGTTTGCTGTTTTTTTTAAAAATTTTTTTTTTAATATAATTTATTTAACCATTTGAATTATTAAAATTAACAAACTGATCATGAAAATATTTGGGGACAAAAATGATCCTACTCATGTCAATATATGATAAAAGCCAACAACACAATCACCATAAGATTTTAGCTTTTGAACAGCTAATTTTAATATACCTATACTTAAATCTCATCTGCCATTGTTTAGAAGAACAGAAATTCCCTGTTCAGCCCATAATGAATCTCGGGATGCTGAGAAAAACACACCAGACGCATCCTTTGAATCCGGGAGGAGAAGGCTGCATCTGGAGATGCCTTCAATTCGGAAAGACTTCATTGAAATGCTGTGAGACATAGTTGGCCCTCAAATGATACAGGTCCTGAATTTAGACACACCCTAAGAGAAATGGGCCTGTGTGTCGCATCATATTTGCACCACAGAGAGATTTTACCACCTGAATGTTTTTTTTTTAATAAAGACTGGATATTTCTAAAGCTTCAACATGAAATTTGGCAATCAATTGAAAAAAAATATCTTAAAGCACTAAGAGGGAAATCAAATTTTTCACATGCCAGAAAATCTTTGACGCTCTGTTACATCCCCTTCATCCCCCTCTAAGCATTGCCAAAGACTTTTAGCTGAAAAGGCACTTCTTTGTAAATATTTGAAGCGTGTACACTTTGCAAAACTTCACTTTTGCAACCAAAACAGTGCAGTCAGTTGCAACATACAGACTGAGTCATCTAGCTGCCTAGCTAGCCCACTTTAATATGATCAAATATTCACAAAATATTTGACATTTTAAAAATAAATAATATTTCATTACAAAGCTCACTAAACCAGCCATACAAATAAAGCCTTTCTCAAGTATTATCTATATTATGGATGTTCTAAACATATCAAGGTTATTATATGAGCTCTTGCTCTGCACAATCCTTAGAAAGCTGTCCATTTGGACGACTGAGTCCACATCAGAGGAAAAGATCATTAATATCTACCGGAGATCTTCCTGATGGACTGTGAAAAGCCAGGCAAAGCCAGGCTTAACACACCCTTCTGTGTAAGGGACACAGAAGACCCCCTCACCCAACGCACATACTGTAAACTGTATATCAGCAAATATGACAGCTGCTGGCAAACCTACAGGATATTGAAAGGCATCATCACAAGATACTTAAAAATTGAGATGTAGTGTACAAGAATTGTTATTTTTCCATACAATTACACAGTATACTGACCTCTTCTTTATGTTTCGTCTCTTATCACAGTCGATATCTCTTCTTTGTGTTGGCGACATATTACTGATTTGAGTTTCAAAAGACTTTGGGTTCCTCACTTATGTCATGAGGAAAGTCATGCTGCCAGACGTAGTTGCTGGAAATGTCGTTAGATTTGCTGGTACAGAACTGCCAGGCTACATTCTCCTAATTTTTCTTCATCTTAAAATTCAGTACCATATGTATCAGTACACTAACCTTGTTGGTTAAAACTGCTGTGGGTGGAGTTGCTGCCATTTTCAGTTTTACCGTTTTCAAAATTAGGAATGGACGTCAGGAATCAAAGTGCATGAAAACGCAGAGCCATGGTGTCCCTAGGATGATTCAAGGTGACTCTGTGATCTCGTCTAATGGTGAAACTTTACCTTAACATCCAAAAATACCGCCACTTTCCAGACAGTGGTCATGTGTATGGCTTAAAGGCTTAAAGGCACCGCTAAGGCTGCTATGCTAACACCTAAATGATATTCCACCAGTCTCCATGTCCTAAGACCAATCACAGCACTTTAAAGTATGACAAGCAAGACGTCAGCACTGTTGAGCAGCATATGGACAAGTTTCCCACTGAGAGTGCATGATGGACGGCCTACTGCTTGAACTTCACAGGCCAGCTGCTAATGCCATGAATCAAGATAGTCAACAGGTTCTGTGATTAAGGAACAAGTGAAATAAGTGATTGATGGGAGCACTTCAGGCCCCTGAGCAGAGACTTTCTCCTCATCTTCTCAGACCATTTATTCCAAGCCTTACCAGTTCCATATACTCAGCTGACCACAGCTTTTCCAGCAGCTACTCATTAAAGTGTGTTATAAAGGGTGAAAACAACAGGCAGGGACACTCCTGACACTCTATGTGGGCCGTTTTGAATTAGGCCTCTAATGAAAAACTAGTGGTGACTGAATCTTTGACTGGATGCTTGCTGGGAGTAGACTGGCAGCCGCCTCTCCGCTGGACATGTTAGGAGCTCCTTTTATTAGCCAACTGCTGCTCTTAGGCAAGAGAGCAACAGCAACATGCTCCATCAACTGGTTGTGTAAACAAAGAATATGGGAGAAAAACATGTACCATATAATACATGTAACTAACTAGATTACACAAACATACTAAAGTTAATAAAGGCATAAGTCCAGATAAGAACATCTGGTGAGAACTAATGGTAATAATATAAATGCCTGTGGCAAACACTGAGTTCTTATAGCCGACAATCTTACTATGCTGATTGTCTGTTTTTCTGCTCAGTAAATGAGTTTTGTTTCTAAAGGTAGTGGCTCTCTGAAAAGTCATTACCAACACCTCTGAGTGCAACAACCATCACCAGAAGTCCTACAGGGTGAGAAGCATAAGGAGACAAATTTCCACTTGGGCTGTAAAGGTCAACCAACCCCATAAAAATTAAAAACATGTGCAAACCTTTAAATTAAAATGATGAACAGTCTACACTTTTTAAGCACCTTTTTGACCTCACCTTGGTTCTTAAGTGGCTTTGCAATGTGTTTCTTATTCACCCGTTCACCTACATGCACACACTACTTTTTCCTAGTTTTGCATCCATGTTGAATTTGTAAATATATCCCAGCAGCTGTTAAACACCATAAGCATCACTGATGCCCACAAAATCAATACATGTTAACATACGTGCTGGCATTTGGACAATCATCTACTCTTTTTTAAATAGCAATTCTGCTGCGATTACACATGTGCACTAATGTGCTGTATTGCAAATAGTCTGTATCATTTTTATTTTAATGTTAAATACATATGCACATTATGTACATTTTTGAATAGTAATCCAACTCTGCTACACATGCCTTGGATAGTGAGTCTGATATTACTATTTTGAATAACTGCACAGCATATTGTGTTATTGTTTTTGTATAGTATATTATTTTTATTAGAAATCTTGATTTTATGTATTGTTTTTAACACTAAGCGTTTGTTTGTGTGAACCTTACTATTTGTTGATGTAACACTTGAATTTCCCCTGTGGGGAACAATAAAAGCTGTTTCTATTCTATAATACTCTGAACTTTTGACTGTACTTCTGCCTTCATGATGATTTAAAAATGATCTTTAAAAAACATTGCTTTAGTTGCATTTCTTTTTTCCTGCACAATCTTAGCAGCTACTTTGATAAATAGATTAAGGACATAGGTTATTTTTGGATCCAAACAAGTTTTTCTTTTGAAATTTGTTCTGTGATGTAAAGTTAAAAAACCATATTTGGCCATACTTTCACATGTACAGTGTGAGCCATATTTTAACAATCAGTAAACTAAAGCACTGTTTCACCACTGTTCCAATGCATGTGTGATCAGTTTTTGCTACCCACTTGTCGTCCATCTTAAGAGTAAGTGAGTTTGGCAAAATTTTGGTTTCTGCCAGTTTTAGGAAACATAAAACTCATACAGCGAACACAAGCTTTTTCAAATTATGGACATCATCAGTATTCACATCCAGAGAGTTCCTCTTGTGTAAGCATTTAATGAAAAAAAAAAAAAAAAAAACTGCTTATGGAGGATTAGACTAGTGATGCATGGGTCTAGACCCAGTCTCACACACACACACACACACACACACACACACACACACACACACACACACACACACACACACACACACACACACACACACACACACACACACACACACACACACACACACACGCATATATAGTTGGATGTCATCAGACAGGCATGTTGGGAAAAGCCTGTCAGTGGCTTTGGACAGGAGGGCTGGTCTAAGCTGAAAAAGGTTGCTGGTGTTGGTGTCCACTGAGAAAACTGATGGACAGCACAGCGTCAGGAGACTGTCGCTCCTCATCACATCACATAACAGATCCGACCCACAACAATATGCCGAGCCAAGCTGCACACTGTGTTTGGAAGAAGGACATAGAAGCAAGTCTGACACAAACCCTGAAGTCCAGCCAGGTTCACTTCTGTAGTTAACCTGGTTCGAAGGACGACTGTGAAACGCATGAGACCTTGGAGAAATGCAACAAATTAGGACAATGCATTGTAACAAATAATAAGATGAGCCAAAAAAACTAAACAAAAACAAAACAGATCTAGCCTAAAGAGAGGTCATATTTAACTAGCAGTGACTGATTCTATAAGGAACCGCTACCGGGCCCGGCCTGTGTCATTGGCAGTATATGCAAATGCTAAGGGTGCAAGCAGACCAGTCAAAAACAAACCATTGATAATTTCCACTGAAAACTGAAATCACTTATCACAAGCAATATTTCTGGTAAAAGAAAACAAACACAAACAGATCAATAAATAATTTAGGACTGAACGATATTTATCTGTCCTGGATTCTCACTACAACATACACACGTACTCACAGGTCTCTGAGATGCCATTCATGGAGAGAAGTGTGAAACCACAACAGCAAAATATGAAAGCAAAGCCTTGTAGATTTACTGAGCTGGTAAGAACAAGGATCCATCAGGTACAACATTCTGTAGATACTTATGAGCAGCAACACCTGTATTTAATAAACCAGCACACAGGGTGAGTCAATTAGAACATATTTCAGTTGGTCACTTTGAAGAAACTAAGCCCTTTGGAAGACTGCAGTTAGATAATCTGCACACTGCAAAGCAACAAATCTAGTACATAGTTTGTCACTGAGCTGAAATAAACAAAGTTCAACATGAAAAAGGCTTTTAATCTGAGATTTAAATCTGAAGAACATGGCTGCCTTTATGTGAACTGGTGGTTCTTTTGAGGAGGTTAAATGTCACTAGAGAAAAGCAAGAGGACCTGGAACACTACGCATTCATCGAGACATCAGAAGCTTGGATAAAGGAACTACTTAAAGTTATAATCTATGTACAAATCAACAAGTTTCTCTCTCAGTAATGCACAGAAAAGCTCATAAAGGGCTTCTTGTTATGATAAGAACTAAGGATAAGTACAGAAGTCTATAGAACCATATTTGCACAAGAATACAAGATCAGCAAGAGCAGAGTTGAATTTTAAACCAGAAAACATGCTAAGACTTTGCTCAGAAATCTTGCAAAAATATTCAATTGCATTTTTGAGGAAAAGAAATAAACCCACAGCATCATAGATCCTCCACCATACCTGACTGGGAATATTTTGCGCTATTTTTAAATAGTCACTCTGGGTTTCACAAAGAACAGACACAAATAAGAACAAAAATCACATTTCTGGATTTTGTACAATCAATCAAATTACAGTCAGTCTGTGCCAGGTTATTCTACTCATTATTTCAATCATTTTTGCTCATTTCCTGATTACTGAGATAGACATCCTTCTATTGCTTTTGCTTGCATCTGAGTGATGTGGAGTGGAAAGGAGAGATAACGTTATCTTTGTAGTTCAGAGTCTTGCAGATGATTTCATACATCTGCTCTAATTGTTTTAATGTGGTTTAAACATGGCTGAGCTTTCATCTTGGACACGTGGCGGTGGAGAACCTCAGTTCAGTCACACTCAGCGATTTTTATTAGTTTGAATAGCAGAAGCAATAAGATTCTAGATCTGAACCAACTGATGTGCAGGTAAAGTTCACAGGTTGCCCATAAGGTCATAAAAATAACAGTCATAATAAAAACACTTTCTCTGTTTCTCTGTTGGTTCTCTGAGGTTGTTTTTAATTCAACAACAGGGAAGAAAGCAAAAGTGTACATAAACTCACTACAGGTTCTAAGAACCACTATTTACACCTGAGCTATATTTAGAGAACCATTCCTCCGTACTTTGTGTTGGGGTTAAAATACTCACTTACATTATTGAACATATCTATCTCTGCCCAGACCTTCGAGCATACAAAGAACAGAACATGGAACATCCTGCCACCTCACCAGACATCATGTGTGAAGTCTTACTGTCTGTCACTGTGCTGTTAGTCTGATTCTATAACAGGCAATATTTGTTTCAGTCATCTTAAAATCACGAAACATTCAAGACAAACATCAAGAATATTTAATAAGAATGCTAAATATGAGACTAGGTTCATGTGTGTAGGGGTTATGCTTTTGCCAAGCTCAGTTTAGATGCTTCTCCATCATGCATCCTTTCACTTATTTATGACGCCATGTTTTATTGATACACACACCGCTTTATGCAGGGTTATGTCAGGAAACATTGGTTTTATGTGATACATATTTATACATGAAAGTCAAAGTGATATGATGTTAACAGGATATGTGTTCACACATTGGGGGAAGGCGGGTATGGGTAGTCACATTATGTCACTGCACTTAAGGTTAATGTTATTGCTTTACAAATTGGAACTTCTTAGATCATGTTTACCTTATATTTCTCAATGACTAGTACTAATCAATCTTCCTACTGTTTATCTCAGAATCATGTTAATCAAAGCTCTCATCATCATCATCATCATCATCAGATTACCAATGTTTCATCCAGTACAACAGGCGCTTTGTGAACGTTGTGCCCATCTTCGGAAAGAAGGGACCCTACGCCAACTCCTAATTGCTTCAGTGCTCTAATGGAGAAATGACACTGTCATCATCAGCTCTAGAGTCTTCATCAACATGGTAATGTTTCATGTTATCATGAAACATTGGTAAACAACGTCGTCTGTGCCTCTGTAGATGTGGTGGCGGAGACGTATTTAAAGATCTGCTCTGTCTGAGAAACAGCCCCTGAAGTTGAGAGATGTCCAGTACAGACGACACAGCGGACCTGTCTGCAGTCTGAGCTCACGACTCACTAAGATAAAGCTGATTGAAGTGTTAATGAGACTCTTTTCTGTTCAGAAACTTTAATTTGAGGTCTTGATAACTAATTAGGGATAATGCACACTGTTCTTGGAGTTCTGCTGCCATATATGAAGCCATATTTATCAGTGACTAAAATTCAGTAGGATCAACCTGCATGATGTAGTAAAGCAAAATCAAAGCAACAGCAGCACCAATGACAGTAGATTCTTCACTGCTGTCACAATCAACTTTAAAGCAGGCAAGGTGAGGTGGAGCGCTCAGAGCTATTTGTCCATTTGTGATGCTCTGCACAAAGTTTGACCCAAAGCAGACACAGAAGCAGGGCTTTAAAAAGTGCTTTCCCACCACTCTCACTACCTTCCTCTTTCTCGCCCTAATTCTCTCTCTCACTTCTCCCTGGCTCACCCTTCTTTTCTGTGAACCCTGACAGCCCTGTGTATGTGTGTATCTCCCTTGAGCGAGCTGTTAAGTGCAGTCTCCAAAAAAAACCTCCACAAAAGCCCATTTGCAGGCAGCTCAAGCTCCATGCACAGTGTACACTAACAGGCATAGACACATATATAGACAATTGCACTCACGCTGAAGCTCTCACACATGTAGACACAAACTCTGCACACACACTTTTCACACTTCCCTCTGGGCAAACGAGGCAGAGTGGCAGAAGAGAGGCTGGGATAAATGATACAATGATATCCAGGCCTGACTTGTCAGTGAAGTTGAGAGCGAGGATGAGGAAGATGAAGAGGAGGAGGGGCAGGAAGTGGCAGCCCTGAATATAGGAATTATTCTTCATCGTCTCACAGTGTCGCCACACATTACGCTCAAACTATGGCCTGGCAACATGAAGAGAGAGCGAGAAAAAGAGGTTCAAAGGGGAGGTGGGAGAAACGCTGAAGGGCACCTATAATGATCACACTCTGCTTTCACACTCACCATCTCTTCTCTCAGTGCCACACTCTCTGGCCTCAGTCAGGCTTCCAAGTTCTTTTCTACTCTTACACTCAGCCCTGATGTCTTTTTATACCCTCTCTCCCTCCCTGTTTTTGTTCTTATGGTGTGTCATGGTAGGAATGAGTAGCTTTCAGGAAGAGAGTGCACTCCTTTTTGCTCCAGCTATGCCTCTCTTTTCTCTCATGCTCTAAAGTAAGGGGACAGAATGGCCCTCGGGGCATGTTGCAGAATGATTAACTAACAGTTCAGAGTTAGTCAACTATCCCAATATTGTGAGGGTTTGTGTGAGAGTCTGGGGCATGGTTTATTACTAGTGTACAATAAGGTTTGCCAGTGAGATTAGATTTAACATATTGCTAACAACATATACTCAGCTTCCTGTAGTGACACCTTGACAAAGTCAATATCAAAACAGATTGTAAGCCCATCAACAGAAATGTTAGACAGACACCAATCCATCAGGCACAGGCAGAGCAAAGTTTGACCAAGAAAATGACATACTCAAGTCTTTAATGACACTTTATGACTTCATCTGGCTGCTAGATTACAGTAAAAGTTATTAGAATACATAATCATGAGTTAATAACGGGTTGACAATAGCAGGTCAGTGTCCTTATGCAACATGTTTCCATCGAAAGAACTCCAGATCTTGAACTGGTTTGGTTCAAATGCTTTCAAACTTCAGTGCTTTGTTTTTGATTTTTAATTAATATGAGTTACAACACCTTTTGAATCAATGGAGTATGTTGGAATTGAATTAAATTGAATTAGACTTGACAACCTGCTGCTTTTCCTTTGTTAGAATCTTTTTAAGCTACTTTGAATAACTTACTGATCATGTTGCACTGCTTCATAACCAGGATGTATGAGAAGGTAAGTACAGTATGTATGACTGAATTGAAACGATTTTTGGTAAAGTCCCTCAAGATCACATTTGTTGTGAATTAGCAGTAAATAAACTGAACTGAATCAAATTTAATTCAATTAGACAGCATTACTAGAGATTGATAGAAGTGTAATGAGGGATGCATTGAGGGTTTGCTTGTGGTCATGTGGTTATGTCATAGAACATAATGTAGGGTGTATGCATGGTGCAGAGGTCCAACAAAGAACCACTGGTACATACCATAAGAATATCCCTACAAGCTGAGAAGGCTCTGCATAGCCAAGATAAGCTTCACCAAGAAAGGCGTCTGGTATTCTGTAAAGCCTGCAGAGACCCCATGACATCGCTGCCTGTCAGCTGGATATCTTTAAAACATCAGCGTCATTTAAACACAGTCACATGACTTTCAGTAGACAGTTTCATTTGATTTCTATTCTGTCTTTTTGTATTGCAATGACAAGGGCAATTGTCAATAAAGATTGCAGAATCAATCAGCATGTAAAGTTCAAAACTACTTGAAGTAATCTGAAATTATTGTGAAGGAATTCTAATCCACTATTCTTTACAACTTTGCACCCATTGCCCTTTAAGTTCTTATGGATGAAGCCTAAATGTTCCCATTCCATCCTCCTCTTTTTCTTCACCACAGCACTTAGCCATTTCAACCCTCAGCACTTCACATCTAAGTGAAGTAGAAATATTCTTTTTAGACCTGGTTTTATGAAAAATCTCATTGATAAGTGTAAAAAACAATACATATCACAAGCTTAGTAGACAAATGTACTTAGACCTAGCCTGACCCTCTGAGCAAAATTACACTGGAAAGACAACATGGCCATCCATCTTTATGTGACATGTGTAAATGTTGTGGAAAAGAAAAAGGTGGAAGAAATGAAGAACTCTACTGATCTGGTTGAAAAGTCGTTAGAGTTAATAAATGGGCTGAAAAACTTTGAGTTACAACAACTTTGTTTAGGTCAAATGTGGACAGGAGTAAGTAATGACTGACTTAAAATAACCATAAAAAATATGTTTAAGGACATCCAGTCTTCAGAGGGCAGTAACACTAGTACCTACAGATTAATACATTTAGCTTTGAAAGAATCAGCCAAACCAAGTTATGTTCTATTCATCCTCTCATGTGGCTCTTAGTGTATCATTATGTGTGTGTGTGTGTGCGCGGGTCCATAAGTGTGTATGAGCGCATGCTTACAAATGAAGCCAGAAAACCTTTGGAATGATTGATTGGAAAAGAAGGACCTCCAAGCCTGTGTGAGCATTCCCCACCCAAACTCCATTCCCCCTACACATCTCTTCATGTTGTTACTCTTATGATGTATATCAGTGTACTAAAACAAGAGTGAATAGCAAAGAAACCATTCAGTCGGCAGGATAATAGAATGGTTTTTGTGTGAAATGAGTAAGAAGCCAATTCAAATACAGGATGTTTTGTGTGACCATTAAATCACACAGCTGTCTGTACAAGCGTGCGGTCTAGTTTCCATTTTCCCTTAATAGACCAATTAATGAGCTTTCTATGGAAAGATTTACATAATAGCAAGGTTTAAAAAGGCCATTCATTTATACATCCCAGAAAAATACTGTTTTTTTTTTATAGCTGCTTGCTAAGTGCGAGAGATCACAGAAATATATTTGCTTCTTTAGGCCAGCTGACACCATCAACAACCTCAACAGCAATAAGACAGATATTAGAGCTGACAATCCGATAATTTGGCAAATTCTGTAGATTTATTTTTATAACTTAAGCCTTTTTTATACAATATTAAAAATACTTGCATGTTTATTTGTACGTATACAAATAAACAATTCATTTGCTTTTTTAAATAAGGAACCATGTTTCTTGCCTAAACGCAACAAAGCATTCCTTTAGTGAACTGCTGATCAAATGGAGCCAAGAATGCGTCTGCATCTAAAAAATTAGACCACATGTGAAAAGGTAACTTGTTTCTAATCAACCTAACATCAATACAGTGTAAGACTGATCTGCTGAGTGTTTATTGGACTAACCCAATAATAACTGTACAGCAGAAGGTGCTAAATACTAATTATTATTATTTTTATTATTTTTTTTTATCAGAATTTGAACCTGGTGAAGCTAAAACTAGGCTACTGGTGGGGATATGGATTGAAATTGTTTTTTGTTGCCTTAAATGGTAAATGTTTACATTTTCTCTACAGTTTTGGCTCAATCACTGCTCTGAGTGAATTATCTTTCAGCACAATTGCCTTTTTTAGAGTTTGTATCTTCCGGTTAATGATTAATCAATTTCTAAATTATTTGATGATTATTTCAATTCAGCTACAAAAAAATAAAAATAAATAAAAAATATTTTATTGATCAAAAAGGGTTATTAAATGCTGTAACTCAAATTAATTCAAATTTTTAATTCTTCAAAGAGTTATTATAGATAGTAATGGCTGTTGGCAGGACAGATTTCTTGCATTACAACAAATCTGAAGAAGCCTCTGACTGAAGACACTCTATTTTTCCAAGACAGTCTAAGGGTTGGCCATAATTTCCTTGAGTTTATTAAAAATTCTTCTTCGCATTGTCGTCTTCAGAAGTTCCACAGTTATTCCCAAAACAGAACCAGAACAAAACCAGCCTTTTTATCAAGTTGTGGAAAATTTTTATGTCTCTGGCTCTGATGCTGCTGCCTCAACAGATGACAGCAGAAGAGATGATGCTCTCAACAACAGACTTATAGAAGATCTGCAGCAACTTACTGCAAACCTTGAAGGATCTTAGCTTCCTCAACAAGTCCAGTCATTGTTGTGTCTCCTGTCCAGTCTGCTGTCCAGATGAACACCCAGATATTTATATTTCTCGACCACCTCCACTTCTTCTCCCATTATGGAAAAAGGGTTTCCATCAATAATAATAAACATTACTTAAAATAAAATAATAAATAACTAAAAATAAATTCATCACAATTAATCTGATCAATCATTTCACCCCTAATTAATTAAATGATCTTGCAATGATAATCATAAAAAAAAAAAATTCAAACAATGCTTTTGTCATAGAATGTAAATAACCTTTTCACCACATTATTTAAAGATCCACTGAGCAAAGTAAAGAGTGAGCTTGATTTGTTTGGTGGGTGTTTGTGTGGAGTATCAGTAGTAAGTATCCTACCAGCAGCAGCGAGATGTCAGAGTGACTGATCAGTGACATTTGAAACTGGAGTTTGTCTTTTCAGTATGTTGAACTGATTCAATGACATCGTCATTGACGATGACGACGTCAGAAAGACATTAAAGTGTCCTTTCCACTGAGGACGTTGATGTGGGTTGACTCCTCCACCATAGATTTTCTGGAACAGGTGAGCTTAAAATTTCATTGAAATGATGACAGCAGCAGTTTTTAGTTGCTCAGACATATATAGCACAACAGCAACAACCAGAAGACCTCCAAGCTTTTGAAGCTTGGTCTGGGCATGTAACAGAAATGTAATGAGTAGATGAACCAATTACTGCCCACAGGGACTAATAAATGAAGCAATCATGTTGCTTTAGAAATGAGTTACAGTAATGAGTAATGTATTAAATTTTTCCAGTCAGAAAACCCACACTAGTAAGATGCATATGTTAGATTACAGACTCTTAGCAGTTGCCAGTAGCATTAAAATAATAAAACATAACATTTAATAGGTTATTGTAATGTGCATAACATATTCACCCAAAGGAAAATGAAAACTGAGTCCAAATGGGAAAATCATGTGCTATTGGGGTGCAGTGCTGCCTTGTATAATATTGATTAATAAATGGGGGAAAAGAGAAGTGCAACATCAACATGTTTCTTTAACAGAGTTCTAAAGCAAATGTGAGATCTTATATTCACTCAAATGTGCACAAAAAATATCAACAAATGGAATTTCTATTTGCTTTATGACATTTGCACATATCTATAGAGTAGCATATGGTCACAGAGTTAATATGTTCACCAAATGATAACATCAGTCAGGGAGTGGACCTTTCCCAAGGCCTACATTTCGTGTGTCACTGAGCCAGAGGCCCGCTGGAAATTCACCATGAATAAGTTACGGAGAGCATTTGGACTTCTAAAGAGGTTCTGCAGACCAGTCACCTGTGTATGACTGTTTGGAAAAACAAACTGTGTCTCACTCTCACACACTGGCCAGTGTATTCACCACATGTCGATATTAGGCTGTTGATAGTAATACACATCCATCAACAGAAAGTTGAATAATTGCAAACACTTGTACACACATGCGCACACGCCAACACATGCACGCGCACACACACACACACACACACACACACACACACACACACACACACACACACACACACACACACACACACACACACACACACACACACACACACACACACACACACACACACAGTCACTTAACTCTGTCTTCTACAACATGTACATGTGCTGAGTAAAGAACAGCCCAGTAGAAACATGAACTACAATGTGTGTTTATCAGAGTCTGGGACACACTCATATGTTGTCGATATAATGCCAAAATCTATATGGACAGTCTATATATACTACATAGGGTGAGGTGAAGCACACATACTTACTTCCTTTTGACTTGATTTCCAAAATCAAGTGAAAAGGATTTGATTTGCAAAAATTATGATAAAAAAAAAAAAAAATCCAAAGACCATACGTGAGGGAGATGCATGAATGTTCACTTTTTTCCATTTTTATTAATTCATTAGATTGTTTTAATCTTGTTTTCTGTGGTGTGAATTTACTGCTGTTGATTCCTTTTTCCTTTTTGTTTTCTTTTATGTTTTCTCATATATATATATATATATATATATATATATATATATATATATATATATATATATATATATATATATATATATGCAGACACACATGCAGACACCAGGGAGGAAACACTTTCAGGCTTTCTGTGCTGATAAGGCTCCCCTAAATATTTGTGTTGAGTCGGGCACAGAGAGGGCCAGCTGTGCTCTGAGCTGTTCAGACTGTTTTAACTGCTGTTGTTATTATTACTGTTATTATTATTACTCCCAGGTTCTTTGAGTTGGGATCCAACAAAACAAGCTGTCTATGACATAGTAGGTGTGGGTGGTCCCCTGGACCCACACCTCATCAATCAAAAAAAAAAAAAAAACAACTCAACATATAGACTGGAGCACAGAAACATTGAAAATAAATATGTAGTCAGGCTATTTAAAATGATCTTCACACTATGACTTACAATGACTCAGGAGTCGTGGTGAATCAGATTAGACATGTCTGATACTGAACGTGTTCCAAGTTACACAATAGATTAGAGTCACCTGCAACATAACAATGCGGGGACTAAAAAACATGTTTTTTTAATTTTTTTTTAATTATTATCTTCTTGAGTAAACATAACTTTACCACTCAATCTACATTATTATGTCTTTCAGCCTAAAGCAGGGAGGCCAGGCATTATAGAAATTTTTGGTTTCATTAAAAATGTTCAAAACTGTAAATAACTCCTGAATAAATATGTTTTGTTCCTGTTAAGCAGCACTGTTCCAGTAGGTATTTTCTGTGTTAATATCTCATGCATTTCTTTTAAAGTTAGTCAGTTTGACTTATATTTACCTGCAATCTATAATCTGGATATTATCATAGCCAAATCAAATCACTTACAGTTGTAGTTAAAACTTATGCTTATTTCTATAATAATTTTGAATATAAATACAGAAAAAGAAAAATCGCATAATTATGTTTCAGATCCTGCACATGTTTGTCCAAATCACAGAGATGCCTATTCACATTGTACTAGTATTATCACACGACCAGGGAATTCAGCAAAATATAGCAGGTAAATTGCGGGGAATTTTTTACTTTACAAATTACTGACAAGGCCGATTCTCTCGGGATTAACAACGTTGACAGTCTCCACAATTATTACAAATAGCATGTGGACCCTAAGTAAAACTAATCCATTCAGAATACAGCTAAAGACTGCACAAGTCTCAGCAGGCATGTTAATATTTAAAGTTTATAGCGGTACTTTTACTGTATACAGAGTAAGCAATCCTGACTTCTCTGTTATGATTGAAGGAGGAATTCTTTATGAACATGGCGGTATTCTGGAACACTTCCCTTTAAGCAAATTAAAGGAAATGGGGTTGTTGGGCAAAAACCAAATCCAAGCCTGGCCAAAACACCTCATTTCTACTAAGCATGAGAGTGGAGGGGTGATGATTTGGGTTTGCATGGAATGGTTGCCAGGAGAAAACATGATCTCTTAGCACATTAGTATTTCTAGCCATAAAAGTTTGTATTGATTTTAATTTATTCTAGTAACTTCATTTATATCTAAACCAAACACTTACCCTCCCCCTAATTGTTACCAGTAATTTTATAACCCTGAAATGTAACATAAACTTGATTCACACCATAAATATAAACTTAACCCATAAGCCTCAAAAAGGGGGTTCACTGCATTCGGACGGGGCTGAGGCCACTGAGGCACACCGGTCTTCAGAAGGTTAGTGAATATACCAGAAAGGTCCCAAATAGGATATAAATGAGCACACACACACACGCCACAAATTGTTTTGCCAAAGTGACCACTGCTTACTGGCATCTAGAGTGATCACCATCATCATCATCATCATCATCATCATCATCATCATCATCATCATCATCATCATCATCCACTATTCAGGTGGGAAATGCCAGCAGTCGTTTCGTCTATTAAAAGCAGCAGGAGAAACAAAAAACATGTTTCTACTTTAACATATGGTTTTTATTTCTACAGTTCATCGTGCAATACTGAACTGAATTCAAACATTTAGTGATTTTTGTGGTATGAAACTGCCAATGATGAATGATGGATTTAAATATCAGCTGATGACAGACCATAACCAAATTTTCTTCTCCTGAGTATTGAACACCCATCAGTCAGCTCTGCTCTAAACAGATCTATCTGTAATCAAAGAAAAATGTAACCAAGCAAGAAACTTTAAGCCTTTCTATGTTTATTTTTTTTTACTGATGATGAAATCCTGACCTAGAACATGATCGGTCATGAGACTCATGGGTACCAAGCATCTTGATTTGGAAGTACTCTATAATTAACAATTCTACCAGAGTGATCTTCTCATTAAGAGATTGCTCACACCTCCAGTTGTTAATACTTGATGTCTGGTGTTTTTAAATGAGCCAATAGAGCTCATAGCATTTAAATAAACATGTTTAAATGGCAGTACAACTGGAAACCCTCCAAATGTTGGAAATACTGGATGTGGGAAACTTACATCATGCAAGTAAACTGACAAAAATGGTACCATGGTTGTGTTGAGCAGTAGTCTATTCTCCATATGGCTTCAATGGAATTTATGTTGGGTAGGCACCAATAAGCCAAATCTAGTTAGCAACATTATATCATTGGAGCAAAATCTAATTTCAGCCCCAGTGCTTTAGTCATCAGTGAGACCTTTCTCCCCCCAGCCCTTTTTCTTCTCCTCTCTGCTTCCCTTCTTCATCTTCAGCTCTATCTCTCTCTCTGTCTTTCTGTCCATCTCTCCCTGTAAGTGTCACCTGCCCTCCAAGCTGGCGACGCCGGGTCTCGGCCTTAGCGTGAGAGCCCCTTTACTCTGACTGGAATCTTTGTTTTCTCTGTGAATCTGCAAGAGTATGCACACACTTGTGCGTCTGTTTATGAGTGTGTATGTTGGAAGAGAATGTCAGGGAGATGGTGATTTGTTACATCAACAAGCATTCCAATTCTGATCCTCTGAATATGTGTGAAAAGACACAGAAAAGCAAGAGCTGTTTTAGTTTGTCGTTCTGCAGACTAATTTTGGAGGCATGAAGGAAACGATTGTAAACAGCATTGTGCCAGTATGCATTGAAAAACAGATAGATAAAGCTGAAGCTTTTGATAAATGACCTGAACAGTCATGTTGAAGCAGATGACAGGAAAAATACTTGAAGACTATGTGTTTACAGGTGAGCCAGGACTGAGTGTGTGTTTGCAATCAGGTTCAAGGACTATGTAAGCGACCCCACTGTGTTTCTAACTGCGGGGGTCACAGCTCCCATTAAAGGGAGACACTGAGCAAGATACCATCTGCCCTGGCCCACTGAAGCCTCACAAAAAGGCACATGCATATGCACAGAGACTGTAAAAACTGTTCACATAAAGACATGTGAATACGACATGACACAACGCTCCATTTCCTTTAGCAACTGGCCACTAGGCTGGAGAAGGAATGAAAAATGCAATGAAAAATGAACAGCAACTTAAGGGAGGTAAAAAAAATTCTCAGGGTGTTTTCATACCTGATAGTCCGGTAGACTCGGTTTGATTGGGGACTGTTGTGACATTTGATCCATCTTCATTTGGTGCAGTTTGCTTTCACACTGCACTGTGTCAAACAAACCAAATCCTTTAGCCGAGTCAGAAGTGAGGGGCTGCATTCTTTGAAGGCTGGATTTGTAGCCGACAATCCATTCGTTTCTCCAGATTTCAAGGTTGGGTCCGGTGAACCAAAATTTTAAGTGAAAAAAGTGAGTGGCCCCTGCCAGAAAACTGATCACCATCAATAAAATATAGACAAATCAGTGCAGAAATAAAATCAAGTTTTTTATGGGTATCATAGTTCTTAGATCTAACTCCTATTGTGGGTTGAGCTGAAGAGAAGAGAGCAGAAAAGACAATTCAGGATTCTGGGTGATCTGGAGAGACTGTGCAAAGAGTTTGTATCTATCTGTATCCCTCAACTTTCTGAGGGGGTTAGGTACTGTCCTACTAGCAAATGGACATAGTAAAAACTCCTTCATATCACACGTACCCAGTGTTGTATAGTAACAAAGTAAAAATACTTCACTACTTTACTTAAGTATATTTTGGAGTACTTCATACTTTCCTCGAGTAAGAAATTTTTTTAATAACTTTCACTTTTACTTCACTACATTTTCAAACTT
Source organism: Poeciliopsis gracilis (assembly GCA_911649635.1). NCBI lineage: Eukaryota > Metazoa > Chordata > Actinopteri > Cyprinodontiformes > Poeciliidae > Poeciliopsis > Poeciliopsis gracilis. The sequence continues at coordinate 316,887 of CAJVRI010001138.1, forward strand.
AATTGCATACTTTTACTCCGATACATTTTCAATGTGTGGTTTAGTTACTCGTCACAAAAAAGCGAGAGAGAAACGCAAATGTTTTGATCCCACCTACTGATTAACTGCAACAAAGTTGGTAGCTGACTTGTCTGGGCTTCAGATGCCAAATAAGCTGCATTTCCCTCCCAATTCTGTTTTTCTTTTGCATAATGACCAGTTGTGTGCACCTATAGTTTGTGAAGTAGAGTAATCTTAACGGCTTTTTTTCTTCATGTTGGCCGCATTTTCTGTACTATTTATTTTTCTCATTTTCAGCACTGACCTTACTGAAAGGGGAAACTTAAGGCTTACAAAAACTTTGTATTTTCTGTCCTTGAGGGTATACTAAGACGCTGGTTCAGTTGTAAAGCAGGTTAAGTTAACCTTGCGATTTAAGTAAAGCACCTAATTTTCTTAACTAAATGATGCCTGCAGGTATATCTATTAGAAGGTTTCATTTTGCCTGCACTTGGTTGTGTACATTATTTTAAGTGTATTTGACAAGTTTACTAAAATATAAAAAATGTCATTCAAACTGCATTTGCCTTGTTTTACTTTTTACTTATACTTTTCATTACATTACTTGAGTACATCCATTTTTACAGTAATTTCAATACTTAAGTACAAGACGGTTCAGATACTTTAATACTTTAACTCAAGTAACATTTCAGTCAGTGACTTGGACTTTTACCAAAGTCATAATTTGGAGAGGTACTTATACTTTTACTTGACTCTGAGATTTCAGTACTTTATACAAAACTGGACATACCAACACTAATGCTACCAATAAAATAAATATAGCTAAAAATAACTGAATAAATGTATTTAAAGGTTAGATATATGAACAAAATCAGTGTAATAAGACCTGAATTCATTGGTACACATCAGGGATGCCAACACATTCATCTGTTCCTGTCTGTTAGGTTTGGGTTTTGAAGAATCTGACCACTGTGTACACTTAGTATTTCATATGACTTCTATCAGGGATAATGTGTTGGAACCCAAATTCTTTAAATAATCCAATTAGTGTTTGGATTTTCTTAGGTAAGCATGTTTGGCTCCAGATAGCACACACACACAGAGAAACTTTGCATTTACTTCCATAATTAATTTTCTATTCATTTATATAGCCTGTTGTATTTCTGCCCATACAACTTGCATTTATTTTGCATTTCTTCCTAACCCAGACATTATCCATAATTCTAACCACTACTTGCATATAGATGTAAGGGGAAGCTTAAACGAAACCCAATACCGTGTCCCAAACAAGGGGCCGCTGTATTAGGACTAGGCTTTGGTCCCCATAAGTTTTAAAAGATTAATAATATGACAGAAACAATCTTAAATAGAACATAATATTTTGTCTCTGTAGTGTATGCATTAGCTCTGCAAAATTCAAAGTCCATCCTGACAAATGTTCATCTGTAAGAACTCAATGTATTTCTATAAAATTCATTCAATGGGTAACAAGCACATTCACAGTTCATCTACAAACTATCATGGAAAACATGTCCCAGTCTGATGCATGCAACCAGACCCAGAATATGTGAACCACAGACAAACCAGAAGGCAAACCAATCCAGAAGAGATTATAGACACAACAGAACATGAGTGTCTGATAAAATATCTTAATCACTCCACACCAAAGCAATGCAATACCTTTTGAGTAAGACATGCACAAGTTAAAAAAATCCTCTGCTGTGCAAAAGAAACAAAGAACGGCTGAAGTTTTAGGTTTGCAGTGATCAACAGCAGCAGAGTCCCACATCGCTCACTTTGCAATGTCAATATATGCAATTCAATATGCCAACAGATGGCACTGAAGCTTTTTTTATTTCAAGGTAAGATATAAGGTAAGGTGCACACACTGTGCATATGAGTACAGTGTGTGTTTAATGTGATAAAATGGAGCCAAGAGTTATGTATGCAGATTCAGATTATATCTTCAGTTAACAAGTTATCAAGTACTGTCACAGAGTCGATCCATCCTTCATTCTGCAAACAGGATGAATAATGACAACTGAATTTATGTCCCTGTCTAATGAAACCACAAGCCCTGGTCCCACATGGCTTTGCGCTGCTTACAGCAGACACAGGGACATTTCCTATATGTTCCCAGGCAGAAGTGCTGCGCAATTAGATTAACCAGCAAAGATTGAAGCCTCTGTGCCTGTATGAATGGATGGACAAACCAACAAGTCCATCACATTCCCTGAGGATGATGTCTTCATCATGGCTCAAGGCACAGGAAAGACGTGTCGTTGTGTGCGTGTGCATGCGTGTGTGTAAGGTTTGATGTAATGGGATCAGTAATGAATTTTGTGTTACATTAAAGAGGGGCGGAGGGGGACAGAAGGAGTTTAGATGCGATGGCGGAGAACAAGGAGCAACTGACTGGTGGCAAGCAGAAGCCTTCAACGTCTAATCTAATGAAGAAACAGAAAAAGAGGAATGAGAGAGGGTAGAAAAGAGTGATGAGAAGAGAAAGAGAGAGAAGAGAAAGACAGTCCAAATAAGGTTAAGTCCTTATATGGAGAGAAAGATGTGGTGTGGGGGGAGAAAGCAGCAGCAGAATATGGCTTGAGGAGGGGGGCTGATAGTCGATGCTAAATCCATTATAGCGTTGTGTCCCCCACTCCCCTACAAAATACCCTTCCCATTCCTGTAGCTGCCTCTGTGGAAGTGTCCCCCTCCCAATATTGTGCACATACATACACTTAAATCAAAGGAGCTCTTGTTCACTTAAGAAGGGGGATGGTGGGGGCTCACTGCCGCTTCCTAAACGAGTTAACCATTTGGACCGTCAGGGCCAACGGCATGTCTGCTGCACACACGCACACACGCACACGTACACAGGTCCCCCCAAGGATATAAAAACCTGGTTCATACACACACACAAAGACACACAAAGACAGGAAGCTTCATATCGAAACAAGACGGGTGCAGATATACCAAGAGCTCTAACACACAAACACAAGCTGAACATGTCTGTTTGAGCTAATCAATCACTGCATCCTGAGCTGATTGCACTGCCTGCTGGGTAATGCCATGGTGAGGTCACAAGATAATTAGGGACTTTGGGAACATTGATTATGAAATGTGTGATGAAGAGCAGTACCATATGACAACAGTCTTAATATGAAATGGTCAGAAAAGCCCTGCTGGGAAATCCTCAGCAGGTAAAATAACACTGCTCACTTACAGGAAGTACCTTCTTTCTGTTGAAGGGCACAAATTCATATGGAACTAAGAGCCATTTCCTACTTTTTTACATATTTTTGGGATTTGAGAGGGAAGATATGTCGGTTCTTTCTGGTCAGGTTGCTGAAATAGACATAGAGCCAGTGAACGCATCAAGAATATTCTGTCTACTGCTGTGATTCCTACTTTTTGTATTGACCACTAAGTCCCAGGACTTTATTTTATTCTTTATTTATTTTATTTTACTTTTATTTTATTAATTGAATATCCCATTGAGATTAAAAAATCTCTTTTGCTCAAGAATCCTGGCATTCAAATAGTCAAAAAAGTTTAATTTAAGTCATTTATTGATTCCACAGGTCAGGCAGTAATAAGGTATCAGTGTGGCTAGTGAGACTGAACCAATAAAATGTGCTTAATTGTAGTAAATGTATATCAGGTTGGTTTAAATATTTCTCGTGATAAATGTAGTAATTAAAAAATACAAATGAGAAAAAGCTAACAGCAGAAGATATTTGGAAATGGGCATCCTATACCTTCTCAAAAAAATGTCTGGAAATGTTAGTTTTTGCTAATATATAAATTAGAGAAGAAGTGATATTATTACTAGGACTGATTTCATTTTACATTTTAACTTGGTGATTTAATAATGTACTTAAAATTTACCAGAACAAAACACAGCTGAGCTAAATAACTTGAAGGGGAATATTATGCCAAGATTATAAGTATCCTTTTGCCTGATTTTAAAAGTAGACAAAATACTTCTATTTAAATGAAAAGCTCATTTAAGAATGAGTGTGATTACACAGCATGAATCCTCTACCAACCTGTAGCAGAGCCCACTATGTCCCTTGAAGGAGACTCAGACATGGCGTCGGCGAGTCTCTCCCGCAGGCCTTCGTCGCTGATGTCTGCCGATCCAATATGGTGCCTGGGAACGCCGAAACTCTCGGGCCAGCTCCCACACACCTCCAGCAGGGTAACACCGCGCCCATCAAACTGCCCTGCAAATTACAAAAATGTGTTTTTCTCAAGGTTACACTGATTGCTATAAATTTACAGTGTAGAACAGGAATAATCATGCTGTGAATGAATTATTATTTAATTGTTTCTTAGGAAAAAAATCCCAAGAAAAAAAATTATAACAAAGGATTGCGTATACCAGTTACATGTGGAAAAGGTTTTGGTACACCGACAGTCACTTTAGAACTGAATTATTATTTATAGCTAAAAGATCCAGACAGGAGTGGCTGGAAATGAGAAGCTGGAGAGGTTGGATGCTGAGACAGAGGACAGAGGCTGATGAACTAACAGGTCGCAGGTGTGAGTGAAGGGAGCAGGAGACAGAGGAGAGGGAAAAGGAGAGAGAGGCACAGGGAGCGACAGAGAGTACACAGGGGAACAGGAAATAAGTACAACACTACAGAATAACTACACTAAAGAAACATATTAAAACAGCAACTAAGAATAAATATGATGACAGAAATAAATATGATAACTAGAATCACTAAGGAAGAACTGCAGTGGAATGGAGAAAAAAAAGCAGAACTAACGGAGAAAACTAAGGGACAAAAGAAATGACAAAATCCAAAACCATACTCAGTCAGGCCCAGAGCCTGACAAAGAACCATCACCTCATGGATTCTTATAAACTGCAGAAAATGTTTAATAACAATCATGTGGCCTTGCAAGAAAACTGAAAATGATTTTTTATCGTTTTTACCAGGATGACGATCCAGAACATATGATCAAATCAACACAGAAATCCTTCATCAAAGATAATGTCTGTCTTCAGCTATAACCATCTCAGTTCCCAAATCTATATCCCAGAGGCCAATGGGGGCTTAGCGGAACAGAAGAGGTGACCCCTGACCTGCAGGCATCTGGGAAGATTGTCTCAAGACAACTGATCAAAGATCATTTTCTCAGTATGCTCCAAACTTTATGATGGAGAGGTGGAAGAGCTGTTCATTCACAGAACAACCAACTGTTAATGAATGTTGGTTGTCCAAAATATCCACAGCAAGGGTTCCAATAACAATGCTGACAGGAATTTAGTCAAAAACATTGTTTTTAACATGAAAATCTTTCTCTCACTGAGTCAATGTACGCAAACTAAATGTTCCAGAGTGAGATTATGCTGCTGAAATAACAGATTCATCATCTTTAAGGCTTTGTATCTGTTTTCACTGGGGGTGAAATTAATTAGTCTGCATACCTGTGCTAATATTAATATATTATTTTATATTATTTTCTAAAAGGTGCTAAAATAAACTAGACACAAAAATGAGAGTGAATATACACCATATACCCCCATTTTATAAATTACTATAGTACTGAGCAGTTCATTTGTTTAAGTAACTCAACTTGCAAAGTAAAAAACTTTATATTTATATGTATCATAATAATCCACATACAGTCAACAGGGCACTTTCCTTAAAGAATGTCAGAGCAAAAAACATCTTTAGCAAAAAGGAAAATCATTGATTTTAAAAACATTTTTAATCTGACAAAATAACACAATGGCAATAAATACTCTAATTTAATCTAACAATGTTCATAACATACACTCCACAGTGGTAATCATATTACTATATTTCATTTTTGATTTGAGAATTTTTTTACATATCACAACAAATCTTTCTGCAAAACGTAGACAGGAGAAAACATCGCTACTTTATTCAGCAGAATAAAGCCTCACTGTGATCTTAACATTCAGTGCATGGTTGAGCTAAAACCATAACTGGCAAAAGCAGAACACACTGACGTTCTGTAAATTATAATGGGATCAGTGACACACAGCAACATCAACAGCATTTTTCTCTGTGTTATCAGGAGCAGAAATGAAATGACACCCACAACCTCTATGATTGCTGGCTGAGATTTCCTCTGCTGAGTCAGCTGTGACAGCAACACAATGGGCCAGAGGTACATTACTGAGGAAGAGATCAATGCTGGATGACAGGAAAGCTGAAGAAATTAGAATTATGTTCTAACACAATGCCAGAAGTATGCCAAAAGTTATTCCAATTTTGAAAATAAAACACTCTTATAGGTTGAATCAACCAAACTTGCTGACCCCTGATTATCTGGTTGGAAATGAATTTACAGCACACTTGTTTGCCACAGCAGAACGGATCAGCTGCTTTGGAGCCGCTCACACACCAGACCTCTTCTAAGAGCAACCTAATCTTCATGCCTGTCAAAAGCAAATCTACACAAGCCTCTGCTGCATCTTAATCTTTTCTCCTCTGTGTCTTCCATGTTTTCAGCTATCAGAAGGATCTCGAATGTTGGAGCCAGAGAGTCTGCAACCTACTTCTCTGTGTGTTTGTGTGTGACTAGCCAGGCATGCAGACACTAAAACAACTGGTTTATTCTGTTCCTGTGTCCATTTTACTGGGTAACTGTGCCTCCTAGCAGTATGAAATGATAGAGGTGCTGGGACATTTTTACAACACAGGACCAAGCAATAATTATATTAAGGTGTTCTTCCAATCAGCAGCAGTTCCATTGTGTACATAAATATGACCTTTTTGTCAAACATAATTTTACATAAAAAAAAACAAAAAAACAATAAAGTTGATAAAAGATTTAGCGTTTGCTGGTGCAATGTTCTGCCAAAGCCAATGCAGAATTCTATTATTTCCCAGAAGTGGAAAATGAATCTGAGAAATGAACATCACCCAGCATTAACTCTGCTCAAAGATCTGGGTAACTACTAATATCAAGTTTGATTTCTTAGAATTTCATGCATTAAAACATGGTTTAAAAATTCATTTTGAAGCAAGAACTACGTGCATTAGACAAAAAATAAAGAAAAAAAAACAGGAGTCCAACTTTAGCTGATGTTTTCCAAAATAGAAAGATAAAAACAGCACCATCATCTAATGTATGGAGAACCAGGGACACTGCTGGCCTCTCAGTTCACCCCACAGCACTGAGGGCCTGGAGCATTGCAAACCTGCTGTGTTCTTAATTCACTTAGAAATAAGAACTCAGAAAACTGAAGAACATAGAATGCTAATTCTAATTTGTTTTCATAACATCCATCACAGCAGGACTCAACCATGTCTTCAACTGAAAGCTCCACACAAACGACAAACAGCCAGCTTATTGGATGGCTGGCAAGCCTATTAGATATGAACATCTAATTAAATAATATTCATTAAATTATAGCATATTTACTGACAAAACTAACCCCGGAAGTGTTTTTGCCTCAAGAACTTCATTAAACAATTAACCTTATCTGCTTAATGCAAACTCCGTATTTCAAATTAGAAATTGGTCAGGCAGCTAAAGACTGTACTTTCTAAAATGGGGAATTACTGATAAATGATTCAGCTGACATCGCCCCAAACTAAAATCAGCTGATCCCCAGTTAGAGAAGATGCATTATTTTAAAGAAGTTGTGATATTTTGTTAAATTAGGCTCTGGATAGAAAATTTTGTCTAAAAAATTTGCAAAACAGTTGAGAAAACATTTAGATAAACTGTAAACAGAAAAGACTAAACTTTTAATGGCCTCAGAAAAAAAAGGATGAAATTCATCCGTACTCTGAAACCTTTGATGAAGCTACGCTCTAGTTCTTAAAACAAATCAAAGAATTTTCTCAGCTTATTAGGTTAGCAAAGCAAATTCGGAGAGATGTTTTTGTGTTTCCTCCAGACAGTTTTTCCATCTGTCTGGAGTCAATACACACTCAAAGGAACGGTTAATCAAGCAGGGAGAAATATCAGGGAGGGCGAGATCAAAAGAGAAAGTAGAGACAAGGATGAGCAGAGCCTCTTTTTTCCTGGAAAGCCCAGAATCTGTTAACATCTGCTGTGTCAGTGTGTGTCTGTGTCTGCCACTGCTGGACAGCGACACTGCATTTTCCAGCTTTACATTTCCCAGTTTCCCATCATTAAATAAACTGCCATCCAACACCTAATGATATATGAATACCAAGACAAAGCATAGGGTTGCTGTTTGAAGCACACACACAGCCACACGCACACAAACGCACACGCTCACAGCCACACATGCACGCACACACGCAAATCTAACAGGCTCTCATGGAAGTCTTTGAAGGAAGGCCTGCTGACATTGAAGAGGAATCCTTAGAAAAATCAATCCAACACACACAAACAGAATGCCTCTGAAGTGCAGTTATCAGTAAGCCAAGCCACTGTGTGTGAGCGTGTGTGTTATTGTGTGCTTTTGGAGGTCGGTCAGTGTTATCACTGTGGGGAGCACAGAGGCCCGTGCAACCTCTCGCCCCAGCATTAGCACCTGTCACTGGCCTGCAGCGGAGTGGAGATTGGCCAGGCCTGAGGGCGCACAATCCCCCGCACACACGCATACATACATGCACACAGTAGTCTGTAGTCAGTGTTCTGCTTGCTGATAGCCTAAGAGCCAGGCAGATCAAAGGTTCTGGCTGTGGTAGCTTTTCTGGATGATAACAGCTTGGCGGAAGGTTAGGAAGAGCTTTAAGTTTATCACACCAGGCTTTGACCAATGTGGATGTTTGAAGGACAACACTGATAGCTTTAGGCTCAAGCTACCAATGATCGCGCTTGGTTCAGTAGTTATGAATATATTTAAAGTTAAACATGCCCACTACCTTCCACTGAGGATGACTTGAAATTGTAAAAATGTATTCATTACATTTATCTGGACATTGTTTTATGCCAAACTGTTAAAAACATAAAGCTTGTTCAGTGTCAATTATTGAGGGATTAAAGAAATATGGACTGTAACATGTTTAGAAATCACTGAAGTTCAAACATGACTTCACAAAACCACTCAACAGATTCTTCAGTGTTATTACTTAGACTGGACCATTTCAAGTGCTAGTCAGACTATGCAGACCTAAAGGCTTCCCTATCGGGGAACTGGTTTGCTCCAAAAATATTTTACTTTTTTATTTATGCAGTTTTCTTATTTAAACTTTTAATACATACATTTGAGTAATTTTTGTGCAAAATAATTTTCCACATTATCATCAGAGGTCAAGATGTGACGTCATCTACATAAATATGAGGACTGCAGGGGTCACCATGGCAATCAATAGTGGCCATCCACTGGGCCCTGAAAAACTTAAATATATATCCGTCTATTATCTTGCACACATATCCTTACAGGTTGGTGAGGGGTGCTGTTGCCAAGTTCCAGCATTCAATAGGCGGGGTACACCCTGCACAGGTCGCCAGAGCAACATTACATATATATGTAATGCACAGATAAGATTTGCTGTTGGATAAACTCACCAATGTAAATATAGTTTAGATTAAAATCAAGTTGTGAATATGCCTCCATCCCCACATATTCATATGCAGATATTCAAATTTGCTTCTAGAATAGAATCTGGAATGGCTTATTTTATTATGTAACAATGCCATTTATATGTGAAAAAAAAATTGACACTTCCCAATGTTTTCCAAGATTATGGAGTTGATTAATTTGAGATAATAAAAATAAAAAAAGATACATTCCTGTATCTGAGGTTTGAAATGATGATTTGAAAAATATTTTTAGCAATACTTTCTTCCAGTCCTTGTTTTCCCTTCAAGTATTTTATTTCTAAATATGTGAAATAGTTTTATTTCAAATTTTTCTTTAAGTGACTGACTAAATAAACACACTATTAATGAATGCATATGAATATCTGGGGATGGAGGCATATTCACAACTTGATTTTAATCTAAACTATATTTACATTGGTTGGTTTATCCAACAGCAAATATTATCTTTGCAGAGCTAAATCTAAAACATTTTATGCTTCTACTATACCAGTTTAACCAGTCCAGAAAAAGTATATTTAAGATGTAAACTAGCTCAAGAAAGACAGAATCCCTAAGTGCTCATACCATTGTTTCTGGGTTACCTGTGGAGTTCAGAGGCAGAAGGCCGCTTAGTACTTATTTAATTAGGCTTTAGTGCAAGGGGCCTGACTGAACTAATGTCTTTACGATAGGGCCTGTACAATATGTAATGGTGTGTGAGCCAATGTGTGGAAGAGAGCACACGGAGGTGGTGGTGTTAAGTCAGGCACTGCAAAAACATTCTGTCACCAACCAACAGGCCATAAAGCAGGCTGTAGTTACAACGAGGACTACACTCAGTTACAAGTTTATGAGGCACCATTTTAAAATTGTACGCCATCCACAGCTGTGCAACAAATCCCAGCATTTAGTGTGACAAGCCTTACAAAGCTACACAACCTAAAATATCTAAGATACGCAACATCTCGAACTAACCAGGCTATATTTGAGTTGTGTAGATGCAGAGGACCTTTATTCATACTAGAGGACAGACACAGTGTCATTACCATACTAGAACTTCACAACTTCTTAGACTCATTCAGCCACACACTGACTTTGCTGTGAACCCATGCTGACATCCCTCATGGGTGTGTATTTGTGTGTATTTTTTATTTATTTTTTTAGCATTTCTCACCTTGAAAAACCCATTTTTCCAAAAACTACTACATTGTGAGGACCCACTTATGGGGTCTAAACCCAGGGTCCCATAAGAAGTAGTGTTTGTGGTTGGAGGCTAGCTTCAGGACTAAGGTGGGAAATGAGCTTAGGTTAGGTTTAAGGTTAGGCATATACTGGTAATTATTAGGTTGAGCAAAATAGTCAGGGTTAGGCTGTAGAAATGAATTGAAGTCAATGAAAAGTCCTTCTTAAAATAGAAAGATGCAATGTGTACGTGTGTGTGTGTGTGTCTGTTTGGGAGAGGGGAGAGCTGGGAATGTCAGAAAAGTGGGAAAGTGTCTTTGATGTCCTCAGGGAAATACAGAGTGGTAGCTAGCTTTGTGGTGCAGTGTTAATGGAGATGTAAGCTCCCAGGATTATCACCCATAGGTAGGAATGTGTGTGGGTGTGCGTGCATTTGTGTGCATGTTCCTGACATGGAGGGTCTTTCTTTCATTACATTAAGGCCAGTGGTTTTAAATCATTTACTCCTTTTGCAGTCTCAGTGGTGTTGACTAAGTGTTAGTAATCCCCATTGATACTGGGGTCTGCCTCAAGGCACTTTACTCACTACTCAATACACACATGCTCATGCAAACACACACAAACATGTGGCATTTCAATATGAGAATGCATTAACCTGTATGCTGTTAATTGTAGATGAGTCCACTCACACACACACACACACACACACACCCCCACACACACACACACACACACACACACACACACACACACACACACATGCCACCCACTAGGCTAATTCAAGACATGTCAAATTAGGCATCTGCTGTGCCTTGCTCACCATTAGGCTTGAAGATCCTGCTATGGCTTGTATGTGTCTGTTCACACATACATGATGTCACAGTCTTGCTCCTAAACAGAGGTTTCCTGGCGGCCAAGGCCTAATCTTAATATTTATGTTCAAACCATAAACTTTAGAATGGACTACAGCCATGTAATCCCAAAGACTTCCCTCATGTCAGCCAATAATTAGTCATGGCTGCCTGGCATATTTACTGTTATTTCTAAGAAATTATAGATCAGTGTGATGCGACAACACCAACAAGTAAAAAATACAGAAAAAAATTATTCTTTAGTAAAACGAAAAAATAGCATTTGAAAATCTCAGTGTATATTGAACACCCCCCGACCCCCCAGCCCACACACATAAATATATATATATATATATATATATATATATATATATATATATATATATATAATGTGGGTCCAAAATAAACTTCTTGTTTCAATTATTTGAAATCTAAATCCATTAAATGTATGAATTTTGGGCTTAAACATGTATAACTAGACATAAAAAGGGTCAATTATCTTAAATTAATAAAATGTTATGAAATTATTTGTGCAGAAATTGCAGCATATACAAAATTAAATTGATTAAAATAATGTTTATTTCTGTAATTCTAAAAACCTGAATTGCCCAAATTATGACCTATTATGCTGTTTGAAATATATAATACAATCTATTAGACATAGACAGTTTATTGTTATACAGTTGTACGTTTAAAAATATACAAATTTAAAGAAATTTTGTTGGAAGGCTCCAATAATAAATAAATATATAAAGTATTAATGTAAATATATATATAATATATATATATATATATATATATAAATATAATAAAAGATTAAACTAATTGCAGTTTAGCAGTCTGATGGCATAAAGGATGAAGTTGTTTTGGTTGAATTAAAGAAATAAAGTAATTTTAGAATAAGAGCTGAACTTATCAATGAAAAAAGAAGAAAGTTTATGGACTGTTTAATGACTAAAATCTAAAGATGCAAACCTTTAGTGGAACAGGGGCACAGCCACACTGAGTGGCTCACTGTAAATGTCCAAACATGGCATGTGTAACATCAGACTTCTGAGCTTTTGATTAATGCTTGTGCCGTAGGCTTGAAAGCCACAGTTCTGTCCACTGATGGTACAGAATGTCCATGCTCATGTTTGCACACAAATCAAGTAAATACACAATCTGGTTGTGTGTGTATGTGTTTTCTGGAAGGGTGATTATGTTGGTTTCTAAGAGAGAGTGGTGAGCAAACACACAGTGATGAGGCACCTGAGAGAGCACAAACACACACAGCTCACCAGGCCCTTCACAAGCACAGATTTTTAATGTGCATAACAAAGAGAGACACTTGACCCAATATGAAACCCGGCCGTGGAAAGGACTAGCTTTTTATCCACACAGGTGGACTGAACTTCTGCAAGGCCTCCACACTGATTGGTTAACATGGACTGAAGAGAAACTAATTTTTACAAAAGGACACATTTGGGTCGACACAGCACAGTTTCACAATATTTAGTTTGTTTTTTGTATTTCCATAGCGAAGGGTTTTAGAAAGATAAAGCACAGCAAAAGCCAACACAGGTTTTAGGGCAGAGGTTAATAACAGCTCAGCTGTTTTGGATACGTTCACACAAAGGGAATAAAATGAGAATTATTACACCTTACTCATATCTCACAGTGTGGTGTATGTAAGAAAATTCATCACTTATTCTGGCCAACTTTAGATTCACACAGTAGCTGAGGAGAAAAGTAATTCAATACGGCGATAGGAAACAGCTGACAGTGATTAGGGAACTTACTGTATCGGCATGCTTGTTTTCACAATAGCGCATATAGAGTAAACAGAGAGCTGGATTCCTCTCAGCTGGTTGACTATCTGCACAGACTCTCCCTGAACCAGCAGTCAGACTGGCATGCATGGAGGCTTTTGCGCAGCCTAACATGCTTACAGGCATAAACTCAGGAGAAACATTTATGATAAGCTGAAAACAAAATGACGCTATGAATAGTTTGCTCATTTAAATATAGTTGGGTCAAAATTTTGTCACGAGATCTGGTGGAGAGAGGTCTCCGCCTGCTATTGATGAGGGTGAGTCCCTTACCTGCTTGGATGTTTGTATTAAAACTATGTTGTCACTGCATAATATGAGATAAATAATCTATGAAAAAGAAATCAAGTTCCTCTGCTTGTGGTCCTGTTGCTATCTGGAGAAATACACTGATTATTCAGAAACAACAAATCAGAGCCAGGAGGACGGACTTAGTGCACTCAATCGCACTCATGTATGTGCTCACATACATGAGGGTTGTATTTCTGCAGATGTCAAAAGCAGCACTAGGAGGAGGTGAAGATGTTGCAACATAGAAACAGTTTAAATATACAAAAGCATGTTTTTCATAAATTACCCATTGCAGTTTTAAAGCACAAGGAGAAAAACAGCTGGCCACCTTATAGCTTAATGTGTTTCCTAATATTAAAGAAAAAATATTAACTCTCTAACCACAAGCATTTAATTTCAGTTGAATTAATGCTACCATTTAGATGATGCAGCTAAAAAAAAGAAAATTAAATTCATTCAAAAGTTTCACTATTGATTTTTGTTAAAAATTTGTGTTATGTATACTGGTAAGTTTTTTTAAATTAATTTTTGAAATGTTCTTTTTTTAAAACTTTAGTTAGTAAAGAAATGTCTACCAGAACTTATATGCATTCACTAACATGTTTACACAAACACTTGAAAATATAACAACAGCTTAACTTAAAATAAAACTAAATGCTTGGTTAACAGTGAAGAAAATTAAGTTGCGTTCAAATTCATGCTTGACCTTGAAGAATGAGAGCAGACTTCAGTCACACCATGTAGAAGTGCCACTGGTTACCATGGACACAATGGGGGGTTTTGAAGCGAAGGTTCTTGCCATTTCCAAAATAATAAAAGATAAATAAATATAAGATGTGGCAGCTCCACAGCTGCACCTCTCGTCTGGATGTTGGACATTGGTTTTCATCAAACCAAAGCACAGGACAGGGAGTGAGGAGTGCGCTTCACGGTACAAGCATGGTCAGCTAATTGATTTCAGGCTGGATTGTGTTGCTGTGTAATGAAGCAGGATAACGTGATGATGACGCTGGGATGGTCATGGTGATGACTTTCACAGGGACTCCAGCCTCATTTGTTTGTTTGACAAGCTGCAGCCTTGTGTGTGTGTGTGTTGGGTGTGCATCTCATTTTGGCACTGAAGATATGGATTAAACTATTGAGGTGATAGACGATATGTTTACAAGAGAATGTTTGCTTTCTGCACAATATTCAATTACGTGGTTTGAGTGTGTCAACGCCTGAGTATCTCCATGTATGTCTATATGAGACAGAGTATGTTTGCCTTGTCATCTGAGCATCAAACGTTGTGCGAAAGGGTCAAAGGCCTTTATCAATCACACGAAAATTGTTCTCATCCATCGTCATTTTTCTCCTTATGTCTCTAATCCAACCCTATTTTCGGAGAAGTGTTCCAATCCAAACCAGTCTGAACTAGTACTGTCCCCTGTTTACTGGAGCACAAATAAATACTTTAGAGTTATTTACAAAGCTGTACCAGTGATATACAATGTGGCACCCCAACATCCCCACTAAAGGTCCCGACTGGGAATTATGGTAAAATGGAATTCCATGATGTCCTGGAAAAAACGAAGACTAATCCCCCCTCTGAGCTTAGCAGTGAATGACACAAACACACACACACAGAAACTGTTTAAAGAGCTGTCTTTTTCTGAGATTTTTTTATAATAGTTACGGAACACTAATACAAGGTGTCTGTTCTTCCAGCAAAATGCATTTTGAAAATCCCATCAGATATAAGAACACTGAAAACCTCTTTTATTCCAAAGTCATACAGTTATAAACGTACCATTAGGCAGAAGGATCTCAAACGGCAATATTCAGCTCTCTGAGGAATCCAATGAATGAAAAGGCCATAACTCTGCTTTGCTATTCATGAAAAAAGAAATGTATGAACTAATATGAATATGTGATCACAGGACTTTTGTAAGTAGTGAAAGATTGTTGGAACAAAATGGAAACTCTTATGTGTCACGTATTTTCAACACAGTCTCCTACATGAGAAAAGTGACAGAAGTGAAAACCATCTGCTGACTGTTTTCAGTCGGTTCCTGCATTCGCTACATAGACAAGAACAGGCGCTTTACTGTTTCAGTATTATTGAAAGGTTAAAATAAATCAGTCCCTGCAGAATGTTGCCATGTGTTTTTTTGTGTGTGATTACTGTGGCCTTAAATTACGGATTTTGTTGCAACTTTTTCAAAAAGTTGTGACCACATTTGCCAACTCTTCTTTTGTATTTGCAACACCTTCTCATAGTATGCTGTCACAAGCATAGTAATAGTTTTAGCAAGTATGTAAAAACATTTTTTTGTTTCTAAAAGTTACATACTTTAGCATTAACAGGCATGGATTAATCAGTCATCATTACCTGCAATTTCTCCACTAACTACATTTATTTGGAAGAGGTTTATTGGCTTTTGGCTCTGGCTATTTGCTGAACATCACACAGGCCGTAAGATCCTGCTCAGCAGCTTGCCCGTCAGGTCAGGCTGATAGTAAATGCCATTTATTGCCACTGGAAGAGCTTTACCCTGTTCTAACATGTACACATTTCCTACCATAAATACTGATTTCATGTAAATAATGATTTTGAAAAACACATTTGGCAAAGTGTTTCTTCTTAATGTTTTATTTTGTATTGATTTGTATTATTTTTGTATTTTATTTCAGTGTTTAAAATTACATAATTTGCAAATAATAGTTTTTTTTCTGTTGGATTACATAATTTTAAAATATTAAATAAGATTTTCTGATCAGTTTCTCAGTACTTGAGACCTATTTACCAAATCATTTTTCACTTTTACTTGAGTAAAAATATGTTGAGTTATTCTTGTTTAAGTAGCACTACATGAACACTAATAACTACTAATTATTTAATGCTAGGGACAAATACAATGCTCTTGCATTTCCATCCAGAAGTTGTGCTCACTCTTATTTTTGACACATTTAAAAGAAATCTTTATGGTAACAATAAAAAGAGGAAAGAGTCGAGGAGGACACATCAGAGCAGAGGCAGCAGGGCCAGGATCTTCTCAGATCCTGGTCCATCTCAGTTTATAATAGAGATGGATTATAAATTGCTCAGAAAAAATATCTGTTGCAAGGAGAAGCTGGGAGGTATGAAGTCAGGATTTTTACGGATATTTTACAATCAGTCTCATTCACACTGCAAAACATGTTTTGTCTTCATAGCCAGCATATATCCTTTGCAAACAGTTTATTTTTCACACATTGTCTGATTTTATAGCAAGAGACTTCAGAGATCAGAAACAATAATTTCTTAGAGTTCTGCAACATATGAATTAAAATCATCTTCACAGTTTTAACCTAGAAGACCAGTTTTGCATTTGACATGGTATTTTTCTTTAAATTGTAATTTCATCCAAAATAAAATCCCAATTTCTCTGTGGATGTCTAAAAAAAGCTTCCTCTGTAATGCCTCCAGCAATGTGTGTATGGTCTGTTGTCTGACAACTGGTCCTGCCTTTTGTGGTCTGCTGTCTGAATACTGGAATATTGTACAGTGCGTGCTTGCATTCTCCCAGGGGGGTAAACGAAGAGGATTCCCATCACTAAAGCCACAACCCCGTGTTCCTGGAAATCCTCCACAATCCCATTTGATCTCAACACCCTGCCTCGCCTAATGTGTCCCTAAGCTGGCCTTATCACACCAGAGGGGATAAATACAGATGTACAGTTGCATCGTCAGCAGGTTATAGAAGAAATATAAAAATATCCATCTTACCATGTTCACAGTGAATCAAGTAGTGTATATTTAACAACAGAGATAAATGATTCTGCTTGCATTGAAGAAAGGAGGAGGGACAGACTAAGAGAGAGAGTGAGGCATTTAGTTAGAGAAAGAAAAGCATTATAAAACGTATAACACTACTCCACTAGCCTCATTCATTCTAACAGAATAAATCCTCCATTATCATGACTCTCTTGGGTCTAAAAGCAAGCATCTTACAGGGAATTAATCACATTGGATAGAAGGGATAGAAGGGAAGAACATTTCATTTCCTCATCAGGTTTGGGGAGAATTGTTCTGGAAGCCAAGTGGCCACCTGGGAATGCTCTCCTCAGTCTTTGCTCTCATCTTCTTGTTTTTGTCTGTTTAAAGCCACTGCCTGTCACAGACTGGGCCTGGGCTGTTTATTCTGTCTACTCTGGAGTTTTAGCACTGTCAAGCAATAAAAAGAAAAACATCTTTCCTCTGTTTGAGCAATACAGAGTACAGCATAGTTATAAAGTGCATGAAAAAGGACATCTTGTTTTCACAATTTTGCACAAATCAAAATCTAAAATGAGTAGCATGAATTTGTATGCAGAGCTTCCCACCACTGTCAGTATTTATTAGAACTACATACTGCTTCCATTACTGTGATTTTAAAAGTGATCTACAAAGTTTATGAGGTAACCTGAGGAACCAAGGCAACCAACATTTATCAGAAGGATTCACCAAGCAGGACAGACCCAGAAGCTCAAGGACACATTCTGGAATGAGTCTGATTCTGCGGTTACATCTTAGTCTTGACAGAATGTTAAGATCCTGCTGTATTATTTTAGTGCTACATACCATAGGGGTTTGAAAAAGGTATAGGAGTATCATGCCATGTCACAAGAGAAAAGGATAAATTTACCCAAGCTTTCTTGGCTTGTCAGTGTATAATTTACAAGTACCCAACTCTACAATGTGGCTTTTAAGTCTTCTGCCTAATTCTTTGGAGGAACTTATTGAGCAGCTCAAATGGAGAAGGTTGGCTGGTAGGAGACTATGGTTTCTGCTCTGTGTAATAGGTTGTCAGGAAGTTCCAGTATAAATGTGATTAAAGCTGAAAAAGTAAACTTAAAGAGAAGTGCATGTGTGTGTGTGTGTGTGTGTGTGTGTGTGTGTGTGTGTGTGTGTCCAGTTCAAGGCCAGCCAAGTCTCCTTAGGTCTCAAAACAAGTGCCATAAATTCAGCCTCTACTTACCTGCTATAAAAATGTCAAGAGAAGAGGATTTTATTGGGCCACACACACAGACAAATGCTAATGACTTTTATTCAGCATATCTGATCTATGTAGACAGAGGCATGGAATCCTAACAGGACACAATCTTAAAGGGATCCACGATTAGTTGTAACAATAGACTTTATTTGAGAAATATTTATTTTCAATGTAAAAATAATACATGGAAGGCTGTTTGGTTTTTATACATTTCCATAAATTATTGTCACACAGATGTTATCATGTTGTTTATGCTGCAAAGGATTCTGGGTAGATGATGCCTGTTTGGTTAAATTATACTAACTCTGTCCAGCTTCTTTGGCCAACTCAGTCCTCTTCCTCAGTTTGGGCCTCTTCATCTTCATTCCCTTGTCATTCCTAGATTTCTATTGATTTCAACGCACTCCAGTTTGAACTGAAAAAACATTTACCCAGAATGCACTGCAGTGTGAACAACATGGGGACATCCGTGTGACAATATTTTATTAAAATATTATTACTGTAATGTTTTTACATCTAAAATAAAGATTTCTCAAATAAAGTGTATTGTTACAACTAATCAAGTGAAATTTTAATTTTCTCATTCATAATTTTTATTGTGCTTTGATGGAGTTTTATTATGTTAAGATGGTAAAACAACCTGAAATTACTGAATCGGGTATAGGACCATGTGTGGACAAGGCTTATAACCGCATGTGGAGAGGAAAGCCTGGAACTGTTGGATCAGTTAATTCTGTTTCCAATTCTGTTTCCAATAGAAAGGTGTCAGAAGACACTGTGCCTGACAGTTTGTTGAATATACTGTAGCTTGGCATAGCTGCAGACCAGTCAGTTTGGCAAGTGTACTTCCTGATGCCTGTGGTCTCTTTCAGGCCACAAAGCAAAAATTCTTAGCAATGTTTTGAGGTGCTGACTTAGCCTCCAGATTCCCCTGAATATAATGTGCTGCTAAAACAAGTCTGACCAATGGAGGCCCCACCTCACCATTCACAGGATTCAAAGGATCTGCTGCTAATACTTGCCAGATAGATGCCAGATAGAGAGTACACTCTCAGGGTGTAGCTGGGCCTGCTGTGGCTCTGTGGTAGAAGATGTCTAGCAGTTTGGAAAGTTATGATTGCCAACTCCCTGCTGTCATATCAATGTACTCTTTGGCAAGGCACTTTTACCCAAAGTTGCCAAGTGATTGATGTATGAATGTATGTGCATTTGTAAATGTGAATGAGTGAATGTGGCTGTAATGTGAAGTACTTTGAGTGCTTGGCATAATGAGACTAGAAATAATTTAGACTTAGTTAAAGGGAACCAACACAATATGAGATATGCAGCTACAACATCTTTGTTGTTTGATATAAATACTGACAATTTGTGTGGAATCAATGAACTTAACGTGTTTCACTTAGTGATGGAGTCACTGAATTTTCAACAATATTACTATGTTGTCAGAAAATAGATCATAATAATACATTTTAAAACTTTACCCAACTTTAATGTAACATTTGTTCAGATGAAAAAAATAAACTGGAACTAAAGAAATAACGCTGGAGTGACCTGGGTGGATAAGGCTACACACACTGAAACTAAGAATTTTGAAAGTATTTTTTATTCATTTTTAATTAAGAATCGTTGGGAATTCATTTTACTAATCTTTATTCAGATATGGTGTAATAATCTTTTGTCCACTCCCTATAAATCCATGTTCTTATTTCTGTTTCCTTTTTCACTTCTTTCTTCATTTCAATAAAAAAAAATAACACACTGAAAGTGATTTTTAAAAAAAAAAAAACAAATAAAAAACAAAAGAAAAACAAATAAGAGTTTCAGTTTTTGTTTCCATTTAGAAGTATTTATCTGTTGGGACTGTGTTTCTAGTCTTGTTAAAGAAAAAAATGAAAGTAATCTGAAACTGGTCCCAAACATCCCACCTATCAATTCATCCCAGACTGACATATTCAAGCTCAGCCTGTTCCTTTGGTATCAAAGGGAAAATGTCACTGATTTGTTTTTTCCGAAGATGTGCAAACAGAGTTGGTGATAAGGGTCTCAGGGTGATCAGGTGCTTCCTTATGACAAGAAGAAGAGATTCTTTTTGGTAAATATGAGTCTAAGTAGCTCAATAAAAACCAAACATTTGAGAAACACTCTGCAACATGGACTAGTTTTAGAAAATAAAGGCGGCTTTGGTGAGATCTTGAGGCTGCTTCTCAGAATCTGTATTTTAGTGAAAACATTTCACTAAAACAGAGATATGATGTAATATTCATCAACAATATCCAACATGGTGTCCGAAACTTCTCTGCATGTGTGTGTCGAGGGAGGCAGAGTGAGAGAGACAGAGACAGACTTCCTGTGAAGATGTGACCTGCTAGAGGAACATACGCATTTACAGACATGAAAGCCAGCAACAGTATGCAGTGTGTGTGTGTGAGACTACCAATGCATGTGTGTGACACATCTGGGACTGTAATCAGTGAGCTTCTTTCAAGAGCTGCCAAAGCAAACAGGCCAATAAGGAATCCACTTTACAGACCATCGATCTCCGCTCCCCACAGCCAACACAAACACGTACACACACCATCACACACACGGTCAGTGTAGCTCCCTGCACATACAGAGGAGCAGCTCCATTCATTCATGCAAAGTAGCTTAGTTTAAAAGTGCACAGAGTTAAAGGATATATACTGTTACACAAACACAAAAAACACACACACACCAACTCAAAATCTTTCACATGCTGTTATCCAATGACAGAATACAATAATAAAGGACAGCAATGTTTCCCTTTTATCAAAAAAGATATTGCAGTTGCTGCTGTTCAGCCTCTTCTGTCAATGCACACACACGCGCACCCGTGCACACACACGCACACAAATGCAAAGGCCACATAGAAAACTAGATCTCAAATGAAGTTTTCTATCTGTGTGAAAAGCTGCTGCACTGGCAGAAAGACACATGAGGAACAACAACAGGAAACTTTGCATCATGTGAATGATCCAATCTATATTTATACTTACACCAACCAATTTATATGCAATAACTTACTCTATAACATACTGCAATTTATACTATAACATTTCCTTTCCAATTTTAGCAATAAATCGCTCCATCTTGGTCAAACTAATCCCTTATATTCATTTTTTCAGAGAAGGAACAGGGGGAACACTGAGGTGAAAAACAGAAAACAAATAAACAATGGAAATATTGTTTTGTGGTCTGAATGATTCTGAGCGTCCCGCTCTGCAGATCCATCAGCTTTTAAAACACTTCCAGATGAACCTCAGACAATACGAAGAGAGAAAACAAGGCTATCACGTCATCCATTTACTTTGGGCTGCTGTGGTGAACAACAATAAATCCTGCAGGGGCAGGACACAAGCACACACACACTCTCCAACACACACAAGAAAGTGTGTTTGTCCGTGTGCATGTGCAGCGATCTGGAAAAGGAAACCAGATAGATTGAGCTGATAGGTAACTGCATGTACTTGAAAGCCAAGGCATAATGCAAGCCACCAACAGGTTGTTTTTACAATGCATGTGCACATTCACAATACTCACACTTGCTGTGTGTGTATCTGTGTGTACTGAGGTGCCGCTGCACGCACAAACCCAAACACACGCACACACGCAAACTCACAGCCAAGTGCAGGAGACAGCCTCCATTGAGAAAATCAACGAGCTGTGCCTCTCCTGAGACTGCATCTACACACACACACCCACACAAACAAACACACACCGATACACAAAGGCAGGCATACAAACCAAAGCTATCGCTGGCAGCATCAGGGAGAGAAGCAGTGACTGTGACGGAGCTGTGAAGTTGTTCTGGCAAACCAGCAGCTTGCTTCATATTTATGCTCTTTGAAAATCCATGTGTGTAATAAAAAGAGCAAAACCCAGCAACATGGCCACTCTGTGGGTGATGACATTGAATCTAATGCTCCAGGTAACCGGAGATTAACTTGACTACAGTTGAAACCAGAAGTTCACATAGTCAGAAAACAAGAAACACTTTTTTCCTCTATGTCTGAAGACTAAACTTCTCTTCTTCGAGGTCAGTTAGAATAACCAAACTGATAGCTATTTGCTAAATGCCACAATAATGAAATAGAATCTTTTATTGGTTCCAGCTTTACATGCATATTTCTATTATTTTACTTTATTCTTTCATTTATTATGTAGCAACTCAGAAATATTTTTTTTTAAATAAAGTATTTTACTTGAAATTTTATAATTTTTGTTTTGTTTTGAGAAGTTGTGTTTTTTTCCATACGTGTAGCATCTTGCTGTTAAAAAAAACCCAAGTGCTGAATTTATGCTTTCAACAATATGCTCTAGTGGGCTTTATTTTTTAGTAAATGGACATGATGGAGACGAAGAGCACCATTTGGTTATTATTTTTGTGATAATTAGGTGGCATCCTGGACTTGGTAATTTTGATTTACAATTACTGGCTTCATTAATAATTTCTCTGCAATTTTTAAAGTTATTCATACCCGAACCAGATTCATTGTTGCACAACAAAAGTGAATCTATGAAATGTGAAGCAATCAAAAATTTGGGTGCATCTAATTCTGTTAGTCACCTACAAAGTTGTACCAGTGCAACTAGTGCAAAGAGTTAGTCTAAAACTCTCGAATTAACACAGAAACATGATGTTTAAGTAGTTCCACTTCTGTTTCATGTACTGTGTATGTTTCTGAAAGTAAAGTTTATATGAAATCATTTGAGAACCATTAGTTCATATGAAAAAGTCAAACTTATTACACTAAATTGAGAAAGAGCAAGAATATGCTTCCATCAGTTGAATATTCTCACCATATTAAGGATTTTTTTTTTGCAAAACTGGTTCTTATAGGATTAGGATAAAAATATATTAATGAGTGACATCACCTCTTGGTGGAACAGAAAGTCAAGAGATGTAAGCTGAATGAGGTAACCATATGCAGATGGAACCTGTGTGCATGTGTGTGTGTGGATGTAGGCGGTGCACGTGTGCGTGTGTGTGTGTGTGTGTGTGCATCCACAGACAGCTGCAGGAAGGATCCTGCTGAGAAAGAGCAGGACACGTTGTCATCTGCTGTGGCCACAGCATCAAAAAAACACGCACACTGGGACACACACGCATACACACACATCAAAGCATGTGCGGCCTACTCGTTCCAGCACTGTTGTGGTGTGTGAAAACAAATAACAGCATCACACATACAGACACACAGACACACATACCCAGTTTCTCTGACTCACTCTTGCAGACACACGCTACCACGCACATACACAGTATAATCAGTCGATCCGTGCATATACACGTACACACTCAGGAGCCCACATAATGGGCCATTTCAGCACTGAGACCACAGCTAATACAGTAAATGACAGAGAAGGACTGGGAGAGGGCCAATCTAAATGTGACACTGATTTCTGTAGTGTGTGTGTGTATGCGTGTGTGTGTGTGTGGTGTTTATGACCCATACACCGTGACTCTGCAGGCTGGGGCACAGATTCCGGTGTGGCCGCAGTGCTGTTGGGTTCACTGTCCCGACCTACTGCGGTTCATGGATCCATGTTCAGTTTTACACTGAGCTACATGCATGGAGTGCTGTCCTTAAATAACATGGCTGTGGTGCTGGAAACTCTGACCAAAGTGTCAGTGGAAGCATCAAAGCAGCATAATGAGAGAGTAGAGAAAAACCAGTCAACAAGGCAGCTCACACCAGTCCAAAACCCAGGAATATACTGTACACTGCGCCGTCCGCTCCAAAGGCTGAACATGCATATGTGTGTCTGCTTAAGTGCAAAGGATAAGAGAGGACATTAGATAATTTGGCTGAGCTGAAGGATTTAAAGCAGCCCTTACCAAGATGTGTTCTTTTAAAGGAACTTTGAAAAACCCACAGTTCCTTTTCAGAACACTCCTCTAATCCCCTGCAGCTGAGGCAGAGCGCCACGGACCCTGAGTGGGCCTGCTGGATGAGGTTTTCTTTTGAAGAAAAACACAGTTTATCTTCTCTACGGTTAGCTAAAAAGAGAGAGCTGTTGGGTTCTGGAAAATGCCCTGGGATGAGACGTAATGATCTGATGGTCAACAAATGGAAATGAGTTTAATGCAGTACTGACTGCCACCAAATAAACCCTGTTTGTCACCATTCTTTGTTTGGAGTAAATGGCCCATTTTTTTAAGAACAAGTTCATAAACACAACAGGGGAAAGTATTACTCATTTCCCAGAATCAGTGACTACATGACCAAGCTGTTCTCACAGTAACTATAGCAATGAAACTCCTCTAACCCTGGCAAACCAACTAAGGCCAGGCGATATGGCTTAAAAATAAAATTTCCAATTTCTTTAAACCAAATCCAATTTACAATCTCAATGGATTCTCTTTTTCACTTAAAAAAAAGATAAAGACAAATGACAGAAAATATACTGGAAAAAAAAAACTGGTTTTAGTTTGAATAATTCAAAAAACAAAAACAAAAACCTTTGTATGTTTTGTATGACAAAGCCTACCGTCCCTGCAAAAAAACCCCCAAAAAACAAAAAACTGTGTAACTAGTGAAAAGAGTTAGTCTGGTAAACTGTAAAACCAACTTAGTAAATAGAATGGTAGTTCTTGGGCATACCAGCATCACTGGAAGGCCAAGGAGTTCATTGGTGAAAAAAACTGACAATTTGATTAATCAACAAAAGTGATTCATCACCCAGCCCTAAAAACAAACTCAGCTCAGTACCAAACCTAAGCTAATCTACTCTTAAATTAACTAAGTAATCCTTAAAATGAAAGACACTGAAAAAAAGAACACAAACTTTCCACATGTAAGACCATCTTGTTGCAGTGGAGTCAGACAGGGAAACATGGGAGCACAATATTTTGAAGAACTTGCTACTCATTTTCTGGTCACAATAGGAAGAAAAGAGTGAATAATGTCAAATATGTGAACATTTCTGGGACAAAGTGAGCACCAAAGTATGTGCTTGAGGAGAAAATGTTAAAAAAAATATTTTTAAAAGGTCAAAAATTATGGTTGAAAGATGTTTGGCAGTTTGTGAATCTGTCTCAATCTGTCCTTCTAACACCTTTAAACAAAGAGGAACTTCTGTACAGACACAGATGGGGATTTCTGTGGCCTGTCATGCAACAAGCTGAAAGATACTGAAACACCGAAGCATTTTTCCTGCTTTGGGCTTAATATTACAGAACAAAATAAAACAAAAAATTATTTTTCCAGGGATATGTTCTATAACATTCCAGTATTTGAACACGGTGCTGCATTTCTCCTCAGTTAGATGTGGATCCACCTGATCTGAGCTACTTAACATCACAGTGCTCTCTGATTGGGTGATTCCCCTCTGCTGTCTTCAGAGATTTGAGTCTTGCATGATGTGCTATACATTCCAGTCCTAAAAATAATTTTCACGTACAATTCTAAATTTAATGAAAGTCATTTTAATCACAAGGAATAGTTGTTGAAATGATTTTAAATATTGTAATTCTTTAGAGGGAGTTTTTATCAAATATTCCAGTTCAAAATGTTATATTTTTTTCAGACTCAAATAAAATGTAATTTTTTTTTTTTCACATTTTTATACAGCTGATGGAATACTTCCAAAGGAAGACGGGTATTGAAATAGAATAAAACGATAACAGTGAAGGGGGGATGGCTATTCCCTGGAGCTGCAGCTTTATGGAGCTCTTGCTGTCATCATAGTCAGTTATTTGTCAGTTTGATTAGGATCATTTGAAGTGTAACATTGCTGTTTCCTGATGGAAACATGCACATTGATAATTTCCAAAGTAACCTGTAGAATAGAGCCTAAGCCCTACATCTATATAACCGTGTACCATACATGTTGATTCATGTATGCATCTGCAGCCATAAATCAAATCTCCTGCCGTGGATGTGCCTCCACCCCTGCTGTGCAAATTTGTCCAATTAGCCACGGCCCCCGTGTGTGGGGTGGATAAGGGGTGGAGTGTGTGAGCGTAAAGGCACACACACCCGCCCACACTCTTGCAGACCCTTACAATCCAGTGTGAAATGGGGCAGCGACACAGTGTGAGGATTAGGCAACAATAAAATGCATTTCACGGCTGCGCTGCTTTACAGGACTGGCCTCCATCGAGCTGTTGGCCCCAACTCAGCCACCGCTCCACCCCTTTAATCTGCCCCTCTATTGAAACACACACACGCAGAACAAATCCACACCCTGGGGGAGACGCAGCAACATGCTTGTCCAAATGAAGTTGTACGGTTCCATCTCTGGCAGCAGATTAGTCGCCGCTTGTCATGAACGGAGCATAAAACTGTGGACAAATGGTTCATTCCTCAGGCTGTGACTTTTACTGTGGTATGGAATTGTTTCTAAACATTTCACACATCAAGTTTAATTGAAAAATATAAGTCATTACTCTCTCATGGAGCAAACAAAATAATAAAGATAATTTATAGTATGGATGATCTGACATGCAATATGCATTAGTAGTTCTTTCATTGCATCATTTTGCTGAAATGACTTTTAACAAAAGCATAAATTGTTGCAAATTTATTCTTGACACTTTTTGCTTACTATAAAGAGGGCTGCATAAATTGTTGCAAACAATTTATGCTTTTGGAAATAAAATTGAAATCCTGTAACTTGCAGAGTCCAAAGTTTTGATGTGGACCAATCCGTGTGCAACAGAAAATCTAATTATGGAAATCATATTTAATCAAAAGTATCAACATTTCATTATCCATCATATCTTTCTAGGAATGATTTACGGCAAGCCTGGGACTATAAACCCCTCCGCCATCAGCAAACATAATGATGCAGTTTACATGCTCCAGAATGCATTGCTGCCAAAGTATTAATATGGACCATCAAGATTTTTCAAAACTTCATCAGAAAGTGAAACATTTACAGGTTGAGCTCTCCTCCTCACCATAAAACAATTCCTACTCCTCCACACGTTTCATTTTGTTCATATATAAATTTCTCCAAATATTTGCCACAGAAACAATAAAAAAATGTATCTGACTCAGTGAGCAAGATTCTCCCTCTACTGCAGTTTCTACTGTGGCAAATGAGTGACTAAGCAATGCATGAATGGAATGAAGATTAACTTGTTCAAAAAAAGGAGAAAACTGCCAAGAAAATGGATGAGTTTTGACTGGAAGTGCAGGAAGAAATTACAGTGCACTGGGGTCCCAAATGAGCCAAACTATAAATTATTCTTGACACTTTTTGCTTACTATAAAGAGTTTGAACATGAACACTTCAGCAGAAAGAACGTCTGTCCCTGAGCATCATCACAACTACAGTGCAGATGCAGCCTTCCAGTGGACGCCACTAATCCAATAATTTAAGCCTTTATTAGGTCTAAAGGATCTTCTGTCACTTTTATTAGGTTTAAAGGGTATAAACCAGGTTGGAACAGACATAAGGTTCCACACAGCATGTGACGGCAGGCCCAGAAAGAATCCCATCACAAGCAAACAAACAATGGTGATATGGTCTCCAGCACTTCCACTCAGGCAGGAGTGTTTAAACACTCACAGCTGTCTGTCTCATTATTACTGTGTGTGTAGAAGATGTCATCCTGCTATTCTGGACATGAGGGTCACAAATGTTTGGCATCAAATCTGCTAATTTTATGTGGACTGTGTGATTCATTTGATTCTTCTTAAAAAAAATAATTGACCACATGGGATTATTTACACCAGAAACTGAAAATAAAACATGGATCGGAAAACTAAGAAAATTATAAATATAAGCAGAACAATTAAGAGTTAAGAAAACAACTTTTGGGAACTCCTGGCATATTTATGGAATGCAACTGCAGATGGAGGACGGAGGTTTAGCTTCAGTTTTCACCTTGTTGCTCCAGGGCTCGCCTTTTTCTCATACTGGCTTGATTGAATCTTGTGCATGTCTGCAGATGGGTGTGTGTTGTGCGTGTGTGCGCGTGTACATGGGGATGCAGACAGTCATCCTGCAGTGCTGAACACATTTAAGGCTCTTATACGAGGGATTATCCAGGACGACCGAGGGGTCTTAACTTCAACACACAGGGTGTCACTGCAAAGATGCATTAGCAAAAAATACCTGATTCACAACATGGTGGTAAAAATGTGCAAAATGATCAATTTGGTTTAAAATGGATACACAGCAACTGTGAATACTGCTGCAATATTAATAATACAAATTTGTCTTTATTTGTAAATATATGCAGATTGAAAAGTTCAGAAAATTGTGGATTATCAGTTAAAGGCAACCAAACAAAAGAAATAAGCAAAAAAACCCTCAAAAAACAAAGTTGTTCCAGAAAAAACAATGAGTCTTTAAAAAGGTTGGTCAAAGTTCGAAAGACGGAATTTACATAAATTATGATGAATCAACCAAATACCACTAACTGCTGAAAACAGAACGAGTAAGACAAGAAATAGCAAGTCAAGAATAGTTAAATGAAGAACGAAAAGAAAGAATTTGCAGATGATCCTGTGTTTTTCTCAGTGTCTGGAGCCTGATGAAAAACTGCTGATGTGTGTGTGTGTGTGTGTGTGTGTGTGTGTGTGTGCGTGTGTGTGTGTGTGTGTGTGTGTGTGTAGTCTGAGGGGGTGTTATCAGGCGAGGTAAATCGGCCTAAACCTGGTGCTAATGTCTTACTGGGGGTGTGGGAGAGATTAATAAGGACCCGCTCCAAAAGGCTTTAGCTGGCTCGCTAAGATTCTTAACTCGACTAACCTCCTTTGGCGCAACCTGAAATCCAAAATGAGTGTCTCTGGTTGAGAATATATAAAACCCCCAAAACATTCACACCAGTCAAATTTCCCACAGCACAATCAGTTCAACCTTTTTTCCAGACGGGACAATCAGTGAATGTTTCTCTAGCCGGATACGGCAGATTGTGGAAAACAACTTAGTTTAGGACTCCAGCTTGGAGTTTATGAAGCTTCTTTTCCAGTTTGAAGATTTGATGTCTGTATTACAATGGGCTTATTATTATATATTACCTTTCATTTTAAATAATCAATCCCCCTTTGATAGTAAAAATAAATTAAAAGAATGAGTTTTCACTATTTCTTCTCAAACTAGAGAAAATAACAGTCCATGTCAGAGGAGGTGAAGAAAACAATACCACAAAATGTCACAACCTATGCAAATGGTTTAACAGCTGCATTAATTTGAACGTTCCAACAATTATTTTAGTCTTTTAAATCACTTTGCCCTTTTCCATTCCAAAATTCATTAAAGGATCACCTAATCCCATGTTAATGTTAAGCATCTGTAAGTGGATGTGTCCAAAGTGCGGATGGAGGAGCAGGCCTGACCTCATCCTTTCTAGCTGGACTGAGACACAAATCTGGGTCATTTCTGATTCCCAACAACAGCTCTCCTCCACTCCTTCTGCTTGTTAAATGTTCTGCTTCTATTTACTTCACACACACACACACACACACACACACACACACACACACACACACACACACACACACACACACACACACACACACACACACACACACCACACACACACGCACACACACACACAGCTAACTTATAATTACTGGCAACTACAAGATGGTGCTCTCAAAAACTGATCCTGTGACTGACTTTGGTAAGTGTGATTTTAATCCAACTCAGTCCAAGTGATTTTGTGGTTTTATGATTTAAGGGGATTTAATTGAGGGCTTTATCATCAAACATGTCAACAAATCTGAATCAATGTCATTTTATTCATATTACTGTATAAACCTTTTTATTAAACAATTCACAAATTTATTAAACTAATGAGGTAAAATTAATAAAATTAACAGACACGGTGAATGAATCAGAGGCAAAATAGTTTTGGAGACTAGCATGGCAGTGCTACCAAAGAAAACTCACAGCACTAATTTCATTTGGATTAAAATGATCAGGTTTCCATTATGGTATTTTCCCTTAATGAACTATTTTCTAGTCCTTTTTTTATTAAAGTCTTCTAGTTATCATGTGACATCTGATCATCTTTATTGTTATATTGTTAAGGGGGAACAATAGTTACTGTTTGTGACGGTGAGGAGAAAACAACCTTCAGGTTTTTTTAATTGTCACTTTTTACACTGATTTGTTCCATAAATCCAGTGCTGGTTGAAAGGTGCTGGTCCTCTGTGTTGCATGATGCAGAGCTGATTGAGGTGGATTGCATGTTTCTGTTGCCCCTAATGAGAGATTGAAGCGCTGGGTTGTGAGGAGAGACGAGCTTTAAATCTCTGCACTTCTCATAAACTCACCTCCTCTGACTTCCTCCTCCCATTTACACAAACAAAGATGAACAAAAACAATCTGAGATCAATTCTTCCCTACTGGAGGTTTAACTCTGGATTTTCAGATAAAATTAACACATTTATCAACAATTATGTCTATAAATGTAGCATTACTGAAACCTTCAAGCATCTGGAACTTTTTGCAGGCTAAGTGAACTTATTTTGTGTTGAATATATTGCAGGTTATACACAGGAATGTATCAGACTGATTTTGGGTAAAACTGGGAATTTGGGTAAAAGATTACTTGCATATCTCAACTGGAAATGATCAAAATGGATAAACTAACAGCTGATAGGAGAATTAAAGTAAATTGATTGAAAATACAGCATTTGATGTGTGTCAGAGTAGTGAGGGATTGTGTGACCTAAGGAGTTCAACACACTATGTCACCATCTGCAAAATTATTAAAAAAAAACTTCTTTCTTTAAGCAAAATCAGAGTCAGTGTGAGTTAGTCAGACAAGTTAAAAAATGACCAAAACCCTCAGAGGGATGCAACACTCTGGAAATTGCTAAGATATTGGGGTTTAATCCCTGAACTATCAGTCCTGCTGGCTAAAGTATCACCATAAAAGGTGCCAATGCCATTTTTTTTTATCCCCCCCCACTCTATTTATGATCATTATGATTATGATTTTTTTGTGTTGAAAATTTTCCCTAGTGAATAAGTACAGTGAAATTGAAGGGTAGTTTTCATTTATAAATTTTGTATTATTAGAGTATATTACTAAAATAAAACATTCAGTTGTTTAAACGTTTTTTAATGCATCTTTACCAGTGTTTCCATAAATGCCCACATAACAATCAGAATAATGTGAGATATTATGTGCATTCTAGTGCAGCTCTGTGGAACAATCTTTGAAAATTGGTAATACTTCTCTTTAATATTTATAGAGTTGGGGTAGAAGTCCTAACATCAGAGCACAGTAGGAGCAGGAGGAGCAGGAGCATCAGGAGGAGCAGGTAGGAAGGGGTGGATGGAGAGCTTGGTAGAGATGGAGGTTTGATAGGTGGAGGCAGAGAAACACAAGATGGAACAAGTTGGTGTTCAGACAAGAACACAGAAAGACTCGTGGATGCAAAGTTTTCTATAGCGAAAGATCGAGATTGATACAGTTAACATGCCTATCTCAGAGGGATAGATTACATCAAAACCTTAGGCATCAAAGTTGGAAAGGTGAAATGGATTATTTAGATATTTTAAAAGAGAGAGAAATGTTAGAGCGGATGAACAGATGGTAGATGACCTGCTGGACAGACCTGTACAGCTAAAGACAAGAGAGAAGAGGTGGAGGCTGGAGGAACTCCGGGAACACGGAGCCTCCACTCCTGCTTACACCATGGAGATCAATGAAAGGCAGCACTTAGAGCGAAGACACATAGAGTGTATTGTGAAGGAACTGTCAAGCCACTGACAACACAGTGGGTAAACACACATAGTGCTATTCATGGCTGCATCACACAACTACATGCATGCACAGATGGGGATGCACACCCACTTGCACACACGGAAAGGCGTGCACCTCACACACACCTTTAGACATGTAGACACACCAGGCGAGTGCAAGCCTTTGGCTTGAGGAGGTGTAATATTTCAGTAATGTGATGGAGTTTGATCCAGGGTGTCCAGTGTCCCATAGAGCTGCTGTTTTATTAGCACAAAGAGCACTCAGGGGCTCTCCAGTTCTCTCACTCACACACAAACAAACACATACTTATCTGTACACTTTGATAACCACAGCAGATCCTACAGTGATGGAAACGCATGCACACTGTGACTGTAAAATACCAATAGCATCCCATACTTGGTTGGCTGAAAATGGCATTAGAATATAAAATAAATATTCTGGTACATCACTGAATATTCTTCTCAAAAAGTAACTTTAGGACAAAGTTTTGGGGCAGCAACAATCTCTTGATACCTAGAAAGTGGGATGCACCCCCTAGAGCAGGGGAGGGCAATCCTGGTCCTCGAGGGCCGGTGTCCTGCAACTCTTAGATGTCTCCCTGGTCCAACACACCTGAATCCAACAGCTGAATCACCTGCTAAATGCAGTCAAGTTCTCCAGAGTCCTGCTAATGACCTCATTATTTGACTCAGGTGTGTTGATTTAGAGGTACATCTAAAAGTTGCAGGAGACCGGCCCTCGAGGACCAGGAGTGCCCACCCCTGCCCTAGAGGGTACTAGACCATTTCAGGGTCAACGCAGGGAGACACCATCCATACCACACTCACACCGCAGGGCAATTCAGAGTGGTCATGTAGAAACCAGAATACACACATACATGGAGAATATACACCTTACACACAGGCTTAAGTAGCGAT
The DNA here is from genome assembly GCA_911649635.1 of Poeciliopsis gracilis. Taxonomy (NCBI): domain Eukaryota; kingdom Metazoa; phylum Chordata; class Actinopteri; order Cyprinodontiformes; family Poeciliidae; genus Poeciliopsis; species Poeciliopsis gracilis. Next base: position 350,121 of record CAJVRI010001138.1, read on the forward strand.
GTGAACCTTAAACCTTCTGACTGGTAACCTTGCTATGCCTTTTCTGCTAATACAGAAATGATAGTGCATTTAGCAGTCCCTCCAGGATTTTGCTTTTTTTTTTATTGTTGCAGTTTAAAATAACTGATTTTGCAGAACCTTTTTAAATAGTTTTTTTTTTTGCCATTAGATGATTAAAAAATATTAAAATTGTTGCAGTTAATCTTCCTAAAAGAGACAGAAGTTTAAAGTGAAAATAATGTTTTCAAGAGTCTTTTTGAAAGAGCACCTTTAACACAAATAAAATTGAAAGAGTTGTCAAAATGCAAACCACGAATACCATAGTGGTCATCCAAGGCAACATGAACAGTATACACAGTTTAAGCAAATTCTACAGAACATGTCACCATCAAAAAAGGGAAAATCTTTACATCACACGTTTCATCTTGTAGGTCCAGTTTTCAGAGATATTGTGAAAGAATATGAGAAAGGAGCTGAGTGGCTGAGAATGTTACTTATCTGACACTAACATTTTTTTCAACCAGGTACAACAAATTTTGCCACAAAAATGATTTAAAGAGAAGGGGGCCAGTCGATGCTTATGTAACAATGTTATCTGGGAGACCAATAAGCAGCCTTTGTTGGTTTACTGCCAACACAACAGGCCAACCGAAGAACCACTTCTTTATTAATTAGATTAATAAGAGTCTCACCTTCAAACGCTGGGGTCATAGTCACAGCTTTGATTTATTTCCCTAGTAATAGTTGAGTTAAACAGTAACTAGACAGAGACAGACTTCATTCTGAGGAGAAATATTTGTTGAATTTTAGGCCATGCCATCTCCCTACTGCACTTGGTAACAAATAATAACAATCCTTTTGCAACTGACTGATGTTAAGCTCTTCTGGTAAATAACAAAACACTTTATCTTCCTGGATAAACTATAAACCAGGAAACATTCTGAGACCTTTGTGTGTCTTTGCTGTTTAGTTCAGCTTGACTCTGTTATTTTAGAAGGCGTCCTCAAAAGAATTAACTCCTGGGAGGAAACATATTATCCTCATTATTCCAAATATTCTAGGACTAATTGCATGTGATTGTCAAAATGCATTGATTATGTAGAGACTGCCATATGGTCTAAAAGCACTGATACTGGATCTACTTGTTCATGTGCAGGAGCCTAGTTAAGTCTCCATACCATTCCCATGGTTATATCTAGAAAACAGTCAATGTGAAATTTGAACAACTTGATGTCAGTATGCTTTTCCCCCAATATCGATATGAGCTTACTATGCTCTTTTATGCCAAACACTACCAGGGGAGCATCAGCAGCTCAGGTATTGACAGAAAGGAGGGTCCAGATAATGCACAGACTGACTGCAGAGTGGATCATATTAACACATCTTATTGATGTGGCTTATAACAGATATCATATTCATGCAGTGCATGATGTGTGGAAATGGTCCATATGAACTGGTGATGTAGCTCAGAGTTTCATCTTGTGATCACATAATAGACTAATGACATTAAGAAATCATCATATTATGTGAATCATCCTCATAAGACTTGCATTTGCTTTTCACTGACACCCACAGAAAAAACTCTGGCTGGAAGTTGGCCCAGGAAGTAAAACCAATCACTTTTCATTTTACCTACGCAACATCAGCGTGCTGAACAGAGGATCTATCTGTGTATCTTTACACAATTATAATCTGTCTTTATGAATAATGCTGTTTAGTTTGAAAATAAATTGTCTAAGCTATTTTAAATGTCAGCGCTTCTAGTCTTGTGATAATCTATGACATGGAAAATGTATTGTAAGAGTCATCATAAGACTTGGATTTTCTTTTACTGCTTCCATTGGAAATGATTACCAGCTTTATTAACTGTGCATCCTGGAAGACTTTAAGCATTTTGTTGTGATTTGTTGCTTAACTTTTTCTAGTTTATTTCTATAAAGCTATCTTTGGTGCAGCTGCTTTTGTTTGTTTCCATCCATGCTTGTTCCATCACCAATATGATGATGCTGAGTGAACACAAAGGATTTGTGCACACAAACAAAGCCAGTCAAATGGCATTTAAGTGTGTACGTACATAAGAATAACAAAGAAAAAATGTCAAATAATTTTAACTGTTGAGACCTGCGTCAGTTGAATGAATATGACAAGAATACTGCTTGTTAGTTACTGCTGGCATAATGATCCCATGCAGTAGACCACAAAGAAAATCACTGGGAAGGAATAAACCTTTTTTCATTGTTTCTGAGGCATGTTTCATTTAAAACTGACAGCCTAGAGCATGTAATAAAGTAAAGTAGAATTGAGAAAAGATATGAACAGACATTTCATATCTAAAAAGAGCAGCCACAGTTATCTTCAAGCGAGCCACTCAGCCAATCTAAAAGGATCAGACAAGCTGGTGAGGAGTTGGGTATCATTGTGTGAATGATACCAAGCCAGACTGAATATGCCAAAGGTAAAGAATAAATGGTCCACAAGCAGCTTCATATTGCTGTAACCACAATGGACACTATTATTACCAAGTATAAAGTTCAGTATGTTGATGCAGGAAGAAATGCAATCCCAAGTTGGTCAAATAATAGAAAACAAGCCAAAGAAGCCATCTGAAACCCTTCAAGACTTGCTTCAAGGTTAAGATGTATCATGTTCTGATTGCAAAACCGGTCACATTTTGAACCTTTCTGGGCTCCAAACATGGCAAAGGCTAGATGGACCGAGAGAAGGACCGAGGACACTGCCATCACTGACAGAAAAACACAAAAAAAGCCAAACTGAAGTTTTCGGAAACATGTTAATCCCTGAAGTTTTCAAAAGAATTTACTTTGAACTGATGAGACAAAACTAAAGTGTTTTGGCATCAGCTTCATGAAAACAGTAGAGGAAATGAAACTAAAGCCTGGTTCACACAGCAAGATTTTCATGCCAATCTTCCCCTTTCTTACAAACTTAAAGACAGACTGATTATTGGAATTTCTCTTAAGATCATTTTAAGAGACATTCCTGTTGTGTGGTGTGCTAAGACTGATCTAATCCACTGGGATGCTCTGATCTGAAATTGGGAATATTCAACATTTAGATATTTAGGCCAAGACTGCATTGTCTGTTGAATGTGACGTTGAGAAATCAGAAAGCAAAGTGACAAAGATGTGGAAGGGAATCTAAAATAAAACAGACAAAACAACTGCCGTAGTGGACCACAACAAAAGCATGGTCATATTTGTGCACAAATAATGTAGTTGTGTAAAAATTTTGTATATGTTTGTATGACTTCTGTATATTATTCATTTACGCACACATGCATGCAAACTCATGTCTAGCACTTCTAATTTTCTGTGCACTTCCTTAAGAATTCTGAGGTCAACATATACTATAATTACCTGGATGATAAGAAGCCACAATAATGACATAAGGCATGAACTGACAGCAATCCCTCCAGACAGAAACACGGCACCCTCCCTGTCCTGGACCTGATGGATTAGTCAAAGTCTGCAGGGTCACTGTGAGATGGGCCGGCTCAAAGGGAAAGAGGGGGATGTGAACACCAAGGAGTGTTTGGCCCGTCTCACCTCTGCTGGCCTTTGGGGTGGACAGTGATAGGACTAGGTCTATCTGAGCCAGAGGGTAGTTAATGAATGAAAGTGTGATATTTTATGCATGTGTGTGAGTGCGTGTCTGTGGAGCTGCTGACAGTGCAAAGAACATGTGTTATGAATTTATCAGAACGGGCGCCCGGGCCGTCATCGGGAGCACCGGGGTTCATTTCCAAATGTTCTGGGCTGCTGGGTTGAACCGCATGCATGACAGCTACCTGACCCCCTCCCCACACACACCTCCCTCCACCATGACAAACACACACATCGACAAGCTGGCCCAGTGCTCGACACTTTAGACTGATTGGGTGAGCAACTGCAACAGCTGGTTGAGGATTAAGGCATGGCCAGATTCAGTGTGTATGTATTTCTCTGAGTGTGTTGATGTGTGTGTGTATGGAAGGGACTGCCGGTCCCTCTGGCACCTGTCATCTAAACCCAATCCTTGTCCTCCTAACCTTGGTGGATGAGCATAACCCAGACCTCCTCTGGGACCCTGTTCTCCTGTCCTAAAACAGCGTCAGGCTGAGTTGATGAGTTCAGCTGGGTGGCAGGGCCAAGCTGAGGGGCAAATCGGGGGCAGCAAGGCTGAGACTACAGACGAAGAGGGAGAGGAAGTTTGGATCCACACAGATGTTAAGAAAACAGCAATAAACTGAAATCTAGCTTAAATAAGAGCATGAAAATGATACAGTAACAACTGTCACACCACTGCTGGGTTAACCCTCAGGGAGAAAATTAAGGGAGCCAAACAGCTTATGTGGATCAAACCCATATTAATGGGACTTATAACACATGAGGGTGAAAAGGGTCTGACAATTTTACGCCTACATCTGTGAAACAGCATGGCTACACTCACTGAGATACTGGTGAGAGAACACACACCGAGTCCCATTTGGGATTCATTCTGCTGAGACAAGGCAACACTCAGCTCTCAGCACTCAGCCTAACACTTGTCTGATGACTCTATTTTCAGATCCTCCACTCCCAGAACCAACACCCGTGCATCTTCCTCAACACTCCGTAGCCTGTAGACTTAACACACTCAGAAATCCTAATGCCAAGCAGAGCCACATTGAAATGCAGAATGCAAAATGCAGCAGTTAAAAATGCAAGAGCAATCCCAGCTGGCTTTTCTTCTGCATGAACTTTGCATGTCCTCCTTCTGCATATATGGGTTCTCTCTGGGTACTCTGGTTTCCTCCCACAGTACAAACTCATGTGTTAATTAGTTCCTAATTGTTCTAGTTAATGGATGACTGTGAATGGTGGTTTGTCCTGATCATCCCTGTGTCCCTCTGTAATAGACTGAGTGTACCTCATCTTTCGCCCAGTGACAGCTGTGGAGTATCAGAGAATCCTGCTGTCAAATGGTGACGCTGCAGATGCCATTGTCTTCTAATCAACAGGTTGTCGGCCATATCTCTTCATGTTATAGTCAGTGGGATGTGACTCTATGTGATGCTGAGTGGAATATTTTGAGACACACTGTTTGAAATTTACAGTAATAATTACAATATGTAAGCTTTAAAACTTTTGCCTGCTTATAGCTGCTGAAACTTCCCTTAGATTTAAACAAAAAAATGGTTACGTCTGATTAAAAAAAAATCTCAACTGTTCCCAACAAAAGAAGAAAGTAATTATAGTTTTTACTTTGCCATCATCATTCCAGTAAGTTATATGGTCTTTTGATCATTTCAATCTTTATTCAGGACTGATTTTGGCTCTCCAGCTGCAGAATAAATACCAATAATCACTTCTGAACATTTACCTCCAGAACTGTGGAATTTGTGTGTTATACTCCCTTCTAAGAGTATAAATGCAAATATTCAAACACCAAGCCAATAGAAGATGTTGCATAGACTGTCCAGTTGTGAATGGAATAGAGGCAACATGCGCTAGACATCTGATAACTCCTAATGGGATAACTGCGAGTGTGTGTGTGTGTGTGTGTGCGGGTGTGTGTGTGTGTGGGTGTGGGTGTGTGTGCAGGTGGGGGGGGGTGCAGGTTTCTGTCATTTGATTTATGTCCAACTTGACGTAAATCAAGCTGGACATGGGGGCTGAATTGATATGGAAATAAAATGTTTTTATGGATTGATTTCTTTAAGCCTAAAGATTCACATTTTCATTGTGTCATCATTCAACCACAAGCTTCCAGATGCTGACATGCTGACCTCCTAGAGCAAATGGTTCAACAGCACAGCCTCTTCTGCTTTAAGGACTCCATATTCTGTCAGAAGTAAACTGTGGCAAGTCAACACTGTACCTGTGGCTGAGACTGGTTGTCCAGACTGACAAACTGCTTCACACTTTAGGAATAAAACTGCACATTTCTGGTTAGTTACACAAGGTGTTAAAGTATCTAAGGGGAGCAGAAGAAAAACATTTTCTCATATTTGTTCCAATGTCACACAAATTCCAAACTGAACTCCAGCTTCTGTGTTTAAAATAATACATCCAGCAGCTGTTGACTCACTTCTGTGTGCCCGAGACGAAGACATTAACAAGCATGAAAAATTTAAGGATTATTGCGGATTACAAAAAAATGCATTACATGAAATGTATTTTTAGTGACGTGCAGATTGTGCTTTTGTGTCCAGCATGAGCAACGCTGGGAGGTTTAGTCATGTTCGGCCTTCTACTGCTGTGTCGGATTGGCTACTTTACTCAGCTGTGCATGAATAGGTGTGTGTTTGTGTGAAGTCAGGTCTTTCCTGACCCTGGGCAGATCAGTGTGATGGAAAGCAGAGCCTAGCTCTGCTTATTATCGCCCAGCGCTCACAAACACACATACACACACACACACATATACATACGTGCACACTTATGTACATACATATGGAGCTAGAAAAGAACACTTGTAAGAAATATGGAGGCATTGGTTTACTGTGGATTGATCCACTTCAACTACTGGGTTAATTGTACCATATGCATGAAGCACGTTTGACATGCAGATCTCCATCCCTGTCAGCCTCTGACCACAGACAGTTTGGGTTACACCTCAGAGGATCAAAACTTTCTCTCAACAGAACCTTTGGCTCTGATCCAGGAGAACAAAAAAGAATAACTGGGGAGATAAAATGTTCCCACGCTAAGCACATAGCACACATTCACACCCAGGAATTTTTCACCTTGGCTAGAGAGAGGGGTGAACCTCTGGAAGACAAGCAGAATCCTCAAAATGATGCTGCTTTGGACAGGCTGGTAGCAAACGTTCCAAAGTTTGACTATAAATGTAACTAATTCAGCTTCAGACAGGAAAAAGATCATAAAACTGGTGATTCACAGAGGGGAGGAACATTTTAAACAGGCAGTGAATCAAATGTTTGGCTTGGGTCACTGTGTGTCTGGTGTATAGTAACAAAGACAAGTGAACAAAGCTGTTTTACTCTCTGGAAGATGCTGTTGAAAAACTTAATGAAGAACTTCATTATGACAGATACTTTGATATGCTAGCAGAAAATGTAGGTAGTTTCCACTCAGATGCATCAAAAATCCAGAGCAAATGCAAACAAAATGTTCAGGTTGTATTGAGGAAAGATCTGGGTAGACAGAAGAAAACTTCAGTGTCTCAAATCTATGAGACTTGAAAATAGATGATGGACAGAAAAAGAAATGGTCAGAAACAGGAATTAATGTTTGGGGCAAAACTGGGAGACAGAAGATAACATCTCAAACTAGAACCATCATTAAAGCTGAAACAGAAGCTCCAAAGCAGCAATGGACAACAGATGAGTGAATGAAGAGGTTTACTGTCAAAGCCAGAATGTTGAATGAAGGAAAGCAGTACATTTGGACCTCATGTTAGGTAACATAGTGACCTGCACAGGGAATGCCCTGCTGGACACTGGAACCTTAGACATTTTTATCATTCAGTCATTCTAAAGTGGGCTTGGAGATGATGAAGTGATTTTAATGCATCTGCTCACTAAGCACACTGTTCAATGAGAGTCCAGATCTGAATCAAATTAAAAACTGAAGACATATTTAATAAAAAGGCTCTATCCAGAAAAATTTATTTGTTAGTAAATTTGTTGATTGATAAAGAAAATAGTTTTTATAACTCCTTCCCCACAGCAGAGCCTGTCATAAATGTTCAGGCTAATTGACATGACCACAGTCAGTTGTCTTTCCACCATTAGCACAGCTGCAGCAGTATATGAGTGATAGCCTGAAGACCCACCTGCTGGCTCTGATTAGTTGTTTTCAAGTGGGAGTGATGTATTTTTTCAGACAAAAGTAAGACAACAGGAAAGAGTCAGAGTCACAGATTATCTGATTCATATTATATTGTAAGGAAATAGTGATTGTTTTAACACACATGTGATGTGCCATGTCAATAGTGGGAACAGTTTGGCAGAGAACAAACAGAAAAACAATCAATTTCTGAGAAAATACTAAATACTTATATTTAGCAAAAAATAAAATATTTTTTGCTAAATATAAGACATTAAGAAACCACTCTGTGCTTTAAACAGCAGTTTCTGAGGGTTTGAAATAGGAAACATTGTGTTTGAATTAAGCTTGTTCAGGGACTAATTTAAGCCTGCAGCTCAGTACTTTGACAGGAAGGGGAAACACTTAGCCGATTAGCATGTGGTCCCTGAATGGCTGTTGACAAATCTATTGTGGATTTTGTCAATATTAGAATAGGATAGAATAGAATAAAATTCAACTTTATTGTCATTGCACTGTCACATGTACAAGCAACGAAATGTAGTTTGCATCTATCCAGAAGTGCTATACATGATATAAATATAAACAGGCGTATGAAGATATAAACAGAATAATATTGACGTGCTATAAATAAAATGTTTTGTACAATATAAATATAAATGAGAGCTTATGTACATATTATACAAATTACACAGATTATACAGATTCTGGGTAAAGCATCACTATTTATATAAGCATTTGGGTTTCTGTTATTGAACAAGGACAAACCAAGTTGAATATGTTCCTCACAAACTGAATTGTAGCTTTTATAACATGTTGCTATGGTAATATCTAAGCATAGGCTGACCCCACTGTAGCTGTGTCACTGCAACACAAAATATCAGAAGCTAGCACCACCACAATGTCTGAAGCAGACAGCGAAGTGGAGAAAATCCACAATTTGAGTGAGAGTCAAAGAGAGTTCTACACTCGGGACTAAATTCGAGACGCTCTAGGAAAAATTTCACTTTCTCATCTTGGGAGGAGGACATAACGTTTCAAGATTTTACAACACTACTACGATACAAAGCACTACAGAATGCTTTGTGAAATGTGTTTCAGACTTGCAGCCAGCTTCTCTTACAGAAGCAGCATCTTTGTGATGCACTCGTCTCCTTACTGCTGTCTATTGACTGATGGGATGGACTCTCCTGGCTGTTGTGACTTTCCCCCTCTTTGTTGGCAGTCAACAGGGAGGGGTCACACAAAGCAATGCAACTTATCAGTCTTTGTGAACACTTTCAGGTTGCAAAGCAAGTTTTAGGAAAACTTGAAAAGCTATTTTCACAGAATTTAGAATCATTTAGACATTTTTTTTAATAAAAGTTACCGATTGTAGCTGGTGTTTGTGGAGATGTCCTCTACATTGGAGATCTATATTCTAGACACATAAAATAAGGTTTCTATATAATTTTTGTCATCCAAAGGATTTTATATGAAATGCAACAAATATGTGACTACTTTTTAAAAAGCGGAATTTCTCTAAATATTTTGATAAAGTAAAATATTTTTTTCTTGCTCTTGAGTTTTTGCTGTGCACACTAGCAATATTTTTTAAGTCACCAACAGCCATTTGTCATCAAGGCTTCAACGTCTATGTTTCTCCACTCTCAACAAAGAGTGTGAGAGGAAACCAGGCCTTCTGGAAAAGTGTTGCTGTGATGCCTCCACTTGATATGAACACACACATCTGACTCATTTTCCCGGCCCAGAGAGTTCACCACTTGCAGGCAATGATTTACTTGTTCAAATCCTCCCTCTTGTTTGATCCCATGGGGAGCTGGAGCAGAAGTGAGGGCAAAGCTAGGTTACAATGTATGTTTTTACCATCTTTCCTCTCCCTTCTCTACCTCTCTGGCTCTTCTGCTTAGGTCAGCCATTTTGTAATTTATGGCTGTCATAAGGCTCGCTGTCGGCCACGAACAGTGTGGGATTATATGAATCGCTGTCTGCTGGCATATTTCATGAAGAAGATCAAACAAAGCTAAGTGATTTCTTTTTCTGAGGGCCATAACTTTTAGTGAAGCTTCTTTTCACAGCATTGGTGGGAATGAGCTTGCAAATTCTTGTTCTAAAGCATCCAGTCCACTTTGAATTTATGCATACACACACGCGCACACACACACAAACACACATACAAAAGCAGATAAATACATGTACAATGTATATATATATATATATATAAATATATAAATTAATAGGAAAGAATAAATAATTTATTCTTTCCTATTAATTTATTTATTTATATAGATTAATTTACCTTATAATAATTTACCAGGTAAAGCTCAAGTTAATGTTATTAGATGATGCACATTGCATCAATATAATAATTACTGCATCTTTCAATATTGAACTAATTGAATTATGTCTGCTTTTATTTACATATTTTTGGCCATATTTTTAAAAATAGATTTGCACTGTATTTGCAGAATATTATGTTGCAGGTTTCATGGATTCTTCCACTGCATATCTGTAAAATATTCAGCCTGTGAGGCACAGAAATAATTAAAGTAAACTGCAGGTACCAGGTGTAGATATACATGCAGAGGGATTTTGTTTGAACACAGAGAGAAAATGATCTATATTAAAAATATGAGTAGTAGAGTATCTGGTGGTTATTTGTCAGTCTTTTTAAATGGCATGTTGATTATATCTCTGTTGTTCAGACACTGTTTAATTGCCAATTTTTGTCTTTTAATAATAATTATGTTCTGGTTATGAAAAGACTAAAATCAAAATAAAAAGTAAAGTCCGACAGCCTCCATAAATGAGTAGCGTTTGTTCTTCATAGTAACATGCAGTATCTTCTCCATTATTAGAATGCAGTTTGCATGTCTTATGGCCTGAGTCAGCTTGGCTAGCTCCCCCTATAGCCCCTCTATACACACAAAAAACACTAAAGAAACTAAAACTGAAGGAGAGGTAAATTCAGTCTAAAACACATGGACGGCTATTTGTGCACCTTCGCACGCAAACTGCACCAAAGAGGGCCGATGAGAGGCTGGAGCAGTTTTTCTGCAGCGCTGGTGTCAGCACTGAGAAAACAGAGGCCAGTCGTTGACATACCAGATATATGAGTGTTATTCTTCCTCTGTGTGTATGTGTGTGTATGTGTATATTCCTGCTGGGACTCCCCTCGGCTAAACCAAACCTCCTACACCTTCTCTTCCTCTGAACTTCATCTCTCTTTCCCTCTTTCTGTCTCAGTATGGAAGGATTAATGATCCATCTGAGTTCCTTCCATCCTCCCTGACTTTCTCACAGAACAGATGAAAATGAGGAAGAATGAAGACAGCTCACTTTGTCTTTCATTCATCTTCACCTGGGGAGTTTAAAAAAACTCAAATGTATCCTGGAAAGAGCTTTTCACTTTGCAAACCGAGTAAGCTCAATAGCAGAAGCTAACCTTGGTGTCAATAGCAGCTAATGGATTCTCACAGTATTTAGAAATCACTCTGGTGCTGTTTCTGTTTTATGTCAATTACACAACATGTTGCATCACAGACATTTTAAAAGTGGTGACGGCTCCTTCACTGCTAATGGAACTGAGGGTTGTCAGCCAGCCTGGCAGCAAGTCTTCATTTGCCAACACAATAAGGCAACAGAGGAACTATATACTTATTTCACAATAATAGTCTTAAATTGAGTTACAACTGGTTTTCAAGATTTAGGAACACATCTTTATAACATTGGGCTCACAACATGACTTATTTCATCAAAGTCATACTACAACTGAATACTGCTCTATGAAGCAGACTTTACAGTGTAGGATATTTAATATCTTCAGGCACAAGATCTCCTCACAACCCTCATCATTCTAAAATGTAAAGTATCAAGACAGAAAACCTCTGTGAAGCAACAGCAACAAGACTGTTTTGACAGCAACTGGTGTGACAGAGAGTGACCCTAAGATTTCACCATTTCAAGAGACATTGTCTTCATAAACTTCTATGTATCATAAAATAAAAAAGTCAACACTGACCTGTTGGAGTCCGTCCCATTTCACCAGCAGGACCACATGAAAAAGACAAACAGATTGAGAGTGATCAGAGGAAGGTTGAGAGACACATGTTCACCATGCTGGATGTGCCACAAGAACAAGCAGAGTGGATTCACAAATCACAGCCTAATTAGTGCTGCACTCCAGGTGGTGACAGTTCAACTCTGTGGGGAGCAGGGCCAGCCGTGTGTGTGCGTGTGTGCGTGGTGTGTGTGTCAAGTGTCAAAGACCCGCTTAGCACCTCATCACCTTTTGACCTCATGAGACTGTCACACTGTGAGTAACATTACAAATGCATTGTTTTAACATGGGAGGCTGGTAAGACCAGGACGCTGTTTGATTTTACAACATGTAGTTTGAAGTAAGTTAACACTGTGATAAAAATAAACTGTAACACATTTATATCTGGTTGAAGCTTAAAAACAGACTGTTCTATCTATCTATCTATCTATCTATCTATCTAGGCAAAACAGTCAAACAGAATCTTGTTTGATTAATTTGAATAATAATTCACACAGCTACAGAAAGCTTAGCTTAGATAAATATGAGTGGCAGAGAGCTTCTGCTGGTCACCGGTGACAGTAGAGCATTACTATGGCCCACATCCTGTTAAAAATAAGGGATGTAGGATATGTTGGTATTAACATCGGTCCTATGTTTAGTGATGTTTATTTTCATCTTGCCAACATTTGTGTGTACTAAAGGAGGGTTAGGGGAGGAGCTTGTCCTTGTGGTGTTTGTGTGGTCATGTAACAGTGAAAGTGATAAAATGCAAGTTTTAACTCAAGCAGAGAAGTAATGTCAGCAATGATGTCATCTTTCCACAGTATCGAAACGGTAGAAAAATATATAGAATAAATGTAACATCTGGTAATGTCAGTCATTGGTCATAAATGCACTATTAATATTGGATTTTGATACTGGTCAAAATGTTCATATCAGTGCAGAGAATGAAAACTGTTTCATTCTCTCAGTGACTCGTTTATATATCAGAAGTGCAGTTGGTGAAATTCTTCCCATCAATAATGCCAGGATCTGTCAGCTGATGTGGGTCTGTGACCAACATGCCTGGTGGGTCTGGGAGAAACTGAGGCCAGCTGATTTCTATCTTTCACCACATTGGTCCTTTCACAAAACACAGAGTTGCCTTAGTTCCACCTTATAGTGATGTATAAAAGAGGTTGATGTTTGCAACAAACTATACACACTCACAGCATAAGGGAGACTTGGGGTCATCAATAAAGCAATAAACACTACAATGAGTATGTGGGAGAACCTATTTGAAAACACAGAAACTCAGTGTTTTCAAATAGGATCAATCTGTGAAGCAGCAGGATTTATAACTGCTCCACTATGCAGCCCTTTACAAAGTTTAACCAGACTGCGCCTATAACTGAGGTGTCTACTATTAGCAAACAAAAGCACATGGTCAAACAGATCCCAGCAGAGAACGATACCCTCCAATGGGTGAAAGTTTCCCTCCACAGCAGCCAGACCACCTAGCAATGGGAGCCTGGTGACAAGTGCTCTGATTATTATGCCTGCACTCTCTGCCAGGGATAAATTTAAGTGTTCCCATAAAGTCCAGAAGAAATAAGACTTGGGAATGGCCTGGCCTGTGTCTGTGTGAGAGAGGGGAAAAGTGAGTGTGTGCGTGGTTGGGGTCTCCTCTGGTCAGTGCTGTCGCACAGTCCGGGGGATAATAATAGGATGTGCTACAACTAACTGAGACCAAAGCTGGACTTCCCACGTCTCCCACTCGCTGGTGGCACTTGTGTTATTCTATAAACACTTGCCCACCCCACGTCCCACTTTCCTCATGCAACCCATCCCTTATGCTCACATCTCATGCTTTGCCTACATAAGGCACCTCCCTAGTGCATAAAGAAAACTGTTAAAAACATGGGGACATTGCCGACAACTCTCATATCTCCCAAGGAAATGTGGATTTCTTGTTTATCTTTGATTAAAAATAACTTTGGGAAAAGGCAGATCAATACTTTCCCTGTGACAAAAGGAACACGGGGGAGAAGGGAGGTGGTGGAGGAGGGCAGCAAATAGAAGGGGCGGATAAAAAGCGTGAGAATTTTGACGACATTTAGAAATGTGTGTCTGTTTGCGTGTGACGGGTTGCTTGGAGTCATTCCCATGGCCTCATACAGTAGCCCTGACACAGCTACTGACTGCTCTGATGTTTTAACACTGACAAAAATGGCTGACTTACACAAATAGCAGGACAGTGAAGGGCTTAGAGGAGACGCTGGGATCCTTGTATGCTATATAAAGGCCTTCTGAAGAGGGGAGCACTGCGAGGCCAGTCCTGCCTGTGCTTTCCTTGGCTTCTTTAAAAGGATCTGAGTATGGTTTCTGCCAGAGATGCACGTCCATTTTTCACCCCATTAACAACTATCATTACCAGCCCAACTAGAGGTTATAATTGAGCCAGCTATGGAAAAGAGTTGTCAAAACACAATTAAATTCCAAACTATAGTGAGAGAGAACAGCTATAATCATATTGCCGTCTTTCCTTTCCCAAAAATAGGGAAGAAAAACATGAAAACCATTATTTTACATTGGAAGGGTTTGAAGGGGAGATTATACAGACGGGTGATCTGAGCGGACTAAACGATAGGGCTACTGAAAACATAACAAATAGTCACTCTTGGTGTCATGGATGAAGAATGGACATATTATAAGCCTTGCTCAAGGATAAAACGCCAAGATTTTTAAAGAGGCTCAATTTGGAGAGGCTTCAAATACAGACACAACCACTGAGGGCTGCAAGATAAATTATAATAGCGGGAAGTAGGGTTTCCATGATGAGCAAACTACTTATTCTTTGTCAGAATGAGAAGATGGTAAAAAACACCACCACAATTTCTATTCCACTAATAAAACCCACCACAATTTCTATTAGTGGAATAGAAATTATGGTTGTCTCTCTCTCTATCAGAGAGAAACTCTCAGAGCCAATCTGCAGAGTTTCTGCTGATTGAAAAAGATAATTTTCACTTGGGTTCACCATGAAGTAGCATTTAGCGTTGGCCTAATCATCCAAATACGTTCTTTACAGAGTGAATGGATATGAAGTTTTTACAATTCATTTTTAACTCTTGCACATAAAGGTATAATATCTACTTCACCCATTGCAAAGGAGATGTGAGGATGAATTGGGGGCAGCCTCCTCAGTTGGGGTCCAAATTTGCAAGTAAGTTAGGTTTCAACTAAATTTTAGTCAGAACACCAAGTTTCAAGGTTAATAATTCCATTTTATAAATTTGGACTATAAAAATATATAATAACATACTTGCATTTAAAAATTATTCACCAAACCCCTAAAAGCACAATTTTTTTTCACTCGTAAAGTGAACAAAAACTATAAAGTTTTATAGGCACAAGAGTGTTCTGTCATTTTGAACCTTTGATTACTATAAGTTGGTCACATGTAATGGAATGGACATTTGGCATAAAACAGGAAGAGCAGGAGAATAGATTTAGCTTTTTGTTGGATATAACCACAATACACACCAAAACTAAAATAACAATAATAATAAAAAACATTCCAATTTGTTTAACATCAAAGCTTTGAAGCGCAAGGCGTTTAGTTTGAGTTGTATATGAAAACACTTCTTCCTTTTAATGCTCTTGTTCTGTTGCCACTTGATGAAAAGTGACATGCTTTCTTTACAGCAACATCTATTGTTTAAGTTGAGAAGTTCAGTGATGGTTGAGTAAAGTTGGTATACGGTGGAGGAGAAACCTACAATCTGTTTGGCATGCTATGCTGCAGCAGTTCCTAAGGTAAATCAGAATTGGTGCCTGATTGCTGTCGAGGTCATATGGTTACATACATAATGGTACTAAAATCATTTAAGGCTCAAACCACAAAACAGCTAGATTTAATGTGTGCTTAGCTTCAAATACACTGAACGTAACATCATTAAAATCCTAGGTTCAATGCATTTGACATTATATTTTATGATGTGATGAATATGGTTTTGCCCACTTCCTTAATCTGCTCAGTGAAACGCATGCTTTCATAAATTGGTCCCTCTACCAAAAATCAAAGAAAGCATACAATGCTAGAAACTTGAACCCATTCAGCAGTAACAGTAAATATCAGAGCCTTGGCTTCACTGCCTCAGTCTTTGACATCTGGCAGCATAGTGCTGTGGGTGTGTTCAGTCCTCTCTTTGGGATACTGTCAGTGGTGGAATTAGTGATACACGCATTTCCAAGTTATCATGTCTTTGTTTATGATACTAGGATTTCTCCACAAAAGTTTCCCAAAGTCAGTGTCTTCAACCCAGTCACCACTGATCTTCTCCTCTGTGAATTTCCATGTTTAGTGTTTAAATGTTACGTGATAGAGTTTCATCATTTATACAACACCGACATACTGTGCTGTGTAAAAGTATCCACTGATTGTGCTGTGTGAGCTACAGTAATGTGCTTGAATAAAGTACAAGAATAAAGGCTACTGAACTATACAGTCCTAGTGGGGTGTGTGTCTGCTGAAATAAAGCAGAGAAGGTTGGCTAGTGGAGGGGAGCTGCAGACCTCTCTGCCTCTGTAATCTGGCTTGATTTATAGAGGCTAGCCCCTGCTTTCCCCTTCCACCTCCACACTCACACACTGGGCCTCCTCCACTGGAGACAGCCTGGCGCACACATGCATACACACATGCACGCACGCAGACACACACACGCATACAGTCATGTGGATTGACACACCAACATATCCAGGCAGCACGGTCTCAGTTGCACAGTGGTGCATGTAACTAAACCACACGTGGCTGTTGCTTAATCAATTACAGTAATTAAAGTTTTTATTTCAGCCATTTTTAAAGTTTTCTTTAATTACAGTAATTAAAGTTTTTATTTCAGCCATTTTTAAAGTTTTCTTTCACAAGTCAAAAATAGCACTAGTAAAAAAAACAAAATAGAATTATACAGAAATAATTAATAAACAATATTTGAATTTCTGTCAGTAATTGCAGAAATTACTGCAAGAACAGAAGGTATCGACTGATAAGGTAAAGGTAGAAGCATAGGGTTTTTATACTTTGACATTTTTATTATATATACATCATTACCAAAATCAAAACAGCAGCATCTTTTCTTTATATTTTCCAAATAATATCTCAAATGAATTCAAGCTGAGTCTAGAGACAAGCTCATAAAATAAAACATCTTAATTAAACTCTGCTGCATTTGTTTAGTAAATGATTTTTTATACATTTCTGAAATTTAGAGAGTTTAGCTTGAATCTACCTTGTCAAAACTATTATTCCACATATGAACTCCACTAACTGAGGAACAGGCTTATTTTTTATTTTGAACAACAGTTTGGATATATTGCGTTTTAAGTGACAGTGTAACATATAGACATTTTTTTCATTTAGAAAATATTTTATTTTATATATTGATTTTATAAAATAAAATCTGTTCTAATGTATACTAGCCTTTCTTTAAACACAAGTGTCATTCTCAAAATGTCTGACATCATTCCCTCTCTATATGTAAACAGTTTAATATCAATGATTCTCATGAGTTTTACATCATTTTTGATTCACTTGTTAGTTAATGTAACTTTTTTTTTTGTCAAAATTAATTATAATTTATTGCTTGTTTCCTTGGGATAAGTTGTTGCAAAGGACTTTTTTTTTATGATAAAGCCTTATTAATATTAATTTTAAAAAAAGTCATAAACTGTGTTAATGTCTCCAGCAACAAGTTCAGGTGTTCTACGTTGAATGTGTTTATAAGTTCTATTCATAAATTTCTGTTTTATAAAAGAAATTGGAAAAACTGCAAACATGGCTAAATGGTCAATGGTGCCATTTATAAGAAGACTATATCCATTAC
Organism: Poeciliopsis gracilis; assembly: GCA_911649635.1. Taxonomy (NCBI): domain Eukaryota; kingdom Metazoa; phylum Chordata; class Actinopteri; order Cyprinodontiformes; family Poeciliidae; genus Poeciliopsis; species Poeciliopsis gracilis. Next base: position 367,796 of record CAJVRI010001138.1, read on the forward strand.
AAATATGTTATCAATTACAGTAGCAGTATGATATGTTATTCTACTTGGTTTAATAATTTTTAGAAATTTGTGGGGAGTTTTTGTGTTGGGACAATAATATCGTCACCACAAACAATTTGGACCTTATTGTAATCAATTGAACAAAGTACGCATGCTGAATATATGCAGCAATACATTGTTCCTGGAGTTCTGTATACACTAGTTATTTAGGTGTTTTTTTAATCATTGATTTCTACCGTTTATACTTTGGACAGTTTCACATACTGTCCAATATTGCAGCAATATTTCATTTTGCTGCACGTTAAGCTGTATCTATGTATAAAGCAACTCCTCCTCCTTTTCTTTTGAGCCTATAGAACACATCTCCACTTCCATGTTACATTCGGCATCGATGCCAAGCCATGATACAGTAATTACATTAAACGTTTTGAAATGACATAGATATTATTGGATTTTTTTGTGAAATTCCAACAAAGAGTCCAGCTGTTAAAGATGATGATGGATAAAGCACTTTCCATTGTCACATCACTATTAAGCTGTTTATTGGTATAATTTCCACAGTTGGTAATGTTGTTGTAGAAGGGATTTTCTAGCTCAATAGGATCCTCAAAGTCACATTATTTATGTTTTTTGCAGTCAACGGTTTTAAAGTTCACATTTTCATACGAGGTATTCATACCTGAATGTTCAACCCAAATTATTGTCAGTGATGACATAAAGAAATTATGTTCACGGTCTCAAAATGGGAACAAACAGTCCTCCTCAAGCCAAGCCATTTAAACAGAGAGCAAAGCATTGTATTACACACCAGAAAAAGACTAAGGTTCAGCAAATTAATATTAATGTCTTATGCAGAGTGAATATCTTTTATGTTAGGACACAAGTTGAAATAAAAAGAAAAAACAAATTCCTTGACGAGCAAAATCATAACAGTAGAGATGAAAATAAAGGTAGATATCTCAGAGTACTCAGATCTGTGGTTAAGGTTTGCGACAGGATGCAGAAACCACCATGTAAGACGAAAGCAGATCTTTGACACCATTACTTCCTCCATCAGTTAGTATGTAATAACAGTGCTCCTTACATGCACTGTGTGTTTATCTAATAGAAGAACATGCCCCATATAGTACGGTAATATTTTTGTCAAACACCAAGCATGTTTTTGTAAATACATGTTTTGATTACGCTTCATTTATGAATTTATCATGAGAGAACTTTTCATATCAAACAAAGCTTTGGTGGTAAAGGGAACATATCATGCAAAATTCACTCTTTCAGGCCTTAAATACATTCTTTTATATAGTGTGAGGATCTAGGAGTGCAAAAAAAAGTGCTGTGCATGTATCTTTATATTCTTTTTGGGTTACATAGTTTTCAGTCTGTTCATTTTTCTTTATTGCCTGGTTATCACATCACTGGATTTACTGTGGAATGGCTGAACTAGCTCATGACTTCCAGCTTATCAGTTTTGTGAATCCACCTTTTGTTTCCCTTCACAGTGATTTTGTAGTCCAAGTTCAGTTATGTTGAAGTTGCAAGCAAACAAGTCAAAAAGTTCTGTTCTAGTATATATTAAAGCACACAGTTCCTTATGTCACTCCTCCATTAACCCTCTCCGGGCAGATGTTGCAGATTCGCAACAGCTAAATGCTACTAAATGCTAGTCTTTGCAAGTAATTTGAGCCTGAGAGGGTTAACCCTTTAACAACATTTTTACCAATGTTGGGCTGAGAAGTAGCTTGTATAATGAGCTCAGCAGATGTGCAGTTCCACCAGGTGTTTGCTAATTGCTGCTGGCTAGTCTGAAGGAGCTGAGTGGGGGAGCTGTGGGGAGGGTTGCTCTGTGAGGTGGAAGTGCAGAAGCTTGTAAAATGCAGCTCCAAGGAGGAGCTTCGTCCACAAAGCATTTTGCACAGCTGAATGGTTGCCATGGAGATTTAAAGATTTCTCAAACATGCATGAAAGAATCACAGCAACACTCCAGGTATGATTTTGATGAGGGAATACCATTATAACATGATGTAAAGCTCAAAAAAGTATATGATACTTCCCCTTTAAATTGTTCACAGTGTTCCTGAGTCAGACTGAAGCCATGCAATAAACAATAAAGGACCAAGACGCAATGTTCACTTAATATAGGCAGGCAGACTGCAACACCTTGATGAGTGTGTGTGTCTGCATTTGTGTATACCATGAATCACACTGTATGGACACGTGTTTACAGTGAAGCTAGGCTATCTGTCTCCATTACACAACCACAGCCCAACCACCCAGGCCCATTATCTACTCAGACCTGCCAAAACACACACCCTGAGACAGGAAGCCCCACACGCTAACATTGAGACCCTTTACACAAGGCCATGGAGAGAGCAAATGATTGGCAACATCACAAGTCAGATGTTCATTATACCTTTAAATGTCCAAATTCACTTTGTGCTAACTAATAACTGACTTTTTTCACAAGAGGCTAATGGTCTGAAAGGAGACCCAGGTCAGATGTTGTGATGAAACACAGTGAACCATTTCCTTTATCAGTTTTTGCAAACAATGTTTCAGTGGAATCCATTTAATCCTGTATGACACATGAACTGAGTAAGATCAGATAGTACATGTGTAAGCCCAGGCTGCATTTTTGACCAGGAATTTGCGTTTTAATTTGCTGATATAAAAGTCATCTGCTGTCGTCCAAATCTCCTTTCTGAAACAGATCCTGGGACTCTGTCCTGATCACAGCAAAGAAAAATTGCTACTCAGATACAACAAAACTCAGCAACTGTCTATGATACCTGGACATGGGGATGATAGGAAATATGCATCAGAAATATTACACTTTACCACTGAAGTGGCATTGAAGATTTTCAGGAATCCTCTTTTTCAGTTTCCAACAGATCTGATCTGTGTTAAGACCAGATTTGTTGGTGAGTAGAGAGTGTTCAAAGGCTCAGTGTTTTCTTATTTCCCTATCAAATAAAACATGTGACCTTTGCAAAAATGATCATAAGTTGTTGCTATGAAACAGGTGCAGTTCAACATTTAATGGGTGATGAGAGAGAGGTGGAAAGATGAGCTGTAAAGCCAACAGTCACTCACACAACCACAATGAGTTAGGACATTTAACAACATGAAGGATGTTTTAATTGAATTAATTAAAATGTTTTATGCCACCCATTTAGTCCATATGTGAATTGTGCAAATAAAAAAATCTTTATTCTCTGATATTGTTTATTCTCACTTTGTTCTATCGTGTCGGTTTCACACCATACTAACAGCAACAGCAGTCTGTTTTCCCTAACACCTCTGAGCCAGTAAGCATGTGAAATTCAACTCTGAGCGAAGCAAATGTGCTTTCTTCTCATGCGCCAGCGTTTAATCACGGAGGAAGGCTGGAAGTCATGCAGAATCTCAGGCTCTTTCAGATATTTCAAGGCTTCTTAGTGTTCAATTTTTCATATCCTAAGCAGTGACATCACCTAGAGTGTGATCAAGTCAGCAGACTATTCATCTATGAAAATTTTTCAATGTCTTATGTTCTATCAGTTTTCTATGTTTTCTTCAACTAAATACTTTGTAGTTTACGTAATCTGAGAACTACAGTACATAGGTAAAATCTGTCAATAGTCTATACACTGATGTCGGTTTATACAAACCTTATGTAAAAAATTAGCCTGATTTGAGCCTGTGGGCTTCAGGTTTTGTACATCTGAAAGGAGTGGGATACGTAGGACATAGTTTTTCTTTCAAAAAGTCAAAGAACCAAAGAAGAAGAGTTAAGAGTTATTTAAACTCTTCAGGAACAATGAAGACTTCAAATAATAGGTGCAAACATGTGGATTTCTGACCTGATTATATCAAAGATACGAACATCAGTGTTCTGAAGTCACCTCACTTAAAAGTCCACTTGTGTGGTAAGTGTGTGGGATTGTAAACATTGTGGTAACCCCCAGGGTAGGTACTGTCTTGTCTGGTATATGAGGTGGTACCACTTGCCTCCCACAGTCTTTTAATTAAAAGTGATGGTGGGGGGAGCCCTTTTAATGAAAATGGTGCACATCATAAAAGCGGCTTTGACCAGGTTCATCCACAGTTCACACTCAGAGACAGTAAACACAGATAAAATGAACCAAACCACTGACAACTGCAAAACTACTCTGGACAAATACTCAAACCTTTAAGAACCTTTTCACATATTCTCACATTAAGACCACTAAGCTTGATGTATTTTACTCTGATTCTTGTGTGACAGACCAGAGGAATCAAACTGCAGTCCATGAGGGACAGTGTCCTGCAACTTTTGGATGTGTCCCTAGTCTAACACACCTGAATAATTTCCTCATCTTGTAATTATGTTATATAGAGTCCTATTAATTACTTCATGATTTGTTTGGCATGTGAGAGCACTGTGCGTCAGATTCTGACATACAGGCTCTGTCTGGTGGTCTGACGGGCCTGTCATGGTTCACACTTGAAAATATTTGTTAATTGTTGATTTAGTTGTATAGTAACTCTGCACACTTAGAGTTGCCCAGCAGTTGTACACAAATGGAAATTTTGTGTATAAAGTTGAAACCTCACATTTAAAAGTAAATGTGAGGCTTAAATGTTAGAAAATAACATTTTGGACTGACTAAGAACACTGCAGCTGCTTCATAATACAAATTATCCTGAAATGCTGAACTTGCCTGACAATCAAGCACAAAATGAATGTCTGTATGGAGAAGTTAGCACAATTTGATTGCAAACTCTGCAAAACAGAGTTCTGTAGTGAAGCATCTGTGTACATAACTATGCAATGAACTATCAAATACTGTAACAACATTTTGAGAAACACAAGTTTTTGTTTCCAAAAGAAACAGTTCCATCCACAGGTGGACTATTGGGCATGAGTGGAATATTGTTCTTCAAGATAATTAAGATGAATGGAAGAAAGAAGAATGAAGAAATGTGGGAAGAAGAATGACAGTTAACCACTGACTAATTCTAACATCCCACCACCCTTGTTGTTTTCTTTGTGATAAGTCTCTGATGGAGTTAGGGAATGGATGAAACCTTATCGGTGGGAAGCTGCCCAGAACCTCCTGACCTGGAGCTGCATTATGGCTACAGAGTGCTGGTGTCCACAGGGGATCAGAGGAGAGAGCGTTATCCTGGCAGGACGCTGGGGACTCCCTTCCCAGCAGCATTTGTAACTCTCCTGCTCAGTTTCTCCCTGATGGGTCAATGTTGCTGCCCTCTGGGGGATTCCCACTTTTTCTCATGGCTATGCCCAGCTAGCTTTGACTCTCCTCCTGCCAAATGACCCAGAGTTCGGCTACTTGCTTCCCTTATCTGTCCTTTCCCAGGGCTGTGGTCCTCTCTCCATGTCACCCGTCTCTGTCTGTCACCCTCTCTGTAGCTGATGTATAATACATTAATCACATCATCTAAAGAGCTAAAGAGCAGATATTAGGGGAAGTACATAGTGCTATGCGTGAGACAGAGTTGAAGTCAGACCACCAAATAAGATAATAAATGTATTCAGACTCAACAGTCTGAACATGCAATCCTGAAATTAATATGAGGTTCATTGTGTTCAGCCTGAACCAGTTCAGACCATGAATGCCCTTTGTTATGCCGATTCTGATTCTTTTGAATCAGAATCGGCTGATTCAAGTCAAGAACACAATATGTAAATTGTGACATGTGCTATATTGGGTTTTGCCTTTTACTAAAATTCAATCATAAATATTACTGTCACAAGAATTTGTGAATTACTTGGTCCATTAAGGTTTTTAGGGTGAACTGTTGATACAACACACAAAACAATTTCAATAGTAAGAATGTATAGATTCCAAGACCATCACCGTAAACGGTCATAGATCAGGATTCAAGACCTGAATTAAGATATCAGATCAGATATTTCTGCTGCAGGCGTTGCACGTGAACAACAGCGACAGGCTGACTGACCTGGACAAAGACAAACAAGAACAGGGACAGATTGGATGGATGACAGAATAGATGAACATGCATAACTGAAAATAGCCTTTCTGTTAATACAGCAACATGCAAAATGGTTAAAAATTGATCTAAAAATAATTCATTTGTCACAGCATGACCAACAACACATCACTTTTAATGATTCATCAGTTTGAATGTACATGAAATTCCTAATATTTAAAGGCATCTATTGGTGGAGGCTCAATTAAAAATTTTCAGCAAGTTAATTACAGGGTCTGCAGTTAATTAATTACAATACTATTTTTTTCCACAACTTGCAAAAATGAATTTCCAGTGGGAAACAAAACCATCTCTGCTTTCCATTGAGAATGTTTGCTTGATGCTTGTGCATCACATTTACAGCACCAGAATCACATGAATACAAAGGTTCCAGCCAACACCCTTGTATGCCTGGTGTTGACATTAAGAATTTTAAAATGTTAATATTTTTAACGTTTTAAAATCTTTGTAGTTAATTAATCAAAATTGTGTTAAAGTCAAGGCCCTTAAAATATCCCACAGCATTCATTGGCCTAAACTATGTTCATGTCATACTAAATATAACACTCCCTAATCATGAGGGTGCAGCTGAGAGGTAGTGGCACACTGCTAAAATTGTTCCCATGCTAGCTTGTGTTTACCCTGGGCTATTGCTGCTTGCTCACACATCTAAAGTTTGCCCTATCGTACTCATTCCTTGTAATTTCTCATCCCTCCCCTCCTAATCTAACTACTCCCCTCTGCTCTTTTCTCATCCCCCTTTTCTTCCCCCTCTGGAGTCTGGTAGGGTTATGTGAACGGCCAAGGAGGAGGGCTGAGAAAAAGACAAGAGGAGTGTGAAAGAAGAGAGAGATGTTGTGGGGTCATCACTAAGTCATCATATTCCCTGGTAAAGCAAGGCTGCATAAAGTGTGTGTGTGTGTGTGTGTGCGTGTGCGTGTGTGTATGAGCTTCAGCTGCTTCTCTAAAAGTGTGCGCACATGCTTGAGTAGGTGGTGAAATTTGCACATTCCCCTGAACAAGTGTATCTGAGTTTTAATGTGTGTGTGTGTGTGTGTGTGTGTGTGTGTGTGTGTGTGTGTGTGTGTGTGTGTGTCCATATATCTGCTGTTGGTCAGGACAGGGTTGTGTGTTTTATGGATGGCTGTGTGCTTTCAGATGAAGTTCTCCTAATTAGAATCCCATTATAGGTACCCACTTCATTAACAGGGGTTTCAATGAATACATTTTGCTTTATGACTGTAATATTATTTATCAACAGTGGGTCACTTAGAGTCATTTTGATTTGGACAGGCGTTTTATTTGGTCATATTTTATGACAGTCAGCTCGGTTAGAAATCAATGAAAATAGAAGATACTCTAAAACGTTGAAAAAATTAAACTGACTAAAATCAGTTTAATTTAATGTGAGTAACTTCATTTTAAGTTACTCACACTTTAAAATGAAGCAACTTCCTCTTCTGGAGTTCATGCTTCAAGTTGCTGTTTTATTGACATTAGAGTCTATTTTAGCACAGGTGGTTCTGAGGGTTATGAGAGTGTCAGCTGAATCAGATAGAACGACTCTGTTTCCTAAACTGAAACAAACAACGCTAGGAATTCATCCTGCAATCGGAGGATTGCCAGTTCGATTCCCAGTCCTCCTAATCTCATCATTTGTGTCCCTGTTCAAGACACTTCAACCGCCTTTCCTGCTGGTCAAACATCAGCAGGTTGATGGTGCAAAATTGCAGTCTGGCTTCTGTCAGACTGCCTAGGGCAGCTGTAGCTACAATTCAGTAGTTTTCCATCATGAACACGTTAATGTGACCTTTGAGTTTTCAATTTGAGATACAGAAGGCATTATAAATAAAATTGATTATTATTATAAATGTATGTTTCACCAAGTTGGGTTACATCTAACTTATAAATCTAAGAGCAAAGGACTTCTGTATCATCATAGCCCCCAAAGAGAAGATGGCATTTCCTGAAGAGGCTGTCCCGCTTCAAGCATCTCCTCTTTTATAGCTTCATTTCTAAGACACCCTGTTCTCTATCGCCCTCATCACATCTCTTTCCTCGTCCTTGGACCTTTCATCTCTTCAACCTCTCCTCCTCTCAGTTTGCCCAAATATTTCAGTGTGGCCCGTCGTTGCCTCTCAACAGTAACCCAACCCATAAACAAACGTCTTTACATTCTGTAATCACAAACTCAAACTGCCAGACATTTAGAGGGTCATATTTTATCCCTCTATAAAAAGCAAGAAAAGAAAGAGGCTCTAATGTTGGAGCCTCTTCCTCTGAACAGATGCAGTCCATAGTATCAGTTTGCTAAAGCGTGACTGGGAGGGCAGATAGCGAAGGGAGAAATGCATGTCTTTGAGGAGTTCCACATTGCCCCTAGCTTGATCAAAGTGCTCTGTAGCCTTTGTGGCTAATTGTGGGGATTATGTGTAAGTGCTTGAAAAAGACTGGCCTCATTTTATGAGGCTGGTGTCCCACACACTCCTCTGGAAACACAGACACACAATGAATCTCTGCAAACGCTACTATGTTAAGTAATTGGCAACAAAGTGCACAGTTGACCTCAGATGTGTAATTTCAGATTTTGTATATTTTCGGTGTAAGACAGCAACAGAAAATAGGGCAGCTGAGCTGGAGCTAAAGAAACCGAAAAGTAAAATACTGGTTGAGAAAATGGGAAGCGGTCCAGGAGACATGAAAAACCCGACACAAGATGCACTCGCACACACACAAAGGCAGACACATCCTGTCATGTTGATCTAGTTTCAAGGACGACGGCGAGACTGGAAGGTTCTGAGTGCCAAACGACTTGTCAGTGTCAGTTGTAAAGCTGCTTCCCCTAAAGCCACTTCCCTCTGATCAGACATTCTCTCTCTCTCTCTTTCTCTCTCTCTCTAACACACACACGCACGCGCGCGCACAAACACAGTACACACACATGCTAAAAACTGTGGTCAGCTGAGCGGATCTTAAGTGAGGTCAGGAGTAGTTTGGAAACACATGCACAGTTCACAAAGAGACTTTCTTTCTAGGGTTTATGACTCTTCTCTATAGTTTTCCTGACCACAGACACACACTCTTGACACACACACACATTTACACATGGGCAAAGGCACATAAAAAACCTCACACAAAGCTGATATAGCGGATATGGTTTTGTGAGGGAGAGAAGGGTGTACGGTCGGCGTCAGGTCCAAGCAATTAGAAAAGTGTCCAAACCTCTTTCAGGCAGCCACTGTGGAGCCAGACAGAGAGAGAGAGAGAGAGCGCACGTGCACGCACGCACACACACACACACACACACACACACACACACACACACACACACACACACACACACGCTCAGACAACAACACAGCTCTCTACTCCAACCTAGGGATTTGCCCAGGATAATTCCTCTTCTATTCACCACGTAGGGTTTTACAAGGTTAGGTCCAAAATTTTTGAGCCATGGCTAACTATAAGAATACTACCGGCTGGCCCTTGGCCTCCAGTCTAAAAGCTCAAGTGGCTGGTTGGACATCTTTTTGGGCTTTGAGCTCTGAAGGCCTTTTCAATAAGATGAGCAGAGAAGACAATGGCAAGTAGCTAATCTTGTCTTGATGGTGCCTTTGTCTGTGAGCGCAGGGCTCTTGTGGAGGCAGCACTCAGGTAAGACAGTATGTCAAAGGTTAAGCTGGGAGATTCAGACTTGCACACACAACTTAATTAAAGTTTGTCTAAGGGGGTGAGAGTGTCTGTCGAGGAGGCTGCTGGAGTCCCACAACTGGCCTGAGAAAGGAATGCTGTTGACTTCAAAGTTGGCTGAGTGCTGCCAAACTGTCTTCAGAAAGTGTGTGCACAGATAACACCGGAGAAGAAATCTGAAACATTAAGAAATCATTTTCCTTTGAAGAAGTATGCCAGCACAGGACAGAGTGTGCTGGTTAACCTGTCTCATCCATTTTGCTTTCAGCAGCACCTCAAAACATATCCACAGAGAGGCACATGTAAAGAATTTGTTTGGATTCTGCAAATCAAATTAAAAGCCACTCAAATCAGCAATTCAGATGAGGACTTGGAATTTGTTTTTTACATATTGTAATTAAAGTGAAAGTCAGATTACAATTTGTGAACTTCTAGGCTGTTTTTCTTTTTCTTTCTTTTTTTTATGAAGGTTAGCTATAAATCCAGATGTTGCCTGCTGGATCACTGTTAGAAATATTCCAATGTGCTGTGCAGTGACAAGGAATCAGCTTGACAGGCATGTAAAATTTGTGCTTGGTACTTTCTAATATTCATTTTAAAATAGGCTAAGCATGAAGTGCTGTAATGTGTCTAAAAATGGGCTTTTCAAATATTTGTGTCATATTTCTTTAGGATCCCCAGAATTTAAGCAGAAGATAATTTGCACCACTATTCAGGAGTGTAACAGGAAGGTACTCTGTAGTGATAAAAAAAAATCCTTCAGAATGGATTTCATAGTTTGGAGAAAATGATCCAGGCATGTTGGCACAAACACGTCATTCTCCCACGAGGTTTCACCAACCTCTGATGGCACTTTCAGCCTTCAGCATCAAGACTGAAGGTTTTTCGAAGAACTAGGAAGAGACTGTAAAAACAGAGAAGAAAAGGTGGACAAAAGAGTGAATGAAGAAACAGACAGCAGACGTGTAGAAGAGGATAACCTCAGGAGGGCCATAAAAAAGAGAGTAGTCTGGAGAAAGGGATGAGAAGGAAGGAAGGAGAATGAGGAGGAGAGAAGATGAGCAGATGAGCAGTGTCCTTTATGTATTGGTTGAGTGTCTCCCAGGGCTTTTGTAATGCTTTATGCAGACCCACTTTTCAAGGTCGCTGCATGGCTGCCTTTCCCAGCTGTTTTTATCTTCAGTTTCGGCCTTGGTTCTCTCCCTTAGGTAAGTTCCATTCTTTTTGTCTTTTTGAGACTGTAGAGTTGAATATTACCCAGGGATGACAGACTATCCACAAACACCAGTAAATGAACAAGGGACTGCCAGTGCTTAAATACCAACTATTCTGGGGGAAGTAGGAATGCACAATATACATGGTACATGATGGAAATAATAGAAATTTGGCCTATGAGTAAGACCTGTAGTCCACCGGCTAACTGTGGTAATGCTTGTTGATGATGTACCGGTAATCATCTGCCATCAAAACAGAGCAGACCAGAGAAGCAGCATGGCTGACAGCTTGTTAAAACGTCAGGTGCAAAAATCTGGTTCAGGTTCAACTTCCAGGAGTCTTAGGAGATTATAAACAAGTTATAAAAAAGGCATATAGAATTTGATGTTTTAATTATAAACTACAAAGTCTATCGCCACGGAGTGAAAGAGCCACATACACGTTAATATTTCCAGTTCTAACTTCTATACAATAGCGTTAAGTTTACTCTCTATTACGGTCACGATCACTGACAAACTCAAACTGAACACTTACAAAAGATATCTACAGAGATGCAATGGTAAAGAGTGTTGTACCTGCAAGTAAGAGTAAGTCTGCTGCGATGTGGACGTATGATGGATTTAGGACAGGAGATTCAAACTAACTGAGATGTAGGAGGAACTCCATCTAAAACTTGGTAACAGTCTGAAATTTCAACGCAATGAATGTTTGGTCTGTTTCAGATGTTTGGCACACGAAGCAAATGTTTTGAATGATTCTGATATTTCTTTATGATCTGAAGTTAGAATACATTCAAGAACTACATAAAAAGACATTAAAACACATGCTTTCTCATTGATTTTTTTTTCTTAGGAGAGGACAAACAAAAATGGACGTGTGAAAAAGCATTCATCTATGTATATGTGTGTGTGTGTGTGTGTGTATTTCAGAGTTATTTAATAAAGACAACATTGCAGTTGACATTTGCCTTTAGCAACATATATTAGTGATTAACCTCAGCATCAATATCCAACATTTGCTCAGAACTAGGGCTGCATATACTACAGAAAAAAAAATGTTTGAAATATCAGTTGGGATACAATTATAGCTATTTTTAAATTATTATTTCAAACAAAAAGATTAGACAGATCTGTACTTTGCTGAGCTTTTGTTTCACCTGTTTCATGTCCTCTTACAGCCGAGATCAGCGGGTTAAAAGAGAAGCACGTCGGTCAACATGTCCGACAACTTTGATGACGTAATACTAATTTACGTGATCAATGTCAAACTGATGTGTTTTCACAAACACAGCTGCAGTCAGCAACAGCATCCAACCCAAAGTTGCTTCAACATGGGTCGGATTTTTCACTGTGATGCTGAACAGCAGATGATTGTGGTCAACACCTGAATCATTTGTGTAAGAGCAGACAGTCATATAGGTAATCTTTTATCAGCAGTTTTTTTTCTCAAACCGTTCACAAAGACATCAAAAAAAGTTTCAGTCCAGCAACAAATATTAATATCTGAATTTACCAGAATACTTAAAAAGTTTCCGAAATGATTCTAATTTCAAAGTTTTGAAGGACATTTGTGGCTCTCCATCTGAGTCATGTCCAGTGCCTGTGGGAGAAGAACATCTATAGATTTGTGTTTGCTGTCAGCATGTCACGTACATGTGGCACAAATATCAGAGGAGTCACCCCGCTGTGACCCCTTCAACCATCTGCTTTAAGCAGCCTGCGCCAGCCCCTCAGCCTGCCTACACGGTTACTGACCCATTCCACATGCCAGAAACAAGACAGATGCCCCTGATACCCCAACTCTGGGCCCACCCCCACCTCTCAACAGCATTTCACCGCCTCTCCCTGTCATCCAGACCAGACACCCTGACCTCCTCCATCTTCCTCCTCTTGCACTGCCACTGGGTGAGACGCTCCCTTCAGTCTGTCAGGAGACATATGCTATGTGATGACTGCGGGGAGATCAGAACGCAGAATGCAGGTGGAGTTTACAGGCTGCAAACTTGTTAACATGTGTAGGGTATGGCAGCGGGTAGGATGAACTCTGACGATTTAAAAACGGCATGTAGGAAAAAGGAAAAGGCACTTCGAGAAACTGTTCACTTGCAGCCTGTTCAGCCAGACACACACACACACACACACACACACACACATCCACATACACACATCCACATACACACAGGAGGCTGAGGTCCATCCTCTGACCGGTCGGTGACCTGACAGTCCAGCAGCTGCTGGCTGTTTGATGTTTTACTCTGAGGATCAGGTTTCATTTCCAGACTCTGCAGCCAATAGGAAAAAGACAGCAAGAGGGAGGAAGGCTCATCTTCCTCTTTTCACCCTGTAGCACTGCAGTCCAGGCTGCACTGGAGATACCCCATGCACTGTAAACAACAGTGTTAATGTGCTTCAAATAAACTTCCTAATGAGGTTCCTCTGAAGATGCAGACTGGCAAACACACTCACACACGCACACACCAGCGCGCGCACACACAGAGGGATGCAGCTGAACGCACTGACTGAGAGGCAAGTTCAGAATGTCCAAATGCATTCACACATTAACAAAGTCAAGTGACAATGGCACATCAGAGGGACGGGAGTGTGTTGTGTGTGTTCAGCAGATGGAGACAGGCTGGACATTAGACCCCTCAGGCCTGATGAAGTCGTCACATGACAGCAGGGTTGAGCACTGTCCTTAGAGGCACCCATTCACAATAACACGCACACACACACACACAAACACACACACATATATATCCAGTCAGATATAAGTGACGGCTTTAATTCAACTCCAATAAATTATATGTGTTTGTAAAAAATGAAAAACTGTTCAACAAACATAAGGGCCTGGCAGACAGCAGAGTAAAGAGGCCTCCTGTGGGGTTCTGTGGGTGGGTTCCATGTTAGGAGCTGCAGCCCAGTCTGTCATCAACTGAGAAGACAGCAAGTTATGAAATCAGACAACCACCGTTACCTGGGCATATAGCCTGTCTCCTAGCAACTGTAAAAGCACTAAAATCTTGCCACATTTTTTCATTATTTATTTAATTCTTTTAATGAATTAATTGAACAAAATATTTATATTTTGGCAAAAATATGTTAAAAAAATGTCAATATAAATGAGAACATTCTGAAATACCAGATTTTAACACGTACAAATTGTATTGTAGTACACATACATAATACTTCATTATGACAATGTGGAAAAAAAATTACTTTTGCAAATGCATTAAAAATAAGAAATCCAGAATAACCCTAACCCTATAAATCACATGTACATTAGTATTTACAGTATTTGCCATAAAGCCTGATATTGAGCTGTTTCCACTGATCATCCTAGAGATGTTTTAACATTTAAGATTCCAGCTGTTGTAAATTCAGTTGATCTTGGATTGATTTGGAAAGGCGCACACCTGTTTATATAAAGTTTCACAGTTGACCATAGGTCAGAGGTCAACATGAGTCTCTAGAACTCAGAGACAGGAATGTCTTGCGTCACAAATCTGGGGACGGATGTAGAAACATTTTGTTGCAGTGAGCTCAGCGGCCTCCAGCATCAGTTAGTGGAGGAGCTTTGGAACCAGCAGCGTTCTTCCTGCAGCTGGTTGATCAACTAAATTGAGAAATTTAGTTGATCATTTTATCTGAGCTCCAGCGTCCCTCTGTGTGGACAGGAGAAAATTCTCCTGCTGAAAGTCACGCCTTAAGAAAAGGATCATGGCATCTCACCTGGAGTTTACCAAAAATACTGAAAACACTGGAATAGAAGACTGTTCCAGTGACTACTTTGAGGGCTCTGTATAGTGTTTGAGATAAAAGCTTTGAGGCTGTGGCATGGTTCTGCCTCCTCAGTCTCCCTCAGCAGCCTGGACTGCTGTGGGGCAACAACACAGTAGGGGGCTCGCATTTAGATGGCGTCGCAACATCTTTGTTTTATCCACACTGCATCCAATTCCATGACGAGACAATTCGTTGTTTTCATTCGTGCTGTGTGCGGTTTAACATACCGACTGATTCAGTACAAACATTGTGTAAAAACTAGTTCGATGGTAGTTTAAAATACCGAGCAAAAAGAAAATCTGTTGATGACTCAAATGATGGCAAATAATTAAGAGAGCTAATATCTGATGCCTTCAGGCAACAACAAGTTTGCACTGCAATAATTTACAGCAATAGGTACACACTAGCATACAACTGAATATTTGCTCTGATGATGAAAGAGTTTGTTTCACTTAGTCTGGCACAGTTTGTGAGCTACATTTAACAATGCATTCTGTTCTTTCATTCATTTTAATTCTTGCCTTTCCAGTTGAGTGGTAGCGTGCAAGAGCAAGCAGTCTGGCCTTCCTCCTCAGCTTTACCCCTGTCAGTGAGTTGAGGTCACTCCAGGCCTTCATGGCTCATAAACCCACCCTGCCCATTGGGAATTCTCCCAATTAGTTACTCCAGGTTTGTGTTAGAGAAAATGACAATGATGACTCTAAAAATAAAACATAAAAACGGATTTAAATTCATTTCTCAGTCTCTGCCCTAACATTTGTCCAACTATTAAGCTTGTGGACAGGAATGTTTTTGTCTCCACCTGTCCACCGCTGTCGTTCAGGATCACCTGTAATCGTCCACCTGAAGCTGTTTACAGTGTAGATTCTGCACACCAGCAGATGAAACGTCCAGTCAAAGGGTGGTGGCAAACATGGTGTAAGAAAATGTAGACCAAGAATAACAACATCAATGCTTGTTTTTAAGAAATACAATCTGAGGAAAACTGTTTTTCCTGATTTATGACTGAGACAGTCATCTCAGTGATTACAAGGGCAAATACACACTATATTAATATTGTGATGAAACATCACTTTCTTTTCTTCTTCTCTTCTGAGTAGACAGTTGACAAACCAGTGTGAGGCTGTAGTGAAAACGTTCCATCTCTCGGAGGAATGCTGTGGCTCAGCTGACCAAAACTAATATGCATATGGTTCATGTCAGTGATATCTAACAGGATTGCATTTGTGAACACAGAAAATCATATGGAGACCACAAATGCAAAGTAACAGTGAATGCTGACTGACTTACAAGTGTCTCCCTTAAATATCTCAATTATTAAGTATGAGAAAGCTATCCATCTTTACAGACAGAAAAACTTCCACCATAAAAACAGTGGGCATGCCTCAACCCAGCATGAAAACACAAAACATAAAGCTGGGACAAAGAATTAGGGGCCAAAGGGGAGAAATGTGAGAAACAGCTTTAAACAACAGTGATCAGGACTCTTCAGTTCACCCTAAATGTATGATTTTAAAAGAAAACTAAATTGGTTACTTGAAATCAGTATGTGTATGCAGCAAGTTCCTATAGGCTAATATTTCTAAATACTTTATTTGTTACAAAGTGGTCAGAAAAATAATAATAATAATAAAAAAAAAACATTGCAAAAGCATTTTTATGAAAAATAACAGAAAAATATTCTATGAAGTAAGAGAACACAGCAATTACAACATCAGTGATGCTATTCCATGTCTGCTAGTTTTTGGTTATCAAAAAGTGACCCAGTCACTGAGATGCCGCTGATACTTTACCATCCAGAACAGAACAAGAAAAGCTGGCTGTGCTTTTCACCTTAGAAAATGGAATATACAAACACAGGCAAATGAGGAAAGACCTTCCTATGGAACCCTGTGACGGAGGAGCCGTCACGATCTGATTAGAGTCCGTGCTAGCAAGCCGCACATATGCGCAATCATTAACTTACTTTTTTTTTGCAGCTTAAACGGAGGCGGATCATCGTGGGTGCACACGCGGTGTTTTCGTTTCAGTTGGCATTCATTCTAATTTGTTTTCAGTCAAACATTTTCCCGGTTTTCTTTTGAGTGGAGTTGTTTCCGGTGTGTGGCGCACCGGGAGCGAATTATGTAATATGGTGCTGTCATTATAAAGTGCTGGCTGTTTTCTATTTGAGTGTATTTTGATTACAAATTTATTTATTCATTTTCCCTATTTTGTATATTTTGAGAGTCTGTTTGAGTTAAAAGTAATTGTTTAGTTTTTTTTTGTTTTGCGTGATTGGACTTTCTGTGGGCGGAGCCTGTGGCTTCAAAAGCAGGGCTCTGCTCCACAGGGAGTCAGTCTGCGCCTAGACTCTAGAGGTGCCACACTGGAGGTGACGCACTCGGACTTGAAGGTACTGCTGTGATTTTTAACCTGCCTTGGACATTTTTGTAAATATTCTGCCTCTGCGATTTTTTGATTCACTGCACTGATTGAAAATAAATTGCACTAAAGTGATCTCTGGCCTTGGCCCGTCATTTTTTTGTGTGTGGTGGCCCAAGTCATAAGAGAACCCCGTCACAAACCCAATGACAGACACGAGCTCCTATTAGAAAACCCGAGAGAGAAGTCTGTAAAGGTTGGGATGTTGTGGTATTCATCCTAGAACAACACCTCTTAGAAAAGTGAAAAATAAAAAGTAACGTGTGAGACCTTTCAGGATAATACGAAAGAGGAAATGTGTCTTCACTCTTCTCCTTGTTTTTCCCTCTGCAATACAGAGTGGATTTTGCTTCTTAGTGTGTGGTCACTCAAGAGAGAGAATAAGAGGAGAGAGTGCCTGAGGGTAAAGGGCAGCTTTAGTCAGTTCACTCAGAATGAACTCACACACATGCATACGCACACACACACTGAGAGAGACTGACACGTGAAGAGGGTCTCAAATAAGCATCTTCACCAGGAATTCAAGAAGAGGGCGACTTCGGCGCCATGCATGGTTGCTCGCCCTTGACTGAACATGTGCATACACACACACATGCAGGCTCACGCAGTGCTTGAGAGGCAGTCAGAAACACTACATCGCTCTAACATTCCACAATCACCTAAAAACAACTAATTGTGACCCTTGTTGTGCTAAAAGGATTGCGTTCAGTGCTGCACATTCCTTCTTGTTAGAAAGTGGGATAATCGTTCTTTGTTTAGTGAGAAGGGGCAACCAGTGAGCCTGACATTTAAGCTCATTACCTCCTTCAGCCTTCAGCTTTCTCAGCTCAAACTGCTCACTGAAGGTGTTGTGCCACATTGTGTCTGGAAGGAGGGCCTGCTGTTATTCAACAAGCTTTTCATGTAGGATTCAGCTGAAAAGCAAAATGCTGTGGCTCTGCACTGACCTTCAGAAGCTTTTGTAATTTCACCACAGACACAGAGACGATTCCATACACCTCATTTAGACTGGCTTATATATTGCTAAAAAACAACTCAACATGTCCATGTTCTATTTATAACCTTATCTGTGTGTCTTTTTCTGGAACCTACGGTGGATTTCTATTTGTCTTGTTCCGTTTTAAAAAATCTGAAAGACACATGAGTTCATTGCCTTCATTTATTATTAATTTTATTTTATATTGGCCTGTAATATACTTTAAAAGCACCTAGGCGACCAATAAAAGAATATTTCACATATTTAAGGGATTTAGTTAAAGTTGACAGTTTTTTAAATAAAATGTCTTCTTTACATATTTGTTAAACCTGTCACCATATCATGACAGTATAAGAAAGATAATCTGTGAAAAGATTGAACTGCTCCACTTCCTTGCTGAGCTGCTATTTCTGCCAGAAGAAATGCACCACTACAGAGCCAGGTGGAGGGTCTTAGCGCTGTCAATCAAGCTCATGTACTTGCTGTTCAAGGTGCTAACAGTGGAGAAAGAACTTACTGGTCCAGCATCCACAATCATCAGTGGCCATGCTAAGAAGTCTTTGCACTCATGACATGCTCTGCTGTAGTGAATCAGCAGTTGCGTAGCTGAAATCTATCTAATGGAAAATGAGAAAGGCAGAGCAAACACAGGTCTTGTTTTTCATTCCTTCACATTTTATATAACAGACAGTTATGCTGGTTGAATATAATTGTTGTTTTCCTTTATGGGGTTGTTATGAATCACAGGTCAGCTTTGCTTTGTGCTTCAATAAACACACACTCTGAAAATTAATTCCGAAAACATATATATATTTTTTTATAAGGTGTAATAATCTGTTAACAGAACCATACTTAAATCTCTTAGACTTGCAGAGGCAGTGGTGGACACATTTCTATTAATGCAAAAATAGTGCAGCAGTTTTTTTCTTTTAGCGCCTAAGGGTTTTTTCCAAGTTTGAAAATGTTTAGTGCACTTGATTTCCCCTAACTTACTTTATCCAGATAAATACATAATATTTATGTGTTTATCTGGATACATAAATCCAGATAAATAAAAAAACTTTACTTAACTTTCAATTAAGTAAAGTTTGAAGTTGTCGAATGTTAAGAATTCTTCAAGTAATTAGACATTTATATTAACGCATCATTAATTCTGTTTCTGCTTTTCATGTTATCCACACTCATGATCTACTGATGTCTGACTGAAAACAATTAAATCAGGAACAGAGATGTGTTACTCGGCTCTGCTAGCCATGGCTAGGCCAACTAGTCTTAGCATTCAAGACAGGCTCTGTCATGCGTTGCTCAACGACTATAAAACTGAAACTACAAGAGAAATGTATCATCAACCACAGCCTTATACAGGCAGGTGTGGAATAACAAAAATGACTCTGAAGGTACAGTGTGCACTACAACACCCAACACAATATGTTGGGCGTTATCAACATATTGGAATCTAGTATTAGCTTCCGTTACATGACAGTATAGCTCTTTAGCGTTAGCACTAATCATATTTTTTATGATTAGTGCTTTAGTGTTAGCGCAAAAATAAAAAATCCAGAGAAAATTCCTAGAGCTTTACTCATTGAGAATATTGAAATATGTACTAAAAATTGGACACATCTTTCCTCAATTACATTTTTCAATAAGAATACGATTCATCCATTATTATTATCCCTGCTAGATTCAGGTTAAATGTTGTCTTTTATTCCAGCAAGTTTCTACTGACTGTTAATAATGTTAACCGTTTGAATGTACCCTGCTTTGGTTCAAACATGACTCTGATAGAGAATCTAGAGAGAGCTAAACATTAGGGTGATGATAAGGAAGCCTTCCAACCTCAAAGGCAGGCAGGTCATCATGACAGACAAATGACCAGAAACCAGAAGCAATCTGCAAAAAGCTGCTTAGCATTTATAAGAAGGATTTGATTGCTGTAATGCCAATAGAGAACTTTCCACTGATCATTGTGAAGATCATAAATTATTTCAGACATGGCATTTTTTAAATAAATGTAAATAGAAACAAATAAAGTATAGCTTTAAAATTGGACATTCTTTTCACATTTTTTGGAAAGATTTTTGTCACGTTTCTTGACAGAAACAAATGTCTTGATTGAATGAAAATCATTTTAATTTTAAATCTGTCAGGGTTACTAATAATTTTGAATTTTTAAGTCCTATCTGTGGAAGGCATAAAATTTTACAAACAAAACAGACGTTTCTGCAGCCTTTTGAATTATTAGCTATGAGTGAGGAAGTGCAGGCATCAACAGGAGCCAATAAAGACAAACAAGAGGACACGCACGCACGCACGCACGCACGCACGCACGCGCGCGCACATACACACACACACACACTATTAACCTAACATGGACATATTGCCTTGATTGTCTCTGACCTGTTTCTTTGGCCTGGCTTACCCTTCTCAACACTGCCATAAACATGACAAGGCTTTGGGATCAAAGTTGTCTCAGCCATCAGCTCCTCAGATACAGAAACACAAAGCCAGACACACTCACAGACGCTGCTTTTACTCAGAGAAGGCTCTTTGTCTTTAGCCATTGACAGGCTTATTTGAGCTGGTGATTCAGGAGTGTTTTTCTACATCATGCAACTCATCTTAGCAGAGCTCTTCAGGAGCTCTTAGAAGAGGAGGCCAGGGGTGGACTGGGGAGGAAAGGTGGGCCACGAGTTCCTGACAGAGTGGCCCACCTTTAACTGTTCGGTCGAAATTTTAACGAGAAATGTCGGCCTAATATATGAGAAGAACCAAAGGAGCAAGGTGTGGTACTGAATGATGCAGGCTCTAGAGGTCCCACTCTGGTTTGAAATCATAAATAATTCAAATGGGTCCTAAATATTTTCAAATAAACCAGAAGGAAACACATTCTGTTGACAGAGGGAACTGTTAACAGCCTCTGATCAATGGGGCGATGCTTTATAACAAATCATTTTCAGCTTAGCATGTGTTAGAGTGCATCTAAGAGCGAATTTTTTCAGTTCCTGCTGGCCAGTGAAGAAACTCAACTGACTTTATGAGACAAACTGACAATCTGGACGTTTTAACTTTTGATTTCACAGAAAAAGAAACTTTTGTGGAATCTTTGGCTTCCTTGTGTTTTTGTCTTTTTTGACATGTGAAGATGTCAAAAAAGACTTGTAGGCCTGAAGTCGAATTTGTAAGGTTTACATTTATCTTGATGGATTGTCAGAACCCATTCTTAATATTTATATCATTACTTCCACATCCTTGTCTTTTCTCGTTGCAAATCTGGTGATTAAACACTCTATGACAACAGCAAATCTTGGCTGTGCTTTGCTTTTGGAATATTGTCAGTCAGCTGAGAAGAAGGAAGGAACAAAAACCCAAGTTACAACCTGACTGCTCATCTTAAGAGGGAGAAAATGTACATTTAACATTCTCCCCTTTTCCATTTTAGGGCAATAAGCTGAAAAAAAAGAAGGAAAGAGCATCTGGTTTAAGCGTAAGCTGAAGTACAGACAACACCATGCACACAGTAACTCAGAGGAAGAGGCACACTGAGGCTGTGGACAGGTCCAACAACACCTCTGAGACTGGGATCCCACCTTTTCTCTCAGTGTGTAAAGGGTGAAAACAGAGGAGGGGGGGATGCTATAGAGCTAAGTGTGTAGGTGTGATCTCTCTGCCTGAAGACATAAAGTAGCACTCTGGGAGTCTGGGACTCTGACTCCCAAAGAGCTTCTGACACAAACTGGACACCTCAGTCTCAGGATGCCACTCTACATTTAGCGGGGAAAAGGTCAGCCATTGCTCTTTGGGCTAAGAAAAATAACTTTGTATATCACACCGAAATGATTTTATGTACATTTGTGTTTTGTGGATTTTATGCAATATTGCATTGGGGCATTTTCTTTAGCAAATACAAAAGTACTATTAACCAACTATTAAAAAAATTAATAGTCGATATTCCTCTTTTTTTTGGCTAGCGTTTTGGTCAACTACACTAGATGATAAAATTTGACCCAGAACAGAAAATATCTGCCCCTACATCATTGTCTCCACAATGGAAAATAAGAACTGTGTTTTATTCAAGGTTTGAACCCCCATTAATACAGACTATTTGGTCATGAACGACTGTATGGGTACTTGAGTAAGTCCACGAGTACCACTTGGAACTGCAGAGCACAAGGGGCAATAGCAAAATAAATCTGTTCTCCTCTGCTCTTGCAGCACTTCTAGATGCCTTCAAATTTAGACAGTTTAGTAGTTTGTAGTTTTCTTTACATTTGTATTCGGAGAAAAATATTTTCCATCTAAAGATATTTATTCAGATACAAAAAATACCTTGAGATTCTTGTCTTGATAGCAACTATCCCACACCTAATATAGGTGATGTCTGTTTAAAGAGACAGTAGCAATGTCTCCAGCCAGTTGACATCACAAACCCCCCCCCCATAAAAAAAACAAACAAACAAACAAAAAAAGGTGTTTTTTACTGGTTTGGAGTGAATAAACCAGGATATGCTGAGTATAATTTCATCCGAGATCCAAACTTGACATGACTGTAATTACCTAGAGGTAGAGTTGTCAAACTGGCATGGGCCACATATGTAAGAAAAATTGAGAATTCTCACTTCCAAGATCGAGGTTTGGTTAGAGTTTTCTTGCCTCACAGGACCATCAGTGGATGGGAACATTCCACCATCCTGAGGCTGACGGGCCTCCTCTCTGCCTCAGAGGTTTGGACTTAGAAATTTCTCCAATCATGGCCCTAATTTAGGCACAAATCCACCACTGGATGTTTGTAGGCTGTTTAGAACTTCTTAGCCAAATGTGTTTCCATCTCCCCTTTGGTGCATTAACTCTTTTTTTTTTTGGAGAAGCTAAAAACCTCTTCAAGCAAGCAAAAAAACATTTTTGGAAATTAAAGAATATTTTCCGTTTCTAATTGGATAATTCAAAATGCACAAACAAAAACCTTGGTGGAAACGCTTAAGTACTCCTGTGGAGGGATGAAACCCTATATGTGATAGCTTATAGCGTGAGAAAATCTGCTCAATTGCTTATCGGTGTATCTTGACACGTCATCACGGTCTCTGATTTCAATGCTGCATTCTTCCTCCCAACAATCCTGGACGCCTTTCTCACCACAGCTAATGCTGTGGTGGGATCCATTAGCTCACTTGCACTAATGCTGCAGATTAATGGCGGATCACAGTCACAGGATAAGCAAGAACCAGACAGCGTATACACACATTATCCTACCAGCACTTACTGGGCTAGTTAGGGTGGCCCTCGTGATAATCAACACAGATTTAGCTTTTCCTCACACATACTCCTGACTTCTCTGGTGCTGTAAATCTGGCCAACATGCCGTGCAGGGTCAGCAGGGAGTTAATGGTGGCCTCATAAAATCATGAGGAGGGGGTCAGGACGGCAGCCCAGATGCCCGATACCTTAAATGAGAAGCATGTGAGGAGGGCCCATGCAGGCAGACAGGATGTGTTAGGGGTGAAGGTTCTTCTCTGTGTAGTAAACACTTCCAACAATTGAAAAGGTGAGAGTTTATGTTCATGTCTTATGAAACGGACCAGCAGGACAACCTGATTGCTTAAAACACCAGACGTATTCATGGGACTCTATGATTAACAATGAACTCATGTCTTCTTAATAGACATGCACATTTTAAATTAACCAATTCAGTTGCACATTTCTTTAGACCGGAGTAAACTTTCTTTATGACTACATGGTATTTATGTTGAAATAATGTTCTTACTGTGCAGTAGTTTTATTCTTTATTTTGTTTTTGCATTTTTTAAAGTTCTTCTGTCGATGAACCTACTGCCACTTTGCTGCTGATGCACAGAAATTTCTCCTTTGTGGAACAATAAAGGATATTTCTATTCTGTTCTATTCTATTCTATTCTATTCCTTCACAAGACCAAATTACAGTAAAAACTGTTTTTCTGTGTGTAATTTGATGTCACTCTCAATACAATAGTGATGTGAATTTCAGCTCTTCTGGCTCAACTCACAAAGAAGAGCCAGAAATTAACATAATTTGGCAAACAGGATGTTTTACATAAATCCTGTTGCATACAATGCCCCCTTTTTGAGAAGCCTTCTGTATTTTTATGTATTTGTTCTGTTACGAAAGTACACATTCTCACTTTTGTATAATATTTAGTCCAAATTTGAATCAACAAAACCAAAAGAACAAAACACTCCAACCAAATCTACCAAACAGACCCATTACAATAATTTATAATAATCATATAATATCTTTACTCTTCAGCCAAATGCTGTCGGTTATACTTGTGGGTTTTTGTGATGCACTCTGGCTACTCACTGAGGTGATGGACTCCCTGGCTGTTGTGTCTGTCCCTCTCTCTGTTTTCACATAATGGTATGTTTCCACATCCTCACATGTGATTGGCCAAAAGACTGCCATGCTAATCAAAACAAAGCTCTGCTGTGAGTAGAGCTGACAGTGAGAACTGAGCAGAAAAAGGGGGAAAAAGTGAGGAGATGGCTCCCTTGCTCTCTGTCTCTTTATTTCTCAGATGTTGTGCTGCTTGCTTTGCTATTGTGCTTTTAGCGACACCCCTTATGATGGGCACCGCCCTCAGTGAGGCTCTGAGGGTGTGCTGTGGTGACTCACAGGTAAAGCACAGCCCACATATGCCCCCTTAGTCCTGGACGCAGCCATCACAGGTTCGAGTCCCAGCCTGATGAACTATGCCACATGCCTTCCCTCTGTGTCATTACCAACTTTCCTGTTGATTCACTATCAAATAAAGATCTTTAAGAAAAAAAAAAAGTCGTATCTGAGAGCCGAAGCTTTTAGGGACTGAACATTACAGAACAAGCACCATACCATCATGAAGGCCAAGGATTGGCAGACAGGCAGGGAGGGAGCTGTGGAGAAGTTTAAAGCAGGGTTAGGTTTTACAATAACATCCAAGCTTTGATCGTCTCTCAGAGCTCTGATCTCTCTATGACCTGAGCATGGAGACAGGACGGACCATAGTGCCTCTGGAGGAGCAGCAGAGATTCACTGCTGAGGTGAACTTCTATTATCTGTGAACTGCACTAATTTGCCTGATTTGAGTGGCAAGAAGAAAGCCAAGATTGTGAAAAATACTTAGAAGGTCTTGTGCAATGTTTGCCAGAAGACATGCAGGGAACATAGAAAACATGTAATTAGACATGTTATGAATACATGAAACCAAAATGTACATTTTTGTCCAACATGTGGACTTAAAAGTGTACTTAAATGTGGTCCATCAACCTGAATGCACCACTTTGATTGTGAAACATGGTGGGGGCAGCATTATGCTGCAGGATGCTACAGGAGTTAAAAACAGGCCAATCCTGGAAGAGACCGGGAGAAAAAAACCTCCATTTGTAAGTAGCTGGCTCTGAGTGTACACAGAACCTACTGTTTGTCTGGGAGAGAGAGGTTCAGCTTTGAATAATTATTGAAAGAAAAGAACGTTCATATACTAACAGGCCCTGGAGTAAAAGTGTGGGAAATGAAACTAGCCAGTAATAATTCAGCATTAATCTGGCAAATCAGCCAAGCTGAGTGAGAGCTCTGCTGGCAGAGTTCCAACATACCTGTCAGCTGACGTGTACCTGAGACTCATCATAACAAAGATGGAGCAGATGAGGTTGTGTACCAGCCATTACTGACCTGTTAAATATACTCCTATTATTACACTGGAGAAACTGAAGTGATAAGAGGACCTTCTATTTGAGCATTTTCCTCCTTTTACTGTAATATAGGTGCTCACAAAAATGTCATACATTTATGTTTTTTCTTTGTCATTGTAAAGTACCACAAACATCCATTATAACTATGATATAACATTGAAAATGTACTTGTTAAATTTGAATATTACTACAAGCTCTTTCTGAGACAGATCAATTGCATTGTCAATGATGCCAAAACCGTTTTAGAACAATTAATTTTTTCCTCTGTTTCTGTGTTTCTGTGACTAATTCATTGCTAAAAAAGCTGAGAAAAATGTGTGGCCCGTCCACATGGAGTTTAAACTGGTCATATTCAAATACTTTTGAATATGTATTCAAAAGTATTTGAATACAGTCTGATAAATACTTAATCCCCAAACTGCATCAATCACCAACAGCGATATGTTGATCAAATTTTACAGAAGACAGCACTTGATTATAAAAAGGAGAGGAGGGGTTTATAAATACATCCACATAAAGTCGGTCAAACTTCCAGCAGGCTGTCTGCTGCAGGCCCTCAGTGCCGTAACAGCAGATCCTGACACTCTGGTCTTCAGTTCAAAGACAACACTGCATGGGAGATCAAAGTGCAGCCAGTCTTGTACGTCCACACACACAAACACGTTCATTGTGCTCATGCGAACAGCACTCATGATAACCATGTCTACAATATCCGTCGCCCACTTGCAAATGCTCACCGTAACACAAAAGCTCCGTCTCCACGTGGCCCTGGCATTGATCAAAGGGAGGAATGTGATAGATACAGGGCTGACAAGATGGGAAGAGAGACGAAGAAGAAAAAAGGAGGCGGGAGTTTCACTTCAGTAATCAAGCTGATGTGTGTGGCAATAACTCAAGATAAGACTGAGACAATTCTAGCTTGGACACATCTGACGACATTCCATACAACGCTGAGACAGGATGTATAAACTGCAACGCTTCTACTACACGTACTGAGCTCTAGTGGAGTACAATCAGAAGGTTTTCTGACACAAAACCATATTTTTTCACAAGAGGCACATCAGAATATTGAACTCATTTTTTAAACCCAGCCCTTTTGCTATTCATGCAAACTTGGTTAAATCACTCTTTTAGGAACTTGAATGTCGAGCAACTGTAATCTGCAAGGTTAAACATGCAGGAGTCCAATGACACCATGCATGATCTTATCATGCCCTGAAAAAGAGTTATATGCCACTTACTTTAAACCACATGCAACCGTGTATGGAGGATGGAGGCAAACCTCCCTGAAATAAGCTCACCATGTAAACCAACTTCAGCTTTGATTCGTATTTGTTTACTGACACTCCACACCAATGACTGCACACACAGTTACAGACGCTACCAAAGCCAAGAAAAATCCCAAACCATGGACATCAAAACTCCAAGCAGAAATAACATTTGTGGTCAAAGTGCAAAAGGCCAGTGTGGGATGTTGGAGGCCCAGATTATACGGTGAGCCTCAGCACTCAGCCTTTAACTGGAAGGCTGTGTGTTTCATCGAGGCTTTGGTGTTGAACTTCACAGTAATAACAGTATACATTCTGAAAACTACCGCTACTTTCTGTCATATTTTAGAACATGACAACTGTTGGAACGATGAGCTCAGCTTAAAAACATGAAATAAACAATGAGGTGAATGTAATAAATGTCATATGACAAAATGGTTCTGTTGCTTTGTTCACTTTTTGCTACTGAAAAAAATCTGCATTTGAGAAATATTCTTCCTCTTTCAAGTTGTTGTCAATTTATCGGGAGCCTTCATCTCCTGAAATTACTTTTGATATACAGAGTACAGTTCCAGTCAGAGGCTGACTGATTTAATACACAATTTTCAGTTTCAGTTGATTTTCCGCCCTGTGACCAACTGGTGACCTTTCCAACAGGACCAGAACACATCGAAACTGGGTTTGGTCTGGACATTTGGAAAGACCTCCCCAAGATCCAGACCACAGGTCTAATGAAAAGTTATGGGCCAATATTAAAAAATGGATCCAGCTAGGAAACCAAATTAAAGAATTTCCACAAAAATGTCCAAAGACAGATCGGAAATATGCAGAAAGCATCATGCCCAATGCTTGTTAGATTGCTAACAAGCATTGGGCATGCTAACAAGCTTAACATTAAGTTAAGCATGCATTAACTTAATGCAAATTGAAATACACAACTGACCATTGGGAAGAAAGACCATTGATTAATTACAGGATCTATTTGCTTTATAAATTATTGGTCGTGTTTGAGTATTATTTGTGTGAAGCGCAAAATGAAAACATCTGGAGATGGTTTAAGTTAGGTTTTATTGTGATAAACGACAGCATTATCCAAAAACACCACAAAAAAACAGGAAGATGCCAAATACCAAAATACTACCAAAATAAATAAATAAACAAACACTCCTTATGTTCTTATATTTTCTACATCTCAAGTCACACAAATGCTGCCCTCCTCCTCCCATGTCCTCTGTCCGTGGGAGCCTGAGCTAATCTCCCATCTGCCCCAGCTCCTGCTACACAGACTGCTTTCATTGCTAACGAGGACCTGATGAATTTTCTTAAAGGCGGCGATGGGCCAAATTGGAGCTGATATGTCCCATCCGGCAGGCTGGATGGAGCCATAAGACAGAGCCTTGTCCTGCTGCCATGTGACGGCCAACCCAGGCCAAAGTGAAAGAACTTATTAGCTCTAACTGGTCAGTTTACTGTGTGTTAGGATTGCTTATTCCATTACAGAAGCCGTATGTATGTGTGTGTCCATGTGTTTGCACTTTTACATCAAAATGGGGAACCAAGCGTGAAAGGCCTCCAACTTTAAGGGTCCCCAGTTAGAGTCAGGCAGGGCTAGATGTAGGAATTGAGCTGTGATCATTAAGATGAGGTAACTTAAAGTAAACATTAGAAATCAAGGGCTTTAAATGTAGTGCAGGTGGTGGGTAACGTGACTGTTGGTGTGAGAGTTGGGGACAGTTTAAGGCACCAGATGAGCTCTCTGGATGGGTTATTCTGACAAACACACAGGCCGAGCTTAGGAGGGTAAAGAGGGGGGCACGACGCGTCAAGCTGGAGCCATGACTCGGTTATGTGTGTGTGCTGTGTGAGGGTGAGTGGGCTGATCCCATTGTGTGTGTCAACAAGCTGTCCCATTCAGCGCCTGTGTGGCTAAACTCTGCTAATGAGTGTTGCCTCTGGCTGGGCCAAGCCAGCACAGCGCTCTCCATGGCTAAACACTCCGGCACACAACGTCCAAAGCAAGAGCAATGGAACAGGGCGACGGGGAGAAGAGAAGGATGCAGGGGTGTGTGAATATTCGAGAATTGGATAGAATGACCCAGAAAAGAAGCAAAACACAGCTCAGAAAAAAAGGGACAACATTCAAAATGAGGGTGGCAGCTTTTCCACTGGTCAGCTGGATTATCTGCTGCTTAGTGTTGGTTCAGTCCAAAGCCCGTCTATTGCAGTCGGTCTCCATGGAGAGAAGAGCCTACTCTGGAAACTTTCACAGATTGTATCTGTGAGGAAAGCTTGTGTCTGAGAAATATTACCACACAAACTATTTTAATTTGGCATGTAAGCTGTTGACAAACAGCTTAAAGTTAGGGAAAAAGTTAACTTCAGCCAGCTTTGATGACCATGGTTTTTCACTTAAGTCAGATGAAAGTGTTGCATCCTATCAACAATTTGCATGGCAAATTCTCTGAACCTTTTTTCTGGCCTTCACACTACAACCTGTGCTAGGAATACATTGCACTCTGTTTTATGATAAAGCCCCCGTCTCTCTGGTCTAAATGGTAAATTAACTGGGACCATTGATGTTTAGGATTTTAAGTCTTTCTTTGCGTCATTATTTATTTTTTGGTGATATTTCAATTTTGGGCTCAAAACCAAAGCAACTCTTGATGAATTTGTTTCTTTTTGTTTTTACAACTTTGAATTTGATCTTAGCATTGGGTGTCATCTCTGACTAACCAGAAGTTCTACTGAACACATCATGGACCAAAAGGCATTTGACTTCCCAATAACCTGCTGCTGCTGGAGAAATCCTGAATGACAGCAGAAATCTACATTTTTTAATAGTTATTATTTTTCATTTCAATTTAGTCCAGTGAGTCTACAGGTGCTAAATAGTCCTGTATTAAATATAATATGATGGAATTATAGTTTAGTTGTGTAACCATACAGTTATTATTCTCAGGTTGCACTAAGATTGCTCAGCATTATATGACACACCTGCTTAATATGTCACTTTTTCTTCCTAACTGAACATCAGTCTTAATACACAAGGTAACCTTAATGCTGAATACACTCTACATCAGGGGAGCTCAAACTTTTTGAGACCAAGATCTACTTTTTCCTCTCACCAGTCGGCTGAGATCTACCTCATGACACAAAGACATAAAAATTGTAAATTAAACCCTATTGACTCATTTCTATACGAATATACCTTAATTATATCAGAAATGATAAAGTGATAGAAAACCTGATGCGGTTTCTTCCTCAGTGAGATTCTGACACTGGGAGGAGGTTACTGGTTTCTCATTCAGAAGCTGGTTGCAAACCTGAGGCCAGCAGCTGTCAGTCACTTATGGTAGATCTGAAATTTGGTTTGATGACGTCAATATGAGAAACTATAGACTGATAGGAGGAACCAAAGAGCTCTGTAAAGATAAAGGCAAATCTTCTGAATCTGGGAAATAATTAATTTAATTTCACATAATTATCATGCAAGAAGCCATTTGTTTGTTAAAATTTAATCAAATATATTTGTCTTATTTGATGTTTGTTATGACTGCAAACGTTTACTGCAAATGAACAAGGTAATTAGTCCAGGTTTGTCATCTGCTGCTGAGACCGACTCAAAAACTTCCTGCGATTTTGAACAGACTCATCAATGACAGTGATATTAATAACAAAGTTACATGTTTATGGATAACAAGTAAAATAATATTCATCAATTCAGCCACAAATGAATTCATATAAAGTTGCAGCGACGAGCATCACTAGCCCAACTGGGCTGTTTAAAGAAGAAAATTTCATATGGAGAACAAAAACAACGGAAGGAAGTAGTGACAGCTGAAATAAAAAAACAAAACAAAACAAAACACCATAACATGGGGGTGTTGGTTGTACGAGACTGCACGAAAAAGCAAGGAAGAGTAAAGTTGGGGGAGCAGTGGGTGAGAAAAGGAGGGCATGTCATGATCCATCAACACAAGGAGCTCTCCCTCTCTCTTTCCTGCTCAACACTTTGCCTCCACCAGCAGCAGGCTATTTGGAAGCCACATGTGTATGTGAGTTAGTGTTTGAGCGAGAGTGTGCTGGAGGTGAGGTTCGGGGCTGAGGCCATTAAAGCTCTGTTAAAACACTTCTGATGCTGTTGGCTGACGCTGAAGCAAAAGGAGAGTGGGAAAAAGAGAGAGAGAGGAGGAGTGAGACAGTGAGGGAGGGAATAGACTCTCAGCGGCTAACCTGGCCCCCACAGCAGTCCGTTGGCAGGCTGTCAATACTATGAGCACAGAGGTGCGAGATGAGTCAACAACCTAATTCTGACATCAAACTTTCATGGGCAGCAGAGGGCAAGAACAGGATGGAGAGAGAAGAGAGAGCTTTGCTGTTAATGCTTCCTCCATCACCTGACCTTCACTCCTCCAAACCTTTTAAGGAGCCTTTAAAAACCGACTCCTTCTGCTCTCACACACACATACAAACCCAGGAACACACGCGGCTGCACTTTTAAAGTTCTGACCTGCGGCTGAATTACATTTGGAGTGTTTTAGCAAGATATAATAGTGACCCTCTCACCCCCCTCCATTCCTCTCCCAGTTCTAGAGAAACTCTCCTCTGAGTTGGAGAGTGCCACTAGCTTTATTTATTAAATATGGCCTGAGAGAAGAAGCAGCTCAGGTGAGGTGAAAAACAGTTTTAGTAGAACAGCTTCTAATGGCTTTCTGACAGACTGGGGTGGTACTGGGCCAGCAGCATTGTGGAAAGGGACACCTTCAGGGACAAGCTCCACCGATTAGAGAAAAACAACGCTGACTTTAGTATTTAGAATTAGATAGGAAGTGCTAAATTTCCTGTTTCATGAGCAATAAGAGGAACTGAGATGTCAGCAGAGCACAGGACTTCACAAAATCCTTCTTATGTACAAAAAATTCAAACATTATTTGTATTAAAGAAAATAAATCAATTTCAATAAATAAATGGATAAATGGTTCAAAACCCAACTGGGTTTACATTGTCACCAGGTGACTCCGAACCCATTCAAGCACTGAACAAATCAATGCGTAGAGATGCCATGATTTGCTTCAGCTGAACAGAAATAAACTGAAGTTATTATTTTAATGGTTAAAGCAAAGACAAGTTTTATATTTTATAAGTGCACCACCTGCAGCTCCATTTTCACTCTAGAATTGACCAAAGTCTCACAATCAGCAGTGCCGGTGTTGCACCAAATTCTGTCATCCATCATATTCTATGACTGCAGGTGGCGGTAGTGTGCATTTATGTCATGAAGACCAGCAAGAAATTAATTACAATCAGCTCTCAGTTAATATAATATGTCACCAGACTCACAAGGACACAAATTATGATGATTTTTTAAAATCATCACAATTACTGTGATTGTACAGACCTAATAGTGATGTTTGAGAGCATTACAGCTACTTTTCAGATTTCTGCCACCTTTTGAGTACAATATGGATGCTTTTTGTAGAATATTTGAGCCTCAAAGGGGCAGTATCACACAGGTCACAATTTTTGATAGCCATCACCTAGTCTTTGGCCTTTGACCTTCAAGTCTTTGCCAACACCGTAATCTGTACAAAACTTTTGTCAGATTCAGGTCAGGACCCAAAACGTTTATTCATTACCCTACACTACTTCCAGTCAAGCGAAACACATGCACTAGGGGATGGGGGGCTTGAGCCCCTGCCTCTTTTATCCTTGACAACCAAGGACCCATTTTTGAGTTTTTTTTTTTTTTTTTTTTTAATTTCTTTATTGTTATTTATTTATCTGTACATCAGGAGACCTGCTTCTTCCCCTCAACACTAGCATTGACCTAAAAATAACAAATTAGAAAAATAAGTTTGCCTGCTCACTGTTCGCTCTCTGGTTCTACAAGCCGGTTCACTTCGCTGCTGAAGGGATCTAGGCTGTGAATAGAAGTTACTGCAGAACCTCAACGGATAAAGAAACCTTCAGCCCATAGCATTTGGATTTCACAAAATATCACAAACATTAGCAAAAATACTGCATCAACCATATGGACGGCAGCAGAAAGACACACATGCGACAGTTAAATTAAACAAGATTTCCCAAAAGCAGGGCTGGACTGGCATAGGGCCCATTGGAGGATTCACTGGAGGGCTGCTACATTAGTGGGCGGCCAGACGGCTCTGTTCCAAAGAGCACAGCATGCAGCGCCCTCTTGTTTATGTAGCCATGATGCCTCTCTCAGAGGTGCCAACATCAAACAATTATGTAGAGTTAACCCCCCTGAGCCTTCTTTGTTTTGGAGGTTAAGCAGTCAGATGTATTAGAGTTTATTCAGTAAAATATCAGCAAATTTGCCAGCTTTATAACTTCATAACCAGAGACCTTATCTCCAATGGTCTGTTTAACAGCCAGTGTCTCAGATCAACTCACCCCTCCAGCTTAGTTAGCAGCAAAAACAGCAACATTATACATACCAGGGGAAACTACATTTGCTTTGCATTGACTCCACATGATGACAGTGATTCAGTATGATACAATTCAATTTTAGATTCTTGATTAATATGGGTTGTTGTTGTACAGTGTTCTAAGATCTTGTTCAATGTGCCCCTTTTGAGCGTTGACCCTCCTAATGTCTCTGCACGGCCCTGAAACAAAATATATTGCCAAGACTAAAATATTAGCTAAAACATAGTGTTATAAATAATTTCTGTTGTATTATTAATAATGGCTTTATCACACTAAGGTACTGTCATTCTGTCAAAGATAGAGGGAGCTTTTTGCTCTATAAAGTACAAATGTCTGTCAGCGCCTCTTCTTCTGACAGTGAAGCTCTTAAGTACTCTATAAAATATAAACCTGCATAAAAAATACAAAAACTTAAATAATCAATGAGATACATTAATCACACACCAGTCAGGGTATTAGGACATGCTGAACAGTGATAATACAATGAAAAAGTACTGAGGTTAAGTAGGTGGTTTAAATATTTATACTTCCATATAAATATGCCAGAGTCCCATTTCATTTTTGCAAGGCTACAGCAGGAATACACTGAATCCCTGTCAGTCAATCTCAGTCAGACCCATATTTTATTTATAAATGATGAATGTTCTTGAACACAACAAAAAGTTTAAACCTCTAACTGTTATGTTCACCTCTAAAACGTGGCTCGAAAATGTTTCCTTGCTGGATCACACTGGATTTGTGTTGGTCGAATTTGAACATAACCAAGTCCAGACAACTTCCACAGCTCTGTTAAAAGCTGTGGGCAAACAAACAGAGCTGGACCCCCTGCTTGGTAAATCTAATTCTCTGTACTTGCAGAAGTGCAGTGAAAAAAAAACCAAACAAACTAGAAATAAATGCTCTGAAAGTTGATTTGCTTCCAAAGGCCAACAGCTAAACATATTTCTGGGGTTCAGTGGTTGGAGCTTTTGGCAAAGGTAGATGATGATGGCAAGGCAAACAATCAAGACCGGAAAATTTTCCCTAATGTTCTCTTATGGTTTTGCATGTGCAGACAGGGACAGTGAAGAGAGCAGGGAGGGGGGATAGAGACTCTGACTCTGTCAGAGTCCTGCCTCTGACAGAGCAGAGGCAGGATGAAGGGATTACAGGACAAATAATATAATAAATATGAGAAAGTGAAGGTGTCCTTTTCAGTTCATCACCAAAGCCTTGCCAGTGATACAAACAGGAAGACGTTTAATAAGATGGTGATGTCATTCTTAAATGTCTACTAATGTCTGAGGCAGAAAACAGATTTTTTTTATTAAAAAAAAAAAAAAAATTCTAAAGAGGAATCAATTGCAACAGATTACTGCTGATACATAAAGAGTCAGACATCTTGGTTCTGTAACCAAAAAGCAGATATAAATATACAATGCCTTTTTTTTAGGTTGAGTGGTGATTTTAGTTGCATATCAATCAACTTTATCAATAAAGATATGAAAACAGCTTTTATGATACATTTTTGAAATACTTTGGGAAACAAGCAAAATCTGTCTGGCAAACTCTTGTTCCACTGCCTTATCAAGGCAGGGCAGTGTTTTCTGTGTGGAGTCTGTTTGTTTTCTAGTGGACTTTTCTTCAAGGACGTCACTTCACTTCACTCCTGAGGTTAAAAAATATCGATGTCAGGTTAATCTGTAATTTAAAAATGATCAGTTATGTGCATGGCTGCTTCATGTGTCAGTGTGTCACAGCTATGATAAACTGTTGACCGGCTTGGAGGTTATTATGGAGTTGACCATTGACTGAGGTGAAAGGCTTCAAACCTCTAACAATCCTGAAAATGACTGAATGAATCTCACCTGACCTTATATCACTTTTTACACATAGAGGGGAACATTTGTTTCTGACTTCCTGGGGAGTTTTCCTAATGTGCAATAATGTTTGAAACAGGCAACAAATCTAACTGAAGAATGAAGTATTGGCAAAAGGAAACCTTCCATTTATTCTGGGGCTTTAATCTATCAAGAGTATTCTCTCTCTTGAATGTTTAACTCGTTTCTTTCCTTTGTCAATTTTATAATCGAGCACTACTCACAACAGAAAGGTTACAATCCATCGGTAAGCCACTATATCAAACCTCGACTCAACAGATACTGCACAGATTTAAAAAAAAATGTTGGCATGGGCTAACACAATCATTTTAAGGTACTTTAAGTTTCCGGAATAGATGTCTATTATATTATTTTCTAATTTATCGGTAGGTTCAGAGCTGGATCTAATCCCACTTCAGGCCTGATCATGTCCAGCCAAAGTCAGGATTCCTCAGGAAATCTGACATTAATGGTTAACCAGAATTAATCTGATATGAAATTACATGAGGAAACATGAACATAGGTGTACTGTTGAATCATCAGAATCCTCCTGCTCCTCCCATTCTGTTTGAAAACAGTTTTCCTGATCATTTTTATCAGTTTCTTGTGAATGGAAAAAATTATAATATGTATATTATATCTCATCTCTCTTTTTTAGCCACAGTTCATAGTGAACATGGTGGAAACTTCAATTTGCTCAACGGAAAAACTGCAGTATTGGACCTGCAGAACTGAGTCATATCAAGAATCTGGGTATTCCTCAGTTGTGCATCTCCTACAGAGTGTTGAACGTAAATTTAGCTGACGTGCCAGCACACAAGGACATTGCTGTTTTAGTGTTCCTAGCTGTGCTAACCACTCATACAGGATGTTGAAGCCAGTTTAACATCAACATAGAAAACCTATTTTAAAACATTTCAATAATAAACAACTTGACAACAATATTTGATAACTATAACAATTGGAATGTATGTTTGATTAAATTGAAATGACTTTTGCATCAAGTTGTGTTGTGAATTGGTGCTGTGAAAATAAACTGAATTGAACTCAATTATCATATTTGGAATGATGATATCACCTAGGAAGATTACAACACAGACAAGAATCTAAAATATCCTAATTCTTTAAAAAAAATTTCTATAGACAAATCAGAAATGTCAAAAGTCACCAGGTTGAAGGTTAACAAACAATGAAACCTGGAAATTTCTGATTCATGAATTTCTGGTGAAAGATAATCAGACAGCTTTAGAAAGATTTCTTTGCATAGCGACCATGAAGCAGAAAATTCTTATTCATGTTGAAAACTTGTGTCACAGTTGCTGATTAATATTCAACTTAATGCTCTGTTACTTTTCCAAAGTGAACACTGTTTCAGTATTCTCTGATGTCTATGGCCTATTCTGGAGGGCAAGGAGCACATGAGTGACTTGGCCGTGCTCTGCCCCAACGTCACCGAAACCGTCGCCTCCGGCAACACAGACCAGCAGAACTTTTCAAGTTTCCAAAATGCAATTTCAAAATTTTTAAATATTAATCCTTGATATCATTAAGTCACTAAATACGGTAAAGTATTTACAAAAACTATTACATCTCCAAAAAGGAGATGCAAACAACCAAGAAAAATCTAGTTCTTCTTTTCATTTGTCTGCAGGCTTTAAGTGTTATTTTTATCAGTTTCTTGATGATCATGTCTTTCTTGTAGTGTGTTCTGTCTCATTATTAAGATTATTGACGCATAAACACTTACCAAAAACACACTGTGACGGAGGAGCCGTCACGATCTGATTAGAGTCCGTGCTAGCAAGCCGCACATATGCGCAATCATTAACTTATTTTTTTTATTTTTTTTTTTTGCAGCTTAAACGGAGGCGGATCATCGTGGGTGCACACGCGGTGTTTTCGTTTCAGTTGGCATTCATTCTAATTTGTTTTCAGTCAAACATTTTCCCGGTTTTCTTTTTGAGTGGAGTTGTTTCCGGTGTGTGGCGCACCGGGAGCGAATTATGTAATATGGTGCTGTCATTATAAAGTGCTGGCTGTTTTCTATTTGAGCGTATTTTGATTACAAATTTATTTATTTATTTTCCTTATTTTGTATATTTGGAGAGTCTGTTTGAGTTAAAAGTATTTGTTTTTTTTTGTTTTGCGTGATTGGACTTTCTGTGGGCGGAGCCTGTGGCTTCAAAAGCAGGGCTCTGCTCCACAGGGAGTCAGTCTGCACCTAGACTCTGGAGGTGCCACACTGGAGGTGACGCACTGCTGTGATTTTTAACCTGCCTTGGACATTTTTGTAAATATTCTGCCTCTGCGATTTTTTGATTCACTGCACTGATTGAAAATAAATTGCACTAAAGTGATCTCTGGCCTTGGCCCGTCATTTTTGTGTGTGTGGTGGCCCAAGTCATAAGAGAACCCCGTCACACACACATAAAGCAGCAGCTGGAAAAGAAGAGACATGTAACACTGGTGGAGAGTGGCACACTTTAATTATGAACACAAGAGAGCTTAGTGGCAGTCTGACACTGCTGTTTGTCGACTCAGTGGCCTAAAACACTGAGTGACCCTGATGGAGGGTTAGTTTTTTTCAAGGCTCTGCTGTCCTCCTGGGTCAGAGCTGCACTGTCCTGGGGAGAGGCCAGAGCGTGCATGAATAAGTAAAGATCGTTGAGGGACCAAAGTCCGTTGGCTGACGTTTCCACTCCACTGAGTTTTAACACATTAGGAAGCCCCACTGCCTGTAATGAGCCAGAGACAGAGGAATGGAGATGTACTGGGTGACGTCTGAGAAGATATACTCAGCCTCAGAGCAATACTCAATATGTAATTATTTTTGCAAATTTGTCACATGACAGGGCAACAGGATGATGATTCTGATTTGTAAATTCTGCCAGTGTGATCAGGAATTGCTGAAAGTTTCTGGATCTTCAGAGATTCAGAAACCAATAAAATGCTCTGCTAACATCCATTTTGTGGATGCAATGAAAGGAAAATGTGTCTTTGTCCAAAAGAGGCAGTATTATTTAAAATGGACTTTTTGAGCTTTACAATATGACGCAATATTGTTTCCTCATCAAAAACATACCTGGAGTGTTACTTTGATTGTTTTATGCATGTTTTGGAAATCCTTCAATCTCCATGGCAACCATTCAGCTCTGCAAAACGCTTGGTTGAACGCAACTCCTCCTCACACCTGCAGGTTCCAAGTATCTGAGCTTCCACCTCCCTCTGTGACTTCCCCATTCTGCTCCTTCAGACTAGCCAGCAGCAGTTAGCAAACATCTGGTGGAGCTGCTGCATCTCCTGAGCTCATGATAACTTCCTGAAGGCAGAGCTTTTAAAGAGACAGAGGACCAATTTAATTTAATGTAACATAACAGTTATGTTTATCAGTGGTCAAAATATATCACTCTTCATGAGAGTCAAATCAAAAATAGAAATAAAAACAGGCTATAAAACAAGGCCTTTCAAACAAACAAATTACATCTCAGATTTTATTTAAGTCTGTAATTTGTGAAAATACAAATATGTATTGTAGCTTTATGTATTAAAGTTTATATATAAACAAACCAACTGGCACAAACTGGGTTATGATAGGGGTATGACAAGATCTGTTAACTGTTATAAAAATAGACATAGTAAGAAGAGACAAAATGGGCAAACTGATCTGGAGCCCCTTCAATTTACCAGCTGTTGTTGGTTGGCAGGTTTATCCAAGTAGTTGGAAGTTACAGATTGCCTTGAAAATAAATATTTCATGTAAAAGACAATCATCCCTGAGTTCTTTTCCGGTCATACAACAGGACTGAAGTTAGAGAGTTTGCTGCATTTGAAACGTTGACTCTAGTTTCCTCAATTTTCAAACAACAAACTTTACTTAGGTTGAATTTGAGTTTATTGCTGCAAGGATTTGTGGTTATAACATTATTTCCCTTATGTAAATCAGGGTCTTACACTGGATTAAGATCTTGCTGGAATATTTATGTTCATGTTCATATCTAATTACAGCCAAAGTCAACTCTGGAGTGTCTTGTCGGTGCAAACTTTATGGGCGGTGAAGCTGTAATTAAAACAGAGGTTTCAGGTTGTTTCAATTCACTGGATGCTTTCAGAGGATTCATTGGGCTCTGACCCAGGGAGTTCATGCTGTAGCCAAGGTTGTCTGTTTTGTTCTTCAGAGAAAGAATGTGTATGTATGTGTTCTCTCCTCATCTCAGCCCCGGTGCCCCTGTGCCCTGGCCTCTCTTCCTCCCCCACTGTGTGTGAGTTTATTCACAGGAAATGCAGGGAAGCCTCACGGGTGGCTGAGCTGATGCGAAGCGACGTGGCGTCTCCAGCGAGCCAGGAACTTAGCATGTCAGGCAGGTCAGCACGGGGCAAGCAGACAGTCGATAAAATATTCAATACAGCACTCCCAGTTCATGGATCTAATACCTCAGAAAAGGCCCCCCTCCAAAATCTAGACAGAAAAAAAATCTTCTCTCCTAGCTTTACTTCTCACACCAACTGGATGGGAGTGTTTATCGCACTCAGGGTGAAAAAGCAACCTGTCAATGAAGATCTCACAGAGCCTCAGAGCCGAGGTTTAATGGTTTCATCTTCGCATGATGTCTTATGGATTGCAAACCCTCCCTTTCCGGACACTGGGATGGAGAAGCGAGCTTTATTGAAAGCGAAAGTTCAAAAGTGCACTGCAACCTTTTCAAAATCAAAATGATATCAAACGCTTACCGGTGGCTCCTTCTTTCTTTTACAAACCTAACTTCGTTATTTGAATTCATCCTCCCAAAGCCTTAATTTGCTCAATTGTTCACATTTTCTTTAGGATTTTTTTTTAATGCTGTACATCTTTAAAGTGCCTGTAGGGTGAAGTGAAAGCATACGCTGGAGTTTGACAACCTGCAGTGAGTAGAGCCTGGATGGGCCCTGGAATGTCTAGTGTCACTTTCGCACAGTGGGCGCTAATTCCAATTAGCATCATTCAACAGCACTGAGGGCACATCACATCGACTCAGTCTCTGCCGAGACAGGCGCCCTCCACGGACCTGGCGGATACAGTGAAACACCAGCTGCTATCAGCCTGTTTCGCTGATTAACCTAGACACTAAGATGTCGCTGCTGTGTCTTCTGACTCCCGAGTCGCCACCTCCTCCACTCTCTGTTGTCCTGGGGTAGCTTCCGTCTACTTACATTTTTAACAAGCGTCTCCTCTGTCTCCATCTCTTTTATTGTGTCGTCTGAGTGTGTGGTATTTTATTACTTACACTGCATAGATTGGTTGAGTACACTGGATCAGTGTTACCCACTCAAACGGTTTTCCTTTCTCCTTCTGAATAATTAATGAAAATGGATGGTTAAGGACAAAGGCAGTGAAGACTCCATTAAGGAGCGAAATGTTGAGAGGTGCTGACTTCATCATTGAGGTTGTTAGCGCCAGAGCTCCTGACTCACGTCAACAATATCCTACAGGACAAAGCGGATCCAGGAAACACTGGAATTTGCACTGAGAGCTGGTCCGAAAATATCTCCAAAGTTCTGACAACTTGAGAATAACTCCTTCACATTGACACAGTCAATGATTGTCGCTTATGGACGTACAATTGATGAAAATAGCTGGATGTGGCTGTAAGATGGACTGTTTTTGCTTTTCAAAAGGCTTGTCATTAGAAATCCCAGAGTTTCAGGGCCCTCCAGCTTTCAGATCCCTTTAACTAAAAGCTTTCCTGAGTGTTACTTTGCTCTCTCACTTCCAGAAACACACTCATGTAGCAACTGGAGCCTGGTAAATAGACCCCTTTGGTTGAAAAACATTCCAACACTCCCACTAGTATGAGAGCTTAGTGGATGCTGGATGGACTTTAAAATTGGACTCCAGCACTCGTTTCCTAAAGCACTGCTGGACTGTCCACGGATTTACTGCATTCACTCTCACAAAGGGAAAAGTGAAGGATTTGCACACAGCAGGAAAGAAAGAAAAGCCCAAATTTTGCATCTATGCTCTTTTTTTTGTTTATTTGTGTTTCAAGAAGACATTCTGTTAAAAGGCCTGTCTGCCTGTAAGCATAAAAAAACCCAAGCATTACAACACCACCTCATAAATAGACATGGGTGACACGACTCCATGCCACAAAAGCCAAAATGCCAGAATGTGACATGTTTTGCTACGGTTTGTGGTTTTTTTCAAAGAATCACTTCCATGACAAAAACAGTAAATCCCAGAACTAAATCTTTTCTAAACACATTTAAATATATTTATTTACAAGACAAGCTGTACAATGAATGTCAAACATGAGTCAATCCAACTTGTTTTAAACAGAACAGTTCTGGCCAAAAGCTAAGTTATATTATTGCGCAGCCAATCAAGTGGATGTGTATTTAACACAAAGATCTCTATATTAGGGAAACTTTACTTTATAACGATTGTAGTTTTCACCGTTATGCAATGATAACGTAACCTCATTTCAGGATAGTTTTACAGTTTGATCATCACAGAGATCTGCAGGAGATTCCAGCTGACCTTACTCTATCAATGAAATTAGGAGACTGACTGTCTTTACACTGAGAAGTTTGGTTATTTCTTGTGATATCCACCACTACTTTCAAAGGAAGTGTGGACCAATCATAGCTATACAATAAAACAACTTCACAAACATCACATTGTAGCCAATTATATTGTATCTGTTAGAAGTGATGTCAGACCAAAAACCTTTGGGTAAGAATTTCAATGTGGCTAAATAAAAAAAGTTTTCAGGACAAACAAAAAACTCCAGCAAGGCCATGAATGTATTCTCCTTATGAGATATTCTATTCAACAGAATTGTGTTGGCACCAGTGCAGAGCTTGCTCAACACTGGCAGCAGGTGCACGTGACTGTATGTGAAAACAACTTTTGACATCACCCTTGTAAGAAATAGGAAAGCAAAAAGGCCAGAAAAGACCAAAATTCTGTAGAAAGTAAAAAGAGAAGAGAACCAAAGACGGGTGAAACCATAGTGTCCATTGTTTGAAACATCCAACAACCATTTATAATCAAAGGCCGGGATGTCCTGGTCCGATCACATGATCAGAAATAGGAAATGCAGGTAAGCCGATCAGATATATATGTAAAATTATTTTAAACCCAAATTGGAATAGCAACAGTTAGTAACTACTTGGTACAATTGAGGCTAATGGATGGATGGAATTTTATAGAGGTAAAAAACTACAAAACACATTTGGGACATTCAGTAAAGGAGCCATTTTAAAAGAGAGAAAATTCAAATCTCGCTCAACTCTCCTTCAGCTATCAATTTAGATTAACACGTAACCAGAAATTTTACACATTACACAACTCAATTCAGAACACTTCTGCACATAACTGCATTGTGACACATTTCAAACCAAGCTCTGAATCTCAAAGCTTTATAAATATTTGGGCAAAAGGGAAAAAAATCTGACATCAGGTAAAGCTATTAGTAATCCACTGCTGTTCTTCTTGGAGGTCATTGGAGAAGTGGTTAGTGCTGCTGACTTCAGGAATGCTGTCGGTTCAGAGTTGTAAACGGAGTTGGCCTTCACCAACAATGGGGCATATTTTGTGAGATGCTGGGAGTTGATAGCAGGCG
Organism: Poeciliopsis gracilis; assembly: GCA_911649635.1. Taxonomy (NCBI): domain Eukaryota; kingdom Metazoa; phylum Chordata; class Actinopteri; order Cyprinodontiformes; family Poeciliidae; genus Poeciliopsis; species Poeciliopsis gracilis. Next base: position 410,732 of record CAJVRI010001138.1, read on the forward strand.
TCCACTGTGACAAAGGGCCATTTTTCTGGCTCCGTGAGAAAGGCATGTTAGTTCAGCTCTTTGATACAGGACACTGTTTCTGTGACCGCCATTCATTACCATGTATAACAGACCAGAACTCAATGGACATTATGCATTAGGCATAACTTTTTTCTACTACACACATTTACAAAGTCCAGGCTTCTCCAAACACTTCTAGGTGTCTCATAAAATGACCTTGGGAGTTGAAAGAAATGAAAAAAGGAAAAGCATTTGACCTGACTTCATACGCTTCTTCTTCCCTGTCTAGTTAAGTATGAGCTGTCTGAAAGGCTAAAGTTTTGTTGGTGATTCAGAAGAATAACAAGGCAGAGGCATCCACATTTGTTTCCACTTATGTTATATGATCTTTGTGAGGCTAATTTGAACAAATCCCTTGCTCCAACCGCACACTGTATTTTCCAAGAGGGCTCTTAACATATGTACACTGGGTGTTAATGTCATGCTCCAAGTAAACTGTGCTGATGGTCGGTCCTGGATGAAGGGAGCTCTATTTCTGGCCTGAACTCTCGCTAGTCTTTTATTAAGAAACCATATAAAATGAGGCATGAGCAACAAAGGCTGCAGGGACCCTGTCATTTAGGACTGACTGCAACATTTAACCATCTCAGCTTCAGAACATTCTATAAGGTCAATTCTAATCAACATTACCCTCAGCACCACAGTACAGATAAATACTGAAGAATCAGAAATTGAAGAACCACAGCATGGACCTAAATTTTCACTGCAACTCTAACAAAACATTTTCTGCTTTTAATGTCTTAAATGACTTTACTATAACAATGCAGGCAGTCCAACGCTACACAGGAAGTCAAAAGAACAAAATCAAACTACTGAAACCATATTTGGTTGCAGTGTGATTGAAAGTTCCTATGTGTGTTTTTCTTGAAATTTTGATATAAATTTATTGCAAATATTTTTTTCTCTGTTTTCATTCAACCATATTGTCTCAGGTCATTGCTAATGAATGAACCAGAAGGCAGGGAAAGAAAAGTTGTCAAGAGTTAAATGTGGACTCTTAATACTTGTGCAACAGACAGCATTTGATGATATTTTCTCTTCAATATATGCAGAAGAAAACTACACCTACTAGTTGCCTAACAGCTAATTCTAAGCTAATATTTAGCCTCTTCAGAACTGACTGGTTTATTTGTTACGAAATTTTGCGTAAGACAAAGAAACCATAACTACAAAAATACAAAACAGATTTCACAATAGTTATTTGTAAAACAAATATGTTGAATGAGTGGAAATGTCTCACTTTTTATTACATGTCATTGCTAAACCCAGTTTTCAGCTTTAATTGTAACATGTAACATCAGTCTGTGATTGACTGGCAATCACAGACTGGTAACACTTCTGACACATCCTGCTTGATTAGTCTTTTTTTTTTTTTTTAAATTATGCCATCATGAGCTATAATGCTAACTGAGGCCTGTGGAATCTGTGAGATGACCCTGAGTATCTGAGTATGACCTGTGAGGATCGGCAGGTGTCATGAATGTTTTTCACTTCTGGCTGTTTATTTCAGTGTAGATTGGTGGACTTAACGTTGTTCTCAGATTTATCGGCCTCAGCAGTTGCTTCTCTTAGGTCATTACCTTTTTGGCGACACACAGCTGTAGACTCCAGAGCAACAAGTTGCTAGAACTCCAGCTTCATGGATGTGGTCAAACTTTCTATTTATCAACTGACCAAGTGGATCTTATATAACAAAAATTTGCTTCTATTGTTCCGTTCAAAACTAATGGAAGAATGTACTTCTTCCTGCACACAGTTTGTTAACATGGAACAAATAGTTAGTTTTTTTTACAACTGAAATAAGGCTGATGAGCCTGCTAAATGCCTAAAATGTATAATACTTTCTGTACGCTCTTTTAACATTGACTGTATAAAATAAAAGAGCTGTCTGCCTTAAAGCTTTTGTAGACATAAATTAATATAAATGGAACTATATTATCGGACACAGAAAAGCATAGGAAAATAAAAATGTCTACCAGAGAGCCAAGTGTTGAGGCACAAAGCAATCTCCTCTAGGCTCATCAACCAAAAGTCTTCACAATTACTTTATTGCCAAGAAAGTTCTCTTCAGCCCACTTTGCTGCTTCTCTCAATGTTGTGTTGCTGTGACTCCCAAATGTGGCACTTTCCCCCAGTATGCTGTAAGTATACTACAGCTCTGGGGAATGCCAACACCATGTCAAAGGAAGGAGTGAGACGGTGAGAGAAGAAGAGGTGGAGGAAAGGCTCTGGTAAAATGTTAATGTTCCTGTCCTGTTCAATATCCGTATCTTTAGTCAGGGGATTGCTGCCGCCTTTCGTTCCTTGAACTGTTGTAAGAATACATGAAGTAGCGGGAGGTACCACATGTGGATCAGAGACAACTTTGTCCCCTGCTTTTCGTGAGTGAGCAATTCCACACCATCCCACACACTGAAAGCATAAACATTTCATGTTTGGTTAGTACCCATGCATGAGGAATTCCCCCTCCCAGTTGGTGTTTGATGTTTTTATTGCCTCCATTTTGAAGAGCATTGTGCAGAGTGAGCATCCTCACACTCGTTCAACCTAAAGTCATCTTTTTCTGCAACAGAGATTTGCAGTCTACCTGAGGGTGATTCATAAGTTTTGGAGCCACTAGCTAAGTCCTCTCACACTAGGAGGGGGCCACTGAGGGATTCAGAATTATTATGTGTCTGGTGTATGGGAATGAATTCTGAGTATAGCTGGGAGAAGAAGTGATGTGAATTAGAGTGTAAGTATGTGAAAGAAAAGGAGTTGAGGCAGAGGAAGGAAGTGTCGGGTAATGTCTGGCAGATGACAGATCAGTGAATTATTTTCTTGTGCCCACAAGGCAGAAGAGGTGGTGTGGTGGTCACATCTCCAGAACACTTACAGTCTTTATCCCACTCTTCTCCCCCTTCCTCATTACTACAGAGGAGACTATTCAACAACAACCACCACCCCCAACGCCTCCTGTCTCTCTCCACTAAAACAGACACAACCGTCCTCTCTGAAGCCATCTTGCCCTTTCTTCAGAGATTATCTGAAAACACATTTTGCAGTGGTGCAAAGATAATAGGAGGAATGAGGACAAAGGCCGGCCTGCTTTTGGACGAGGCGTCTTTTCTGTCACTCGCCACAAAAGCGGTCAATTCAACGCCTCGCCCCACAACAGCATCATAAGGTCATTATGTCCCCCCCCTGCTTTTCCCACCCACTGACCAAAAGAACGCCTAGTTGATGTGCCAAACCGCACATGGACAACTCCTAAACACACTGATCACTGCTCCCAGTCAAACAAAAGTCTCCCATAACACTTCAATCAAATTCTCCACCCCAAAACAAAAATGTTGTTGGTGAACCTTGTACAGCACAATGTATATTTTCATCTTTCCAAGCCCACACGTCTACTTGGTCCTCAGACTGTTAACTCTTGCCCTTTGTCCCAAGACAGTTGTTGAGTGTGCATGTATGCGTGCTTATGTGTGTGTGGGAAGGCTGAACGGGTGGGATCCAGGGGGCAGTGACTAGGGGTGGCTGAAAAAGGACAGTCAACAAATCTCCATTGTCCCCAAAAGCGGTGGTAATTGCATTTGATTAAAAATAATGACAGGGTGTCGGGGCTGAAAGAAGGGTCTCTGGGAGGGAATGTAATGGCCTATCAGTGAAACATGTTGCCAAGGAACGAAAGAAGGAGAAGAGAGCACACTGCATGGTTGCTGTCAAGAAGCTTAAAGTGGTACTCACCTAGATGGTCAAACAAGCAGAGACGTGTCCATGACACCACATGGAAAAAAAGAGAATAGAGAATTTTTTTTTTTTTGATTTAATAAATTGTACAAAGCAAAAAAAATAACCACCTGTAATGCAGTGACAGTAGAAGTACACAGTTAAAAATGCCACAAATGGATATGGGTGAACCAGAGCCTCCACTTTGTCTTGCATTGGCGCCATTCTTTAAAGAAATGGCAAATATTGACTATTTTATATGAAGCCAACAGTGTGCCATTTAAAGTGGTGGTATTATATATTTACCAAGCACATATTTTGTAATACAATCAAATACCTATGTTACCTTCAATGATAAAAATTCTCACTATATCAAACTTAACCTGTCTGAAATTCGATGCTTGAAATTGACTTGTGTCTACAAGAACAAAGCTCCAAACTTGATGAGGTGTACTTGGTGCAGCCTGGTGAGTATTGGATTGATTAGATGAACAGACATAAATACTTATTTGATCTTGTTTTTTTCTGCTAGTGCCCTAGGAATGTTCAGTTCTGGAAAGAGTTCATAATATCGCTTTCTCTCTACAACCACAGTAAAGTCCACAGTGCCTTCAGGCGGTAAACTCAAACACAGGACATTATGAACCTCCACACTTAGTGAGTGTGTCCTTTGCCATGACCCTCAGAGGACTTGGCACTGTTAAACAGCCTCTGCTTTTGATGTGTGCAGAAGCCATGGAGAATGAAAGGGATAGAAGCTTTTACAAGTGGTCCAATAGGACAAAGTATCTGTTCTCTCTGTAAAAGCAGTGCTGAGGGTCAGAATAGGGAAGGAGCAAAAGGAAGAGAGTAAAAAATTGAAAAGTGTGTGAGTTGTGTGTTACGGGCACGAAAAGATATGATAGCCAGTAGGGATGTCAGCAGCCTCAGAATGGGAGATGTCTAAGCCGGGCTCAGACTCTCATCTCCTCACACAGCCTCACCCTTTCCCTACATCTCTCTCTGCATTTATCCCTTACACCTTCACAGGAAGTTCAGTCTGGCCCTGAAGCAATGCCGTACCCTCAGTGCCCTCATTCCCTCCCTCCCTCCCTTCAACACTTCCAGAGACCGGGCTCATACAAAAGGAGAGGGAGTAAGTGTGTTATGCATAACGGGTCACAGAGATGTTAATAAGTCTATGAAAGACTTGCATGTCTTATTTATGTATCACTGAAAGAAGATTTGTCCTCCACTACCAGTTATTTAACCATGCTTTCCTACAAGCACAGAAAAATACATACTGGACTTCTTTACAGATTTCATATAGAAACAGATGCAGTTATTTTTGGTTGCTTTTTTAAATTTTTTTTATCTTTCTTAGCTTTTAACCCGTGGCTGCAAGTTTTTGATAGAAACCAAATCAACTACTATAAAAACAGAGCTGAGTCAGTTCATCTATGAGGTTTAGAGATTTATTCCTGTTGCAAATTAACTGAGGCTGACAGAGTCGGTCTGGGCACCTCACTACGACGCCATTCAAGTTTCTCTTTGGGAAGAAGTTTCTGACATGCTGTCACAGAAGAGCATACCTTCAGGTAAATATACAATCATTGCAAATCTATCCATCACTCAGAGGTTTTAGGTATCCCTCTACTAACTAACAACTAATGGAGGGAGTAGAGAAAAAAGCACAACACACATCTCAAACTACTTCATCTGAAAAGACATCAGAGCAAAACATTGAGTTTTAAAAAAATCAGTAAGTGTAATCAATAAGCAAGTTGTCAGGCCATGATCAACACAGCCACTTCAGAACTATAAAGCTGACAACCTGAAGATGGAAACTCATTTGAAAATCTTTTTGACTAAATCTGATCAGAAATGTAGTGGCTAATAACTAGATCTGCTGCTTTTCTGAACTTGACAAAGGGTTTATTCACCATGAGGTGTTTTTACATTTGTTAGTCCGGTAAGCTCAATTCAACTGGAGACCATCATTTTCAGTTGGTGCGGTTTGCTTTCACCGTTCATTAGTGCTGAACAAACCAAACTCGTTGGGAAACCTTTTTACTCCCTGCACCAAGAATCACTGAAGGAAATAACATCAAGAAGAAACGGAGGACAACTTTCTTCTTCAGGAAATGTAGACAAAGTATTAACATTTGGAGGATTGTTATACAAAAAGGTATTTGTTGCATGAGGTAGCATTAGACTTCCCTTTTTGTTTTGGTTGTATTTACCCAGAAGCCCCAGCTCTGTAGTTCTCCTCCTGCTTTAGGAGCAGACTCCACTCTGCTTAGTGTTCATATATGCATTCAGACCATACCAGAGTTCATGTCGACCAAACTGACAGACAGATCAGAGTTAGCCTTTTTGGGCAACATCAGAATTCAATGACACATTTACACTATCTAAAACCAACCGGACCTTCTGGAGAAACGAACAAAGTGTTTGATTACAGTGAATCAAACAGGCCTGGTGTGAATACACCCCTAGCTGATCTACAGCCACCAACTTTGGATCCCGCAAAACATACAGAGGATGCAGAACAGGAGACTGGAAACAAATGCTGAACAGTTAGAAAGGTAATATAATTCCATTAGCAAAAACACAGAGTGGAGCCACATGCTGACTGAAGGAGTGCTAATTCCTATTGTCTCTATACATTACACTGTCAATGTACAGCTGTCCTATTAATCAGCTTAAACAAAATAGAACCCAACTTTCCTTACTGTTTGCTTAAAATGTAATTCAGGATTGGTAAAGAGGTAAATCAGCTAAACAGTGAAGTCGTGGCAGTAAAGATCAGGGCATTTTCAATGAGCTTTATGCTAATTTAATTAGGCAGAAAAAAACAGAAAAGCGAAAAGAGAAAATCCATGAGTGAATGAAAGAGACAAGATGGAAAATTTCATTTAAGAAGTCTCCTGTTTTATGGAAAAACATTTGTGCGGCTTTTCATCCTAACAGATGATGTGTTGTGTGAGATGACAGAGGCTTTATAACTGGATAATCATTTCTACCAAACACCAGGAGCACATTCAGACAGATGAAACGAACCTTAATGAGACTGGACTGAGTTACTGAAGCTGGTGACAAGCAGCCAGATCCAATGGGACGTTGTGTAATATGATAGCTTCCATTCTACTGGATTAGTTGGACCAGTACATAAGCTTTATTAAAATTGGGGCTTATCTTACAAACTGATCAGGTAGTCCAGCTTCCTCCCACAGTCCAAAAACATGACTGTTCTGTTAACTAGTCTCTTGATTGTCCATAGAACCAGCCGGAAAATATGAACAGAACCAAACATTAAAAAAAGCCAAAATATGTCTTTACTTTTTAAAGTGTCTCTTTTTTTTAAAGAACTGAACCAAAACAGTTTTAGCTATTTTTGAAAAAATAAATTTTTATATGAATATTATTATAATATTTTCCTTTTAAATTGTGTAAACTTTAGTCATCTACTTAATTGTTACAAACCTTTTAAGAGAAAAATGAAGCATTTTTTTCCCCCAAAATGTTTAAAAATAATAGAATTTGAAGTAAAGTAAGGACCCTCTGTAGACTAATGGGTTAGACAGCTTGCGGTTCTTCATAATGGATCATTAGGGCCACTGGATTCCCCTCAACTTGTACAGAGAGAGGAGAGAAAAAGTGAGTGTGAAGGCCGGACGAACAGGCTCTCGAAAGGGAGACAGCGTGGCCGACAGTGTTTGGAAGCTCTGGAGTGTTTTTCTGGCTGCAGCTCCAGCCAGACTCCTCTGTGTCCTTCGAAATAAAAACAAAAACATTTGGAGTGTATTGCTCGCAGCTCGAGCACATCTCTTATTTGTTATCGCTTATGCTCCAGGCCCGGTTTACATTCTCCTGAGTGTGTGCACTGGCGCGCTCTTCCGGAAATTTATGTGCTACGCCCCCTCCTGATTTAGATTTGCAGAGCAATAAAACTTGCTGAGTTGTTGCTTCAGACAAATAAACTGACCTAAGTGTTGATGTAAAGACGTCTGAAAGAAACAACAACAAAAAAAAAAAAGAGTGGGAGAGACGGATGGACAGGGGGGAAGACAGCGTGAATGATAGCCGCTGGTCTCGAGCTCCTTCCTGTTAAAATTTCCGGCGCGGCAGTAAACATGGCAGCGTCTGTCTCCTGTGGGACTTCAGGAGAATGTGTTTGTGTGAGAGCGCGTCTTCAAGAGGACATGGATGTCTGTGTGTCGGCGTGCGATGATGTGCTGCTTGTTGGTGCGTGTGGAGGTCAACAGTTCTGCTCCTCTCTGCGAGGAGGGTTGTCCCGCAGCCAAATGCTCAGCTGCTCCAAGGTGTCTGTTTCCAGGCTGATCCGGACAGCAAACAAGGATGACACTCATGGACACATGTCTTAGCTTACTCTGTGAGAACCCTCTGAAAACACGCAACATCGAAGATTTTGCTCGTGCAGTAATCTCATTTGCTTTGTCTGTTAGTGTGCACACTCTGGAGATTAGCTGTTTAACGTTGTTACTGCCTAATTATATCACCTGAAAAGAAAGAGGGCTGACTTCATTAGATCAATTTCTGCATTTACCTGCTTGACCACATGCTGGGACAGTCAGTCAGCAGAACAACTCTGAGCTGTTCTTCTGCTGAGAAAAGCACCATGAATTTTTTTTTAATTCATAGCTACAGCATGTCAAAGTCAAAAACCTAACAGCTGATAAAAGGAGAGTAAACATTTTTTTTTGTCTAATTTAAAAGTGTGTACTTGACATTTTTTTAGGTTTGATGTTGGCCATCAAACAAGCAGCATTAATATAAAGAAGTTTCAAACACAAAGTGCTGAAAAAAAAAAAAAAAAGTTTGTTTCATACAACTCAAAGACAATCAATGTTTTTCCTTTACCTACTGCTCTCCCTGTAACCTTGTTAGTTTGGGTAATCTGCTGAAAATGAAATACATGCTCTTCATATGAAGAATACAGTAAGAATCATTGTTTCAGTCTTCTTTTTTCTAAAAAGTGACATTTCCAAGAGGATGTGGACAAGATCCCAAGTGATAATGGAACTTAATTAGAACTTTGCCTTGTTTACAGAAACGACCTTCCAATGCTGGACCTCATGATTTCTGTCCTGATATTTAATTAGGCTTGTAAGTCTTGATGATGATTTGCTTAGTGTAAAAAGTAGCTTCCATGTGAACCAGGCTGCAACAGAGAAATGACACAGTATGTAAACAATTTGGACCCCAGAAAAAACAAAGACTTTGCTAACTTTCATTTTGCAATAGCATGACATTGCATCATACTATTTGTAACATTATTTATACTGAAGTAAATGCAGTGCTATGTTAAGTTGGATCGGACACGTTGGACATTATAATAGATGCAAAATTTCTAGAACTTTTAAAATAATAAAAAAAAATCTAAAAATTGGTAAAAATGTTATAGAAAAAAGCAGAAGAAAAGCTTGTTGACAGTGATTAGATATAGTAAATATGGCATTAGTTCATATGTACAACAACCCCAGAAACAGCGGGTTGAGTTTGTGAGGCAGCAGCGAACTGAACGGCAGCGTGAAAAAGTGCAGGGCTGCACAACCTCTAATTCAACACGGCTGAGGACTAATGAACTCGCGGGGCGGCCTGGCTTTTCTCAATAAAGGTGAGACCTTGTTGCTCTTACATATGTTAATAGCTGTGGCTATTGGAGAAGTGCGGCAGGCTTACACAGAGAAACCTGCAGGGCTACAATTACACCTCCGTCTCAGTTGGACTGCTGCGAAGTGACACACGGCTGGGAGCAGAGAGAGCTTGCTTCAGGTAATATGAAGTGATGTCCAAATTATTAAAAAAAAATTAAAAGAGAAGGTGTGTGTAGGGGTGTGTGTGTGATAGTGCGTGCGGCCCAGTGCTCCGCATGTTTTCAGCTCGAGTCTGAATGGTTTTGCTTTTCCGTTTCTGACACTAACCGGTACAAATGCATATGTGACATGACCCCGGCTGATGGCTACTGGCTAAGGTCCCTGCAACAACACACTTCTGACCTCTGACCTCTAACCTCTCTCAGACTGACCTCCATTACCTTACAATTACATCCTACAAATGGTTTTTCCTTGGAGGTGTGTATGGCTGTTTAAACGTGGATTTATGTCCATGTGAGTGTTTGACTGAGCTGTAACTGTTGAAGAATCACATTTATACACAGTGGAATGGGACTCTTTACACTTTACTTTTTTATGGGCTCTTCTCGTTATGCCATCTTCATTCATCTCTTTTTTTGTTCCTTTTTAAATTTATTTCACATTTTCATTAGTATGTGTTAAATTTCTTAATTTTATGAGTCAAACTTATGTTGATCCTCCTTTCTTTTTCTTTCATTTCTATCATTCATCCATCTCTTACATTTTGCACCTTCCATTTGTTACACAATAGTCCCCACCTCTTTTTTAAATTGCTTTATTCTTTCACCTGTATTTCCAAAAAAGAAGTGACTATGGCACAACTCTGGGGTTTTTCCAAGATGGCAGTTTTACACATTTTATCTTAATTTATTTAAAATGTATGTAAAGGTTTTATTAAATTCTCCTCATGAACATATGGGTGATGACACTAAATGGCATTTTTTGTCTTAATTGTAATATTTCATAATAATATGTTCACTGCCGGTTGTAGGATTTTTAGTGTACAACAAAATGAACACTAAGTTGATTTGAAACGAATGAACACAGGGAGTAGTTCTGGTCTGAAGGCCTGTGTTGAGTAGGGAGCATGTTGGGACATTTGCTGTGGATGATGTCAGTACCCAACGACACCGATTGGCACCTGGCCCAAACATTTGCAGGTTGTGTTGGATTACTGCACCATTCTCCCAATGAACACGTACAATGCCACGACGAGTGATACGTCACAGACACACACACACACACACACGCACACACACACACACACACACACACACACACACACACACACACACACACACACACACACACACACACACACACACACACACACACACACACACACACACACACACACACAAGATGGCTTGAGGGGAAAATCAAGCTGTCGTCTCTCAATAACCTCCGACAAAAGATCCATTGAAAATTACAAGACAGCCTCTTATGGCGGTAGTTCACATAAAAGTTGTTCTTTGTTGCAGCAGCTTCTCAGAACTGCAGGGTCAGACACAACAGTAGTCGTGTTTCTATCTAAGTCTTTTTATCGGCAGGTCCAAGTATTTTGTTAGAAAAGGTTGGAGGAAATTACTCAATTCAAAATAACATCCTCTTTTTTTTTATTTTCATCCTACGTTTTGTTGCCTTGTTGCCTGTGGTTTTCAGCTTTTCTAAAAGAGACTTAATGTGCAAAAGGGGGGATAGAAACACATTTGGCAAATACATTGGGACATAGTAAATGTTCCCATCCAGTTGTGGGCATGTCTTAATAGAAGCACCAAACTCAGAAACATGTCAAAGGACAAACCTCCATCACGGAGGGGAGGACTGTGGGCTGGGAGAGGTAGAGCGTTCCAGAAATGTTTCAAGTCCAAACCTCCATGATGGAGGTTTTTCTGAGATGTGAGGTCATTGCTAGTGTTGCAGTCTCTACAGCTTGCTTATTATGCACAGCGTCAACATCTGAAGAAGTCACGCTCTGTGTAGAGTGGTTGATTCGCTCCAAACCAGTAAATGGAAAAAAGGTCTATTCAGCATTTTTCAAAAGTTTGCTTAAAATTTGAACAACAATTGGATGGAAGCACAGTTGTTGTCCCAGAGAAACTTAATGGGCTTTTGAAAATATCAGTCTAATATTAAGACAGGAACTTGGTTTTGACTTTCATTAAATAAAACCTGCAACACCTACTACTGTACTAAGACAAGTTAAAGGTTGCTTTCAATAGTCTGTGGGGATGATTTTCATGAGGGTGAAACCATCCGGTGGCTCTTTTTGAATTTTATATAGCCTTATAAAAATCTGATACTAGCTGGAGTTTGTACTCATGTAGTTCTATAAGAAGTGACAGAGGTCTGGCTTGGCTTCAGTGCACTTTATATCTCGACTGTAATGTTTATTGTCCCAACATTGGTCAAAGACTGGAGTCCCATGGCTTTGCCATATTTTAAAGTCTTGTACTGCCATTAAAAGTTAAAAAGCCATTACAGCTTGGCAGTTTATGAGGACTCTAGTACATGATTGGATGGACGTACAGCTCTCTACAAGAACCACAGTAAAATCTACAGAAAGGCCCTTATCCTGCTCTCAGCACTGAAAGGCTACATCTGAGTGAGTGAGTGAGTTGATCTACTGTACTTAAAGATGTAATTTCAGCTTTTTAGAGTGAAGCATACACAGCTGCAACTCAATCCTCTCAGAAGAATTGACCTGGCCATGGCGCAGGTTGCATGTGTTCTTTATGTTTTCCCAACATTATGAATGAAGTGGGTCATCTAGTCTTATTTCATGCCATTTCATTTCATATGACACCCTCTTATTACAATAAATGGACTGGTCATGGCCATTTTACAACGGAAGTCGAGCTGGTGTGTAATTTCCCACTGGTTCAATTTAAGATAATGGTATATTATAAGACGCTGAGAGCAACACAACCGTTTTGCCTCACCAGTGTTCAAGCATTCAACTGAGCATGATATATGAGACAAAAACATTGACAATATCATCGTTTTCAAAAGTGGTGAACAGAAAATAAACGGCAGGGACGGGGCAGGGGGTGAAGCAGCTCGTACAAATATCAATAAACACTCCTCTTCCGTCTCGTAAGCTTCCTGCTTTATTTGATTAGGCTGAGGATGGAGGGAGGGCTGGGGTGAAAAACAGAGCAGTCATGCTCCTTTGCTTTTCTTCCTTCTTTCCCTTCCTCTGCAATCTTCAGCCTCTTCTTAATGGGAATGGGAAGTTTGGGAAGTGGAGGGGGGACAAAAGGGGTGGGTGGAGTGGGTTGCAGCTAGCCTCAGTCTAACCTCCCCCATCTGGACTGAGGAGAGGAGGGAGCAACTTGCCAGCCTTCAGGCTACTCCCAACCCTTCCCAGCTGTTGGCTGTTCAGGGACAGAGAATTTTTTTCCGCCCCAAGTGTGTGTTTTTGGTGGGCTTGAGAAAGCATTTTTTTCATAAACATTTGCCATATCCTCCACCAGCTGCTGACCTCTTTGCTCTTGTCCCTGAGCATAGCTCTGCAGTAGGCAGTGGGGAATGGTTTTCATTTAGTACACTCTGATTTGGAGGAGTCACTCGCTAAAGGGTTCTTGGCCTCACTGCTGTTAGCACGCTAGCTATAAAGTAGAATCCAGACTGGTCAGTGGCTGGAAGCACGAGATGTTAGCTGATAGCAGCCATGCTGCCACTGCGGCTCCTGCCTCAGGAGGACGGAGTTGCTCCAGCTCAGTTTCTAAATGAATCTGCCAGAAATGTGGGGTGATTGTATTCCAGCCACAACTGTCATGTCCTTCACATAAATTGTTCTCTAACTCATAGTGACAAGGAAAAAACAACAACAACAAAACAACAGAGTGCAACACCTGCCAACAGAATGCAGGTGTTGCAAAGAAAACAAATTCAATCTGAACTTCTTGCAGAAGCTTTTTATGCTGAACACAAATTAGCCTTCAAATGAATGGCATGCATATTATTGGGCATATAATGGGGTGCTTTCTAGTTTGAGGTCATAGTGAGATGAAAAGGTTGGGCTTTTTATAGACCTGAATAACATCTATCAAAGTACCAGAGTCTGCAATAAATCATTTGCAAAGGACTTCAGTTGACCAATGCCATAATTGGTACAATATAATGCTTAATGGGTTATGCATTCATGTTGTGCATATCCAGAGTATATCTAGCTAGTGAAGTAGATTCTGCCTTCCCTTAGTGCTCTGACTGAGTGTATTTCTAGACCAGCTGAGATGCTAGAGCTCATGTTGGGTGGCAGGGACATTGTGTACGGAAAAAAAGTTTCTGGAAAATGAATGTCAGATTCAGAACAGTAGCACCCAAACTTTATATTTTACAGGCGTCAATCAGGAGATTTGTAACTGTGAAACCTCTCTGGAATACTCTTCCTATGTCGGATCCCAGTTAGGCAGTGTGGTGAGCCAGGCTGCCTTTAGTGAGGGTTACTCAGGGTTTTAGAGTTCTATTAATGAACTGTCAAACCAATGAGATGTCAAACAAAATGCAATTTTTAGGAAAGCGTAACTGACACCTTGGTGATTGGCAGCATGGGCAGGTACCAAGTCCTGCTGGAAAACTTAATCAAAATCTTAGTGTTAGAAAAAAAAGACATAGACCGGTAGCAAAAGGTTGGTCTAAAACCTGAATCAATGAATTCCATCTTGGACGTTTGGGTTTATTATAATCATCATTTATTAGGGAGAGGCAGCACAAAAGTTCCCTCCATAGTAATAATATTTGTTGAAATAATATTCTACCATAGATCATTTTTAAACCTCTGTCTTCGGAGTTCAAGTAACGTTCTTAGATCAATGCTAGTAGTAATAGCACAGACCACTGGCAACAAAGGTGAGCCAGTGGCAAAGACGAATAGTGTCCAGCCAATACTTAACTATGATGAACATAAAAACATAAAAACATTAGACAGCTAGCAAGGGAATATAAGCATCTAGGTACCAGCACCCTCAACCATCTCGAGTCCCTAACTGCACTTAAGACGTCTGCATGCGACTTAAAATTCCACCAAAAAAACAAAGAACAAAAACTACTTCATAGAATATGCTTTAGACTTTCAGATTTTATATCAAACGGTCCTGCCACAACTAAATTTAAGACCTGTAATTAAAATATTTAAGGTAATTTTTGATCATTTCAAATAATTTTAAGATATTTTAAGGCTTTAACTCCAGATACATTACCATACGACATTTAAATTATGTATGGAAACCCTGTAATAAACAACCATCACCCAAACACTGTAGTTGACCGGTTACTCTAGAACTCAAATGAGTCAAATATTTTTACATGGCGTTGGATGAAAAAAATCTAATCAATAAAATATCAACTGATGGCTGATGGCTACATTTAACAGCAACTCATCAGAGGCGGAGCAATGACTCCAGCACAGGCGTACGACTGTGATGGGTAGGTGGTCCGCCTTTAGGACTAATTGGTGTAAAATGAAGCATTACAAAGTACACAATACAGAGCAGAGACATTCTTCACATTTCTCACAATCAGACAATACAATTTTAATGTTTGCTGTGTAAAGCAACAATCCCAAAAATACAGGCAATAATGCGTCAGAATTTATTTTTTTTTCTTTTGAAAGATTATATCCCAGGCTGTAGGTAAATATAATGTTCACTCAGGCAGCCGCAGCAGAAGAAGAAACAAAATACATCATATCCAGAGCTATGCAAACATAAAACCAGAAAAAAGATTACAGAGAATGAAGTGAAAGACAAAAATTAAGCATTTTCTGTCTTCCTGTCCTCATAAAGTCATCCTTCTGCATGTGTGGATGAACAAGAGACTAGGTGCTGGTAAGTCAAGGTGGCTGAAGGTGCCAGTGGTGTATGTACACCATCCAATGGCATACTTACACTGATGCATTATGTAAGAGGCAGCCGATTCTCATGTAACATTCATCAGGTCGAGGAGGCCGTAGGTGAGGCCTGCACAGCCCCCAGCCAAAAACAGCCCCTACCTCTAAACGAGTGTGTGTGAGCTCAAAGTGAGCTTTAACACAGCCACACGGCGGATCCACAAAGACAAAGAATGCTCATGCAAATGCTTTTTCAAATGCAGTGTTACACACAAAAAGGCATTAGAACTTTAGGGTTGACTTTTTCTCCATGTGCAAATACACACATGAACACACATCCAGAAACTTTGGCTGGTTTAAAGCTCTTGGCTCGGACGTCTCACTTGACCTTTGACCTCAGGCGTCCAGAACCCATATAGACTCGTTCCTCCTCTTTGTAGTGGTCTGCTCTGGAATCACATGGTAATACTTCATTATGGCAGCACTGTAATTTGGGGGGGGGAATGAGCACTTCAAACGAACAGCAACCCACACATAAACACACACAGACGGGGTTACTGTATGTCTGTGGAACCTGCAGTTCTGTGGGGACCACTAGCAGTTGATTTTTGTTTTTTCTCTTTCTTTTTGAGTTCCCAGAACCGTCCAAAATACACTCGGACAGTAATCAGAGGCGCGGGGCAAGGTTATAATCGTTGGGGCTGATTACAAAGGGGAGTGTAATGGTTTAAATTGGGACACCAAACTGCACACAGCAAAATGGCTGAATGCTTCAAATTCTACAGCCTCCTGGTAAGCCCAGAGTTTCACCCTGCAATAGAGATTGTTACACCTGGTAAGTCTTTGCCCGTTGGGTGGTCTTTACTGTAGAGACGGTTTGGATATTCCAGTTTAAATGTTTACACCCTGTAGTGTAAATCACATTTTCTGAACTGTAAATAAGATGCTTGCTCACTTACTGGCTGTAAAATGTAAACAACTACCACTTATACAATTACACTGCAAAATGAGTGTGTATAAATGTGTTGTCTATGTAACAACGGTTTTAAGTAAATGTGGCAGTTCAGTTCCCAATGAGCCAACTGCATACAGAAACGTTGGTAGTTATTAACATTTGCTTTATACATGTTTTTGTATCCATAGAATTTGAGAAAAGTGTTAGAAGTGATAAATACATTACAACATTTGAATATTTAGCTTTCTGTGGTGAGAGAACCACTTATTTTTGTGAGCTTATTTTTTCAGATGAATATTAGGACAGATCAAATCTACGGCATGGAATAAATGATAACCTTACCCTGACAATACAGAAGGATCAACATGATAGTTTTACTTTATAGCAGATAGTTTTCTATAAAGGAGGTGCATATGTGTCTGAAGTCATTGTCTTTGTGTTAACAATGGTTCATTTTAAGAACTATGCATTAAAATTGTGTCACATGTGAGAAAATTCCTGTTGAAAATATTACTTCAAAATACAGCAGCTCAGTTTTGGGTAAAAGATATAAACCTATACTTAAATGGATATTTACATATAATTTTTCAAAATGATTACTTATTTGAGGAAGGCAGTGTATTTGTTAGCATACTTGAATAATATTGTATGTTTACCCGTATTCCTTCTGAGTAACTATTTATTCAAGTGCAGAATATTATATACAAAATAAACACTAACAACAGCAGTTCTGTGGCCAATATGTCAAATATGATTCTAAACTAGAAATAAATAACAAAAACAGGAAAATATGAAAGAAATTATGAAAACATAGATTTTCATTGCTATAACTGGCTCACCGTTTAGTGCAGCTTCTGCAAGATCAAAGACATCTATTTAAATTAAACCCAAATACATTCCATTCACTAGTTACTGTCGACAATAATTAATAGTTCACTCAGGATTTTAGATGACAGGACACATTTTTCGTGTTAGTGAATGAAGCGGTCACCAATGAGGAGGAAGTCTTGTGTTTTTATCTTCTATCTAAGGAAAGGCAAATGTTTTTTAAACCACTGCTGTTCTTTCAGTGGGT
The DNA here is from genome assembly GCA_911649635.1 of Poeciliopsis gracilis. Classification (NCBI taxonomy): domain Eukaryota; kingdom Metazoa; phylum Chordata; class Actinopteri; order Cyprinodontiformes; family Poeciliidae; genus Poeciliopsis; species Poeciliopsis gracilis. The sequence continues at coordinate 428,005 of CAJVRI010001138.1, forward strand.
TGTGGCTGTTTCAATTCTTTTCCTCTTTCTACCTTTGCAGTTTTAGTAAATGGTTCCATCTACTGTGAAACATTTTAAAATGATCATCAGTTCATACCCAAGTTGATGCTGTTGGTTCTTTCCTCTCCTCTTGCTCCCATTTTCACCATGAAAAATACAGTTTTTGATGTGGATCATAAAGTAATTGAAGATGAGAGTATAATTTTCAAAAAACACGTCTTCATGTTTTTCATTGTATCTCAGTCAGAGGAATAACCAAAGAGAATTGTGGTGCTATGAGTACAAAGCCTGCTGAGTCAATCTGGTCAATGAGGTAAAAACAGACAAGAGGAGCTGCAACAGAGCCGAACCTGCAGCATGAACAAGGTGGACAGCAGAAAAACTGTGCAGTGCTTTCTCTTTGATGAATCCCCAATCTGATTGGTTGAGATTTCTTGATTTCTTCAAAGAAGAATCCTATGCGCTGTGAGCATTATTATTGATTCTGCCCAAATGAACTGAATGAAGAGAAGGCTCAAAACTCGCTCCAAGGGCTACTTTTCCCAACAATTCAGACACAATTAGGTTATGATTTGTAGATTTTGTTGTTTTTTCCTGAATGATAGCTGGCTATATTTGCTGATAAAAGCCTTTAAAAGTTTAGAAATATTTATTTTTGTTTTATCACTACAGCAGGTTGGTCAAAACTAGTCCCTTGTCCAATGCTTTGCTCCATGCAGCTGTTCTGGGCTCTGCTATTGAGAAACAATTGCTAGCTGGAAGCGTGGACTATGTTGAAATTTTAAAATACATGGATATGATTTCACCTATTCACCAATGTTTGGAAGTGATGTATATAATGTGCTAGCTTGATCGTGAAGGAAGCTACCCTATGAAGCTTACCGGAAATTGGATGTGCTGTAAACGTCCACCTGCCACTGAGAAGAGAGAAAGAAGTGCCAAGCCAATCTACATCTTTGCCGGCAATAAAACGTTTTAAAGGAACAGTAGCATTTGTTTTCCAACCATGAAGTATCTTTTTTATATCACAATCAAATAACAATGTTACCTTCATTTGTAACAACAATTCTGTATATGTCAAACAAGACTTAAAAAAACTTTGACTTCACAACTTAGCACCTTAAAATTGGGCCTCTGATCACACACCTGTCATATGTGTATCTCTGGAAATGGGAACAACCACACAAAATGGGATTTTACATTGAGCATTAAGTTCTGCAGTGTGAATGTAGCCACACAGTCATCCATCCTGCATAACCTGCGACTTCTCAGCTCATTTTACACATGTGTCAACGAACCCACTCAGTGTAGATGCATAACTCCTTGTCAAATAAAGATCCAAACAGCATGAATGATTTGTCATATTTGTCACAAAAATAAAAAAAACAGCTATACTCCATCCAGTTCTAATATTACAATGAACTTCCAACATGTTCCAATAAATATGCTTCAAAAAGACCAAACAGTCATGAAAATGTGACTGATTAGAAACATTTCATGCATCATAAACATCTTAAATGTACAAAACAATGATTGTAAAATAGGGATTTATTTCATATGGAAGTTAAGGTTCATAAAAGGCATGAAGTTAAAATTCATGAAGTTGCTTCTGAAATAAATTAATAAATAATAATAAAAAAAAAAATAAATAAATTTCTCCAAATTTCCATGAGCCGGCAGGGACTGTCTCTGGTTGTAAAACACTATATGGTCAATCATTACTATTCAAGCTGTTCTGCTCAAACAAATCTATTCACTGCTAAATCAGGTTCCCTACAGATGGTTGAGAAACACCTGCAAATGATTTCTTTGTGATTTTAGAGAGAAGCAATTAGGAATAACAAAGGACATGTACAAAAAATGAACTGCAATACGGGAAAGTTGCATGCCAAACAAAATGTTCAAACTCCAGGATGGAAAAAAATGTCTGGAATTAAAAATGGACTTCATTGTGCACATGAACCTTTCAGTGTATATCCATTACATCAGTTTTTATTTATTCATCTTAACCAAGGGAACACAAATAATCCTCAATCATCTATATATCTAGTACTAATCACACACACACACACACACACACACACACACACACACACACACACACACACACACACACACACACACACACACACACACACACACACACACACACACACACACACACACACACACACACATACCCTGTTTTGAACAGTTAACTCAGATGCTTACATAATCTGAAACTGTCCTTTGTCCCCACTTCACACTCACTGCACAGGCTCACCATGATGCTCCAGTATTTACGACTGAAGAAGTGTGCTGGGTGCATGCAGTCACATTCTTCAAATCAAAGCAAAACAAAATTCTAAAGTTCAGCTCAAACACATAAAGAGCATGTACACCTTCAGTGTTTACTAATCAACCAAACACAAGACCATATAAATAAACAACCAGTCAATATTTACAAGTATAATTCATTTTATACATACACACTTTATGGCAAGTGTGCACAGTTAACCAGTGAGTACATAGGGATACATTACTGGGTCAGTACATGGGCAGAACATCACTGTATGCTAACCTGTGTAGCTGGGATTGAACCAGAGAGCTGGCTCAGACAGTGGAACTGAAATATTTAGCTGAATTACAAAACCACACATTAAGGAAATGATATGCTATTTTCAACAATGTCCTGCCTTTACACAAAAAACTCAAAATTTCACACATCAATTTCACTCAAATCTCTTAAATTTTGTTATGACAAATTTAAAGGAAAAGAGTCATTACATTTGTTATCATTTTTTTTAAATTATAGTCTCAAAACAATCAAGTTCACATTTTAAAGTCAAAATGAGTCTAATAAGAGTACAACAGGACATTTAGGTTAAGTCTCTGTCACACTCATTTTTGTTACTTGATGTCTTAACTGTCTCCAGAAATATTTTGCAAAACTATGATACAAATTATGTTAGTTTTTTTATTTCTCTCAAAAGGATTTATATACAAACTACCATTAAAATCTACATATTTTCTTCTGAAGCATCCCACAGTTCCAGAGGACTGTATCTCCTTATCACTGACATTATATCACAATAAAACCTCCTGCTATTGGACAGGAGGTTTTAGAAATTCTCCTAAAGTCCTTTTAAAGACCAAAGACTGCTATTGTGCCAGTCTGTTACTGCTCAGACTTGATGTATTAGTGATAAATAAAACAAAAAACTAAAACTAAAAAAAAAAAAGACTAATTGATCTGAATGTTAAGAATGTGCAATTAGAAATAAGAGTGAGTACCTGGCCTGTTCATAAACTCTGACCTGAATTTGATATTCTACTTCTTTTTCAACCGAGGTTTTGTAAAAGTTTGAAGACCACAAATCAAATATATAAGGGAAATCGAACTGCCTCCGGCTTTAAACACATTTAAAAATGTTTTCCTCCAACCTGTGCTCATTCATACCATCTCATCCTGTGCTGGAATCAGGATGCATTCTGTATCATCTGCCTACAAAGCAAATATTTGTTCAAAGCAAAAAAAAAAAAAAAACACAACAAAAAAAAACTGTGCTGCAAGGCAAGAGACAGCTCAGTCCAGTGTTCTGTTAAAGGCTGATGGAGTTTCTCAGGAAGGGGCCATTTTGGTTTAAAGAACCTGAAACCTTCCACTTGTTAAAATAAAGCAGAAATTAAAGTAGTTAGTTTACTTCCAGGTGGAAGTAAAAAATTCTTTTCTTCTATTGTTGTTTTAAGAAAAGTCAAGCTTTTTTTTTTTTTTTTAAAGTACTAATTTTAGGGTCATACCTGCAGAAAAAATGTCAGACAGACAAACAGAGACAAACAAGTCGTAAGCTGGTCATGTTCTTCTCCTCCTCCAACCGCCTGGCCTCTTCTCACACACACTAATGAGAAAACAATGGCTGGGCAGTGAGGGAGACAGGGTGGGTGGATGGAAATGCATAGGTAATGATGTATGCTTGGAAGATGTATAAACAAGAATAAAAATTAACTGAAATGGTTTTGGTAGAGCAGGGAGCTTCTGTTTTTTAGGAATAACCTGCAGGAGACAAACAGGAGATAAAAACAAAATGTTGGGTTTCAGTCTCTTCTGGCAGTACAGAGGTGTGGGTAGTTTAGTCATGATTTTGCCCCCCACATGCATATTTGGTGAAAGAAGGTGAATGAGTGATGCCTGGTTCACATGGGAAGATTTTAAATTGTGAGGGAACACATGTGAAGATGAAAAAGTTAGGTTTTGTTGTTTGGTGTATGGTGTCAAGACAGACAAAAAACCCCTCAAAATATCACACACGAATCAGTTTCACTCAAATCTCAGAAAATCTTGAGACCAAAAAAAGAACTAAGAGTAAACAAGTATGGCCAGCAGGGAAAAAGACAGGGCGATAGATTGTAGACTGTTTAACAGAGACAGAGGTAAAGCACAACCCATGTGTGAAGGTCTTAGTCCTGGACGCGGCCGTCACAGGTTCAAGTCCCGGCCTGGTGTCTTCCCCCTCTGACTTGTATGATCACTCACAAATAAAGGCTGCAAGAGCCAATAAAACTTAAAAAAAAACAAACAAAAAAAACCATCCAATAATCTGGCTGCCTTGAAGATTATCAAAAATAAAAATTGGGATAAAAATCTACATGAAAATCTTGCCGTGTGAACAATCTGGCTTCATTAACTGCCAGACGAAAGCTGAGCTGAAGAGAGATGGCTAGTAAAAAAATGACCTAGCACTTCCAGAGCAAACTGGAGTCTAATAGAATAAAAAAGTACTATTCCCTTTAAGTTAAAGTTTTATATTTCAGCACACTGAAATGATTTTTAACTTTATAAGCACTTTAAACTAGATAATAACTATGCAGCATATTAAATTGTGTTATTATTTAACACAAAGCACACTTCATATGCTGCTCATCAGGCACATCTGTTTCATCACATTGTTTTTGCATATTTTCACACCAGTGTTACTGCCTATGGAGCTTGGGGAAGTCAACCAACACTCACCAGATGTTATTAATTCCTTTAAAATTACAAATAAAAGTACATTTAAAGCAACTTCCTGAATTTAGTCCAGTGTCAAACTGGATTGTGATCTGAGAAACTGGAAAACCTGCTGCAGGCCTCCAGTCGGTTAAATCGTTCATTTTGTGTCACTGAAGACAACATAAGATTTCTACATGTATCAGCAACAGGTGAATGAGGGACAACTTCATATTATTTATGGCATCTGATAAAAGTAGTTGTAGGTGTCAGTAGCTCAGAAACCATAGCTTCTAAAATATCTACAATATCTGCTTCTGACGCTGCAGAAGCAACACGTTTTGGATAGGGCACATTTTTATGTACATTCACTTTCCAATCATGACCCGGGCAAGAATGTACATCAAAGTCTGGTTTGAGATTATGCATCAAGGTGAGTGAAAAACATTCCAACTGTGAATGAGTTCTGGCAGAAGTGCCGGCGGTTGGAAGGCAGCATTGCTGACTGGGAAAATCCAGCCTGCTCATTTAGTCTGATGGAACTGTAAAGCAGCTAACACACGCAGGGGCAATTGCGCCTGTATATGTGTGTCACTATGTGAGCTTCATTAGTGTACATCTTGGCTTTGTGTGTGAGCGTAATGGGTACCGTGTGCTTGCCGAGGTCTTGTTTGCCCATCTTAAGTCAATTAAAAGGAAATAAGGCTGCTATGACCGGCCCGTGAACCAGCTCCCTCAGCTGAGAGCATGTCTGCGCAAAACACATGGAGGCTGATAATGCTCCACAACTGGCAATCGACCCTGTGCCCTGCTGTGTGAGAAACAATGGCTCTGAGGCTCTTGGAGTAAATGTGTATGTGTGTGTTAAGTACGGTGTGTCTGACAAAAAGGATCAGAAGGAAACAGTCGAAAACAACATCAGACAAAAAAGCAAGACACACACATGCAGGCGTTCTGTTTGTCTCAGAGGAGAGCCAACAAACACATTTTTGGATCCAGAGAAGCTAAAAGCCACACAAAACACAGTTCACCTTGTTAAAATGTTGCAAGGCGTAGCCAATCAGCTTCAAAAAGACAACAGAGAAAAATACTGCTATGAAAAAAGTTCTCATCATCATTGCCTTAATTTTACCTCCACTAATCCAGGAAATCCATGCTTTGAAGCTGCAGTATGTAACTTTTATGAGAAATATCTTGTAAAGATATTAGCTAAAACTGTCACCATGCCACAGCATGTGAAAAAAAAATTTAAGAAAAATCGAGCTCTGCCTTTTCTCATCTTACTTCCATCTGCAGAAATACACCGTTTGTTCAGAAACAACCAATCAGAGCTGTCAATCACTCTTGTGTACAGATTGCTCAGTGTGCTGATGATAGAGAAACAATTGTCCGGTGCATGAAAACCATGTCTCTGCAATCATGCTATCTAGCCTGAGCATTGATGGCAGACTCCTCTGGGAAAGGAGCTGCAGCACTGCAGTTAGAGAGGGAGAGAGTGACGGCCATGTCTGACAGGAGGCATGGGACGAGTAACATCATCTTAAACCAGTTGTGTTCAAAACTTTGTTAACTGATGTCACCTTAACAAGGCCTCAAGCAATGAAAGGAATGGCTCCAGTCTGGACCATAAAGCCCATTAAACCTTGGTGATGCAACCATGGTAGTTCAGCAAATACAGAACTCTACAAATATTCCCTCTGATTTGAATATAATAGTGTAGATGACCTTTTCCTAAAATAATCTTACATAAGCCTAATAAAATAAAGCAACTGGGGATCAATTTTCAATGTGTTCCTTTCGATACAGTTACCGCCTGTTCACAATTTTCCACTTGTTTTTGAAAGATATACGTCTTCTCTCTTAACAGACCATCAGAATTGGAACTTCCATGGACATTATTGTGTGTCTGCTTACAGTAAACATTTCACTCACTATCCTATTCAAAGTTTATTTTAATTATTTGTAAAGTTGTGTACAATTTCACTCTGTGACAATAAAAAAGAAAATTAAAACGTGGTTAAAGCATTTGTTTTAGGGCTCCTATGTCTTGATTTAATTAAACTGGCTCATAAGAGTGAGGTTGAGGCAGAAAGCAAAAAACAACCAAAAAGAATACCCCATCACATTCAGTTATTGACAAAAACAAAGGACCAACTTACCCAACCCATAAGGAATGAGCTGATTTAAATCTAACTTGGCACTCATGAAGGCCGACAACATGGAAATGATTTGATTTGGGAGGAGCCTAAAAGTCTAGATTGGCTCTCAAGTGCAAAAGAGGTTGTTTGAAAAGTAGAGCATCAGTATAAAGGCAGATACCAAAGAATCTAACAGTAAAAACAGAAAATGAAGGTAACCAGACAGAGTAAATGTCTCATAGATCCATCATTAACAGAACCCAGCAGAGTTTAATAGATGTTGTGCTTTGGGTTTGATTTAGGTTCGTCAAGTTTAATAGGGATCATAGATGTCACACTGACCCAAAACAGGAGTCAGTTGGTAGGTGAAAGCACTAACACATGTTCCATCAACAGTACAGTGCTGCTCATGCTGTAACGTCACAGACATTGCTATGATTGGTCTACATTGGACTAAACCTCTTAACTTGTTTTGTGTTTCCAGTGACAGCATGATCTCACATCTTCAACAGTTTTTAGTGGAAGGGCTTCTTTTTTCCAGGGAAAATAGACTTCTTGAGTACCATATTTTATCCAAAACCCCAGAAGTGGACATTGGGAATTAATTGCTTTAATAGTCAATAATGAGACCCTCAGACTCAACACAGTGAGCTCTCTTTCTGGTCTTTCACAGCCTCCATGCAGTAGAGTTTTGTAGATGGTGAAAAGGAGCTTTTTACAGTAATCCATTTCCTAGAAGCAGATGTTAAAGTCTTTTTGTTGGGTGGAGAGAATAAAATTCACACTCCAACAATGTTTCTTTGGTGACAGAATATCTTTTTGATAAGTCATGCAGCACAAACATTTCATTCCTAGATGGTCAGTAGTGTTTTTAACATGAAAAACATAAATAAAAATAAAACAGGACAATGGTGTTATGTAAAAATGCCAAAGGACCACTGCATAGTGAAGTAGAAAACACCATTGATCAACAGTAAGCACACGTCTCACATCAGAAGGTGTCTTCACACACTGTTTCTGAAAACAGAGAAAATGGGAATTCTTCGAAAGAATCCCCACTACATACGTTGTAGTAGTAGTACTATGTATGTACAACGTATGTGTACGTATGTACAATGTATGTACATATGTTGTACATATGTTTGTACAACATATGTAGTGAACTGGATGAATTACAATTTGCCTTCTATGAACAGATGATTCAATTGTGCAGTTACTTAGGTCACGTAACAGTTCATGCAGAAGTTCCAGATTTTTTTGTAACTTTTCATAATCAAAGTCACTGATTGCATAGCGTAAAGTATCTTGCAATACTTTTTTTCTCATTAAACCAAAATGTACCTATAGCAGAAAAATACAGTCAATGAACCCACTTGTGTGTGATCAAATGTCTGAGTTTGGATCTGGTTGATGAATCGCTGCCACACTGGATACTAGAATTACAAAAGCCAAAGTTTTGAAATTCGAAAACATCTCTCAAACTGAAGTGATTAGCAGTCGGCATGATTATCAATGATAGGCAGTGGGAATGCCAATCGCTGCAGAAGTAAAGCTATTCTTCTGCAGCTGTGGCTCAGCTGCACCTCCCACCCATCATTTCCCAGTGCAGTGTCAGCTCACGGCTAGAGAGACACATTGAGTCCAGGTCAGAGATGGTTCTCAGGTGGGATTTTCTTTCAACTGATTGATTATATTCTGTGCATGAAGTTGAAAATGTCTGCGAGTCAACACCAAGTGACCAGCTGCGTGAATTACAATCTGTTAAAATCCATAAACATCCGTTACTCCAGTGTCTTCCAGCAGCCCAAACATATGTATGTAGGACGACTTGTGGTCGTCCTACATGAAGGTCTGAAGGTGTAGCAGTGGACGCCAGGCTGTCCCACAAGATTCTGTACTGACTAACACTGACTAGAAGCCTGCCCGCTGCGTACCCACTGCCTGTTGAGAATTGGCCTGTGCTCCCTTTTGATCCTGAATACCAGTAAGCAGGTACAGAAAAAGTAATGAATCAGTCAATTTAATCTTAATATTCTGCGTTTAGGGGAAAAGAGCAAAACCTATGCCTCATAAACACTAATGGCCAATCTCTGCTTCTAGAATATTAACTCAGTGTAACATGAGCTTGTTTTTTATGGTTAAATTAGGTGACATGATTCAAAGTCTCCAACCGTCCTTCCTGCTGTCGAGTTACTGCATCATGCACCAGGAAAGTGTAACTAAATATAACAGAGGCCACTGCCAACCATCAACAACATACAATGAGGGGAATGAGTTGAAAACAGAACTATCAGTCATTAAATAGTTGACTCGAATGCTATCAGATTGTTTTTCTTTTTAATCCATGTCTAATATTAGCTTATTGAGAGGAATGTCTAAAACCATTTCAAAAAGGATTTTTTTTTTATGAATTTGTCACTTATCTTGATGCCTTTGTGACCAAAGTCAGAAACCTAGAGATGATTTACATGTGAAACAGAAAATTCCTCCCACACTTTGTGAAATGATGCATCTGGGCTCTGGGCGGGGAGGAAGCAGAGGAAGAGGAAAAGAGAATACTCAAGACTTCACTTGATGAGTTGCATATGCAGAATTGGCACGTCACTATCCGAGCAGACATGTGCACAAGCTCCTGTCTGTTCAGTTCGCTATGCTGCGTTACCGCATGCCGCAGCACCCCAGGACATGGCCATATGCCACTGGCCTGGCCTGCTGATCAACACCGCTGCTGCCTTGCATGACAGCTCGCAGCACCCACAGACGCGCATATTCACACACAAAACTTCTGACAGATGGGTGAAAAGGTGGGCCACGTCATGTGTGAAGCGAACAGAGAGCGGGGGGTTGGGGGGTGTTAGCAGATCTGGTGAAACAGACTGCAAGGAATGCAACACAAAAGGTGCACATGGTCCTGTTGACAAATACAAGCAAAATATTAACATAAACAATGCAGGGCATAAGCAGAAAACCAATTCAGTCAACCAGTTTAACCAGTGCAAGAGCAGGGACCTCAGATCATGGCCTCCATTATCCCTGGCAAGATAGTCCATGGTTACCATATGACAGCTAGCCTGTTGGCTCTACATTATGACTCAGTGGATATAAAATACAAGAGAAAAATCTGAAGAATGTTTTGCTCTCATTTGTTCATTTTGATCCAGTCCTGATCAGTTTGGATCCAGAGCTAACAGGTCGTTCTGAAGGAAAAGCAACTTTACTGTGTTAATGGACTTAGAGACCACACATACGGTGAATTACTGAGAACACATGTCCGCTCAGCTGCAGCTAAAAACACACACAACCCAATCTTATTCAAATCCTCTTTGTCAGTACTGAGATTATAGATGAGAGATTATTTGTCAGCTTTTGCTTGTCATTTTCTTAAGCCATGTGAACAAAACGAAGAGAAAACAAAGGGTGACTTGGCTTAGGTTATGACTTAAAAGGATATATATACTGTGAGCATACTAATAAACATCAACTGATTTTAAAATCATTTCTCTGTTTTGTTTTTGTATAAAATGAAGAAGTTTAAAATCCTTTAAATCCTTGCTGCGTATCTCCATAAATGCTTTTTGAATAACCTTCACCTGGTTAATCACAGCTCATACAAAGTGGAAACATTTACTAACAAACAAATTCCCATTATAGTCGGTCAATAACTGTAATTTAAACAAACAGTAAAGTATAAAAATAAAGTAGAAGAAAGACTAAGAAATGCTTGAAATGTAATGTCATTTATAAAATTTAATTGCAATTAAAACAAGACTTTTTTCCGTTTTACATTGATGTCAGAAGTGTAATATGCAATCCCTTAAATAAATAAAATACATAAATACACTTAAACATTCCTATCCAACCAGATTAATTTGAGACTTTAGCAAAAACCTGAAATAAATTAAAATTTTATAAACATGACATGTCTTTTTTTTAAATTAATAACAGGAGTGTAGCTAAATTAGAATTAGTCAGCAACCTATTCAATTCAAATAAATGGATATTGCTCCAAAATAAAATTTGTCTACAGCAATAAAAAGGTACACATTTTATAAGTATGTAAGAAATTCAAGCAAAAAAAAAAGAAAAACAAAAACAAAAAAAAGATATTTTCACAAATTGAGTTGTTTGACTCTTAGAAGAGGAAAAAATAACTTGCTCTACTATTGTAGAAATTCCACACCGAAATTGCATCAAAAGGTACAGAAGTGCTGCTAAAAGCTAAAATAACCTTTATTTATTTCCTTCAGAGTTAAAAAAAATAAATAAATAATTTGTTTTTGATGGTGAAAGGGCCGAAGAGCCACATGCAGCGTCCTGCAGAACCCTGCAGACCCCTGCTATCTACGGTAAGGATATTTCAGCGACACAATTCTGTATTTCAGCATTTCAAATACAAAACTGCAAAGTACCTGGACTTTTATTTTGAATTGGTTCTTTATAAATAAGCTGAATTAAAAGGCTTAGCAGATACCAATGTCCACATTCTACTCTAATGTGAAATAAAGAAACATGTCATTCATGCTTTTCATAGGATTTAATAGATCTGAAGCATCGACAAAAGACTGAAGAGGATAACTGTGGAGAGGTGGAAGATGAGTGTGGGAGGGTTAAGAGTGAAAGTGTTGTTGAGAGTGATGGGAATAATCCTCTGTCTCTGCAGCAGAGATGACGACAAACTGAGGTTTTAGCTCCACGCAGGAGATTGACCTCATTATGGGCAACAAGCTCACAAACCACCACATGCAAACACAAATGCATTCACACACACGCACACATATGCAAGTGCACAGCTTTATGTAGATGAGAGGTAACATTCAGGCAGCTTTTGAGCTGTTGTCTTCCTGTGAGCGCCTGAGTCTCTCTGCTGGTGTAAGGGAGCAAGAACGCGCCCAGCCTGATCAGAGGTAGAGAAACGCTCCGGTGCCGCCCTCCACTCCCACACTCATCAAGAATGTGTGTTTGATCTCTCAGCCACATCACACATGTGCCCTCCAATCAACCGCTGCTGCCTCCAAGGCCCCTCTTGGCCTGGCTCCGTACACACACACACACACACACACACACACACACACACACACACACACACACACACACACACACACACACACACACACATCGCAGAGGAGAGTGTCCCATACAGAACCCATTATGACTTTTCATTAAATTTGGGGATAGACCATGTGTAAGGCCATGGCTAGAGTAACTTTATTCAAGTGTGTGTGAACAAAGTGTGTGCGTGTGTGGACTCGTGAGAAGGAAAAGAGAGCAACAATGCGGCTGCAAAGCTTTCTAACCTCTGTAATACAGATTGTAACTGCAGCCCAGGGAGGTTCAAGTCTAAAAGGCTCCATAACACTTCATAACTCTGACTTAAATGAAACAACTACAGCTCTATAGCCATTAGTGAGACACACACACACACATACACGCAAACGCACTCGTTGTGTCTTTAGAAGTTGGCGTGGCAACCAAGGTCATTAGGTTTATGTTCTCTGGCACAGAAGCGAGTCTCGGCACAAGCGACACTCGGCGTCGTCGGTAGAAACTCGTTTGTTTGAAAGACGGGATGAGACCGGTGAAACTCACGTGGGTTCACTTCGCTCCAGCGATAAAAATAATATGATAGAAGCATTGTGGTGGCCAGGAGGCTCAGCTTTGTTACCACATATGTCACAGAAAATCATTTCAAATCGAATTATGAGAGCCATGACTGCTTAGACTTCAGCAGTGCCTCCAGGTAAAAAACAAGTGTTGGCATTTACTGCCTTTGTTTTAACTATAGGGAAAGTGTGTATTCTGTTTTATTGACAGTAACAGGGCAGGGAGTATTGCATGCTGTAAGAATCCCAGTTAAGAGGTCTGATCATCAGAATCTCAGATACAGGAAATGTTAAGAAAATGACACAGTGCTGTAAGAGTAAGCAGGAACAGAAGACACATACATGTAATTCAGAAAATTCTGTGTGTTTTTGAGCTCAATAAGAAAACTTTCACATTCCATTTTCACTTGGGTTTGAAGCTGTGTTAAAAATCAGAGTTTGGTCAAATTAAAGTACTCAACCATAGTTCCTCTGGCCTAGTCAAGTTAAATTAGCTTCAGTTCAACAAGATTGTCTTTTGCACAATTTGTTTTCAAAGGAAGTAATTGTGTGTTTGCTATAAAATCAGTTAAAATACACTCTGCCCCTCCACCTGTTGTCAGACTTTTAAGTCTAAGTTGGTTGCATTCCTGACAGGAATGTTCTGAAGTTGCAGAGTTTCAGATGAGCCCTTCCTGTGAACTTGTGTTGCGCTGGCATGTAGCAGGCAGAGAAATGACCTGCTTCCTGTCCAACTCATGTGGTCTGAAAATGCCCAGCAAGTATTAATGAGCTAATTGTGGTTTTCTGATGCCAAACGTTGTGTGTGCGGCTTGTTAGGTCTTGTTTCTTCTGAGCTTTTCTAAAACACTTCCTTACTTGAATTGATTAAAGACAAGAAACTCAAAGAGCTGTACTGAGAAAAAGCATCCATTATTTAAATTGGCGAAGAAGGTCTTGCTTGGCAATTACTAACATTAAAAGTACAGTTTACAATCAGAAAAAAAACTAATTTTATATAACGAGTTTCTAATTTATACATAAAGATTCTCTGTGTTCCTCCCATCCTAACATTCATCACAGTGGAAAATATGCAACGTATATGCAACACACTCAATCCTGCTGTTCCCTGCAGTGTCTGACAAATGTCCTCATTGAGATTGGACGAGTGTTCCCAGCTTAGCAACCCCACAACAGATGTCCAATCATCCTAATATAACAGCAGGAACAGAACAACACAACAGCTAAGGCCTCAGATTAAAACTAGCTGCCTCCCAAAGGATGAAACACGGCAGCAAGGCAGCAGACTAATACCCGTAAAATGAAGTAAGATTTATTCATGTGTCATAATGAATCCATTTCATCTTTAACTGCTTTGCATTGTGGAGGAGTGCAAGTATGCAGAGGTCTTCCTCAGGGGTCAGGGGGCTAAAGAATGACAGTGGCAAGAAAATCACTGTAGAAAATCTAGATCATGGTGATGAGAGCATTCTGCTCACGCTTTTCAAACATCTCAAATGAAGAACTTGGATTATAGTTTACATGTAGATGTTGCAATAGGAAAAATAGTTTTAGAATAAACAGAACAGGGTAACAATAAGGGGTGGCCCTCCAAAAGTCTAGGATGATTTAGGGATGACACGATTAATTGGATGAATTATAATTTTTCAGTCATTTTTGAGCATGTAGACTCAAAAGGCTGAAAAAAACGATACATTCAGAGCAGTAATTAGCACAAAACTGGTTTACATGTAAAAGAAACTAAACCTTATCAACTCCATTTGCTAAATAATTATTAATTAACTAACTGAAAAAAAAATCAACAGATCATTCCTACACTGTATTAATTTGAAGTTTAGCAGAAAAAGTTGAGCTTTTCAAATGTTGATGTCAGAAGAAATTTTAGCTGCTGATGCATCCTTTGCTACAAATGATCAGGAGTTCACTAAATGAATGCTGCTATTCCATTTGAGGCCATAAAATGTTTATTTTCTCAATTGAAATTTTATTTTTTTTTTTGCTCATTTGCATCTTTTAAAGTATTTCTAATGTTAAAATAAGGCTGAAGTGCTCACATAAAAAATCTGCACAATGTGGCATTTCTTTTTTATTAGAATCAGTCAGAATTACTCAAATGATTATTAGTTATTAATTTAACAATGTCAAATGAAAAACAATTTTGACAAATAAAATATATCCATTGTTTGCATTTCTGTGAAAAACAACATCCCCTACTCAGTATTTAGAGAAAAAAAACTTCAGTGCCAATACAGGCGTCTTTTAAATGCTTGCAAGATCAGCTGGATTTTCCTGCCATCATCCTAATCTTTAGCTCCCTCTATAGATGCTCCATCAGATTTAAGGACAATTCGTAATGATAATATTATTTTTAATCAAAATCAAAAGATCTCTTTATATTTTCTGACTAAATCTGACAGAAAGTATAAATAATATTGTTCTTATCGAGTGTTTATGTTTTCACTCATTTTAATCATGTATGGAAAAAAGAAAATACTCATTAGGATCATTAACACAACTGTAGATTAGAGGAAGAGCCTGAAAGCTGCGACAGTCAGACAGAACAGAGGAGGAACGTCATGTGGAGGATGCAGGTGTGACATGATGGCATGCTATCTGGCGCTCGCATACACAGACTCCAACCATCGACCACTGGGACATACGGTCACAAATTACATCCACCAGCTCTTTAACGAACCCAAAATCAAACCTCTGCCAAACATCGTCTAGTGCCGGGAACGCGTCTACAAGGACTCCTCCGTTTCTGGTGACCTTCACTCACTGTTTGACCGTAGAACGCTCTCCCCAGCACCCGCAGCAGCACCACTCCACTCGTGATGCAGCAGTCAAGCTGCATCCGTGGGTCTGCATGTGGGCAACAATATGTCTGAACTGGAAAAGTGTCTAGGTACTGATCCTTAAGCTTTTTGTCAAAAGTTAGATTTGTTACATTAGGATACAGTGAATATCTCTTTCTCCTTAATTATTAAAGGGGCAGTATTCTGTATATTCCAGCCACCTTATGCCTGGAATATACAGGCACCTTGTGTTATTTTATATTTGATAACTTTTAGTTATCAAATATGAAATAGGAAATTTGACTTTGTAATATAACGGCTTCTGGCTCTTTAAAAATCCTTGCTCCTTCTGAAACTCTGCCTTCTGGAAGTCATCACATCCCTTTAACAACATTTTTACCAGCATTTCACTGCGATTTAGCTTCAGAATGAGCTCATCAGTTCCACCATGGGCTTGCTAATTGCTGCTGGCTGGTCTGAAGGAGCTGAAGGGGTGCGTTGCGGGGGAGAGCTGCTCTGTCTGGAAGCTTGGAAACTGCAGCTGCATCTCAAAGGCGGTGCAAAGTTCACAACATGCATGAAAGGATCAACGCAACACTGAGTATGCTTTTGATGCTTTTGATCACATTTAAATCTCAAAATATAAAGCTCAAAATAATTTTTTGATTTTATTTTTTGCATTTAATTCACAATTATTTTGAAATAACTATACATACTGCGTAGAACAAATACTGCGTAGAACAAACACAAATGTACAGTTTCAATAAATAAAAACAAGAGTCTCCAGCTTCAGGTTTCAAGAGAGCTCAAACCAACAAAGTCTATCTGGTTCAGAAACACTTTCCAGCTGATAGTTGCATCTCCTACAACACTAACTGATGGCTAACTAAAAACATCGTCATCTCCTCCTCTTCCTCTTGTTTGCTCTCTGACCTTCAGGATGATCCCACCGTCTGGCACGGTTTCTTTGGCGAAATCCTGTTCGCCAAAGAAACAGGATTTATGAAGCGGATATTGAAGCTAGCAAATAGGCAGAGTTTGAAAAAAAGGGGGAAAAAAGCCCCCCAGGGCAAAAGAGAAGGGTGGGTAGAGACACCAAAAGACAACAGAAAAACTGGACAGGAACATGGGATGACTAACAGCTGAGTCTGACCTTGTGGTGAACTTCCATTGTCTCTGGAAGGCAGCAGATTCTATGATGAGAAAGACTCAAAGCCCCTACAAATAGGTAATGAGTGGTAATGAGAGACAATGAGTAAGAAGAGGGGCGGAGGGGAGGGCAAGAAGATGCAGATAATGTAAGCCAGACACAGACGTAGAAATTACAGAGATCAAGAGAGGAGAAGAGAGAGCGAGAGCAGCTGCAGCCGGCTCAAAGTGAAGCTGAGAAGGTGCTGGGATGCGGAGGGAGTTGGGTGACGAGAAACACTGTCCGTTTGTGGCCACTGATAATACTTTCCATTCTAGCGGGCTCTATGTGGGGGTGTGCTCTGCGCTTTGTATGTGTGTGTGGTGTGTGTGTGTTTGCAGGCCCTATGTGAGCTGCTGATTCCCCTGATTGCAGGCTGGCGCCCTGCTGGCGAGCCCCCATGCACTGAAATTAAATCCACTCTGCTCCGTTATAAATTATAATGCTTTACAAACAACACCCCCACCGGGGAACCAGAGGGGCGGGGGGCAAGGATTCAGGGGAAGAGAAGATGGTGTTAGAAAAAAAAAGGTTATAGGAGGAGGAAGGATGGACAGAGGGAGGAAAGGGACTGAAGCTGAGGAGAGCTGATGGCAATGTAATCTTTAATTAATTAATATGAAGCCGTTAACCTAATATATATATAATATATATATATATATATATATATATATATATATATATATATATATATATATATATATATATAAACACAAAAAGTAAAAGAATAAAATAAAATTCAAAGACAATCATAATATTAATTAATATATCTCTACATTTAGTTTTTGAGATCTGATTTGTAGAATCTTTATTTTTCCATGTTAAACCTGAAAAAGGAACATGTATATCACATCACTATTGATGATCAATAACCTACACTTTTTCCAGTCAGTGAATGCACCATTGGAGGCACCATCAAGCCACAGTGACAACACTCTTCAATGTAGAGGAAGTTACTGTGTGAACAAGACTCACAATTAAAATGTAAACGCTGTAATTTTTCAGTCTTTAGGTCTGAGCTCATGAAATCAGTCATAATGTCTCTGGTTTGAACATCTTTGCTCTTTTCAACTTATAGACCAGCAGTGTCCAAAGGAAGGCCCAGGAGGCATTAAAAGTCCAGACCATGATTCATCAATGATATAGATTTGGCCCAGAGGTAACAGGGGACACAGATATACTTTTTTAAAAAGAGAAGAAAAAAAACAATGACAAACAATGCATCCAAATATTTTTGATACTGAAAACATTTGTTTTTTTTTCCTTTCCAGTGAAACAGGTGCTTCCATTGATTAACTTTGCTTAAAAAAGTCATCATTTTCAAAGGAGTGACTCAATTTTCAATTTTTGAAAAAAAAAAAAAAAACAGTCAAGTATTTCTAGACCAAGAACATTCAAAATAATTAACAATTTGTGAAATATTTATTTTTAAAGGGCAGACACACGTTGAGCATCTAGAAATAATTTATTTCAAAATATTATTTACATTTTTTTTGTATTTATTTTTTTCACATTTTTATTTCCACTTGACTAGTTTGGCCCACATGGTAAAAGATTTGGACTCCACTGTTCAGACAACTTCTCATTGTCAAAATTATTATATTTTTACATTTGTTACTATGGACAATAGTATAGACAATATATCCATTACAAATCTGCAACATGACTGTTGGACTATTTGATCTTCAAACTGCAGAGACAAAAGGAGGACATCCTAAAGACACAAAGGCAGAAGACAACAAGTCTTGAAATTTCATTTCAAGACTTGAACATGAAAAAGGAAGTTTTTGGAGCAGCAAACTCAAACAAAGTAGCTGATTTGTCATGCAGTGCTGAGGTGGTAGAACACCAGCCTGTCAGCATTCAGGAGCAGACTGAGCTAACAGGTTTATGTTTAGCCTGAAAAGCAAAATCAGCTCCAAGTCAGAGACAGCCCATCCTACCTGAGGAGAAGAAACAGAAAGCAGGAATGACAGCTAAGGTCAGGACCAGCAAATCTAAAAGCCAGCGCTAAATGAAAATGGCATCACCCGTCACTGACCATGTGAAAGAAAGATAAACATGCACACAGATGTTTGACCACACATACATCTTTGATGACACTCACTCTGTCTGGCACTGAGACACCAAACTGAAAAGCCTCACCAGAGAATGCTAATAAATATTAGCCTGTGAACACTACAGGTGGATTTAATTCTGCTGACAGACTGAGATGAAGAAATGATCAGATAGGAGCTGCTGATTGGTCACAGGAACATCTGACACTTCAATCCTGGGGGCAGGAGGACTGGATGGGATGTTGTGTTGAAGATCCGAAGCAATTTGACTAGTGGTAGATTTTTGCAGCACCAGAACTAAATAAATAACCAAACGCCATGACAACAAGCCCAATACAGAAATATTCTACCTGGATGGTGAAGCTATATGAGTCTGCCATCTGTCTGATCAGCTTCCCCCTTTCCAAACAATTACCATGCAATCAGGCTTGGGCAAACAAAGCATTACAGGTCAGTTAGGAAGTATTCTCCTAACTGAATTCTTTGTAGGAATTTTCGTCACTTTTCCTGAGGCACACAAACATCTGCCATCACCTGATATGGCTAAGCTCTGGCCTTCAGCCCCTTCCCAGCCTGGGTTAAATTGTTACCACCTTTCTCTAATCCCTACTCTGTCAATTAACTGTATTGCCAAGCACTTCAAAGTCTGTGACGGCCAAAGGGGTTAACCCCGACGCTCCTGGAGATTTGTTTTTGATTTAGCTGAGATCCCCAGACACTTTCATCTGTGGCCTCACTCTTTCTTCTGCTCTAAATCCTGTCGGGCCAGGCTAAGGTCATTTGAAACTAATTTTGGCAAATTCAGTGTGATATCTGAAGACTAATTTTTCAGCTTACACAAGGTTATTAATGCAAACACAGGCGTGACATGAAATCACAATTTGAAGATGGTGTCTATTGTGTCACAATGCAAATATTATGGTTTGGTGGAAAAGAAAACAGTTTGTTCTCCATTCTGGCTATGAAACTCACATATGTAACTAGGATGCTTTTTGTTGATCATTATCTTTTAGAGAAAACAATTTGTTAAATGAGTCCGTGGAACATCACATTTGGTATAGGAATGTAGAAGTTGAATATCTTTGATTACATTTTATAGCTGTTTAATGCTGGCTGGTGTGAGGTTTGATACTGGCTTGTCCAAATTTACTTTTCAACAAAACACCATTTGCTATGTAAGAAACAAAAAGCCAAACCACTCAGCTGGGAATCAAGGGACAAAATTCTATTTCTAGAACAAAAATTAGTAAAGGCACAATGAATCAGACATAAGCTTCAAAAAGCCCTGTTATTAGATATAATTATTAGATATTTACCCCAAAACAGTGATTAATCAAATAATAATAGAATTAATAAAAATAAATAAATAAATGCTAAATCCATACAATGTTTTAATTTAAAACTATAATTTCATTGGTTCTAAAACCAAATTCACAACTGATCCATAGCTAAGGTCTCGTCCCTTCCAGCCTACTGAGTCATGTAGATGAGACAAGGAAGTTTCTGTATGGCAAAAGCCTGATCTCCAAGAAAAGCATCTAACGTATTGCAACAACGGGCCGACCCGCTCAAGCGATAACTTCCGGTTCAAAAGCACTGTTGCCCAATCAGCGATCTCTCAGGTCTCCAACTAGGACATACCCTTTCCGTTTTGTTCATTGTTGGAGTGTTTCATTAATATTGAAGTGTTTTGGACCTCAAGGCCACCGTATGATTGTGACAAAACAATGTTCAAATCATAGTTGCTTTACCAGACTAGCTTTAAGTGGTGGGATTGAACATTGATATGTAATGGCTTACTTATAGTTTCTCTTCAATGCATACACCTGCATAAAACATTTTCTTTCATTTTGATGTCAGTTAATCTAAAAACTATAAAACAAAATTATAGTATCTAGCAAGAGGCCCAGATTTAAACTACAACAAACTAAAAAGTGAGGCTGAACAACAAGATTCCCACGCTTCAACTGGGAGACAGGAATTTGACAATGTTTTCCTCACAGAGGGATTTACTTTAATAGTTGCACCAATCAATATTCTATGTACTTCTGACAGTAGATGATATAACTGTTCCTGGGGTCAGAATGCTTAACCTCTTCACCAACTTTCAGTTTCATGCCTTTAGGTCAATGTGAGATAGCAATGCTAAGCAATGCCAGCCTGTTCCAGACCAATCCATTCAGTCCAGAAGATTTTAACTGTAGATATTTCAGAGGTGATAGATAACCTAGTGTGTGCTTGTTAGGGGTAATAGTGTGTAAAGAGTTAGTCCTCCGTGCGTCCTGCCCCTCCTTTATTCCCCAACAGCCTTGCCTGCAGCACCTCAGCAGGAACTGGAGCAAATGTGTTTAGGAATCAAGACTGGAGAATGGCCTGAGGTATGTGCATGTGCGTGTGTGTGTATGTGTGTGTGTGGAGTTGTGCTGTGCTTTTGCAGTGTGCCAGCTCCTGCCAGCTGCCCCAGGATGTGGCCTGTCACTTCACATAGACACTGATGGGCCACACAAGTGTCAGGAAAGGTGAAGATCCGGAGAACAGCATCTCAAACACACAAATACACATGAGTGAAGTAGGTGAGGGAAAAGCTGAGTAGTTTTGCCGAGAGTGCATGTGTGGTGGAGATCCACACAACCCTCCAGCACGATTCCAACCATTAAGGCTCATTTTGGAGGTGGAGATACTGACAAAGTTCTATTTGACAATTCAGAGACAGCAGGAAGAACAACAAGTAAAAGCTTCCTCATGTGTCATCATCAATCTAACACTGGCTCTTTTCCCTCTCGTGGATTCTCAGCTACTGGCTATTGTTCAGGGAAGTCACAATATTGTCAGTGAAGTGGGAGAAAAATGGGAAGCAACAGTAGACACAAGTGTTTTCGATCAATTCTGTCGGTATCAGGATGAGGCACAGCCTGAACTGACCATATAGGAAGAAGTCCACCTGTTTCTCATTACTGCAATCAACCTCTTGCATGCACATTTATCAGGTTCTAGAATCCAACACACATAGCAGATACCATTTTTCTGTATTGTGAAAATTGTTTTTATCTAGTTGTATTTATAGTTCAAAGCAGCAACACCAGAGGAAGACTCACTCTGACCATTCTGTAAAACTGAACGCAACACACACAAAGATTGTCTTGTTCCAGTGTATTCTTTCGTAATGTGAACTGTCATGAAGCAGAAGAACTGACGTCCAAGAGGTCATTTTGATAATAATAATAAAAAAAGAGTGCTAAGAAGTTCCATTGCTTGCCTCAGGATCAGTTCATAACGTCACCAATTTGTTTCAAATTTCTTCATCAGGGACAAAGCCTCAACAGACAATGTGCTCAGTGAATGTCTCATACAACAGGGAACGGAGGTTGAGGTGCCAGAGATACCATCATGGGAGGACAAGCCCCTACATGGGATGTACCACCAGCAAATAACCCAAGTGGCTGATACCAGTAAATCCTACCAATGGCTGGAAAAAGCTGGACTCAAGGGCAGCACAGAGGCCCTCATCCTGGCCGCCCAGGAACAGGCCCTAAACACCAGAGCAATAGAGGCCCAGATCTACCACACCAGACAAGACCCAAGGTGTAGGTTGTGCAAGGAGGCCCCTGAGACAGTCCAGCACATAACAGCAGGGTGCAAGATACTGGCAGGAAAAGCGTACATGGAACGACATAACCAAGTGGCAGGCATAGTGTACAGAAACATCTGTGCAGAATATGGACTGGAAACCCCGAGATCAAAGTGGGAAACACCCCCAAAGGTGGTGGAGAATGCCATAGCTAAGATCCTGTGGGACTTCCAGATCCAGACAGACAGAATGGTAATGGCGAACCAACCAGACATCGTCGTAGTGGACAAACAACAGAGGAAAGCCGTTGTGGTAGATGTAGCAATACCAAGTGATTGCAACATCAGGAAAAAGGAGCACGAGAAACTGGAGAAATATCAGGGCCTCAGGGAGTAACTGTAGAGGGCCTGGAAGGTGAAGACCACAGTGGTGCCTGTGGTCATCGGGGCCCTCGGGGCAGTCACCCCCAAACTGGAGCAATGGCTACAACAGATCCCAGGAACAACATCAGACATCTCAGTCCAGAAATGTGCAGTCCTTGGCACAGCCAAGATACTGCGCAGGACCCTCAAGCTCCCAGGCCTCTGGTAGAGGACCCGAGCTCAGAGGATAAGAACCACCCGCGGTGGGTGAGAAGGGAATTTTTTTTTTTTTTTATGACATACCATGACAAACACCTACCATGATGATATTTATAGTTGAGCATCAATCACATGCATGCAGTTGGGCTCAAGACTATTCATACCCCTACCACAGAATCCACCAGATTCATATATAATATCCAACAGAGTACTGTATGATACACAGTATTACAGCACAGCATCCAATCGCAGAATGACGGTCACCCCTCTGTCTCCCTCTGGAAGGCTGGACAGCCAGTCCTCTCCTGGTTTCTGCCAACCAGTGGAGTATGAATGCCAGTGGATGCTCAGAAAGTAAAAAGGAACATACTAAGAATAGAACAGTATTGTATAGTATGGTACAGTATGGTATAGTGTACCACAGAGTAGCATAGTATAATCCATTTTCAGATCAACAACCTGTGTGTAATATGCAGTCAGAGGCTTGGGAGCAACCCACAGATCCTGATGTAATTACACACTTTGCCTCTTCCTGGCCTACATAGCATCCCGTCCCAATTCCCTGCTGTTTGGAAATCAGGCCTATGCTGGTGACAAGTTACAGTACACATGCCCCAGTTAACCTTTGATGTGAACATGCTCTTTTCTACGGGAATGATATAGAGGCCAAAGCCACAAGGGGCTCCACAATATCAATGCAAACTGTGGAGCTTCAAAGTCGTGTCTCTAATTTGAACCTTTTGTGCCACTTAAAAATCCCATGGACTAATTTGACTCTGGCATGTAACAACCATTTGGAGAAATGTTTGTCTGTCTTCTGCATGTGAGTCAGTGTGCGACCTGACCACAGGCTTACCTGCTTTGATCATGGCACCGGAAGATTATGACAGCACACATGCACACAATGTATGTGTGCTGTAGATTAATCAAAACTCTGTGCACACTGTGTGTGCATCACCCCAAAAAGTATCTAGTCACAGATTAGTCAAATGTTCTTGAAATCACAGGAATTTTAATATTTCTCATGTCTCCAAATATGAGGTAAGGGTTTGAACTTTCGAATTTAAATGTTTAGAAAATATATAATTGCATACAATGATTGCGACAATATGTTTAATCACTATGTATTCTTTCAGGTGGAACTAACCACCTTCATGTCATTGTTTATTTCCAAAATTTTTGAGCATGTGCACAACACTATTCTTTTACATACCATCCATAGCTGAGCTGCTGTGGTAAAACATTTCCTTTAACCAAATGAAACATGCCGATGTAAGTATTATATTATATATATATATATATATATATATATATATATATATATATATATATATATATATATATATATATATATATATATATAAATCAGTGCAGTGTGCCACAGCAAAGGAAAAAATAGCACAGAAAAACAGTTAAAAAATAACTTAAAACCACTTTTTCCTCACTCTCTGTGTCAGCTGCTCTTCACGCATCTTTGTTGCCATTGCAACTGACAACAATGCCGATATATGTATTAGGATTCAACACCAAAAAAAAACACTCAAACATTTCCCACACAGAGAACAGAACATTCAGTCCACTGCAGTTTTGAGGCTTGATTTTTATTTCGTGATTATGAATAAGCGATTACTGTGTCGCTATTAGCTAGTCTAACACAGCAGTGGTTGATTAGTTCACTTAAACACCTGCTCTTGGTGTGTGGGTCGCCTGTTTTAAATTCTTTTTGTAACTGAAACGAAACGTCAAATTCCACATCATATCTACATGTCATAGTTGTCAAAGTCAAGCTAGCATGACTTAACTTCACTCTCCCTCGCTTTCTTTTTTTTTATTGAAACATCTTGCTGACCTTGTTATCTAGATGAGTCAATGTGTGTTGACAATTGCATCACTTTTTCTATTATATATCAGATGTACATTTAAGATTATATTGATAACATCTTGAACAAATAGTAGCCATTGTCACCCTGCAGTTTTTTGCAGCAGGGGGATGGGGTGGGATCTTGAAGGCGTGAAGTCACGCTGTAGGGGAGATCAACTTTAGGAAAATTGTAGCAATTATAACAATCACAATTTTATTTACCTACCCAATTTTGGAGGGGGGGGTCGGGTAGGAATTGTAAACTTGCCGTTTGTGTTGTACATGAGAAACTATTTCAGGGATTCCCTCTGACCTTTCCCAACTCCCCTGTTGGGCTTTTTAATGATCATAGCCAACCATGGTCACAGGAGTTGAAACATCAGCATGAAGGAGATGTGTCTAGGGACCAATGATTAATTAACAGTGGCTTCAGCCGGCAGTGCGGCACAGGATGTGATCTAATTGACAGTGGGTAATTATGTCATAGCCAAGCCTTGTAAAAGGAGATGAGCTGGAAGTACTGCAACCTAAAGTGGAAATGCAGGAACACTGTGTTCACTGAACAGCACATACACAACCGAAATGAGGCGGGTTTGTCTTCCCGACGTCATGTAGGAGGGTGGTTCGATGGAGGTAGTCATCCCTTTGTTGTGTTTACTTGGTAATGAGCCTGGCCTTGTTTGTCTATCCCAGCTAAAATGTCATAAAGAAGCCAGCTTTTTGATCTGGCATTAATGTCACCACAATATGTGTCATTATCTGGAAACTTGTGCTCCACTTCTTACATTGCTTGGAAAAATAAGTGTGATTCAGTTAATAATTTGGAGGGTGAGGAAGGTACTACACACAACAGGTGGACTGTGACTGTGTAGGATGACATATAAAAAAACTGCTGTTCCCAGTTTTTAAAGTTTAAAAATGAAAACCACTTTTTACAACCTCCAAAATAAAATTCACTCTTCCAGAATGAACACGTAGTAACATCAGGCAGCATTGGTATTGTATTGTTAACTCAACAGCAATCTCTGTTCTCTGTAACACTGTTTTATTTTGCTTCCTGGAAAACCTAAATATTTGCAATAACTTGTCCTGAGTCTTTCATATCACTGTAAGAATTTGCTGATTTTTTATATATATGTATATATATAGTCACACAAGCAGTTATTGGACATGAATAGGCTATTTAAAGTCATTCTCCGTTGGATTTAAATCCAGACTTTGACTAGGCCTTTCCAAAACATCTTTGCATTTTTCTTAGCTATTCAGATGTGGAGGTGTTGCATTATCCAGTGAACCATCACAAACTAATGGCCAAACATTCTTCAGGATTTTCTGCTCATTTGCAGCAAGTTATACAGACCCTGGAGGAACAAAGCAGGCCCAGACCACCACACTGCCACCACCATGACTGTCAGTATGATGTTCTATTTCAAAAATGCATCCATCTGTCGCAAAACACATTACAAAAAGATTATTCTCGCAAAAATTTTGGCCATCATCAAAGCCTTTTTTCATAGCAAATATGAGACGGCCTTTGTGTTCCAGTTGGTCAGCAGTGATTTCAGATTTGGACATCTCTGTCTCCTTGTTAATTCAGGAACCCTAAGGTTAATTAAGGTCAGTGAGGCTTGATGTGCTTCAGATATTGTTCTGAGTTTTTTTGTAACCTTCTGGATGAGTCGTCGATGTGCTTTTGGAGTAAGACTCCCCATTGTTTCTTGTGTTCTGTTTTTGTGGATACAGACACTCACTGTGGTGTTCTGGATTCCCAAAGCCTCGGATCATGGGTCTATAGTCCTTGACACAGGACCAGGGTTCAGTTTCAAATCTTAGTACTTCACCTGCAAGCCTCTTTGCTGATTTTCTACCTGGTTTCTATGAGTAAAGGCCACAGACCTCAAAATAAAATAAAAACAGTTAACCAGCTTGTAGCCCTTTCTAGAGTGATAGATACAAGTGGTTTGCTTTGAAATGTTTCAGCCCACTTAATGTTTCAGACGGTTCTATTTGGGTCAAGCAGGTTCCTGTTTGATTGATTTATTGATTGTCCGGGTCAGTCAGCTTTTGGACCTGGGTAGTTTGGGACAGTTAATTTGTGAGCAGGATGGGATCAGATTTATTTATGACAATAAATCCACCAGGGTACAAATTATATTTCACAGCACTGTGTTTGGTTCAGCAGTACAGAGCATATTACAAAACAAATGAACAAATTAATGGAAGAGCCATACAAAATAATCCGTCCCCTTTCTAGATCTGCCAACAATCCTGCCACCGCAAAGGTGAGGTCAAAAGTTGATATTAGAATGCCAACCTGGAATCAGATTAGAAGCTCCTTTGATCTTAATCTTGAAGCTGAAGGAAATGAGGAAAAGCTGATCCTGTATCAGTGGTTTTTGGGCAGCCTTTGATGTCAAAATGGGATGGAGGCTGGAACACGAGGAGTGACCTAATGAGTAAGACTATTCAGAGTTCCCATGATGTAATTTGCTTTCTAACAACAATCACTATGTACAGCAGCCTCTGTAATATCTCAAGTGTTATAAAAGAAAAAAAAAAATCACTTTGGTTTGTTGTAATCAATGAAACATGGATGTCTTCTTGGTGTGTTGTGGTCAGGAATTAGTGTCTGAATATAGAATAAAGGCTTTGGAGGAAAAGAGAGGAAATAAAAGTGGCTGTGCGGAGGGCTAAAATAACAGACTGACTACACAGTCTCAGCTCCATCTGCTTTTGATTACTCACCATCCTTGAGATAGAGGGGATAGAGGGGGAGCATAAAACAGGAACTCATGTCAGTGCTGGGTTACACAACTGATGGAAGCTGAGAACAAGCTCGCTTCATTTCAGAGTACCGAGTCTAGCCTCGGAAGCTTGTTTTTAATCTTTTCTGTTTGGTTTCATGTGCTTGAGCATATGCCCTGTTCTATGGAAATGCGATAGTCTACGGTAGACTTAGTGGATTGAGATGACACATGAAGTTTGTGTTTTGCCAAGTGAGCAGATAAAACAGCAGGCTGAGTCTGTACCTCTGTACAGACTGCATGTCTGTGTGGGCTGGATGAATAATGTCACATTTGATTTGTACATTATACCAGGGCTGAGTTGAGTCAGATGCTAATAGCTTAGCCAGTGATCCAAGTTACCCATGCTAGCAGGCTAACACATGCTACAGTGACTCACTAATCATCATTCATTTCCTCATCAGCATCAGAGACTTGCCACCACAGACCAGTTACTGCTCAGACAGGGAGGATTATGTTCTGCTAAAGGCAACTGACCTGCTGAACTAAGGGGCAGAAAGTCGCTGGTGATGGTTCTGTAGATTAAAGTTATTAGAGGATAGCGAGTCAAAACTTTGGCTTTTATTTGTTACTTGGACTTACAGTGTAGACGGAAGAAAATTATGTTTTGTTTTGCTCAAGGACAACTTTACACAAAACTACAAAATGAGAATAAAACCTACAGAATGAGGCTAAAATATACAATTAGGTTTAGGCGAAATTGCCCCCCAAAATTATATCACAAGATCATTTTTAAATACTTTGACAACAATCTCACACATTCAAATTAGAATTCACAAATACTTTATTGATCCCAAAGGGAAATGAAATATTTTTGTAAGTCATATTAATTGAAATTCTTCTAAGTGTTATTGTGGATAGTGATGGCTCTTGGCAGGAGAAACCTCTGGAAAGATCAGAGATTATATTCCATATTTTCTGCTCTTTTGGGAAGTTATAAAAATGTTACATTTTTGTAACTTTGAATTTTATTTTTTATTTTTACTGTCTATTTATAGACAGGCACCAGAACAAAGAAATCTACCTACATACAAAATCACACAATGCGTTCAGTGTGTCAAATATGAATAAATAAATATAAATGTAAACTATTTTTGCTCTAAAATCAGCTGCCAAGTGTAAATAAAATTACTTAAATACACAAATGAAGCGCCTCATGTTTTATTTTACACACTGTGTGCAAAGGTAAGAATCTTGTTTTAATATACAAGAAAATCTTCCTTTTTAAAAATGCTTAAAAATCAAAACGAAAATACACAATGTCACATGAAATAACATTTGTGAACATGTTCAGCCGCCGCTGCAGCTGTTAATTTAGCAGCTATCTAGCTTTTTTTCAGAGTGAAAAAGAGCAAAACAGGGGTATTGAGCTACAAAATAATTAACCAGATAATAGAATAAATAACATCAAGACAAATCAAATAACCAAACAAAAAAGACACAAACAAACAAGGAAGTATAGATTTAAAAGGATACATTAAAAACAAAAAACAAAACACAGAACATGTCAAAAACGAAATTGATTCATGTGAATCAAGATGTGCTTTTTCTTTTAATCTCAGAAGTTATTTTCTGATTTGAATTATCTTTCTCTTTTCTAATTAATTAATCTAGCATCACAGATATTTTTGGAAAAAATGGAGAAGAGAGGGGAAAATAGAAAGCAAACAAAGGAAAAATAAATAAATAAAAGTATATGCCAAAACATAAATAAATAAAGGATCAGCATGAAGTGTATTATTATGTGGCTTATTAAGTCGCTGCTTTTTTTCACAAGCTTTGAGTAAAAGTCATCAGATTTCCTCCACTGCATTACTCCATGGCCTCTTTGTTCAACCAAAGATCTGCTTGGCATCAACAGCAAGACCAAGGAAGACTAGGACCATTCCTCGTACTGGAGGAGTATGGAATTGGTCTGAATTTAGTATGGATGTCCAGATTGACCATCTTATTCTTATAAACAGTCCTGGAGTGAGCTGGATTTCCACCTGTTTCCTTCCTGTTGTTATCTTGGCTTACTGCTGATGTTTCTTAAAGACGAACAAATTTAGACTTGAACAATGCTTCTAATTTCAATTAGCTTCAGATTTAAAGTGTTTCTAGGAAAAATCAATAGGAAATGAAGCAAGTCAACAAAGAACATCACACATTTTAGAGAGGCAGAGACATATGTCATGTCAATGTACCCAGGGCTCTTACCAGTCAATGAGTAACAAGTAACACAGCGACACGCACGCAAACATCCTTACACACTGACTGAGTCACAGCGACAGAGGCGTGAGAGTAACACAACACTTTGACAGCGTTTGGGTTAGTCATCTGTCAAGCAGACACACACGCACACACACACACACACACATGCAACACACACATGCACACAGAGCTGAGAGGAGTGGGTTTGTCGGTGAGTACTCAGCAGTGACCCATGTCTCTTTGCAGCCATCCTTTTCACATCCTGTCTCTTTCTTACTTCAAAACAAACACGGACATAAATACTCGCCTGCCAACAGCATAAAGGTTTTTTTCTGTGTTCATCCAACACTGTGGCTAATTCCAGCTATCAGCTGAAGGTGCTAAAAAGATTTATGACATCTATGGAGAAAATAGAGGTCAAATTACTGGCTAAAAAGGTTAGTTAGCGTGAAGGATTTTTATTTGTGCTGATCTTCAAAACGAGAACTGCTGCGTTCTAGCACTTTTTTCTTTGTGAGAAGAAATATAATTTCTTTAGCTACTGACTGTCTGAGGACACATTGTTGATATGCAGAAGAAATATTAGAAAAGACCAAATAATTACCTCTCTTTTGCACACTGAATTCATGGAGGAGGTGAATAAAGCTTAGGTCATTCTGTGTTTGCAGCAAGATGCTGCAGATCTTCTATAAGTCTGTTGTTGAGAGAGTCATCTGTTGGGGCAGCAGCACCAGAACCTCTGGAGGTGACAATGCAAAGAAGGATTCTTCATAAAATTATGGACAACCCTGACCATCTTCTTCCTGTATGATGGAGACTGTCATTCAACAACAATGTCTTCAGTCAGCAGCTTCTCCAGATATATTGTAATACAGACAGGAGACCATTCCTGCCCACAACCATCAGCCTCAGCAATGACCTTTTAAAGAAACCTGGATGATATGAGTTACATATTTTATTTTTCTTTGGGATTAAAGAAAAATCCCAATTTCAATTTAAAGTGTTTTAAAGTGTCTGATTTGACATTTTTCCCACACAAATCTCCTGAAACGTTAATGCCGCGTCAGCTTACAGGAGAGTGATCGCAGATGTAAAGAAGTCAATGAATGGGTGTGTGTGCGTATGTGTAGTGACAGTTCCCCTAATGCAGCAGTAAATGTGCCCCTCATTAACAGCTTTGTGACAGTGATGCGGGGTGACGAGAGCCTAGCTCCTGGTGGGGGATTCACACACACACACACACACACACACACACACACCCACACACACACACACACACACACACACACACACACACACACACACACACACACACGCAGTCATGTCCAGGAACTGCACACAATCTGAATGCACTATAGGTTGAGAGCAGACAATCTGTGACTTCCTGATATTTATCGGGTAAAAAGCTAAAAAATAAAATCCTGTTTATGTAAACTAATCCCATATTAATCATTCAACTAATTTGACATTAAATACTGAGTACATGGTGTGTGTGTGTGCGTGTGCATGTGTGTGTGCGTGTCTGAGTGTGTGTAAGAGAGAGATGTGAGAGAATTTGGGTCAAATGATGGTCGGGAAGCATGAAGGCACATCTGCCGCAGAAAAGCAGCTTTTTAGGCTAACACCATTAGCACAATGGTGGCTGCTGGACGAGAAATGGATTTTGAGTGAGTAGGTGTTTCTTTATGAAGTTATTAGTCATGCTCCATATGATTTGGGACAGGCTGATGTGCATGAATGTGAATGGTGTGCCAGACTCATGGTCTATGGCCAGCTCCACTGACATGCTTTTAAGGCTTCAGTAATATGACTGACTGACATTGACACACTCACCCAAACACCCGCACACACACAAAGATAGTGGTTATTGTGATCATGAAAACAGCCCAAAGAGTGAGCAGTCTATTCACACACACATGCAGAGGTCATGAGGACAATGAGGAGTGGTCATAAAGAGGTCCACCTGCCTTATGGCTGCCTCACTGAGACAGGAAACACTCTAGAGCTGAGGATGGAGGAAACACAGCAGCATGCTGATAAAGGAGGAAAGTTGCTATTCTATTCATCTAGCACAAATGAAAGACTTAATGACACTTTGATAATGTATTATTGAATCTGAGTAGGAGTGGAATTGCTTTTAGTTGCAGTAAATGTCAACCAAAGCGCTGTTTTTAAAGTGTTTTTCTGTTAAAGGGTAACCTAGCCCTGTGTTGTGTGTGCCAGGCCTGTCTGAGTGGAGCCTCTGGTTCAGCCTGCGGGGAAGACAGAGGGAAAAGGAAACCAAGGAAACAATGAGAGAGAAAAGAAAGAGATGGCTTCAGCTAAAAGGCCCTCACTGCCTGGAGGCACTCCGTGCACTTTAATGATTGCCAGCAGGGCATGCACGTGTGCATGTGTGTGTATATGTGTTACTGTGTCCTGACAAAGAACCTTTAATAAGATGAAAGTGTAAAGAGAAGGAATTATTTTAGGTCATACAAATGTCTTTTCCATTTCTTTTGTGAGTGAATGTTGAGTCTGTGTCTGAGTCATCTGCTTTCAAATGATCTATTGACACATACTGGCTGTGACACACACATACACACACACGCATACACACTCGCACATGCACACCTCAAAAGTCA
This sequence comes from Poeciliopsis gracilis, assembly GCA_911649635.1. Classification (NCBI taxonomy): domain Eukaryota; kingdom Metazoa; phylum Chordata; class Actinopteri; order Cyprinodontiformes; family Poeciliidae; genus Poeciliopsis; species Poeciliopsis gracilis. Next base: position 460,381 of record CAJVRI010001138.1, read on the forward strand.
TGATGGAAGAATTTTGTACACACACAGAGTTCTGTAGCGGCAGATTAGCAGGCCTGGCTGGCCGGGTGTCTATTGAGGTGACACACCATCACATCAGCCTGCCACAGTGCACTGTGCAAAGCAACTGTAAACCACATACAAAACATGTATGTGGAGCTACAGAGCAAATCTATACAAGGACATGTTCACACACACAGAGCGGGCGAGGTGTGAAAATCTAGGAACGTGTTGGTATTTACAAAAGCACTTCCAAGGCTCAACATAGAAGGACAAATTCAGGCGGAATCAACAAAATTCCATTAAAAGTGCATGAACAAAGGTGTGGGCATGCAAACGGCTACAGCCCGATTTGCGTGCCTGCACACACACCTAAGTGAGTATGAGTGGAGGCGACAGAGCATTCACATGAGGTCGAGCTGGTCCTGGATGTGCCAGAGTGAGCAGCTGAACGCTAGTCTGAATGCGGAGGTGTCAAACTAGCTCGGATATAGAGATAATCTGCAACACGGGCGCACCTGGGGTACACACACGCCCACACGCCCACACGCACGCACACCCACTTCTTCCAGCCCCACACACTTAAACTCACGTAGCTGTATTTTCAAAAAAGTAAGCATACATTTATACACCAAAAATTATTTTTAAAAATCCTCAACATCAATCAATCCAGGCTCTTGGACTACATGTCAGGACTACAAACATGGAGACCGAAGAGTAAAATGACTTAATGCAGACAAAACATACTATGTCTGGAGAAAGCCATGCACCTCACTCTAACATAATGTGTGGAGCTCTCTGCTGCTACATACTAGGCCACCTCCACTGTGGCCAATAGAGCAGCCCCACATGGTGATGGGCTAAACAGGGCATGAAAATCAGTGCATGCATATACTGGTGTGCTCGTCACCAGGTGTAGTAGCAGAGTACTAGCAGAGACACATGTGTCTCCTGTGCCCAGTGGGATTTGTGCATGTCCTCTGGATGCACTCTGCTCAGGCTTGTCTAGCTACAGATCCACGCTCACGGTTACTCATCTTTTTTAAAGGAGCTCCTGGGTTTGCAGTTACACGATCAAGATAACACTGATATCTGATATGTGCTAAAATGACATCAAATTGATTAGCCATACTTGTTACACCGTTTATTACACATTGAAATGTAAGAATGACTGTGGCTACCACCAATTTGGACCCAACTGGGGCCGGGTTCAACTGGTTAATGGACTTTTATTGACCTTTCAGACTGGACGTCATGCTCTTCAAAAAGCACCCCACACCCATAACAAACATCAACTCAAACTATGAGTTGTGTGAAATGTGTTACCTCCACATTTTCCCAAAAATAGACAGTTAGCCTGATATTGCTTTAATTTAGTAGATTTTACTATAAAAATAGAGTGTGTTTGTGCTGCGTGTTAGGGTGCACAAACACAGAAAGATGCAACATAAACTTGGTCAATGGTGGCAAAAGAGGAAGGAGTTTTTGTTGCAATCTGTGGGTTGACGCCTGCTCTACCCACTGGTGGTGGCCAGAAGGACCAATGGCTGCTGCAGATTTGCCAGTTGCAGATCCATGATAGGATTTATAGCCCATGAATCTCCCATTCCACAACGTCCCAAAGACCAGGTAGGCTGTGGTATTTAAATGACTTTGGAATAGTCCCCATTGTAAAAAGGACAAAATCTAGGAGGGACCCCAAACATACCATCTGTACCACACATATACCCACACCGTATGTTTACATATGAATCCATTGGTTTATTTGATTTACATGTTTAAATGACAATTACGTTCCACAGCACAGAGTTACCACCGAAAAATATTTATCTCTATTATGTACATAACAATCAACAACAGATGGCACACAACATACCAATCGTTGCTTAGACAAACTGTTCAGTCAGCTCATCATTCTGTTGTTTTACTCCAGGCCCCTAAACTACTTTAATAAATCACATTCAACACCTATATGTCTGGAAGTACAGTAAAAAAAATAAAATAACACATTATGCAGCAGTTAGTCATGCTACTGTCTAGACCTCGCAGCAGATTCATGAAGGACGGGGAGCTTCCAAACCTGCGTGAGGAGTCATAGTGTGAACACTACAGTAATGGCGACTTATTAACACTTCAAAATGAAAGATTTCAGAAACCTGACTGCTTTCTACTTCTACCTTAAATTATCCTGTGTCCTACCGAGAGACCATTATGACTACGGAACATCACACCTCCATGATTAACAAAACTGGTCGGTCCGTGACTTCAGAGATTGTCCACACTTTAATAGTGTGTATATCACAACATTGTTGCTGCTGGAATCTGTATCAAACTACAGATACTCCTCCTCTTCCTCCACCTCTCCTCTTTTACAATCCTCTCATCTTCCCTCTAAGCTAAATGATCCTTTCATTTCCTGATGACCGACAGAGGCCCTTAGGTGTCTATGCATGCGTTTCCGTGTGTGCGTGTGTGTATGTGTATGATTCCAGGGAGTGTGTGAGAAGCTCTGGAGCCACAGTTACAAGCAAAGTTCACAGTTCTGTTGATCCCTTAGAAAAACACACCTCTGAGAAAAGTCAGCACTTACTTTCATGAACGTGCATTTACAGAACATTTTTGGTAAGGTAAATATTTCACATCCCTGTAAGTCATATATTCCACATATTAAAGTCTGGTTTGAACATATTCCAGCTTGTTTCCACACCTGTGAATGCACACATACACACGCACAGACACACAAATCCGTAGAGACCTAAGTCCGGAAGATGGAGAGGAAGTTGTCTAATGGTTGCCAAACGTTTGAGTGGGCCCTGGCTAAACATGTGTTTAAAGCAGACAACATCAGCAATCACCACTTGACCTCTTCACACACACACACGGAAACACATCCATCGCTCGAGAGCTCTTCTTCACCCACACATATAACACTCACAAAGCCTGACAGCCTCCTATACACAACTTATTAGTTTATCAACCTGAAGGTGTATGTGTATCTGCAGTATGCGATTTGTGTTTTCGCATGCACACGCACACATCCGACACACACATGCACCAACAAGATAATATAATCAAGTCAGAGTGTAGCGGCTGCCGACTGCAGAATGCCCACTTCCAGATGTTGTGACGGAGAGCGACGCCACGCTTTTCCACCGGGAATTGGTCAAGGTCCTCAGGCTTCTGCGTGTGATTGTGTGTATGTGCAACCAACACACTATGAGACACGCACAGCAGTGTAGACATAAACAGACATGCTGACACGAAATGAGCAAAACTGGGCCCAGCTGGAGAATGATTCAAAGGCCAAGGGAGGAAGAGGGGAGGACGCGAGGGGAAGACAGAGAGGACAAATTGCTTTTGCTTGCATTTGAAAATGTGATGTGCGAATGAGCTGTTAAAAGAAAACAAAAGCAGAGTTATGCCTGTCATTTCCCACGACTTCCACCCCGAGTCCACCTTCCTTACTTTCCTCCTCCGCACCAATCCATCATTCACTCTCACCCTTCTTACAGTAAGTGACCTAACACCTACAGCCTCCTGGGTTGGGTTAGGCTGTGAATGAGGAGATGGGGAGGCTGCTGGCCTGTATCTTGTAAGACCAAAACTGAAAAGTCAGGATGAAATGTCAAAAACAAAAATAAATAAATAAAAAAAGCTGTTTGAAAATTTGATTAGAATAAAAAATATACATATTTTGCTCTTTGTTATCCAAGTCTGCATTCACACCAGCCTTCAATAGTTCACCATAATCAAAATCCAAAAGTAAAGTTGGTTTGGTGAGGTGTGAATGTGTAATCAAACTCTGGCATGCACCAAAAAGGTAAACTCTGGTCTGCTTACAAACCCAGGTCTCAGCTGGTTGAGGTGAACTGTGGTGCCACTGTAATGCATGTGTACACCAAGCTGACCAGAAAACTAAAGAGCAGGGGATTCTGGGTATTTAAAACCAAAACAAACATGCAAATTTAGAGCTAGCAGGAGAAATCTTTTATCAGAGACAAAAGAGAACTCCTAAACCACTAAAATCTGATAATATTGTGCTTTTGTTGACATTTTGTGAAGAAGGATTTTGCACTCCATATCTTCTTCAGAGGTTTTTGTGTTATTTCCTTCAGTAGTTCTTGGTGCAGCATCACCACAGGTGAGGGAGTGAACAGGTTTCTGAAGTTTGTTTTGCTTGACACAGTACATTGTCTCAAGCCAACCACACCAACTGCAAATGCAACAAATGCTGCAATTTTGGTCTCCAGTGGAATCCAGTCTACCGGACTATAAGTACAAAAGCACCGGAAAATGTGCCACACCACACAAAAACTTTACAAGCATGATCCAAGCTGCTTAAATGTGTCAGACTTTAATGAGAAAAATATACTCTGCTTCGAGTAGTTCTCGACTCGACATGACATCGTGATGAGACTGTTCCAAGCAGGAGAGTTATACACAGGCCAAAGGTGGTGGGAGACAGAAATGAATGGTTGGTATGAAACCAGAGACATGACAGGAGTGAAGAAGAACAGGAGTCAGCAAGGATGAGTGAGTGGTTTAAAGTTAAAGCTGAAGCAGGGCAGAGTGTGGGGTTCAAATAACAGATGGTGAACTTGATCAAGAAGTGGGAAGAAAACACGGAGCAAAGAGGAAAATAAACATGCAGGTACAAAAAGTTTCAGATTGGGACAGCATGTTTAATGTAGACATTCTTCTCAAATGTCACCCCAGAACAGGTACATGCGAGTCAATGGACCCATAAGGATACCTGTGTCCTCAAGTTAATTAAATTACTTCAATAACAACTCTATTTTAAAGTCACTCCTAAGTGTTTGTGAGGGCTGCAGAACACCAGCCACAACCTGGAGAGCAAAGACCACATAAAAGCCAACATCCTTTAATTCTCTCATGGTCCAATCTGAGCCGTTTTACAGTGACGAGGTTCAAGATGCACTCCAGACATTAATTATTCAATATTTATTTGGTGGCAAAAGTACAGGAGTGTATTTTTTGTTGAGATCTCCTCATATTTCTCTGAGACTGTGAATGGAAGCTGCTGAACTGGGACAACATGCAAGCGGCTTCATTCATGGTGTTTTGGCTTCGCAGAATAGCAGCTTGTTGCCTTCCTAAAATGCTTATGTTTTACCAAAAGTTTTTTTTTTTTTTTGTTTGTTTGCCTATTTGCCTATATAATTTTATTTATTTTTTTTGTCAAAAATAAATAAATAAAAAAAAATAAAACAGTAATTATCTTTTTTGGGGGGGCAAAAATCACTTTTGGCAAAAAATAACTTAGCCCATCATCATTTTTTCCATCTTTTCAATGAGCATTTTATTGTGGCTGTCTGCACATGTCGTCAGCACAGTGTCACAAAGCTGGGCTTTACGGGGTGGTCTGTAAGAAGACCAGATCGTCATCAGATCATAAATGACCTCACACACAGGCCTGGCTATAGAGCGGACGGTCAATCAGACTGAGAGGTATGAATTCATCCCAGCATATCTGTTAGAAAAATGATTAAAACTTAATGCATCTTTTATGCTTATTTCTTTTTGAAATTTTAACTTTAAGTCTGTTTTTGCTATTCTTGTATTTCATTTTAAGCCCTAGCTAAATACGTCAAATTAAAGTGTATTTCTTTTTTTCTTTTTAAACTAGACATCTAAAGTCTATTATCTGGCTGTTCAATAAAGTGAGCTATTTAAGCTTTTAAGGTTTAGTCACAAGGGACTGAAGGAAGTAAGATTCTGAGCTACTATAGCAATTATGGTGAAGAACATAATGTTTCTATTTTACTTGACCCAGTGGGAGCACACACGGATTAAACGTGAGTGGTCTGAACATTGAATGAATGTGTACGTTTCCCAGTTTGTGTGAAGGCTCCCCCCAATTACCCACCTTCCTCAGTGTAACCAGCACTACCTAACACAGAGTTCCACGTTTTAGAGAGGGCTCTCCAAATACCAGCCGCACGGCCAAGAAGGAAGCTCAAGTCAGGAGAAAAAGAGTAAGCTATGCCAGCAGCTGCCCGAAGACTAGAGATGGAAAGAATTTCTCTCTCTCCATCACCCACCTACACTCCCCCTTCTCCCTAAAGAGGTTAAGAGCAGACGAATAATCACTCGTTTGCAGGCCAAAAAAGTGAGGGAGCTGAGTGTGCTGCATAAACATTTTCCCGGATGTAATTTTCTCCGCCGGTCTTTTGGCTTTTCCCAGTAGGACAAAGCCCAATGCCCAGGAGGAAATCGTTTAGGCTCCATAAGTGCCAAATTGTATCCTGGTTTTCCAAAGTTTTCCTGCCTGTTCTGGCTCAGGGCTTTTCCTGTGGTAAGAATGTGTCATGTGTAGCAAGCATGTAGGCATGAATGGAAGTCTGCTACAAACATCGCAGCCAGGCTTTCAATGAGGAGGATCATGGCTCTTGTAATAAAGCATCAGAGGGGAAAAATATAAGAAACACAGCAGAAAATAAATAATTATTACGATGAAGGAAAACAAAGCAGTGTGCTGAGAGTGTTCTCTTTCTATGTGCAGCACAAAAACAGACGTCATCTTGCCATGTGAAGGAATCATCAGGTAATGACTCATCAGGTAATGACATAACTGTCATTAATTTACATACTCCTGATTTTATAGCGAAGAAATTAAACACCCAACTGTTGGTTTCAGTTACATTTGTGTTCCACCAAATTTACCAAATTTATCATTTCTGTGTACAACATTCCCTCATGAGAAAAAAAGATATTAACCTTGAATTTAGCACTAATTAGTCTCTCCAATGTTTCACGATTCCTCCATTATGGGAATTCATGCAAATAAACAGATTCCTACATTTTTAGCACTAATGCTTACATGTAGTTATTGTCAATGTTCCGCAAAAATGTCCAACGTTTCATTTGCAGGTAAACTGTTAACCTTATTACTTTATATTTATTAAATTGTTGTGTAGGAGAGGACAAGGCCAAACTCGGCAAGATCTAAACCCAAACTGCATCAGGTCTTGCTTAGTATCTACAGAAATCCTTTCAGAAACCTTCCACAGAACTGTGTACAAGCTGATTGAAACATTTTTGTAAATACTCTGTCTTCAAAAAATTGCAATAATAAATGAAGGAGAGATTAAAAGACTACACACAGAAGGTAGAAGAACAAAGGGAGACATACAAGCAGACCAACAAATACACACTTGAGTTCAGCCCACTGGTTGAGGAATTTCTGTGAGCCCCAAGGAGGAGACAAGGACAGACAGAACACAATTAGCAGCAGCTTGTCACAACTTGGGACCTTGAAGTCTGCATCTAGATTAGTGTGTCTGAGAGAGTGTGTGTGTGACTTTGTGTATGAATGCTTAGAGTGTGTGACACTTGCCCTTGCATGCAGCTCATTTATTGGATTAGAACAAAACTGACCAGTGGGGATCTGGCTGGCCGGCGCCAGGGCCTGCTCTGAGGCTCCACAGCCTAGTTAGCTGTGATGCTGAGCTAACCTCCCACTCCTCATGCCTCAGGGGGCAAGCGCCACAGCCACAGGGGGGAAAGGGTGCTTGTTACTGAAGCCAACATGCTATGTCAATAGGCCTCTCCTTAGGAGGAGGAGGTGGGAGGCAACAACGACTAATTACAAGGGAAAGCCCCAATTAGAAAAGGAGGAAGAGAAGGACTGGGGATGTACTGGAGGGAAAGGATGGAAACTCTGCAGTGGAGCCCAGGCGTGGAAATGCCAAGACTGGCTGCCAGTGACAACATCTCCATCACAGTCACACACACGCAAAACAGACCAGGCGCTTTTTAAATGACCTCCTGTATCCTTTTCTTGTTTCCTCTAAGGAATAATTGCATTAACTGTGTGACACTAGTGTCTGACAGTGTCATAGGACACACAAAGAAACAAATATGCAAACACAAAGAATCTGAATCTGCAATGAATGAAACATTTACTTAAAAGATACCAAAGTCCCAGTCACAATTTTAGAACTGTTAGTGTCAATGGCTAGTAACAGAATCAAGTAGTTCATTAAAAATACAGTTGCATCTCAAAATGGGTTGGATTTAACTGGCCGCAAACGCAAAGATACAGTCTCAAAGCTGGCCATTTGAGGATGAATAAGGGATTTCAATGAATGCAGAGAAGAAACAGAAACGTAAAAAGCTTTTCAAGACATTTCAGTCTGTACTTCACACCACAGAGGTCCGATCGTACGAGATCGAATGTCTGCTGGAAATATCCATGGTGATGGTACATTTCTACCACAGCACAGTAAACTGCTCAGCAGAAAACAGAGTTGACATTGAACTCTTTCATATGTGACACCAAACTGAATAATATGCATCAGCCATACCTTAATAACAAAATATGTTTTTTATTAGGGCATCCACCAGGATCCTGAGAAGTAACAGGGTTAGGTGACCTAAATCTGGCTCATCAAACTTGCTAATATCCATTCTGATAGGTAACAATTATGCTCAGCATTGAAATCTCAACTGTCCATGGACAGTACGTGCAGAGTCTGTACGGCTCACAGAATATACACAGTACACTGGAGAAAAAGATTTTAGACTTCCAGTGATTGGCCATTAGGCGGCTAAAGAGGAAAACCTTCAACAGATAACAGGAAGGCTCAAACAACTACAGTACAATCCAAATTGTGCTAAGCATGCCAATTGCTTAGGATGCAGTAGCCAGTTTAAAATATGAGGTGTGTAATCATTTTGTCCATTTTAAAATAACACAAAGAACCTGTTGTACATAGTAGCATGAACAACTATGGCTATGGCCACCCATCATTTATTGGTCAAAAGCCAGCTTTAGCAGTAATGGACTTAAAAAAAAGAATAACTATGGTGCATTTGTTTTTCATTCATTTGAAGCTGAATGAAAAACATCTTCATTCAACTTCTGTTTGATTGAAGGGCCTGGTTAAGATCTGTCTATTACAGCCTGATGCATAGAACATAACAATATGACTCTTAGGATCATAACTTCGCATCAAGTTTCACTGAAGGGCTTAAAGCAAATTTGACATTTTCTCCTCATCCCTTATGATAATTCACAAGTTCAGAGGATACAGAGTAAACAGAAATACATCAAGGGGGATTTAAACTCCCAGTGTAAACAGACATGTATACAACCAACCAGATGATATCATTTTGCATGGTTGACCAGCTCACCCATTCATACATTACCACTCATTAGAAACACATGTTAGATATGTCAGTGTGTGTTCGTATGCAGCGAGCGGTCTCGAAAGGTGTCACGCTTCTGAAAACATTTCCGGCTTCATCTAGTTCCGCTTTTGCATTTCAGGTCAATCAGAATCGCTGCGTACGCACACAAACACAAAATCCACAGGACATACACTGGAGTCAAGCTTCAGCAGAACTTCTCATTGTGTTCTATGTAACTTAAACTATTCTTTATGTTGTGCTTCTCAGCATCTTGCTCCAGTTATATTAGAGTTTCATTTAGATCATAATACAGAAATTCAAATGTCTATTGGATTGACCTCCAGCTAGAACCAAGATTAGTGAACATACAAGATTCTGTATATCAGTCTATTGTGTAATCCAGTCCTCGAGAGCTACCATCCTGCAACTTTTAGAAGCATCCTTACTGCAACAGACCAGGATCAGCTCTGAACACGCCTGGTAACTAACCATTCATTTGAGTTAGGCGTGTTAGAGCAGGGAAGCATCTGAATGTTGCAGATTGGTAGCTCTCTGGACTTGCGCACCCATGATGTAATGCATGAGAAAACATGTGCAATGTTATGGAAATGACAAACACAACAACCCTCTTACAGAAAGCTGAAAGGCTAACTAAGACATGCGATGTGGACAAAACACTACATTCCTAAAAATGTCCACACCCCTTCAAAATAATTACACTGAAAAGATCCAATCACTTCCATTGTCCCAGGTGTGTACAACCCAGGTGGAAGGCATGGAGACTACTTCTGCAAACATTTGGGAAAGGATGGGCCACTAAGTTATTTCACCATGATAGGATCCAGTATACTCAGTCTAGAAATGTCTAAATGATCCACAGCTTTCTGTTGGTGGTATTACAGCAAAGAAAAGTGAACTGGAAGAAAAGAAACTCAACCACAAAGCGGTAGGCCACATTGAGATCCCAGAGGGAGGTCAGTGGCTGAGGTGCAAAGTGCAAAGAGGTCACCATCTTCAATAACTAGACACTGCCAGGCCTCATGTGGCCTTCAGATGGGTTCAAAAACAACATGTAGAGGAATTTAAGGAGCAGGTTACTAAGGCCCAGCAAATCATTGCACTTGGATATCACTATGGTGGAGGATGGCTTTTTGGGGGATTTGGGCTACTCGAGTAACGGCATTAATTATTATATTTATATGCTTTTGCATATTTATGTCTATACAAAAAAGATGGAAGATGGAATGAATTAGGAAAAGAGACATAAGATGAGTCAAAAAATGCATAAATTACAAAGGAGGAAGAAGATGTGAGAGCATAATGATATCAACAAGAAGAGACACAGCAGACTAGCTGGGAATGCTCAGGTCCCCAGCTATTGTAATATTGTCATTCCACATAGATGCTGCAGATTTTCTATAGATTTGTTGTGGCGAGTGCACACAGAACAGGTGAAGCTGCTTCACCTGTTGGAGAAGAACCTTCAAAACCAGAGACTGAGATGAGAAAAGGTAAAGGAGGTGAAAGAGAAGGCTGGTTCTGTTCTCACTGCTCTGAAGATTTCTGTACACACAAGGATTCATCATAAAATGAAAAAAATACTAACAACCCTCAGCATCCTCTTCATCAAGCAGTTATAGAGAGTGTCTTCAGTCAGTGGGTTCTTTAGAATGGCTACAATAAAGACCACTACTGTGGGCAAGAAGTAGCTCCTTCTCCAGCTTTTTCTGTCAGATTAATAAAGTATTTATGAATTAAATTAAATTTAAATAGAACTGAATGATATGGCAGTGGGCAAAGAAAAAAAAGTGGATGAGCTCAAATGTACCTGCTCCGTCTAACACATACAACACAATACAAGACATTTTTATTTATAAAGCACACACACATGCACCTTTTGTCTGAACACTCTTGACAATTTGGAGCAACAGCAAGAAAAGGACAAAGAAGAGCAGTTTTGTCCAACTGTCACTTCACTTTTTCAATGAGCTTCAGCAAAAGATGCCCAGTTCTGCAAGCACAGCATGGTAATGTGTGCCAGTCCTGCCAGTAAAGCTGCATATCAGCGAGGCTCTGCCAGTCTCTGCACACATGTTTGAGACAAATGTGTGTGCTTCCTGTCTGAACCTCTCAGCGTCTTCTTCTCTACTTAATTCCCTGCAGATAATGGTCACTTTGCAGACCCATTCACCCATTCTTACAGGTCACCTCATTCTTATAGGCCACCTCAATTTTTCCATTTAATTGTCATCCTCAAAATGACATGCAGAATTACAATATTGTACTAGACTATACTAGACTATATGTATAGTTATAGATATATTAGATTTGCAACAAATATTTATATATTTTTATAAAAAGTTAAAATTATTTTTATCTGTAGATACTTGCAAATATTGTTAGAAACACTGTGATTCCATGGCAACAATGTAGAGATTACACCTTTTTTTTCTAACCTTATTTGCACGATCTTAAATCACAGAGACGAAGAAAAAGGCTGACACAGTGAATATGTCCTGATCTATCCAGAAACATTTGCAACAACACTTTGACAACACAGACACAAGCACAAAAGGCAGACTGGACGTTTGGGAGGAATTCCCAAGCGGACATTTCTCACGTTCCTGCAGTGATTGGAAACACACTCCGGTAAAATAGCGGCAGAACATAATTTCCAGGTGAGGAGAGAAAGGCTGTAACCTCTTCCCCTCTTCCTCTAACTACTCCTGCCTTGGCGCAAACAATATCCTCCTTGATATTATCCACCACCACACACACGCACGCACGCACGCACGCACGCACGCACGCACGCACGCACGCACGCACACACACACACACACACACACACACACACACACACACACACACACACACACATATATAACCAACACCTGTTGTCACCTGCAGGACGTTAGTCTTTTGCTGGGTACCATCAATACACAATGGCTGCCTCTGTGGGCCAGCAGGAGCAGGTGAGTAGATAGTATCAACATAAATGCACTGGGGCTTTTGCGAGCGCACACACAAGCATGCATACATACATACATACACACACACACACACACACACACACCTGCTGAGGAAATGAGACTGCTGCAGTACACCTCCACCTGAGGTGACACCAAGGAAGGCAATGAAAGTCTGAGGTCATTTGGAAGCCAGCAGGAGAGCAGTTTTTTGGCTCAAATTTAGTTGGCTGAGTGAGCAAAGGAAAAGAAACCTATAGAAAAACTGAAATTTCTTCACAAGACATTTGACGGAGACAAAAATTTTAATCCTATGAATAAAAAGAAAGCATTAGATACTTTTATTAACTTAAGGGTGATTTAGGAGTTCTAGATTCACTGTGTTGCTTGGTAGACAATCTGAGAATTTTTAAATTAGACATAAAATCTAAAAGTAATAAAGATTTCAGAGGATTTTCAAATGTCCCTACATAGAAACCCATTCACTGGATTCTCCCTCAGAGCCTGATCTGCTGGCTGTGTTGTTTGCTCATTGACAGCTTAAGTTTGTAGCTAATGAGTGAAATAGCAGAGAGCAACCACACACAATTTATTACACTGTCCCTCTGCATCAGGACACCTTCAAAGTGTTATGTTTAATTGTTCTTGGAGATGTTCCCACATCAGTGGGGAAAGTTTGTTTTGTTTGCACAAAGCTCTTCAGAGATAAGTATTTCAGCAATCTCAGCCAGTAGGTTTGATTCCAGCTTCTTCCTGCCCAAATTGACTACTGATGTAGAAATGTGTGGTTGAATTGGCAAATGTGACTGTACTGTAAAGTGCATTGAGTGGCCAAAATGATTGGAAAAGTGCTGAATAAGTTCATAAAACTATAAAAAAGGGCTGAATGTGGCAGAGAGGAACAAACTGTGACCTGTAGACCATATCTCTTTAAGAGGTCATACTAAGAAATTCAGACTGAAACATTGTAGTTCCACTTTATACAACCCACGACTTAATCATTTAAATGGGAAAAGGAAGGAATTAAAAGCTTGATATGTCCACTTTGACCTAACATGGAGGTACTTGGAAAGTAGTTGGAAGGCAAAGTTCCTGCTGAAACCCAGACAGAGATGAGAAGGGAGGGATGGAAAGTAAAGATCAGTTAGCAGCTGGTTTTGGCTCCACGCCAACTGTGATACGTGTGGTTTTTCCAGAAAAGGAGATATCATAAATATAACTTCCAAACAGAAAAAAAACTCCATGTTTTTCTTCATCTAACACATCAGGGAACCTCGGAGTTTGGAGCCTGTAAAAAGCAGCACACACTGAGAAACAGAGGGCAGGGTGTGCGCGTGTGTGAGTGAGTAGAGACTGTCTGAACATCTGTGACATGACTCTGAAGCTCAGAGAGCCTTATGCATATGATGTTGAGTGCATCCTCCTCTTCTGTTCTGCATTCATTTTTTACCACACTTGCCAGCAACGCTCATCCACGCCATAATTATCCCTCAGCATGAAACTGTGCCTGGTTGGAAGAGAGAGCACCTCACCACATCAGATGCGGTGCGATGCATTAGGTGTTTCTGATGCTTAGGTGTAAAAAATCCCATTAGAGCAAACGGGACGCGAGATCAATACCTTACGGGATCCAGAGTGTCGGCGTGTGTATGTGTGTGTGTGAACGTCTGAGTATGGAAGAGCTTTAACACCTCTCAGAGGTGGATTTGTGCGCGACAGCATGGAGACACTGTCAGGGAAGGTTACTGTCAGAGAGAGAAGGCAAGAGGGATGTAGAGAGGGAGAGCTGGAAAGAAGGGAAGAGAAACGGGAACAGATGGAAGGCAGAGAAAGTGAAAAAGAAAGATGTATCACTCTTGATGACAATCTATTGTGTTTGTCCCAACTGATATCAGATAGAGTTCAGAAAATGTGAAAGTTCCAGACATTTAACTTTGCTCTGTAGAAAGGTTCCAATCAACTGTGTAAGAACATATTCTCTGTGGAACAGCTGTCATCTGCAGCTCCACCTCCAGCCTCTCTCTACTGTGTAGAAATATTTTTACTCGTATCTTCGTTCTGCACAACATTCAGAAAGGCAGTTTGTTATTTAGGATGGGCACCGATTTTCAAAGCTTTAAATATGACTTCCAACATACAACAATGGGCTGTTCAAACTAAAATTCTTTTTTTCATTTCAACTTGCTGGGTTTGTTTCTGTCAGACTGTAATGCATTGATATTTTTGCCAGTTAAAAATATAAAAGTCTCCTGGAACGTATCAGAGTATTAGTCTATTACTGTAGACTGCTGGAGTAGCTCTGTTGTAGTAGCTCTGTTGTGTTAGCTCTGTTGTGTTATTTTTCTGGACATTGTTTATTGGAGGCATTGCTTTATTTGGGCAATTATTCTGTCTGATTTTTTTTGTTTTTATAAAGTCAGGGTAGAATGATTTTTCTGATTTTATTTTATTTTGAAACAGTACAAAATAAAATCCCAATTTGTTGCAACAAGGTGGGATTTTTTTATTTCATTTTTTAAATTGTTGTTGTTTTCTTAGATTAACATCTCAAAAGCTCAGATTATACCTTAACTATGCCAGGGGAGTAGAGAAGGCTTTATGGATTCAGAGGAGGACCAGTGAGCTGTCAGAGAAGAAGGACGTTAAATTCATCTCTTCCACTGATCATATTGAATAGTTTGTTTGTTTTTTTACTTTAATTGTATTTATTTTTTATCAGTATGTACAGCACTTTAGCGTTTTGACAAATTTTCTTTTTTAAAATGTGCTTTATCAAAAAAAACTGAATTTGCTTCAGATTTGTAAGGTTGTCTGTCATTAAGGAAAATGTGACAAATGATCACATGTAACCACATTTTAACAACATACAGCTTGCTGTTGTACTGAAATAGTACAGAATAAAATAAAAATAAGAATAATAGCTAGACCTTATTTTTAATGAGTAGAAACGCCATTCTCTACTAGTCGTCAAGTCCAACTTTAAAATTCAAAAACAGAAATTCTCTGACCGTAAGAAATCAGGACTTATCTCAGTTACATGTTTTCGTATCATTCTGATGGGAGGAATTGATTTTTTCAGACCTGCATGCTCATGCGAGCCTGAACAGCTCAGCCTTCATATTGCTTGTGCCGATAGGAGTGTGTGTGAGGTCAATGTTCAATGAAAGTCATGGTGAACTCTAACAGACGGACGGATGGGCATCTTGGCAATGTGCCTACCATAAATTGAGGTCACAGTAATGAAAGGGTGGCATTAATGGAGAACCCTCCCTCTTTTATTGGGGCAAACTACGGCTCTGTAACAAGTGAGCACGGAGACCGTCAGTCTATAAGGTGTTTCCTCAATCATCTAAAATGTTCAGTCCAAAAGAGAAGCTAAACACACTTAGCTTTATTTTCATGTAAAAGTAATTATTCTACAATGTAAAAAAATATGAACCAAATGGCACGATAAGACACACCAACATATCTTCTCTCACTTTCACTGAAATGAACACACACACACGACAGTGGGTAGAATGCTGGAGAATGCATGGCAGATGCCTGACACATTGGTGTCCGTTCAGTCACTATAAAGAGCAGCTGCTCAGTCTTGACTGCCCTCTGGCTCTGTTAACACACACACACTCATACACACGCCCACACACATGGTCACATGGATGCACAGACACACATGCATTCTCTGTGCAGCACTAATGCTGGAGGGCGTTCCATCTCTTGCAGATTAAAAGTGATCCAACACACACGCACGCACGCACACACACACACGCACGCACGCAGGCACACACACACACACACACACACACGCAAAGAGAGATGAGAGCAACACTAAGACCTGATCAGCATCCCTTCATAACAATCCATGTCACACCCTGATCAGGCAGGCCTTTCCAGCATTGATGACTACATGAGGCTAAAGCGCTCCCAACTCAAATAAAATCTCTGACATATTATTCAAAACGGCTGTCAATTCTTTTTGTTCTTTGAGTGGTACTTTAATGATTTACTTGTGCTCATAAAAGTCGCAAATTAAAAGATAAAATCTTGCTTTGATTAATGGGGGCTAATGTCTATTTTCACTCAGTTCAGTTCAAATCAGTCACACAGCACCAAACAGCCTAGTCAATGTCTTGTAGGTACAATAGCTGATGGTTTGACTGGATTCTGCCCAGGCTTATTAGCAGGTACTGCATGCAGCTGGTCAGCGTTTAAACATGCAGCAGGAAAAGACAGCAACACACTGAGACATTTTGAAAGGATTTCAATCTTCTCAGATCAAATATATGTCAATAACTCATGTCACTCTGTCTCTTTTGATTCCTGATCAGTCCATTTGCTCTCCAAACATAAACAAACTGACTGTGCCAGGATTCTCTTGGAAGTGGACCGAACCTATTTTTTTTCTGCAGATCGTAGGCAACAAAGAAGTCGGCTATTCAAGGAAACAAATTAAGCACCAAGAAGCTCTGACAAGACAGCAGCTTGAGAAATAAACATTAAGCTAATCAGTTGGATGTCAAATTCCCTTTCACAGCAAAGCTTTTCTTTAATTGGTCTTTCAAAATACTTCTATCAGATCATTTTTCCCTCCTTTTCCTGTTCCTGATAACAGTTCAGCGTCTCCTGTAGCCTAATTGCTGGTGATGACAAAAACAAAAAGGAGCGCAGATGACTGGCTGTTTTGTCCTGTCACCAGCCAGCAGGTCACAAAGCACACCCTGAGGTGATGGACAGGATGGATAGGGTTTGGGGGGCTGGGAGCAGGGTGACAAAGGTGTCTACTGTTGGAGGAGGGGTTCCCAGGAAATGAGGGTATTTGTATTTAAGGAAGAGATCAGATGGCATGGCATCTTCTGGCCTATATGCTCACTGCTGTCAGTGTGACTGGAACAGGACAAAAATACAAGGGCCCTTTATGGGGCTGGAAGGTAATTGTGGGGTATAGGTTACTGGTGTATGTGTGTGTGTTTGTGTGTGTATAAGTAAAAGAAAAAATGAGTTGAATACGTATGCACAGGTGCCTCATCATTTACATGACTGCTCAGGTTCGGAGGGAAGGTAAGAAGTAGGATGCAATGATTCCAGGAAAAATGTGCATTATGGTAAGTGTGTGTGAGAGTGTGTGTGTGTGTTATAAGGCTTAACAACCATCTATTCTAGTCTTTTTGTGGGACCACTAACGGTTCTATGGTTCTTTTGGCTGCTCTCTCTCTGAGAACAATAAGAGATGGGAAAACCCCTTCTCGCCTCAGGGTGGTGCCGTCAGTGGTAAGGAGGTGGTGGGTCACCAGGACAAGGGGGCACTTTGTTACTGATGCTAACAGGTGCAGGCATGCACACACTGATAGAAAAGAATGGCCATAAGATATGACCACTGGTGCCGACTACTGTTCACTGACTTCTAATTAAGTACAACTTGAAACCCACCATGCCAGTTCACTGGCAAACCAGCGACATGAATACATTTTAATAACACTTTAATACGTATTTTACTGGAAATACCTTTTGAGTAACTTCACACCATTTCTATGTAATGCCATTTAAAAGGGATAGCAGCAACAGGATGCAGCTAATCAGATGTGATATTTATCAAATGTGACAACTTCTTGCCAATCTTCACAGGATTGCACAACATAGCTTAGCAACACACCAATAGCTCCCACTCAGGTTCCACAGGCCTCAATAGGTCAAATGCTAAAGTTCATAACAAGATCAGGAAGAGTCTGAACAAATACACCTTGCTTCAAAGGGTTGGAAGAAGCCGATTCTCTCTAAGCAGCAGCACTGTTTAGTTTCTATTCGTCAGAATAATGACAGCAATGTAGAGATGTTTGCAGAAATTAAAGCACAATTTGTCAGTAAAGCATGGAAATGGAGGGGTGGTGATCTGGGCTTGTTTTTACAGAGGATCTAAACACCTTACAGTGATCTAGTCTGCCATGAACCCCTTGGGAATCCCATCATATTGTTAATGGGAGGCCATCTGGAAAGCAGTTGCTGGGCTGAAATGAAGTCATCACCATGGCAATAATTCCAGACACAGTAAGAATAATGACCAGATTTATGTAGAGTTGTGCAAAGACAAATATCTGCAAATTTCAATGAAATGAAAAAAAAACAAAACTAACAAAAAAACACGAACATTGGAAACAGGAAAGTGGGTCCAACCTTCTCACAATTCAGCATCGGATGATTTACCTATTTTTCTGTGGGACATAACTCCAAATCCAAATATTCACCAGTTGTTTTGCAACAAAACTAAATATTGTCTTCCATCATACTCTCAGGATCATAACATTAAGACAGTGCTGAACATGGAATTTTTTCAGTGTAACAATATATCATCACATCTGAGTGTGATGATATATTGTGAATGAGAAGCCGATGCCAGTGGCTGACACTGAGGAACTCAAGCACAGTGCTGGGAAGTGAGCAGTGATGTGTGTGTGTGGGGGGGGTGAAGCTAATGGCTGTTAGCTGCTGATCACACACCAATCAGCTGGCTGCTTCATAGGATGTTGCTAATGGACTGACACTCACTAGACCCATTGCTCCAGGGAGAACATACAGCATGAACATACATGTGTCTACATATGCAGAGGACATTCATAACATACCTGCATTAGCTTCTTAAGTGGAGCCATGTTTATGTAAAATTTCCAACATTTAGATTAAAAACTAGATCTGTTTTGCTTAGGGAAGAGTATATTTACAATATGTCAAACCCTGATGAGCAAACACACATAAACAACCAAACCCAGCACTGAGGTCCAGTAGTCCTCTGAAGTGTCCTGAGAGTTGTGAGATAAGCTGGCTTCATCTCGTCCCGCCTGCTCTGCTCTGATGCCAGCTAACACACTATCACTGATTCATCCTCACAGATAACTCGCACACACTCCCGTACACTTGCAGATGGAGCCAAACAGCGATGAAGAAACGCAATGACAAAGAAACAAACACGGATTGCACAAAGCAACAACAACAAAAACAATAACAAAATGGCTGACGCTTCAGACAGGGGATTTTATGTCGTCATGGCTGGGTGTCTTACAGAGTCAAAACACAACACCAGCAGTGAGAAGGTGGGATTTAAATGTGCGTGCATACACACAAGCAGAGGAATAAGATTAAATACTCTTTCATTCAGCCTCGCTGTGTTATCTCTCCTTTGGGTCTGTCTCCTTTTCTTTCCATCCTTGATATGAAGAGCCAGGCCATAGAATGTCCCTGTGTAGTCTAGCTTTGATTGAAGTTGCCTCTAAACACGCACAGACACACAATCACACACCCCACAGCAAGACTTAGTGGCTAGAGATGGTGGGCATAGATAGCAGCTTTACACTGATCCGGTTTATTGCGGCCAGGGGAAGGTAACACTGTGGCATTGATGATCCTCCTGCACACTACATAAGGAAAGAGATGCTGAGTCAACAACGTCAGGACTGAAAGGTCTGCACAGCTCAGTCTGAGTGAGTGTGTGTGTCTCATACAGACGGCATCCCATCACCTCGGGGAAGGCAGAGATAAGCGTAGTGTATGGGCTGAGATAAGATGGGAACAGACACTGGGGAGACTGACTGACTGTAAGTGAGTCACTGTGCGGAGGACAGTAGGGTTGTAGCTTCTCACACAAACAAATCAGAGTCTGCCAGAGACTTTGAAATCTCCAGATGTGCTTAACATACATGACAGTATGGACACGCCAGTGTACTCTGAAGCAGAGATCAAGTTCTTATTGTAAGGAATAATATTTTAAACCAGTTATGAAATGCCAAATCTGAATACTACATCATCACTGTGATCCGGACAGATTTGGGTTGTATTTAATTGGATCTAAATCCAACTATGAGGCTGGATGGTGAAGTAGTAAACTGGATTGGTATGAATTCAATTAGGGACAAATTCGATTCAATCTAACTGTATGGTGCCCTGTGTGTGTCTTGAGACGACATGAATTGTCACTAAATGAATAAACAACACACACACTGCTGTTCATAAATCTGCAGAGAAGCTGCGTTGCTGAGAATCATGTAGTAAAGAGGACTAGCTGATTAAAAGTTTAATCCCGACCTCATTACCTTTAAACATTGGATTTACTTGGGAAGAGGAAATATTGATCTCCAACCATTAGATGTAGAGTGTCATTTCTTTCAAATTTCAGATTTTTGCATAAATATAGATATGTTTATATTTTTAAAAAATACAACTGTTGTTTTCACCCATATTTAAGTGTATTTTATTTAGCTTTTGGGTTAAGGAGCAGCACCAGATGTATTTTATTGTATCTTTCTTAATAAGCTAATGCATTTTTAAAGTCTAGGTTTGGTATTAAACACATTTTGTAAGGGTAAAAATGTCGCTATTGACAAATAGATTGCTGCTTTTGATCAAAGCCATGCTGTCCTGTACTAGTAAATTAAACTTTGACGAGTTGACATGATACTAAAGTTCTAAATAGAACCAAATAGTAATGGAGTTGAACAACATTTCTCCATAGAGGCTGTAACTCTGCAGATAGCATCACCTAAACACACTGTGTGCTAAGGCTAAAGTTTAGCAATGTGCGCAAAGATGTTCTAGAGCTAATACAGAGCTGAATATCAGTGATCCCCTCTTAATGGAATCCAATTAGCCAGTATGTGATTGGAAGAGCTGGAGCTGCAACAAGCATTAATGCAAACTGCTGCCGGTATGCCACACACAGGCAGCTTCTTCAAGGGGTGAGACAAAAGAGATGTGTGGTGTGATAAGAGACGGCGCCATGGCAGAGGCAGGACACAACACAGAAGCCTCCCTTCACACAGTCTCACACACATTTACACACACGCGCGCACAGCGATAAGCATCACCTCCATTCCTCGGCCTGCCTCTGTCACTGACTGGAGACAGAAACACCACAGATATGATTCTCAGAGGATGAAATGAGGCACATGGAGGTGGAAGAATAACAGTAAAGCTGGCTTAAGACCTGGAAGGGCCACAGTGACAGGTGGCTGTGGCAAAAATGTATTCTCCTTCTCAAAAGTTCACGTTTAGCATTTCCAGTGAGGCCTTAAATCTGCTGTCATCAGTCTTCTGAGAAGATTCTGATCTCAAATAAATCTGCCACAAACATTGCCAGCTTTTGAAAGACAGGCAGTGGTGCAGGACAAAAACACTATCTGACATCCAACTATTTGTGACACAGGCTCTCAGTATTTTTGACACCTGGGGGAAGAAACTAGTAGTAGCTCTGGGTCAGCATGAGGCCAATCAGATGAGAGAAGCATCTGTGACAAGACAGCAGATAAAAGCACAGACGCCACAGGCACACCTCTGTCACCCTGACACACCAGACAACAGGTCACAATGTCACGCAATAGGTGATAATTCCTTTTCCACTAAATAGTGATCATTGTGCATACACATGAAGCACACACTTTGTCAAGTTAAGCATTACACTTGATCATCTTCCAATTAGACTGCATTTATTTTTTCACATTAAAGGTAATGACAGAGTAAAAAAACCCCATCTCAATTAAATACAAAATGAAAATATGAGAAGGTGTGAAACTCAAAAGCTAATGATAAAGTAAACTAAATACAGGAACTAAAACATGGCTGATGCATATCTGGTACCTGCACTGTCTCCTGACACAGATTCTGGCCTTCAAGTGAATTTTCTTCATAACTCTGGTATGACAGGACATTGGTAGGAAAATATTAGCTTGAATTCCTCATTGTGGGTGATACAATCTCAAAAGAAGGTTTTGGTGTTCACAAAACAAGACTTGGCTCAATTCCAGTAGCACGCAGAGGAATCGTCTGGTTCTTCTAAAGGAAAAAGACCTTCAGAGTAAGAGAGGTATTTAAACATGAAGTCAGAGGAAATGCAAACGCTTTAATATGACACTGTACTTTCTATGGAGGCACGCTGGCTTTCATTCTGCTGCTACAGCCGGCAGATATTTGCTCATTTTGTTTCTTCCACAATTCACAGAAACTATGCTTGTCTTGGACTTGACTGGTTCTGGTCAAAGATGGGTTGTTTGAGAGCCCGCCTTGGATTTGACTTGTCCAACTGATGAAGGGAGGAACTGACCAGGAGGAGACTTTAGTAGATACCATGGAGGCTGTGCAAACTACAACAAAGCTGTTCTGCTTTGTTGCTTTCACCTTCTACCTGTCATCAGCCATGTTAAACAATTGTGAGATAAGAGATAAGAGTCTGCATTCTATAGAGAGTTGTGTTTGCAGTTAGCAATGCTAAGTGAACTAATTGCTAATTCAAAAGGTTAACATCAACCCTTATAATTTTGCTTTTGCTTTAAATGATTGAAAAATCCTGTTTTTCAGTAAACTGTACCGATGCATGGTCTGATATCATGTCTGATTTTAATATACATAATTATTGAACAAACATATAATCGGGGCTGAACAAATGATTCAGCCCTGAGCAGTTCTTAAAGAGAAATCCGGATGGAAATATATCACAAAATTCAGATTGCTGTATATCTTCATTTTTTATAAGAATAGTCATTTCTCCATAAGAGTAGTCATTTTCTATCGAGTGTTGCGTAATAATATGACTACAATGTCTTTTTAGCTTTCCGTATAGACCCGTTGCACGTTGTTTACATCTGTACTTTTCTGCATGTGCACAACGGTGGAGAGCAAAAAAAACTATTCTTTTACACGGCATCCAGAGCTGCGCTGTGCTGAAATGAAACCTGGAGATGTGAGTATTATTAACTTGGTACAGTGTCCCACACCAAAGGAGAAAATAATGCAGAAAAAATGTTGAACTCAAAATCACTCGTATTCTTCTTTTTTCTCACTCTTTTTTATTTGGTTTAGTTACACAAACGTGTTACTATAGCAACTGACTGATGACAACCACGCCACAAAACATAAACACCAAAAAACACGGAAACAGAACATTCACCGTTAGATTATTATGTTTTTCGGCTTGATGTTCAATTTGCAATTGATCACTATGTGAAATGATCTAATTTAAACACCTGCTCAACTGATGACATATCAGAGTTGGTATAGGTCACCTTTTTCATCAACTGCAGGAAAAGCTTTGAAGTCAACATCACAGCTACAAGTTAAGGTTGTCAAAGTCAGGCTAAAATAACTGACCTACACCCTGTCTGACTACTTTTTTAAAAATTAAAACATTTTCCTGATTTTGTTATGTAATAGTCGTAGTAGATAACTAATAGCAAAGCACAGCCTCTCTTTTACTTTTGTATATATATTTGTATATATCATTTCCCTGAGTTTCTGTCCATCTGTCCGTCTGTCTGTCCGTCCGTCTAATGCATACATACGTTAGATCTATTTATCGCGTTAACAATTTGAGAGCTAAATCTTTCGGTAGTCATTGTCACCAGCAGTCTTTTGCCCTCCAGCAGGAAGCTGGGGGCAGATCTTGTGTGTGTGACGTCACGCAGCAAACAGGTCTAGCTATAATGACATTTGCTGTGTAGTTCATTGACATATATAGAACCTTTGCATGTTGTCAAAATGTTGCCTTTTAACTTAGAAAATACTTTGCTAATCAATTTCCTGTGCATACAAATATGTAAAACAGTGAGTAAGAAAGGAATTACATCACGAGATTTGTGTTATTTTGGCTCCTTAAATCTAAAGATTTCTAAGTCACGTTTTGTTCCAGTCATAAATTGGTCATCTAAAAGGTTTTATGATCAGCTTAGGTAAATAGCAAGCAGTGTGATCACAATGACAAAATGCATCTTTGGAGGAGTCACAGAGGTTGATCGATCAAGTGCTGTGGAGCTTATTGTGTGGAAGTTATACAAAAGGAGGAAAGATTTTCATCATCTATACCTACAATCAGTGGCAAAGATGATCGTACTGGTGAATCAGATAGCTTTTATTCTCTGATTTATGTTCTGCTTTATGTTAAGGACAATATCTAAACAGGTTAACATTAGACTTATGGAAAACTAAGACCACATAAAACAATCAGTGCATTCTTCCAAGCAGCTGATTTACACCAACTCTTTCATGTGTGGTAAGATTACAACAAGTATTGATCCAGAAACATGCCAGAAACTTGTCGATGACTACAAATTGATAAGAAACTTTACATTTGCTTGTACATATTTATGTTTGTATATGCAATGTTCCCTCTGGACAGATTCCAAAAAATTATGAAGCATAATCAACTATTATGACATTTGTGTTGATTAAAATGTGTTCATTTTCACCAGACAAAGTCACTCTCTCAATCTTTCATCACAAACAACTCAACAGCATCTACAGTCTGATGTGAGCGACGGGATAAACAGGTGTGAAACAAAATGAAGGTGATACAGAAAGTGAGACTAGATTGAACCAACCACAGTAAACCAGGAAGGAGTGGGACCAAACTGAAAAACAAACGATGAACCCCGGGCCAGAAAAGACAGGAAGCTTCCTACCTGAGCCGGCATCCATGATGTTGGTTTGTCCTCTGCGGTCGGTCAGCACCCGAGATGAACCGGGCATGCTGACTGGCTCAGAGCGTACCGGCTGGATTCTGAACAAAGACATTCATAGCATTACATATACAACATGTCTGACATTCAGCTGCTCATTTTAATACAGAGGTGTATAAAACATGATTCTTTAGTTTGAGATGACCGTTTCTTCTTCAAGCTCAGGTGCTATGGTGTGAAATTATAGTGCTTCTCCTGAATGATCTTTTTTTAAATCTTTGAAATATTATTGGTGTAGCTCTTTGGTGTAGAACTTTAATTTTTGTATTTTTATGAGGTCAAGCACTTCAAACTTTGAACACTGTTGTTGAAATGAAATAAACTTGAATGCTTTCTTGATTAAACAACACATTAAATTGACTAATTTAACATATGTTAATTAACTGATTAATCACTCACAACAAATGGGTATCCGATGAAAGAGAAATCTTGACAAAGTGATTAACAAGTTGTGAATGATTTTAAGCAGTGGCACATCTAACAGTTTCCCTTCTGCTCCACAGTAAAGGATTTTTCACTAATAGAGACTGTTTTTGAACATCTGCAGTTCAAGCTGAAGTGGAATGGTCCAACTTGTACTGATTAATTCTACATTAGAAAAAGGTTATTTATAACCCACTTAGAGATTTAAGAAACCTTTAAACTAGATGGAAAAATGTAAAAGAAAATGCATTTTAATCCTGTTTTACCATTATAATTGTGTTGGATCAGGACAAGCATGAGAGCTGGTCCTATCTGGACTAAGAGCCCTTTTGAAACATTCAATCAATTTTGAAAACCAAAAGAAATAAGACATTTTTATCTTCTGCTAAAATTCTGTTAAAATGACATTGCATCCCATTGTATTAGAAACAATATTGTGTTGTGAGCAATTTCTACCATTGCACCATTACAAAACAACTCAGTGGTTTTAATATACCGAAGACTGCGTAGATCCAGGTCATCTGTGTCAAAGTCCAAAAGGGGCTGCTGTACATCGGAGGGGCCGTGGGACTGGAGCACTGACGATGATGAGGAGATGACTGTGGTCTGACCTGATGGGTGAATCGTCTTGAACTGGAACTGGGGGCCCATCCACAGGCGACGGTGGGGGCCAGTATGGGTCACTATCTCCACCTATGAATATCAGAGAGGTTACATCATAATCATTACAGCACATCAGAACCTTCGCTTCACAGCACATCAGCCAGAACTGCTGAGAAATTGTGGATTATCCTTTAAAAAACCTCAATGCAACTAAGCGCAAACTCTATTACGGCTGAAATAATGAATCAGATTTATTGTGACATATTGATTGCTTAAATAATTGTTAACTAATTTAGTAATTGAATAATCATTCATTGGAATATATAGGCTCTAAAAATACAATGTGATGAAGAATAACACACTCAGAGCGTGATTTCAGCCAAAAGGTATATGCATTGTTTATTTGAGAGCAAAATAAAACTTTTGTCTGTAAATATGTTCATCCCAGACAAAATCAATCAATCAATCAATCAATCAATCAATCAATCAATCAATCAATCAATCAATCAATCAATCAATCAATCAATCAATCAATCAATCAATCAATCAATTTTAAGTCAAGAAGAAAGGCCTGAACATTTCATATGTTGATCTTAGGATTGTTTGCAGCTGCAGGTGGATCCTTTGCTACAAATGATAAACAGTGCAGTAACGGAAGGCAGTTATTACAGACAATAATGTCTATTTTACTTTTTAAAAAAGAATGCAGTTGTTTATTTGCATCTTTTAGTGACTTTCTAATATCACATACCGGTAAATAAAATATATAAAAGAAATTGGTAAATAAAGTGGTTTTATGAAAAATCTGCAAAATATGCCAAATTTCTTCTGTTTTTTCCAACTGTCAAAATAATAAGAGTGACTGATTACTGATAGTTGCAGCTCTAAACTCTATCTTTAATAAATCTAGAATCTACCCAACCCTAGCACACTATCCCCTGTGCCATTTGTCATGCTTTAAAATGCTATGTTCTAAATATTAATATTTAAAACTTTAAAATTACGATCATATCCTATAAAACGAAGCAGCCAACAGAAGCTTCCAGAACCAATTTTCTTCCTGGGCTTTAGACTATTTGGGTAGTCTAATTTTGTTCTTCAATACTGAAAAAATACCTCATTGTCTGACACACAGTGTCCCTGAAAAACACCATTTTTATAAAGACAATCAAATGCACAAGTCATTCAAAGCATACATAAACCAAGGCATTATGATGACTTGCCTACAGTGATCTGGCCAAGCCTAAACATGGAAACACCTTGAAGGAGAGCTGTAGTATCTGCCATCAAGCTGATAGTTCTAACAGAACAAACATCTGCAGTAAGTTAAGCTACAATTGGATTTATTCCCCCTTAAGCACATATTCTTTGCTATTTCAATGACCTACATCACTTGGGACTCTGCCACTGATTCACGACTGTCCTTTTCTTGATACATCCAACAAGTACTGCAGTTTTAGAGATAATCTTTCCCCTTTGTCTTCCCAATGCTGTCCATCTCATGTCTTAACTCTCATTCCTGGTTCTGGTTATGATCAGAACAATGTTCACTTTCTGCCCAATTTATTTCACCCCCTAACCGGTTGTCATGCTGTTAGATAATCAGTACTGAGGTAGTCATAATGTTTTGCTTAATGCAGGCTCTAGCAGACATTACAATAAAGTAAAATGATACTTTACACATTTAGACATTGTTTGGCACTCAAATCCAATGCTGAAGCAATTTGGATCCACAAAATTCTTGTTTTCATGGCGAAAGCTTGTAGCTTTTCCAGGACAGAAGGATTTTTCTTTAAGTGGATATTATGAATTATGAGGAACTTTATCTATCAATTCCACAATGTTGTGACTTAACAGTATGTATTCAATATGCTGTTCATGGAAATGAGTCAATGACTTAAAACTGTGTTTTGTTAAACAGAACATATTCAAACTTCAGCCGTTGCAATGTGCCGTATGTCTACCCCTCCCCATTGCATTAGAACTGACAGATAATAAATAAAGATCCCTGATGGACTCTGTCAGGACAGAAGGTTTTGTTGTCCATTGACAGCCAACCTAAGAGCAACTGACAATGATGGGCAGGAAAAGGCTCCACACAGCAGCCTGCTGAGGCACTCACACTGAGGGTCACAAACCTCACATTCCATTAGGGGACGGCTGATCAATCCTAAATCCCTACCAAATGTGGAAATGCCCACCGATAATCTAATGAAGACTACTGATATGATGTAATAAAATGAAGCAGTACTTAGCCTCTAATTCAATACATTGTACATGTATTTAGTATTTCTCAATCCACAAAGCCGTTGTGTCCACTAACTTCAAGTCTGTCCAGGAGCACAGCTAGTTTACTCTGTTCATCCTTAATTCACCGCCAGTCTCAAAGCATACACAAAAGGTTTTAACAAGTAACCCTGGAAACAAGCAAGGGTAAAAAGACTTGTGCTATGATATCTTCCACCACTGATGCATGCAGGCCTACAGCTACTCTGAAAGGAAGTTGCTCAAATACAGGCTAGTGCAATGGATAGTTCTGCTCCTGGCAAACTATCATAGCAGATATAAACCAGAGTCTCCGCAAGCTAAGTGGGTTGCATTTTAGCCAATCAATTATGCATGCATTGGAATTATTGATGGTGAAAATGTAGTGGGTTACCTGCCGACATGAGCGACAAGACCTGTGAGAGTTAACCAAGCTGAAAAGAACAGGGTGAATGTGCCAGATTTCTCAGGCCTCTGGGAAAAATTGGGAACTGGTTGATGTATTCTTTAGGATGTTTGGAACTACTCTGAATACAATATTAGGAAGAACATTGAAACATTTAATTAAAACATGTTCAGGTAAAAATAGATGAGGCTGAATACCTACAGCTTCCTACAAGATTTTCACTGAAATAGCTTTAAAGTAAGGCATGTTCTTTTACATGCAGTATAAAGTTATATCTGTAAAATCTAAGGAAAGAACAAACTCCATATTGCTTGAATTCTTCAAGTTCCTTATCCTCAGTGGGAGAAGGATCAGATAGTGTATGTCCCTGAGAGCTGAATACAGGACAACCATGTTGTACCTGACATGTTACTGCGTGGGATGTGATGGACCTGTCTGCTTGTTCAACCCTTACAGGGCATTGCTGGGTGAGGCAAAAACCTTACCTGAGAGAGCCATTCTTCATCGTCTTGGCCACTGTGGTCTGATGCCAAGCTGTCGGATGACTCATGACGTGTGATTGGACCCGGGCTGCTGGGAGGAATCCCTAATGAAGAAGAAGAGAAAATAAAACATCCATGAACAGGTGAAAAAAACATATTTCTTTGTAGCGATACTTTTTAGCCATGAGTTGCTGGGGCTTAGGGGTTAGTACAGATAAATTATTAAATATTATCATATTCACAATAGTATTTCAATTCAATCTGGGGAGAAGTATTGGGGAGAGGTGTGAAAAAATGTATCATCCAAGTGGGAGCATGATAGAAAATTACTGAGAAACACTGCCTCATAGTCATATTAACATTCAGAAAAACAAAATATATCGACTGATTTCTGGCATCCGAATGAGCCAAAGCACAATCAGTCATTGCAAATGCTTTGGAGAGGCAAAACTGTGAGTGGCACACTGTGCAACTTCAGTTTTTGTAGGACAGTTCAGGTTGTTTGTAGGTTATTGTTTAATGGTTAAGTGCAAAACAATTCACTTCGAACACTTCTTATTTACTTAGAAATTGTAGTTTGCACAAATGCAAAGTGAACATTTAACTCCATCACTTATTATCAGCTCAGGCAAGGCTGTAGGAGTTCACTTGAAGTGACTATATCAGTCTTATTAACAGACTGAATGCTGAAATAACAGCCATATTGGGCTTGGAATCATTCACTATGTTTCCATACAATCACCAGGCAAATTTGGACCAAAAGCATGACTGTTGTGCTAACTGCTCTGTAGTACTCTGTGCTATGAAGGCCTGGAGGCGTGCCCATGGCGTGTCCTGCCTCTCAATAACCCCTGGAGACAGGCACCAACCTTACCGTTCAGCTGATGCATGGATGGACTATATGTATCAAAAGTAAGAAGTTTCAGTGTTTTTTGATAAATAGACACATAAACCACCATATTGTGTGTGATGCATTTTTTGTTGTCACATATGCTTCAATGAGACTTGGGCATAATATCATTATTTCGTAATTTTCAGTTGGATAAAAACTATTTCCTCCATCAGTGAGCTGCAGCACATTCGGTCCAAATCAAAATCAGCAGGTCAGCACAAATGAAAGAAACCGAGATCAGTTTTAGCTTCCAAGATGCCAGATTGTTGAAGCTCTACATCCAATTTAATCTATGAATTACGCTGCTTCTCCATCCCAATTTAAATTATGAGCAAACAAAAGCCCTTGAAATGTGAAATGATTTAATAATATTTCAGTTTTCATGAGAAACATTTTAATGCATGTAATACAAGAAATATTTCTCTGGACTCATTTATATATGTATTTATAGAATGACATATTTCCATATGCATGCTTGTTATTTTATTGACTTTAATGAATTAATTTATATTTCAATTAGAACATCATATTTATATATGTCTGTATTTTTTATACATTTTATATCACTCATTGTTTGTATTAAATAAACAATGTGTACGTCATTCCAGATGTCTTTGTTCATCACCTTATTTGCCTCTATGAAAGTTTATAGTTGGGCTTACTGTGTACTGCTTAATGTGTAAATTATGTAATCTGAACTTTTTTTAATAAAGGTACTCCTTTATTTAACAACTTAAAGGAGCAGCTTGTCACCTAATAAAGTATATTTTAGTCAAAACAAGATAATACCCCAAAAACAGTTATTCTTTAAATTCAACATAGTCAATAAAATTAATAAAAAAAGACTTGAAGTAGATTTTAGATTAAAAAAAGAAATGTATAACAAACCATTTTATTTACTGTACACTTAACAGGTTTAGAAGGAAAAGGCTGTCAAGCAAGTTATAAGCTTCCAGCGTTATTAGAGCTTAATTATATAGAGCCAGTACATACACATAAGACTGACGAGTTTCTTAGATAAACTACCCTTGAAATCACATGGCTGACTGCATGAGAGCTAATGTTGGACTGTGAGTCAAAGGAAAGGAAAAAGTACAATTCTTTGTTTTCATCTCCAACAGGCATATGACTGTGTGTGTAAAAAGGCAAATGTACAGTAAAGTGTGAAAAGGCAAAGCCGAGAGAGTGACAGAGAGAGCCAGAGACAGATGGGGCTCCTGCAGGCTTGAATAAGCAGGCGTGGAGAATGAGCTCTAATGTGTGGAGTCAGTCGTCTCTCCATCTCCCACCACAGGGATGGGGTTTGTTTAACACAAGAATGGCTAATAAACTTGTCAAGTCCACATCTGGAGCACAGGAGGCACCCCTGTCTTTCCCCTCACACATGTGCCAGGTGGTCACACACACCCTTAATGGAGGCAGTACGGTGTTTGACACCTCTGCAGTGAATGTCACATCGTCACTGATTCACACATCACCCCAACACACTCACACATGTCCCAATGGAATTAGAAGGTCTGGCCTCATTCGCTGTGTGAATAATTGAAAAAAGAACTGTGTAGCTACTCAACAGTGAAAGTGGTGCTGCTTGATCCTTTTACAGACAAAGAAAGAGATAAAAGACTCGTCTAACGTGATGGCAAGAACAAATCCAGAAATACTACTCTAGGAAATGAAATGGGTTGACTGAAGACCTGAAAGGGGAAGTACAATATGAATTTCAGGCATATAGTGCTATTTTACAGCACAATCACGTAACTATCTTCAGTTGTTATAAAAATGCTGGATAAGTCACACATGAATTAAAAGAAATGTAACTTTGCAATTGAACTCTTTGCAAATGGACCTACATCTCTGTAAGAAGCTCCTGATCTTACCGCCTTCAGCACGTCATCATAACAATGATCCTCCATTAAGCCTTTGACAACATTTTTTACCAGATGTAGACCCTATAATAAACGCAGGAAACTCGCAGTTCCACCAGAAGTTTGCTAATTGCTGCTGCAGCTAGTCTGGAGGAGCTGATTGGGGAAGTCACAGGGGATGGGTGCTCTGTGCGGCGGAAGCTTGAATGGAGACTGTAGCTCTGAGGAGGAGCTTTGAGGAAGAGTCAGAGCCTGGTGAGACCAAGCATATCTGCCATCAGACGAGAATGGCTCTCTCCTCGTACAATGGAGAATGGCTCCATTCTGTTTTTTTATGATGCATAAAAAACATCAAAGCAACATTCCGAGTATGTTTTTGATGAGAGACTGAAACTGTAACATGATGATATTTTCAAGTGGCAGTATTATGTAACATCTATAAAATGCGAAAAGTGTTCATGGATGGAAAAGACAATCAAAACAAGAAGAAAAGTTACACAGACAAAGTAGATCAATATATGTCCCAGAGCTGTTATAAAACATGTGGTAATGACTAGCTGTGGAGATTCCTCCATGTTTTCCCCTGTGTTAATATTTATTTAAATGTTTTCACATAATATATTTGGAAATTTTCACACAATATGTTTATAATTTCACTCTTTTTGTGGTGGTTATTGCATTAGGTTGTTTACTATTATGGGTGAACACATTTAGTAAACACCTATGTTTATTTGGATCGGTAACTATTTTGTTTTGCTGAGTTTGAAGGACTTCTGGGGGAGACGACTGGTTGAAAGGCAAACAAGGAAGTGGAACAGTCCATCAGGCTGCTGGAAGCAGGGGACTTGATGTTGAAGAATCTGCCTCCCTGTACTAATAGCATAACTGCTAACACATTTTTGGAGTTATTGTGTTTTGTTTTTCCACTTGTGTTGTAGTCAAAATGTTTTGGTTTGAATTAGTTATTTATGTTTATGCATTGTTTGTCTTTGTCTTCTCTCCCCACCCCTCCTCATTTGTGTAGGCTACCCTTTATGTATAAATTCCGCTGTGTGTTCATTATGTGAGGTCAGTTTTGGTTTTTTAGTCCGAGTTAGGTATGCCTTAGTTGATTATTTTTGCTATATTTTGTAGATTTGTTTTTCTTAAGATTTTTTTGAAAAATAAATAGAAAATAATTTTTTATATATCCCTTTGTCCTTGTGCCTTACTGGTTAGACTGTAACACTAGTATACTTATTATTTACTTTCTATTGGTTCTTTTAAGAAACACAAAAACAAACCTAACTCCCACGGGAGCAATTATTAATATCAGTAGGAGTCAGTAATCAAATCATCTGATCATTAATCACCATTCATAACTGTCTGTCAGTCCTCGCTCTTCAATTCAACTGAGTTTAATCACATGTCTCAAGCCACTTTACAGTGAAAAAGTTAATTTAAAAACACAGACAATTTACTCACACAGACTGACTCCAAGTGAAGTACATACACTGTACAATAATGTAGAATAGTACATCTTTAGTTTAGTTTCTTTTTTAAAATTAGTTAAAAAAAATAATGTGAGAAAACAGCAAATAGCATCAAGTTATTGACTTGCAGAGTAGACAGAACCCTGTATTCCCTGTCTCCCTCCTACTGAGCATGCACATAGCAACAATGGTAAGGAAAACTAGAAAATTCCTGAAGAAATTTAACCTGCCAAAGTGTGACCGTCGGTTTGGACCCAGCGTTCTGATGCGTTCTAAGCTTAGCAAAAAACAATGGTGATTAGTGGAAATAGTTTTATACTTGTTTATAGACCATAGTTCCCATTAAATATGTTTTCTATAGCTACAGCAAGTGCAGACAGAAAAAAAGGTCAAGGGCAAAGAGACTGAAAATCCTCAGCAATTAAAACCAGAATGATTGTAATGGAAAGTTTGATTCAATTAAAATTATTTTTATATTGATTTGAATGGAAAATCTTACAAATGCACTTATATATTGAGATAGGTATTCAGTCCATCAGAGGATGAGCAAGCATCCTCTCCTGTGGAGTGGAAAAAGTGGCAGAGAAGGCTAGCTGATTTAAAAAAACAAATAAAAAAAAAAGAGAAAGAAAAACTAAGCTTTCACGTTGTTACTTATTAAACAAAATCAGCATTCCCTGATAACCTCCATCCTCATAATTGGGCTCTTCGACTTTCTCCATCCCTATCTTTCCCTTTGCTCTGTGACCCCTGAGGCCAATAGCTGTTCCCAAATTAATTATTGATGCTCTGAAGCATTTGGTGGACTGGCTGGATCGGGTTTCAAGTAGGTGGGTCGGTACGGTTTGTCAACAGTGAAGTGTATCTCAGCATGCAGCAACTCCCTGTCTTCAGTTGTTTTACAACACATGCTAAAAATGTTATATACAGTATGTACATATATATATATATATAGATTTAGAAAGTGTGAAGTCTAAACCTTCCAATAATGTCAAACACATGTTTAATGTTTAAGCCCAAAGAAATCCAGATGTAATTATTTTATTTTAGATGTTACAGCTACTAGATGCTGTTGGTCAGTGCAGTGTGCACCACTGCTCACCATCATATTGCACTGAGTACAGCCGAAGCATTGCAGCCCAAGGCGGGACAGGCCCACACATATGAGCCAGTGGTGTGCTATGCATCTTAATAGAAAATAAAATAAACAGTAAAAGTTGTTTTGGAAATCAAATGGGAGTCAGTCATCCAGTCATCTAAAAAAGAAGGAATATTTTTTTATTTCCAATTTTATTATAATTATACAGCACAATATTGGGATCAAATTTTAAGTCCACATCGCCCGCCCCTAACTATACCATTTTTTAATATAATTTTGAATCGACTTATGATAAAAACTAAAACAATTCTTCACATTTTCACAAACTGTTGCACTTAACATGATTAAAAAAGAGTCAGAGGACAAAATCCAAAACAATGCACAACTGAATCAATAACAAGCCACCACTGGTCGAGGCTGTCTTATTCCTCGACTCTTAATGCCGCAGCAAAGCCAACAATCAGATGCTTGTTTTCACTGTCGGAAGACTAAATAAAGCTACAATTTAAAAGTAAACTAAAAAAATAAATACTAAATAATCTGAAAACGCCCTAATGCTTCTGACAGTTTGAACTCAGATGAGCTTGAAGTGGATTTTCTACAACAACTCCTAACCATCTCCTGATGGGAACATTGTGATGTAGAAACCTGTCGTTTGATGGTGAGATTATGTCTATACTCACATAAAGCATGATGTGAGCTCCAGTCTACTGTCGAGGGACAGAGATGTCTCTGACACACTCTTTATTGACTGTGCAGTAAGTGGTGTTTTGCTGGGCTGAAAGCTGGTAGCCAGTGGCCTGTTAACCGGAGCAGTGAAGCAGGGAGTCAGAACAAGAACAAAGGCTGACTAGATATTGATGTAGCCCAACCTGCTGGGGCCAGGGGGGTGGGGGGCTAGGGGGCTGGGGGCCCAGGGCCGGACAGGGTGATCTCCAGGGATAGATAAGGAGCTAACAACCTGATAGATATGCAGAGCTGGCTGCATAGCGAACAGAGGTGAGCTGTCTTGTCTCGGTTACCTGCTCTCTCCATTTCTCCACTTTCTATCTTTCATGAGCAATCTTCAAATCTTTACTGTACTTGTTTGCCAGACATGTCTGGCTTGGCTCACTCAGCTGCTCCACCTGTCCTGCTTCTCACTTTCCTCGTTTGAGAAGTCTTATGGCAGACAGGTGCTGGCATGGTGACAGAGTGGAATAGTTTAGTCATTATATATCATTCAAGGTGTATTTGACTGACAGTTACTTCATTCAGCCAAGCACTGCACTTACCCCATCCTTTCTCTGTCTCTCTTTGATTACTGACCCAGTCATGGCGCCAGGGTCTCTCTTTACCAAACGCCTGATGCTCCAAAGCCTTCACTCCGGCCCCTTTCTCAGAGCAATTAGATCTATTGACAAGGCAAATGTGGCTGGGCTGTCATGGGCCTCAAAGTCCTAAGAGAGCTGGCAAGCAAGCCAGCCAGTCAGATAGTCTCCACATTTAGCACATTAAATAACAGAGAGAAGTAAGCCTGTGGCCAGAAAGCATAACCTCTGTTTCTGCCACCATCATAGGAGCCAGGCAGAAACTCAGGTGGTAAATTATTCACTAGTTTGTTTGCTCTGGAGCAAAGTTTGTCATGAGGGGAAGAGGTGTCTGAAAACATGCTGTGGACTGACGGATAAATATTCATGAGTGAAAATAATCTTTAAAGAAAAGTTTGTCTGAAAAAAAGGACATTCTTGGACAAAGGATGACTTATTCAGAATTTCCTAATTTTCAGTTATGACACCTGAAGTTCAAAAACATTTTTTTTATCTGCCATAAAGGCAGTTTTTAATTGCATACATGAATCTCACAAACAAACAGTAGAAACTACCTGGAGCACTAAAAAGCTGCCCCAAGCCTGCCAGGTTGTAGTGCTGGATCTCATCTCCTTTTGAGTGTACAGTGTGTCTCTCTTGTTTCCTTATCTCTTCAAAGATTTGCTGTGCCTTGCCATCCTCTGCAGGGCTGAGTGCTGCCAGTAGCTGCTACAGATGGACAGGTGGAGATAGTGACCATGAAGTGGCGCCACTGGTGTCTTTTATCTTCCCGTCCTCCAGGCTCCGGTCTGGTCTGACCCTGGGCCTTCCTCTCCTCCTCCCTTCCTATTCCTTTTTCTTGCAAGCTGCATTTTTAATCAGGCTGGGTCATCCAATATAGAGCCATGAGACTGGAGACTATGGCCTGTCAATCAGAAGCTGCCAACCTTTTAACTTCCACAGACAATCTGAAAACGACATGTCTGCAGCACAATTAGGTTCAGGACAGATTTATTGACACTTTGATTTAACAGTACTCCAGCTTCATAGCTGTAAAATGTTCCTGTTTTCATGTTTGTTCCTACAATGCAGCATAATGTAATGATTGCTGGCCAATGCAAATCTGACCTAGATAGTTTTTTGTTCTGCGAGTTAGAACAGTGTCTTTTCAGTTTCTTTTCAAAGTACTAATCCGTATGCTCAGCAAGAGGCACTTGGACAAGCAACTTATGGTGCTGCTGTAATTCCTCCTAAGGTCAAATTGACTCTTTCTCCTGGATCACTTCTCAGCTAGGCTGCCAAGCCCTGGAGGGAGCAGCAGAGGAGAGAGCTGGCAAGGGGACACATGCTGAGAAACAGGATGCTGAGAGTCTCTTTCTGGGTGCAAAGCGCAGAAATGGAAGGTGGCAGTCCAAGAGAAACTGGGTTGTTGGTGGTGTATAGGATGCAGACCCAAAGGGTAAATGGCAAGAGAGCAGGAAATGCGTAGGGGGTTGAACAATTATGTTTATAACATCTTGACCTCACATTGCTTCACACTTGGTTGACCACGGGAGTAAAGAACCACAGTGGTTTTATCCGGCTATTGTTAATTGGATGTAAATGTTAATGCAATGAATCTCGCTCATTATGCAGCCAGTTTCAATACTCATGCTGGCACAGAATGGTGGAAAAAGCTGACGCCCGAGCCCGTCACTCCAACGCGTTCTCATTGCTCTGACACTACGAGAGACCATTACCACTAATTTGACAAAATATCCTACCAGTAAGACCTGAAGCACTGCAGTACTCAATGGGTATGAGTCCAAAGATTTGTGTACAGCTACAACTTGGCCTGGGGAACCTACTAAAACTAATTAAACATTTTGAAAGCCTATAATTATGGAGTGAGCTCAAAACGCCGTCGTATTCCTGTGGGGGTGGATTGAATCTATGGGTGGCCATCCGTGCTACATGACCTCTAAGACAGCAAACCACAGACTTCACTGCTGAGCACTTGTTACAGAATATGAGGGAATTTAGGGTTTCAGCTAATTGGTTCGAATGTGGCATTATGAAGGAATTGGTACAGGATATATTCATGGTTGATTGATCTTCCATCTGACTAACTAGGGTCTGACTACAACGGTTTCTCCTCAGCATGTGTGGCATTGAGAACACACTGGAAACTGGTTTTCAACAACACATATAAAAGGTTAGATGCATCAAACCAAAACAAAACATACAAACCGGACAGTTAGCTAAGTCAAATACCGATGTTGATGTAAAGAGAACA
Source organism: Poeciliopsis gracilis (assembly GCA_911649635.1). Taxonomy (NCBI): domain Eukaryota; kingdom Metazoa; phylum Chordata; class Actinopteri; order Cyprinodontiformes; family Poeciliidae; genus Poeciliopsis; species Poeciliopsis gracilis. The sequence continues at coordinate 498,056 of CAJVRI010001138.1, forward strand.
ACTGTGAAACCTACCAGCGAGAAGATACTGGTAATACTGAACCAGATCCGAGGCCAGCACCAACGGGTGGTTGGAGCTGAAAGGTGGCTGCAACTCGTTCCACTGCGGAGTCCTACATGAGAAGTGCCATAATCCAACATGAATCCATAGAAACAAGATTCTAAAACATTTTGGAAGAGAAAGTGAAAAATAAGCTGTTACCTGGCTAAGGTCCAGCATGCTCTGGGAGATGTGCTCAGCTCCAGCGGAGTCTCGTCGCTAATCTTTTGTGCAGTGCTAATTGGCCGAGGCTCCAGAACATGCTCCACCACATTACCATAGCAACTGATTATGTACAGTGAGTCCACAACTGACTGCCGGGACTGATCTGTGACAATGTTGTGAAGCAAAGTCAGGAATAACACACAACAGACCTGTGAAACGTTCTGGTCAATTTCTATAGTGCCAATTCTCAATAAATGTCGTCTCAAGGCACTTTGCAAATAATAATTTCAATTCAACCTTACATACATTCTAATGGGTCTTAATTACCAAGAAGTGCACTAAGCTCAAAAGTAGTTTAAAAAGTGTCTATGGAGGCTAAAACTTCTGTGCATCCTGGGTTTGACTCAATTCATACCTTTCTCTCTCTTTAAGTTTGGATTTGTGAGGAACCAGGAGCGGGACGAGGCAAAGATGGCAGCAACGCAGAACTCTCCTCCACTGGACTTGCTCGGAGAGATCTGGGGTGGTGGTTTAGCTTTGCTTCAAGAGGAAGAAAGAATTGAAAAGTTTAGCCAGGGTAAGGGAAATACAACTTCTTTACCAAAACGCTACTGTTATTTTTTTCATTGCAGTAAAGTAGTTTGTTTTCAAAAGGCTAAAATGTCATATGGAGTTAATTTCAACTGAACAATATTATCTGAACTGTTGCATTACACTCTGTTTTCATTGGGATCCCAAGTTGGACCCTTTGACTCCTTTCAAATGGAATGGATTATGATCACAAATCAAACAAAAATATCTTATAATTTTCTGGGCTCCAGTAACCATAGTTCCTTACAGTAGACTTTTGACTGAGTACCAAAAAATAGTGTAAATCATTGGTGTCCTCAAGGGCAGGTGTCCTGCAACTTTTAGATGTGCCTCTGCTGCACCACACCTGAATAGAATAATTAGGCCATTAGCAAGGCTCTGGAGAACTGATCTACACAATAAGAAGGTAATTAAGCCGTTTCAATCCAGTGTTTTTTTTATATGTGGCACATCTAAACATTGCATGAGAGTGGCCCTTAAGGACTGGAGTTTGACACCTGTGGTGTAAATCATTGATTGTCAAAGTGGATTCCATATCCTAATCAGATGAAACATCCTGCGGCCTTATTTTATATCCAAAACTTTAAAAGTATAGCATGGCGAAGGGATGGAAAAATCCACAGCCTAATGACAATCTGCATTTATCCCAAGATTACATGAAATACAGGAAAAATATAAAGGACAGTATGTAATACCAAAAGAGGGATTTAAAAATAAATAAATAAATAAATAAATAAATAAAGCATGTTGGCAAGTATGTGGGAGGTGCAGAGTCACAATAATAATAGTTTACCATGCAAAGGAAGGAGCAGGGGAAATTTGAAAAGACACATTTTAGGATGACTACTTTATGACATTAGGTTAATATAAGTGGAAATAAAATATTAAAAATGTAAAAAAAAAAATAAAAGTATACGAAAGAAAAGAGAGACTGGCATGCATGGAGCAAAATAACTGCAGAAGAGAAATCACAAAAAAAAGAACCTGAGAAGATTTTCTGCTTCTACCACCTTTCAACATGTAGGCATTTTTCTTTAGAGAACAGCTCCTGCTCAGTTAGATAAGATGAAGAATATGTAAGTATCTATTTCCAAGTCCAACAGTAGAACAACAAACTGGTTCTCCCACTTTAGTTGGAGATCTCTGCAACCAACTTACCCTGGTTCCTAACCGGTGGCATGTTAGGGGCAGGAGCTCAAGTGGATAAAAAGGACAGTTGTGCGGTACATGGAACTGCTGGCTGCCTTAGTAGTGTGAGATTTTTTTCCACACAGGCATCATGTATATATACCCATTTCAAATTATATGCGGTCTTGGGGGGAAAAAAACCCAAAAAGAAAACAAGATCTCAGAAGTGCTTTTCTTGTCCAGAGGAAAATTATCAGGTGCTCTAGCACCTCCTTGTGTTTATCTGTTCCTACCTATTTATAAGTTTATTGCTCTCACTACCTAGTCTGACAGTTATGGGATGTCTACAGGTATACTATACAAAAATGATATGAAAAAAAAACTATAGTGTACCTGTAGATATCCCATAACTGTCAGACTGGGTAGTGAGAGCAATACTTTTTTTCCATGTAATTTTTGTTTTCTGAACATGGATTGAACAAAGTTCTATGATATTAAACTTCTCCACATCTTTTTCCTTGACCTGTCTGCTGTTTTTTTTGCTTCCTCAATGACGCTCTTTTGTTCTATAAAAAAAAGAGAAAGGTTGATTCCAAAAAAAAAAAAAAAGACAAACAGGTGAACTAATTCTGTGACTTTTGAGGGAATTTATTTTGTTGGGTTTTATTTGAAGGTAGAATAGTAAAATTAAGAAAATTGCATGCATACCCCCTATTTCCACAAAGCTATGCCTTTTGTTAAAAAATGAACAATGAAAAACCGTCTGGCAGTCCTGCAGCACTTTGTGTTCTATCAAAAAATAATTCCTTACAAAAAGCTTTGAAGGCTACTTGTAAAATGACAGAATCTACTTTTACAAGATGCTGTAAAGCCATTTAGCTTAGCCTACAGATCTTACCTTAAAGTACAAGACCTACAAACGCTCTGGTTATCACTGAAACTCACAAACATGTCTGAGCTGCGTGGTCTGTTTTACTTTGGGACAAATTTATTAGGAAGCTATAGGATTATTTAGCATGTCAGGGTTGGTTCATAGAAAAAGTGGACTTTCAACGTGACGCCCATATGGTTGCAATCAAACAACAGTAGCAAGATCTAGTATTACTGTCAACATCACCTAGAACAAACCCAAACAGTGAAAAGTGTTTGCTGCTGATCAGTCTAGAAGTTGACTATCTGGTGTTACACTCTTCCTCAGCTCTGCTGAACTCTGACCTTTGAATAGAACACTACAATGAACATAAGTTCTTGTAGGACTTACAAAAATAATTGAAAAGATGTAGTTGACAACAACTAGACCGCGTGCATATAATAAATGTAGCTGAAGATCTTCTTTATCTTCTTTTGATGTAGGTAGTTGCAAAAACTAACTTCAAATATAACAAATCATTAATTGTTTTAAAATAAATTATTAAAAATTAAACAAAGATGGAGGCAAAAAGAGGATAGTTCATTCTGATTTTCAGTACCCATTTACTGCAGGAAGCAGGTACTATTTCAATGTGCTTCTGATGCTTTCCTGCAGATTAGTGTTGGTTCTCTATCAAGCATTGTTGTATTGAAGGTAGAGTCCTGTGTAGGGTAAAATTTCCTGAATTTGAAAGTTGAATTAGGTAAAATCAACTTTTTGAGCTTTATATTATGTAATGTTAGTCCCTTAACAAAAACCCACCTGGACTGTTACTTTGGTTCATTCATGTATGGTTGAGCAATCCTTGAATTTCCCATGACACACATTCAGGGGTGCCTAAAAGCTTCCTGTCACAAAGTCCCCCCTATTTCCACAAAGCTCTTTCTTGAAGATGCAGTCTCCAGGTGAGCTCCTGCCTCTCATAGCACCCCTTCCCGGTGTGGGATCCCATATCCTCACATGTGATTGGCCACAAGGTTGCCATCCCAATCAGAACAAAGTTCTACAGTGAGCAGAGCGGTTATACTCAGGGCGAGAACTGAGCATTTAAAGGGAAAAAAGTGAGGTGATGGCTCCCTTGCTCTCGCTTTTTTCTCTCTATCTCTCAAATGTTGTGCTGCTTGCTATGCTGTTGTGTTGCCTGGAAAATACACAATAAAGCCACTATAAATACTGAAAAAATGTGTTAATTTATTTTTTTTTTACATTTGGGTACATCACCCCACAACATCAAATATTCTGGGACAATTATTACTTATTCATTTATTGATTTATTTTGTTCATATACTCGACTACGTTAATTGTGTTCAGTATCTGCACAGTGCTCTAACAATGACCAAACAGCTGTTTTCTTTGTTCTGAAGTGAGGTTCGGGTAAACAAACATAACTTAATAAAAGATGGAATGAAACCTTAAAGTGAACAATAAACCCTGGAGGTGGAGAAAGTGTGTCTAATCGTTGAAGGGACTTTCACAATTCAGGACGCTGAAAGAGCAGTTGCTGGTAAAAGTCTCTTTCTGCTACCTCCCTACAGACTGTCAGCACCTCATAAATTAGTCCCTGGATACAAAGGGAAGTTGATGCCTTTGTTTGCCTGCTGTATGAAAGAGGGATCTGGAAAAATGAAGTAGTGATGGTAGTCCCAGGAAAGACCACGGTACAAGATCTAGGCTTTCAGTTATTAGTGCTGGGCCAAGAGAAGAAGGATGAATAACCTCATATACATAGTAAGCCTTGTCTATAACAGGAAGAGAGGGAAAGAGAGGAAGTTGAACTCAGGATATTGCTCTGGCTGACTTTAGTTTGTTCATGTCCTCTCCTTCAGGCTCTTCCACAGGTCCAGTTTTGCTTCAAAGCGTCCAGAGGACAAAACATTTAGTAAACTGGCCATAAAATACTAAAGTTTTAGGGGCTTTAGTTTCCACCTCTAAATGCATGCTTTATTTTCTCAGTATTGCTTAATTGATTCAGGCCAATATTTAAACATTCATACAGCAGAAAATCTAAAAGGAAGTATGAGGAAAACTAAAAATATTCTATGTGTGGCATATGTTTAAACACCTTAAAAATGTGAGAATCACAGTACATTACATGGAAATAGGTAGCATATGTACAATTGGCAATCAGCATAAGAAAACCAGGAATCTCCTCAAACAGGGCAACTAAACATCATGTTCATGACTTTGGGACCAAGTTAATTTTTTGGCAGAGTTAATTTTCTAAAAACCAGCTGTTCCATTTCTTTTATTTCTGGAAAATATGTTAGACTCTCAAAGGCTGTGCGGTTCGCTGGTTTCTATAACCCACGGTACACAAATCAGCTCATGTCGGGTTCAAGGCTCAAGAGGTCAGAAACTGGGGAATATTCCACATATGGACTTAGAATTTGGACTGGACAATATTTTTGAAATAATTAGAAGATGTAAATGCTCACAATGTAAACTTAGAAATTAAAGTTAGATCCTCTTAAGCAGCTTGACAAACGACTGACTATAGAAGCCAAATAAATACAAAACATGTATGGAGTGTTTGGAGCAATTCATGATATACCGACCAATATTGCAACCACATCTAATGTGAATATACATAAATAATCACACAATGTATATAGTTAGAAGTCTCCAACGGCAGGCTATAACACTGGCTCCCTACTGTGGTTTCATAGCCTCTTTGAAGAGCCCTCAGCTAGCACCAAGCCTGCCAACAGGAGTAAAGATCACAGCTTGGTTCCTTTCTCATCTGGGTAGAATGGCCACTAAAATGCATTCATCTGCATTTTAAATCATAAGTTTGCTCTTGATCTCACTGGAAGTGGCTTGAATGTGTTGAGGTTTCTGCCCTTGTGACTAAAAAGTGCAGCTCCAGGGCTTCATTCTCCTCTCCGTATCTAACATACGGTTTATGAAGTACGCCACTGGTGTGGTAATGGGTAAACCAACAGCTCAAAGTTACAAAAAAATGTAACTCAATATCGGCAAATTAGGAACATAAATATATACTGCAAGGGAACTGGGTGCGGAGGGAACCAGATGTTTCTAAACAAATGGCTAATCTTTCTGTCCGTCCTTCTCCTTTTTGTAACATGGACTTTAGAGGGGAGGCAAATCAATTTTTTTTTCTTTGCAACTTTAATTCACTGAAAAGACTACTCACATGTCGTTTCCACTTTTAATTTCACAAATGAGGCCTCTTGACTGAGCTAATAGCTTTTCCTCAGGGGCATAATTCAATCTGCGACATCAACCATCAAAGTCCCTTCGCATTACTATGTCCGGAGCTAACATGAGGCGCCGCTCAGGAGGAGCGGGGGGTGGGGGATGGGGGGATGCACGACTGCATGTCCAGTGGCAGCCTTCATTTATTTTCAGGGTCGTCACAGTAAACAATTATAACACAGCTTACTTAGTTAGTCAGCCAGTTTTAAAGGAGCTGTAAGGCTTGTTTAATAGTTATCAGCAAAGGAGACTGCACAAAGAAAGGAAAAAAAGAAGAGAATGCGAGCAGTCATGTGGAGGACACATCCTTCAACGTAACATTAATTATTTTACTACAGTTCTTGAAAAAAAAAAAAAAGGAGCCTTGAGACTCTGTTGAGCATATTGCACTATTGACAACTGCTTAGGAAACGCAGAGGAGAAAATTGGAAAACAGCCATTAAAAGTTTAAGGATACTTTTATTTTTTTCTTTCATCTGTTTTGGGGTCGAAAATCCAGAGTGCCTTACAAGAAGCCTAAAAAATGGACAATGCACTGCTACGGTTCATTCAGACTATTCAGAAAACAATATTTTTTTCATTTGTTCAAATTTGTTCAAAGTAGTTATTTTGAGCAGAGGGACTCAAACTGCTAAGGATGTGTAGCTTTGAAAATCTATATGGTCTGAGGGTCCAGATTAGCTAGATGCTGAATGAAGGCAGAAAGGAAAAAAATTTCAATTAAAAAGTATGAGTGACTGGCCACAACAAAAGGAGAAACCCAAGACTTGGAGAAGGCACCACATGCTATTCATTTTCTAAAGTGAATGGAGTCAGCAGGGAGGAGCAGGAGAGCAGGGAGCCGGGAAGGGAAAAGTTCACTTCACTGAACCACTCAATCATCTCTCCATAAGTGACTCTGTCATAATGGGGCTTCCTTTAAAAGCTTGTAAGCATCTGATTTCACGAGGCAGTGTTGACAAGAGACTTAGCTTCAGCTCATCCCAAAGAAAGAAAAGAAAAAAAAAAGAATGACGTTCCTGTGCTTTTAAAATAACTCTCAAAACTGGGAGAGCTCACTCATTGCTCCAGATCCCCATCATCTTTTACTTTAATCACATTTAGTTGTTTTTATTTCATTTTTATTTATTAGTACAATAATAACTTGATAGGAACTCTGAAGATTACATAAGGTGATGCTTTGGATGAATATCATTAAAAGATGATGCTTATGTTGGATAAGGAGTGATTTATTTACATTTTAAATCATCCACAATGATGTTTAGAACTAAAACTATTCACCAATAGGCACTATGTAACACTATGTAAACATATCATTTCACAAATTATGTATGACGATAAATGCTGCACTAAATCAAAGGAATAGTAGGGACATTTTCAAGTAGGGTTCTATGGAAGAATCCATAGCAGCGAGTATCTTACCAGTTAGTGGTAGACAGCTGTCTGAATTGATATACTTTCAAAGTGGTTCATTGAATGAATATTTCATAGACCATTAAAATGGCATGTTTGACACTTTTTTCTAGAAGCCTAGAGATATAGACCATGTAGAATGTCTTTCATCTGTGATGAGCAAATAAATATTTTGTATATGTGCTAAATCAAAGTAATAAATAAATCACAGATAGCATAACTGATTGTTTGCAGGCTTTATTACTTTAGCATCAGTAAGAATATTTTTTTACTTTAACATTTTAAATAAATGTCAGATATTAAAATATATGAACAAGTGCTGAGTTTGATTGTTCTACTTCTGATGACTATATGGTATTTCAATGTTATAATCTTGTAGAGTACAGAGTTATCATCCATTGATGTCAAAACCCACTGGACTGTGCACGTTCCCTGCAGAATGCAAGAAAGAATAACTGTTTAGAGTCTAAACTTTAGACTATTTACAATTATGCCAATAATATAATTTACAAATCGCCACCAGCACAGGTCACGTCTCTTCACCTGTTACGTGCTGCAGATGTTGGAGGTTTTATATTTAGTACAGTGTCTCACCTCACACTGCCTCCTGCTGAGCCTGCTACTCTTTTGATTTCGTCATTTATTCAGTCACCTGCATGTAACGCCTATGCATCATTAAAATGGATCTCATTCATTAATGTCCGTTTGGAACCATAACTTATTTTGTCATCTGCCACGTTTACCAACAAATAATCCTTCTGTATTTTCATTGTTATTGTTGATCTGATTTGTTTATTAAACATATTTTAACACTTTTGGAACTTTTGTGGGACAGACAATCTGCATGAAAAGATTGCTACAGAGTACAGAAAATGGAGTGGGAAGCCATTTGTTCTCTGTACTTGCTTTCATCCATTCATGTTGAAGATTTTTATCTTTTGGTAAAGAGAATAGGTTTATGTGTTCACTGGGGTAATTAGAAAACCCAGCCGCTATGCATCGCTTAGGCATTCATTACATCATTCCCCAGAAAAAGCTCATAATGAAGAAAAACAAACAACTTGCTAACAAAGGTAGCTCACTGGATGTTACCCTCTTTACATCACCCGGTAACTTTTGAGCTATTTATCATTAACATGACATAAATATTCTATCAATATGGCTATTCATTCAGTCAGGGCTTGACGCTGATACCTAGAATTTTGTGTGGACTCCCAGGTTTTGAAAATCAGCTGACAATCCCAAAATAGTGTAGCGTGAACAGGATTTTAGGAAATACAGAGCTGCATTTAAAACCATTTTAAAACGTTTGGATTTAAATTGTATCTAAGTTATGAAAAAAAAAATAATTAACTACACTGCTCAAAAAAGTAAAGGGAACACTGAAACAACACAATATAACTCCAAGTACATTAAACTTCTGTGAGGAAGCAACACTGATTGACAATCAACAATAATTTTGTTGTCAGCACATTCAACTTTGTACAGGACAAAGTATTCAATGAGAATATTTCATTCATTCAGATCTAGGATGTGTTATTTGAGTGTTCCCTTTATTTTTTGAGCAGTGTATATGAATGACATAACTTCATACCAGCAACTTGTGCATAGTTCCAAAATCTTATCAGTGGCACTTTAAATACCAATTCAAACCACATCACACCTTTTGGAGGTTTGCAAGGATCCTTTGTATTCGTATCAGAACAAATCTGAACAGATGAATGCCAATACATACACGAAGAAAAGCATATGGCTCATACCTATAATGACGAAATATAAACATGATACCAGAATGGTAGCATTAAGATTGGCCTAAACACAATACATGAAAATCAAATCGAGAACATCTGGTTCACTTGTTGCTGTCTGTTGAGGAATTTTCCAAGCGAAAAGCACACATCTCAGAGAAACCATCGAGCCACACAACACACTGAGAATCACACCACATTATGACAAGGCAGAACTGCTGCGTGCAAACACACATCCAATGGAAAAAAATGAAACCAAACAAAATCTGAACAACATGTGTTTTACACAAAAGCGTCATTCTTGGAAAAACACTGTGGAGGGTCTACACAAAGGCAGCGAACAGAGGAGAAGCCAGCAACGCCATTTTCTAGGGGGTGGCACAAAGGGGCCACACAGCAGCCAGCCCTAGGGCCCTAAGGCCTGAAAATGTCCCCTGAAATTACTGTCAATGAAACAGTTACCATCTCCTTTTAAGAAATATTAGACATTAAACAAAAATGAATACACTTATCAGGCAGTATAACTCTATCTAGTGCCACTATTTGTCATACAATACAAAAGGTGTGCAAGCCAACACCAAAAATGCAAAAGAAGAGGGAAAAATATGCCTCTTTGGGATTTTCCCCTTTGAGTAATGCAAATAAAAATGTCATGATGAGTTTCAAAAATTCACAAGGCACGTAAAACAAACAAACAAAAGAAAAAACAACAAAGGAGGCAGGTTTGGTAGAGAGTATTGCTGCATGCTGCTGATGGAGTCAACGAGGGGAAAAGCAAAACTCACCATGGAGTTTTAATGGCAAAACATCCCGCCCCAAAGAGGTAAGGTCTTCATGAGAGAGAGGGAGAGAGGCGTGGTGGGAGAGTGAAGGGTGTGGGGACACAGAGATAGACGGAAAACCCATTATTAAACTAGCACACCTGACCAAACACACTTTTCACATTGCACATTTTTTGACATGTCTGTTTAAGTGCACATGAGGCAGGAAACAGAATGTCTGAGCACCAAGATGGATCTGAAAACCTGCAGGATGGTTGGAGGATTCATCTGCTCGAGCTGCTCTGTGAATGCTGAGAAGATTTACTTTACAGACAGAACATGTCCACAGTTAGTGGGGTGAAGGTGGAGCAGCAACCTTTTTTTTTTTTTTAAATCTGTCACTTTATTTCTTTTCCTTTCATTTGTCTCACTTTGTTATTCATTTTTATGAATTACATTCATTCTCACAGTCGTGTTGGATTGTATCATGCAAATACACCAAAGATGGGAAAAATGTGGACTGCAGATAAAGAACAAGTCTGAAGAGTTTACTCAATTTGTATAACAACTGGGGACACCAGTAAAACTAACAGGACTCATGTATTGTTGAAACAAGGAGCTGTGTGTTTGCAAGCAGCATCTTTTTTTAGAGCAACTGTATATTTATGGCAGAGCATGGTCTTTTGGAAGATAGGGTGTGGGCAAATGTGTATCCACTGTGAATATGTTAACAATTATGCAACGTGTGTGCGTGCGTGCGTGCGTGCGTGTCCAGGAGTCATCCAGAGTTGAGTGTGTCTTTTTCAGGGTACATTGGTGTCCGTCAGTCTGTGAGTGTGTTTCTGGTGTTTACAAGACATCAGGAGTGGGAGTGTGTTCCTGTGTTTATTCTGCGTAGCCAGAGATAGTGACAGAGCTCCGTAAACAGTTTACAGTAAATAAGTCTCTTTCCCTACAGCAATAAAGATCCAATGAGACTGAACTCTGTCCCCGCGAGCCACCCTCCCCAATCCTGAAAAAAAAAGGATCCCCCAGCCAACCAAAGCACTCTGCAGCCCTTCTTTATTTTATCGCTCTCATCGCATCCGCCTGGGCCCTCCCAGTGATAGCACACAGCGTCCAATTAGACCTGGTGCATGAATATGGAGGGAGATGTTCCTCTGGGAGATGCAGAGCAACTTTTGGCTGTGGAACGTTTTACTCCTGGAGCGCAAGTTGACAAATGAACACAGTGGTAGGTTTAACAGAGACCACTGGTTTATCTACTCTACTGCTGAGACTACTGACCCCACCGAGCCCCTATTTGGGTCTCCAACAGTGAAAATGGAGAGACACTGATGGAAGACATCTATGTGGAAATGGGTCAAATAGGCTTTAGATTGACCCCACATGAACCAGAAAGCCTGAGAAATATATATAATAACACATGAACTGGAAAGTAAATATATGGCAACTGATGGAACAAAGTCATAAAGTGTAAAGTCAAACTTCCTATGTTTGTCTTTGAGTATGACTTTCTTCCAGCCACTCTTCAGTTAAATCCAATTTAAAGAGGAGTTGATAGTTACCATGTCAACAGATTCTCAGACCTGAGGGGTGAATCTCTGCAACTCCCCGCGAGTTACCATGGACCTCTCAGCTGCTTCTCTGATTAATTCTCCTGTAATTTGAAATTTGAAGCCATCACTATTTTCTATTGATGGCTTGAAAAAGATAAGTTTATCTATTTGGCACCGTTTATACACGTCTGTCTAAAATGCTTTTGTTGAAATCAACAAGACATGAGATGTAAGCTCTGTGAGATGTGGAAAGCTTGCGGTGTCATTTTAAATGGTTCAACAACTTTGTCGCCTTCCTGTTTGCTGTGTTTAAAACAAATCTTCATTGTTTTAAACACAGCAATGTTTAAAACAATTGCTGTTTAAACATTTAAACATTGCTGTTTTAAAGGCTAAAATACCTTTGTTGCCATTTTAGCAGAGAAATAGAGGCTTCTGGTGTTCTCTACTATTAACAATTGAACATTCATCCCTCAGAGGAAGCACAAACCTGTAAGAAGTTTCTAGAAGAAAAGACTTTACTGTGGTCACCCGCCGATGACCAAATGCGGGTAAAAGTATGAAATGACATGTAAATTTGAGCCCCTGACACTGTGGTGGGTTGTCAATTTGAACAGAAAAAAATAGCATTAATTTTGAACCGTTCAGGGAAGGAGTGGCTGTCTGGCGAATAGACTGATCCGCATCTAAGGGACAAAAAAGTATATAATTAAAAATATTTTTATTGACTATGTGAGAGACATGACCAAGAACAGATTGAGGAAGAGCTCTGATGGCGTGAAGAAGAGTTTGTCTAATTTAGAAAATAAAAACACCTTTGTTCCATAAGATGGGGGATTTCAAGGCACTTGTATTTTATTGCTCAATAAAACACATTAGAATCAATTCGAAATCAGCATGAACAGGTCATAAAATACCAAAATCTAACTTTTTGTTTACAAAAATGAAAAACACATTCCATTTCTTAAGCACACATTTTTTGTGTGCTTAAGATTCTAAACCATTCTTTCAAATAAAAAAAAGAGCAAATTTTCTCAGAACTTTTAACCTTAAATGTAGTCATTCTGGGAAACGTGTCTATCATTTTGAGTGAGTGATGATGAGTGAAGATGCTCAACACTTCAATGTTGATAAAAAAGGCCCAGTGATGTCATGGTACATCCCTGATGGAGCAGGTTTGTGGAAAAAGACTCCAACTGATCACCATTTGGTAACGGGTGTTAAGACAGCTATTTACTGACCGCAGGCAGAAGAAAGAGAGAAAAGAGAGTGTGTTTCTGACCTCTGAGGGTAATGACCCCACTCTCAGAGAATAATCATTCACACATTTAACTCCTAACCCAATGGCCTTAAGAGCAGCACATGAGCCATTAAAACATTGAGGGAAGTGAGGTGATTTGTGAAAATGTTTTTCTGCCGTGTGGGCATGGCCTTCTTAAAGCTGCTTTTTAGCTCTGGCCTCAGTCAGGCTGTGGAAGACAATGGCTCAGCGCAGTGCTGGCTCTTAAACACGTATTATTGTAAGCTGAGGCCACATCTGTGACAGGTCACAGGGTCTCATTTGTTCTTTTGCTGCCATGTTTCTCGTCACCCCGCCTGCACTTGATATGCATTTGCCTGAAAATGTTATCGCAGGGATTTGCTCGATGGTGCTGCTTTGCTTCGCGTGTGACAATCTCTCCATTTAGATTTTCATTTGTCTGTGTTAAATTCAGACAGTGTGTAGATGGGATAAGTGTGCTGTACTGTGTGTGCAAATCCCACATGTGACTCTGACTGGCATTTTGACAAGTTAAATCTTGCATTATTGGACTGTGGTGTATGTCAAGCGTCCTGTCGATATTATTCTCACCGGGAGAGACTCCTGATCATTATTCTGAGACTGAACTAACTGCGATTCAAGCTTTAGGAAAAACTAACAGAAAACACGAGGCCGGGTCGCAGCTACACACCTCTCAGACTTTGGAACTTCAAGCGAACTGTGAGGACTAGCAGATGCTTGGCTGCGTTCCTCTGCTGCCTGACACGGCCTCGTCTGCAGCGGGGTTATCAGGCGGATGCTGAGCCACATCCGACTCTACCTCCCTGCTCTGACACGGGGTGAGCACAAAAACTACATCAAAAGACAAGCACGCTCTGTGTGAACTTGTGGAGGGTTTCTTTCATGTCAGAAACCGAGGACAAACAGCACCATCTCCGGTGCATTGGTGGTCTCTGGGACCGCCAATGACTATTAAGACATCCCTGCAGCCTGCCTGGTCACACAAAAAAGAGGGCAAAGGTTTCCACAGATTGTGTGTTGGTGTTTGTGTGTCACGGCACAGTGAAGTGCACACATGGCCGACGTTGAAGGGAATTTAGGTTAAGCAGCTGGTGTGTTCCTCTGCTCCCCTGCCAACAGGGATCTGCTCATACAGGTGTAAATACAGCTGCTGGACGCTACTTTCCCTGCCTCACTGTGTCCCATACAAATACACACACACACGCCGCGCACACACACACACACACACACACACACACACGCACGGGATAAAGAAACAGAGCTTGGCTGCACAGACAGACAGATGGTGCTTGGGTACTCCTGTGCAAGTATAGCGTAAAAGCATATGATATCACCCCCAACTCTTGGGGCTGAACCTGCTGCCTCACTCACAGTGAGTGTGTGTTGGCCTGGCCATGTGCATATAAGAGCAGGCCACACAGCTGCGTGTCCTGATGCATTAATGCTGACGTCTCCTTCGGACTGAATGAAAGGATGAACCTTTAGGGAGGCAGCCTACCAGGCTTTAATAATGGCCCACCGAGCCAACACGGCTGTCTGAGGTGTTTCATGAGCAGGAAGGCCAGGGGAGATGAAGGATGAAAATACATGAAGGAATAGAACACAAACAAAGAGGATCTATCATATTCTCAACATAGCCATCACAAATTGAAAATTCTTCAAAAAATAAGTAGGGTTGTAAATCCGACTCACACGTATCAGATCGGGTGGTGACCCGTGTCAGACAGCTGTTGGTGTGATGTCTGATTTTATGTCAGTCGCAGTCCCAGCAACCAAGTTCTGTTCAGCCAATTTGTAAAGGCTCTGGTACATTGTACAAGGCTTGCAAAACTATACCATAGATAACTTGCAGTGATCTAACAATCCCTCCTCTTGTTAATTTTTCAGCTTAGAGATAAAGGGCATAAAGAGCAGATGAAGCTTATGACATTCCAGAAAACAGGTAAGGTGAGACACAAACAGAATACCAGTGTGGTCCATGCAAAAATGATTCTTGTGTCAGCCACAAATTTATTGTGTACACAATAAGTATTGTCTATGCATTATTGGTGATGCCTGAAAAATAATCGATCTCCTCTGCCTCCTCCCTGTGTTCTGCAGAATTTCTCCCCTCAGTGAGAAACAACCAATCAGAGCCAGCATTAATTAGCTAGCCATGATATCAGGAAGTTGATTTGGGATTGCTTATTTAAATGCAACCTGGGTTTGACTTTGAATGAATGTTTCCTTTTTTACTTGACATTATTTGATATAGGCACTGTTATGAGATTTATTTGACTCATGTATAATTTAGGTTGTTAAGAATCTTACTGTTAAATAGTTAGGTGATTTTATTGCCAGATCACATAGTAGCATAAAGCAAAAAATTAACAGCTAATCCAGGTGATCGGCAGTGATCGGCTCCCGTGGGTGATCAGAATCAGACTCGGTAGCAAAAAACCTGATCGGAGCATACCCAGTTAAGACAGTCTCTTGAAATAGATTTCTTAAAAAAAATCTATGCTAAAAGGAGTTTTATACAAAAGGCACAAAACTGTGAAAAGCAATCTATATAAAGTCCTTTAGCTGGCTTTCATGATGAATATTTAGATTAAATGAGTGATGGTAGTAAAAAAGTCATTTTCATTTTAAAGATGACATTTATTGACTGTGATGTTTTGGTCAAAGTCACAATCAAGATGTCCAAAAGTTTGTAAAACCTAAAGGAGCCACATGTGACCTCTAACTTCAGTTCTTATTTTCTGAATGAACCTTCTTCTACTATCATATCAAATTATCTGTTTTACAATTTTGTGGACTTTAACATATACATAAATAGAATTCAGCCTGGCAGAGATAATGTCAAAGCAACTCTGTAAAATAATAAAAAATGTGATATCTTCTTTTCTCTACATTAACCTGATCTTCAGATCAGTGTGAAAGAAAACATGAAAAAATGAAAACATGTTTAATGGAACAGAAAGGCAGACATTCAGAAATGATGTAAACTAAGAAAAGAAAGAAGAGACACCTTTCCTTTCAGGATGTTCATATTGTTTACAAATATTTACTGAGACAAACAGCTCTATGAGGGAATTAAATATATTTTTTTTAAAATTGCTGTGAAAAAAATGAGCATCTGAGCTCTTGTAACATCAAGGAGAAAAGCAGAAAATGAAAAGGTGTTGAGTACTGAGACACATTCATGTGAGTCTTAGAATAATAGGAACACACCCCTACTTTATCAGTAGACAGCAATGCATTGGTATAAATTATATTGAACCACAATATTTCTGACAAACCAAACCAATCAATCCAAAAAATATATATATATAAAAAATAAAAAATATTTTCGCTGGGAGTCGACCCCAGTTGAAATAAGAAAAAAATGTTGTAATAATTGATCCGTTTTTAGGAAGTTGCTGAAACTGAAACTAATTTGAAATAATGTGCTCTTTATTTCTATTATTGTACTTCAGTTTTTATCATATTATTATCAAATGCAATTTTTTTCTATTTTATCTTATATCAATTAGTGACGCTGTAAATATTGTGAAGGACTTTGGTCAACTGAGATTGCTATAATGGTGCAATATGAATACACTTTGATTTGACTTAAAAAAACAATAAACAAATAAAAAATCCAGAAGGTTTACAAACAAGTCTGCAGTCTTAGCTATGCAATACAGCATGATATGGACTTTAAAATGTTTTAAAATTAACGATATCAGAAAGATACATCAATAAATCTGTAAAACTTTGGCTTTAAATCCAGGTGAAAATTTGTTTCTTTTTTTCAACATCCTAAATGAAACCTACCCACTTTGTATGGCGTTAAAACAACTCGGGAAACCAAATACAAACCATGGCTATCAGGATCACATAAACATACAAAGCAGACACCACAGCACCTCAAAGACAATAATTACTTTTACATAGCAAATAAATGCACAGGCTGGCCTAATGATTTAGAAAAAAGCCCTAATGCTGTTTATGGTGACCGCAGGATCAGGATTCTATTTTCATCCTCAAAGCTTACTTATCAAATATCACAGGAAAATAAATCCTCCACCATCTGCTGGGATCATTATAGCATTTCCCATTCAAACAGGGCATGAAAATGACATTTAAATGAAAAATATTAAAATCTGTCTATATTTGTAGAGCCACCTGTACTGTATGTAAATGTACTTAGCAAAGGCCTATACTTGCAGAAGCTCTTAAAGCTACATCATTTCAATGTATGGCAAAGATCCAGGAATGAACAAACGGCAGAGAAAGAGAAAGCCATCCAAACCAGTTTTAGTCAGAACATACCGACAGCATTTGTTATCCAAGTCAAATTTTACTCAGAATGATCTCAAGGATTGGTCAAGTTCCTTACAGTCTGTGTTTTGTTTTTTCTCTCTTCTAAATAGCCCAGAATGAGTTTCACATGTATGCTGTGCTTCATTAACCTATGCAAAAAAAAACAAAAAACAAACGGGGGGGGGTAGCCAGAGACGAAACAAATCAGTGATCATGAGCTGAATGTGCAGGACAAGCTCTGAAGAGCAGGATGACTGTGGACAAAGCAGTCTGTTTTTACTGGGAGGGAAGCATCACCTGCAGGCCGGTGCTAGGATGGAAGTTCTGCGTTAGAATAGCCAGCCTGTGCATCAAGAGGAGGCTGTTACTTAGCCATTAAATGCTTTAAAATCAAGCCCTGGAGACAATAATTTTTAAGGTGTCAGTGTTTTATTACCCAGTAATGCATTAGTGCTGGCTAGTTGTATGCATCAATCGATGAATACATATTTTTTTCAATATTCACATACAGAGTAAAAGCAGTGAAAAGTGAAAGATGTTTGCTCTGAGGAATCTTCCAGTGCAATGCAGCTTTCAACCAGCAGCTTTCTATGAAGCTGCTGGTTGAACACTCTGTTTTGTTCTCTGGGTTGTTCGGTCGTGGTCATTCAGAATAAAA
Source organism: Poeciliopsis gracilis (assembly GCA_911649635.1). NCBI lineage: Eukaryota > Metazoa > Chordata > Actinopteri > Cyprinodontiformes > Poeciliidae > Poeciliopsis > Poeciliopsis gracilis. Next base: position 515,813 of record CAJVRI010001138.1, read on the forward strand.
TGAGAGAATTTTGTGAAAGCTCAGTGTTACACTTTTGATGGAGAGGACAGATTTGAGCAAATTACTCAAACTAATATTTTCAACATCAAACAACACTTTCCCATCATTAAGGGAACGTGCTTAATGATTGGACAATAGCCTAAAAAAAATATTTAGATTTTAATTTGATAACATAGGGGTGTCCAAAACGAAGGCCCATGCCCAGTAAAATAATACAAGACAAAAACAAAAACTGAACACCTAAGTAACCATAACAACATCAAAGCAGACCTGCAAGTGTTACCTGTAAGGAATTTACTTAAGTGTGGCAACAGTGAATGCTGGACCTGCTTGCAGTGGGGTATTTCGAGGTGTGTGTGCATGTGCGTGTGTGTGGTGCCTACCCTGTGCGCTTGGTGATGGTGCCCAGAGTCATGGGCTGCTTGATCTGAGCCAGAGGCAGCACCACGGTGAGGCTGGGCAGCGGCGTGAGCCGAGGATTCCCCATGTTGTTGTTGGTGAAGTTGTATGAATCCTGGTTGCTCAGCTTGGCTGCAAAACACATGCAGAAAATTAGCCAAAACGATTCCAACTGGACAGTTGCTAAACAAAGAATGCAGAGTCAAAGATCTCAGAGAAATGTTTTGATTTGTTTTAGAGGAAAAGGGAACAAATAAACAGAGTCAAATGAATGCTGGAAACCTTTAATCCATTATTCATCCTGGAGTATGTTTTCTGTTCAGCTGCCTTTTCAGATGCTAATAGTAAAATCTGATCACTTCGACTCACATTTAAAACGTCACCTAACATTTCTTCTAACCACACCATCTCACCACACCACCAGAAAACCTTCTTTGAAATCTGCCCACCTTCCTCTGCCTCGCCTGAATCCAGGGATATTTGTTTTCCCCACTTGCTCCCTCACAAACACACAACCCCAGGTTCAAGGCCTCCCGTGGAACGACTGGAAATAACCAGCTCAAGATGCTATATTACAAAGACTCTGCTTGTAAGCCCGGCAGTCTCTTAATCAAGGCCAATCAACAGGCTCTCTGCACACTGGTGCAACCCACATGCATGCACATATGGGAAAACACATCACAAAGACAGATGATCCAGAGAATCACATCTCAACTCCCATATGCCGAAGAGCTGGAGTCAAACCTAATCAGGCCATGTCAAAGGCCTAATGATCCTAACCAGCTCCATCACTGCAGCAGAGTGAGGCTGCTAGACCACTTACTGTTTATTTCACTCTTTTATTGTCTGACTGCAGACATTCAGCAAGCCTTCACCTTACTGGGCAGAAGGAAACATGGAACACTTGATATCTGGCATAAAACAGCCAGTGATCACACAGAGGCAAAATCACTTTTAATTTGACACCAACTACAGCACAACTACATACTTTAATTTAAAGGTTACTGTATCTTGGAGACTATAAGTCGCATTAGTCAAACAATGCATTATTAAAAGAAGAGTCGTACTACAGCATAGGTTCATTTATTTGGAAATTGTCAAACATGAGGGTGGCCTGGTCCATGTTAATGTGATCTGGTTTAGAACCAGATCGTCCCGGTGATATTCAGTTGTTTTCCAACAACTGAATATCCTTTTAACTGAATATCAGCTTAAAAGGAAGAGAAGATATTTCCATCCATGGTGTACAACTTAATTTATAAATACATTTTAAATATAAATTAGAAAAATAAAACAAACAGTACAATCAGCTACAGCTACTCATTTTAAAATGCCAGTGGTGAAAAATAACTCAACAAGGCAATGAATACTAATTAGAGCAATTATCCCTGTGAATTATATGAACTACAATTCTACAATTCCCTTTGCAATAAACTAAAATATAAATTAAGACAAAAAAAAAAATAGACTTTACCGGGGGATAGCGATAAGTTGTCAAAGATAGCGGCACCCGGTATTCAGGTGATATCACCAGTAATTTTGACCCACGATAGAACTGGGCGTTCTGATGTGTTCTAAATCAGAGCGGTCGGAAACAGCTCGTCTTGTGTCTGACACTATGAATTGATTTATAGCTCATCAGTCAAACGAATGTGAATTGTTTCATTCGCGATAAAAAAAAAAAATGAAAAAGACTGCAGCAAATCGAGTTGTTCTAAAACACATCTCAGAGGGGTTGAGTAAAGGAAAGGTCTGTGGAGCTACAATAACCAGAAATTCAGACCAAAGCAATGCAGCTCTACTTTATATAGACCACAGGTGAGTGATTTTCATGTGAAAAGGAAGGATTTACAAGCATGATACATCCACTTGAAGTCACTTTTGATAATTGAGGCATTTTTATAACTGAATGTAACAGTTACTTGACTGCACTATAAAATGACAATATGTACCTATGAAAAACTCCCCCTGAATATTAAAAATTTTATTATTTTGCCCTCTGTACAAAAAATAATTAGCAGAAAACCATATTTTAAAAACAGATCAGTTAGTGCAACAGTGCAAAACTGGAAGGAGGAAAAAAAAAAACAGAAGTGGAGAACAATGCCTTATGTCTACTATATCTGTTGTGGTAAATGTAAGGTTGCACAAAAAAAAGACAAAAAACACAATTACATCTAAACAGACACATTAAACTGCAGCTGTATGGACATGCGGATTATATGACAAATATGTTTGTAATCTTGTGACAACAGTAAGAACAAAAAAAAAGTGTATACTGCTGGCAGCCCAAGAAAAATTCCAAGTTCAAGTGCTTCCAAAAGAAATAAAGAGCAAACCAGCGGGCGCAGCACAATACACTCTCTGAATGTTTTCCTTGTTCCATTTGTTGCCTTAATAGATGAGTGACAGCCACGTAACATAAAGCAATGAAAAGCAGGAAGGGGGGACGTGAAGACAAAGAAAACAAGGCCCACATCAAACGCAACAATAAAGGTAAAGCAGCGGAGAGCCTCGTCATTATCTGGAAGGAGCGATCAAGAGGAGGCTGAATGTGAGCGGAAAGGGAGCGCTGAGTGTTTTGGTCCAGTCTTTTAGATCATTAACGTGTAGCTCTGAGTTTCATTAGTCCTGCCAAAGCTCTGCTTTGTGGTCCTCCATTGGTCTGTCTTTTAGACCTCCGGCAGCCAACAATGCTTCATGACCTTCGCAGGGAGAGAGAAGACCATTACACAAACCTGTCCTTCATTCCCCCCAGTCACCCCAACCCTCCAGACACCCACCACTCCTCTCCTGGTCGACCAACAGCGGCCTGTACCGGTGCAGCTCCTGAAACCCTTCACATTTCAAAAGTGCTACACCCTCAGAGCCTGGGCAGCCACCTTTTGTGTTGAAGGAAGGGGAGCAGATGAGGAAAAAAAAAATCATCTGCACAGGAAGCAGTCTGAAAAGCCATAATGGTGCTTGAGCTGAGAGAGGAGTGGAGCATGAGGATTTGGGGTGGGGGTGTCGATAAATTTCACGTCCAAAACAGACTTTCACTTTTGCCCCGTTGCTGCGTTTGTCGTCAGGCCCCCCACAGACCAGACTGTGTCCTGGATTGTAGAACAGGTGTGGACAGACTGAGACAGTGTGGCGCTGAGTGCTGCAGGCCAGACAGCCGCAGCCAGCGTCACTGAAGGTCAAGAGGTCACGACCCTACAGACAGTGAAGACGTGTTGCAGATCTCGCAGTCAGAAGATGATACATGGACATGCATGTATCTGTGCCTGTGCACATGGGATAATACCAACATTCTGCATGTAATTTATGAATTTAATTTAACAATGAGACAGAATTTAGCATGGATTCTGTTGGTACTAGGTACATTTTGAAGCAAAAAATTGATTTATTAAAATGCTTTTTATACATTATAAAGCATTTTTAAATGTAAGAACATAAATAAAACAGCGTGAATAACTTTCTGCAATCAGAAAAAACTATAAACGCAATGACAAATTTTCTTTGGTGACCAATATAAGCCAGTTTTCAGCTTCATTGGCCAGAACACTGACTGAAAATGACTCAAACGGTTTAATTAGAAATTGAACACAATGGAAGACTTTTCAACAAATTCTAATCCAGTAATAAACTAGGTGCTTCTTTATTACTAGAAAGCATTCCTGAAACCAGTGACTGAAAACTAAAATCAAACAAATATTTTCTTTAATCTTTCATTAAACACGTTTTCTTTCTTGACTTAATGAGTAGACAAATATGTGGGGAAACATGTCCAATCAAACTCAATGTTGAAGCTGTTTCCTCAATAAAAATCTGCCTCCTTATCACCCAGTTACCAGAGCATGACTCAAAGTCTGAAATGAAAGCCACCTGTGTGAGGAGCCAGCCACAGCAATGCGAGGAAGATCACAGCCACGGCCAAGACAAAGGCAGAGAGTGAGAGGCAGATCGCTGAGAAGCCGACAGACAGCTCCAGACAGAGGCTGAGATTTGATTAATGACAAGGGCGTGATGCGCCCAGGCTCTGATACATGACATCTCCATGGAAAGAAGATCCATCAATGCAAATCCAGCTCCGTCACAGTCGCACAGAGAAAAACTCTGACCCTGCCAAAAGAAAGTCGCATCAACACCTGACCCTCGCCTTTCTTTCTCAACTAATCCATCCGTCCATCCAGCTCTTCTCCATCCATCCCTCCCTGTTTCAACAGCATTTGCATTCTCTTCTCGCATTAAGCCTCTCTCTCCTTTGCGCCCTTTCCCTCTCCTCAGGCTCCCCACGTCACGCTATCTCATGTTTCTATCCCCTTTTAATACCCAATTTGCATCCAATACAAGCAGGCTGCTTCCACTGAGGAGCCGACGTGCGAAAGGACAAGCTGTGAAGCCCTCGCAAACACTGTGTCTTATTTGAATCGTTCTGCCTGAGAGCAGATTTCAGTTCAAGGAAAAAACAGGGCAGGCTGGAGTGGAAAGGACGGGGATGTGAGGAGGCAGCAGGTTGGGCAGGTGACATGTTGACTGATGCTCTACGATTCAGGACATGCAGAGGATCCTGCAGCTGAGAGGTGAAGCGTGGGAAAGGAATCTACAGTTCAGCACCCAGGCTGGGGAATACTTTTATAGCTCTGTCTTCCTTCTTTGAAGATGACATTTTGAAGTTGTTGTTTTTATCTTTGCCCATTTTAAGGTCAAAAGCGTAAAATGTATCGCTTAATGTGAATCCCAGAAAAGCAAACGAAACAAATATTCAAAGAGATGAAACTTTGTGAGTTAAATGATGCAGTGGGTGACATTTGCATCTGCAACTAAAACAAGTGATATAGAAATGATATCTGATTGAGCAGAGTTTCATCAAGATAAAACTGCTTTTAAATGGAAAGTAAATGAGTTTTCCAATGGAGCAGATTGATTCTACACAGAAGTTTCATGTGCATCAATCAGATCGATCCTGACAAAGAATGAGGAGACACCCGCCCCGCTGATGAAGCAAAGTAAAGTGGTTAGCATGTCCTGACAGAAACACAGGACACAGCAAATTCCTGAAAGGCCATGTGTGTCTAAAGTATACACTACACTGTATACTAAATTATGTGAAAAGTGTAAAAAAAAATGTCTGCCCAGAAATACATGAGGATCAGTCAGAACGTTGCGCTTCACCTGATAAATCTGAAGGTGAAATGAAAATGTGCAAAAACCCAAAACCAGCAACTCCACCAGAATAAATACAGCAGTTCTAAACCAAAAGTTCTACATGAACTTTAAATGGATCAAGCAATAAATACAGAAATACAAATAGTAAATAAAGCCTACAATTCTTCAGGTGTTAAAATGTGTCAACATGTTTGTGTTGATATCAGCTGCTCTGCTGTAGCTGTCTGTGTTGCTGCAAGACTTTAAGGTCATTCCTTCATTTAGGCAAATCAATGTGCAGATGAGCTTTATGGAAATGTTGCTTTTTACATCATTTTTGCATCAGTGTGAGGTACCTTGAAGTGCCAGGTCACTGATTTGACAAATTTGCAAGAAACACACACTTTCATGACTTATTCTAATGTTCCTGAACTTTTTAAGACTTTCATATATTTCTAAGGCCACTGATTGATTGTTTTTAATTCATGGAGAAAAAAAAATATTTAAGGAGGTTGATAACACTTTGTCTTTTTTTCATTTTTGAGTATTTTTAAATTTTATGAATGCAGAAATTAACTCCAGCTTAGATTTTCAGTTGGTTTTTAATTTCAGATTATTTGAACCCAAAATGTCCATTTAAAAATATCACAAAATACAAAAGTTACAATCTAAAAGATATATCTTTATTATACATGAATTCTATAGTTTTGGAGAGAACATATGTATTACTTTCATGTGTACAGGAAAGTATAAAGATAAGAGAGGAATTTAACATTTATCTCTTTTAAAGCAGAATGGAATAAAATATTTCATGTTTGTTTTTGGTTTTTTTAACCAAGAATCCGCAAAGATCAGTGACTGTCTTTACTGCTTAGTGTGTGGATTAAAATATCCGTGATTCATTTAATAACCGTGATAAAAGCGTATTTAAAGTTAAAAAAAATGTTATGTTTCTATTTTTTTCCCTCCAAGAAAGCATTCTAAATTATGCAATATTATACTTCATTTAGTATTTTATTGTAACAATTGTAAGGAACTATTTTTGACGTTACAACTCTCTTAGTAATATAATCACCTTCCTAAAACAATGGCCCAAGTTATTTTGCGCTACAAGTGATTGTTTTATTATTATTATTATTATTTTTTATTTTTTATTTTATTTTTTTTTTTTCTCTAAATAACTTTTGGCAAAAACAAAACAAAAAATGACTTAGGTCATTATTTTACGAAGGTGACAATATTAATACTTAATTATTATATAATTAAATAAAAAGTATTCTAAAAAATTATAAAATTTTCATAGCATATATTTTTAGGCCTTGTTTCTGTTCACAGAAATTATTATTAAATTTCTTTCAATCAGGAATCATTAGGTCTAACCTTCCAGATTTCAGCCTTCCAACTTTCCCAGACATATTAAAGGTGGGAGGAAAGAAAGTAGTGGGCGAGGAAGAAGGAAAGGTGAAGCGGCAGCGGGGGTGAGGAGTGAGAGGTGGGGCTTTCTGAGCAGGAGGAGAAAGCTGTTCTTCCATCCCAATTCTCCAAAGTACTGTTATTAAAACACTCACTTCCACATGAGGGGGAAAACGAGGGAGACAGAAAAACAGAAGAACGAGAAGAAAGAGAAATGGACGGCAGGGCAGGCTAAAAAGAGCTGAACACAAAGAGTGTGTGTGTGTGTGTGTGTGTGTGTGTGTGTGTGTGTGTGTGTGTGTGTGTGTGTGTGTGTGTGTGTGTGTGTGTGTGTGTGTGTGTGTGTGTGTGTGTGTGTAGAGGGGGTAAGTACTGAAGGAGCGGGGATCCCCTACTGGACAAAGTAAAAACAAATTAAAAGCGCCTTTATAAAACACAGATGCTGCTGCTGAAAAAAAAAAAAAAAAAAACTTCCCATGATTTAGTCTTTTGTCAGGGAGGAGGAGAGCTGGTGGTAAAGCCATCAGGACGTGCAGGACATTCCCTTCTCTACTCTTCTCTTCTTCTTTTCTCTTCTCTTCTCTTTTCCCCCCGTCCTCGCATCGCTCAGGTAATGCTCCACTGGAGGAATCGCTCTTCCCTTTTCCATTTTCACCCCTCTACTCTCTCTTTGTACAGCAGCCTTCCCTCATTTGCTATTTTCAGTCGCAGTGAAGAGTCGAGGTCAGGCCGGCCTGTGTGAAAATGGCTTCCTGCCCGCTCTCCTGCTCCCAAATCGCAAGCTAAAGGGTTGCTTTTATTAATGCCCCTATTTGGGAAAACCTTCAGAACATTTTGTATTTTTATCAAAATTTCTCATGTCAAAATAGTTGAAAAATAAGCAGATAGAAATTCCCAGGAAATAACTCTTTTTTTTTTTTTTTCTAATTTTATCTCGAAACTAGGAAGCAGAATCTTGATGTTTCTTGTATAAGATGTGGTATATGAAAAAAAATACAGCAGGGCTGAGGGAGCGGCAGCACAGAAGCAAGAACATTTCACATCTAGGAACATTTTCCTAACAAACAACTTCGAGGTGTGAAGACATCAGACAGGCAAAGGAAAAAAACAGAGCGAGAACACACAAGCAGCCCCCTGAAATCAGATCCACAAGTTTACAGCATGTCAGTATTTACAAGGCTTCATCAGACAGTGCTGGGTCGCCAACAAGCTGAGCCCCGGAGGGGGGTAGGAGGGATACCTCTGTTGGATCAGATGTCACCCACACTCCAGCCATATGTGTGTGTACAAGAGCACATACGTATGCAAATATGTACATCTCTGGTCCTATTTGGGTCGAGAAGTTTGTCCCTGACGAGGAGCGGTGGGTTCCTGCGAGCGAGTGGAGGAGACGGTGCAGGAGATGGCTGTGTGTGTGTATGTGTGTGTGTGTGTGTGTGTGTGTGTGTGTGTGTGTGTGTGTGTGTGTGTGTGTGTGTGTGTGTGTGTGTGCGCGCGTGTGTGTGAGCGGGGGCCGGAGGGGTGGAGATAAATTTACAGACAAATTAAAAATAAAAATACAAGTCACATAGAGGGTCACTGTACAGAACATTTCTGTAGAGTTTCGTCTACATGTCCTTATGTTATGCCAAAGTGCACCAATATAATTCAGTTCTCTCTCAGACTTAAATTAAACCCTTCCAACTAAACAATTGTTCTAAGAAAAATATATTTATAAATATATAACATCTATTGTTAAAAACAGTTAGTAAAATATGTCACTTTTTCACTTTAACCATCAATCGGAAGACGTTCTTCAGTAAGCCCGATTAAAACCAGATCAGAGAGCAGCAACATGAGCAGAACCTGACCTCACAGTCAGCGAGACAGCCGCTAAATCCCACTGTGAATCTCCACCCCCCACCCCCAGATCCCTTTTAATAAGCCGGTGGTCCGATGGCGAACAGACAATAAGAAGGGTGGAGGGGAGATAAACCCGACGGTGCTGCTGCCCCGGCCCTGCTGCAGGGCCTGGTGGAGGCAGAAGGCATGCAGTCAAACACTCACACCGACTTATCACCTTTAACAACTCCTGCAGCCAGAGAACCCCAGGCAGAAATCTGTTCATCTGATCCATCAGGTTTTTCATCTTAAGATACACCTGAACTTATATTACATTATATTATATTATATTATATTATATTATATTATATTATATTATATTATATTATATTATATTATATTATAATGTTTGGGTGTGACACATGCTCTGTGTTGAGCTGGTAAGAAAACTGTTCCAAAAATACTTTGACAACAAGTTGGTTAAAAAAAAAAAAGATTTATGAGTTTTCAAAAATATGAAAATATGAGATCCTACATGTAAACTCTGATGCAGATTACAATTCATTTATAATAAAAATGTATCTTAATTTTTAGCCAATGAGAATATGGATGTATCATATTTCCTAAATGTTTTAATGACGACATGAGTTTTTTTAAAGTCTATCCTGGATAATAATGTTTCATTTTTTTGTTCTATTTGGATTACATTCAGAAGGTCTGAAACTGACTTAGTTCACCATGCAAAACAATGACTTCTATAAAAGAGAATAAAAAATGGTGACAGTGCAGCAGCACAGAAAGCATCTAAAGGCTATTGATTGATGAAGGAAGAACAAGGCTTTCCACAGGGCAGGCACCGAGCTGGAAGCCACAAGTGCCTTCTGTGTGTAACAGCAAGCCAGCTTTATTTCTTTATCTCTACCTTACAATTTTGCAAATCAAATAATGATGAGTGCAGCGGCGAGCAGCCGGTGATAAGAGGGTTTAGTGGTTGTGGGGATTGAGTTATTAGGGTTCGCATAAAAACGTCAGAGGTCTCTGGCGGAGCACGGCCGCCGGCCAAGATACATATTCCTCGTACTGTGTATTTTTGGTCGCTTTAAAAGCCTTGGAAGTACAGGGGAAGGCTAATTTTCAGGGTAAACAGCTTGTTCGATTGCTGTGTGGTTTTGCGCTGAGCTTTCCGTTTATTGACTCAAGCCGAGCTGGGCTCTGGCTCCTCTGCCGACCACAGCCTGCACAAGCCTGCAGACCTCCGTCGGCAGCACAGAGCACGAGCCGCTGACACTTCTTACTTCTCTGATGGTGCTCCACTGTAAACTCAAATGCAGAAAGCCTCACTCTTAGGAGTGCACAGAATGACCATCGGATAAAAATGCTTTTATGATTCAGCTGCCTCCTCTAAATAACGAGCAATCTGTTGGTTAATATATTTAAGATACAACAGGATTAAAATCTAATACAGGATTTTATATTCTATAAAACGTCTGTATTTTACAAATATGTTCTATAGAAGGGGGTGCAGGGGTTAAAAAATATCACAAGGCTTTAATCAAAACATTTAAAAGCATGACAATAAATATCTATGAAAATGGTTCTGATTGCCAATCATGATATAGTTTCAGTTCTAAGTGGGGGTTGGAATGGAAAACTAACACAGAACAACACAGGAAAATGAAGCATTAAATACTACCATGGTTATCCAAACAGAGTTCTGGTTTTAAGAATTAAAAAACAATTGTGAGCTCCGAGTTGAAGGAAGCAGCCACCTGTGAAACGTTCAGGCGCTGCAGAAATGAGCCCACTCATCCTCTGTTGTCACATTTGCATTCAGGCTAATCCCTTCCAGCAACAAGTCCAGTTTCACCAGTCCTGCACTATGTGACGAGCAGCTGGGCTGCTCCACACCGCCTGCAACCCTGACCATACAGCGCCACACAGAGGCTTACTGTGGTACTGAAACTGATCTCTGCCAAAAAGAAGAATTCACTGAATTAAGCCAAATATAATCAACAGTGTTAGAATGACTTTAAGTGGAGTATCTGTAGTTCAGTCCCAGCTCATCGTGTTGATCATCCTGTTCATTTGTAAAATCTCTAGAAAACAGAAAGACAAAACTATCACAGAATTATGAAAGATATTTAGTTGCTCCTAATTAGGTTGACATTTCAGGCTCAGAGATGCTGCTGGAGGTAAGACATACAACTTTCCTGTGAGTCTGGTGACTGAGCGAAGGCAGACCTGCTCACCTGAACCGCAATCTGCTCTGATTTAAACATGAACAGCGTAACTTATTCTGGTAAAGCCATCTACCACCTCTGTGTGTTTCAGGAGGAATTCTGAACGTTTTATGTCGGGTTTTTGCAACACACAGTCCCAGAGCAGGGTCAACATGAGGCCGTGCACATACGTGTCACACACCAGCAGTTATGAGGTAATGTTTCCTTGACTTCTGCTTCTGCAAAGCGTTGGTGTTTTTCACCACAGGACGATGACTGATGGAGGCTGAGTGGGGGTGGGGGCGATAGGGAGAGACAGGGTGAGATAAAACACAAGTCCAAAGCTAAATAAGCAAGCCGTCCGCCTCTAATAGCAGAAAGGAAGTGTCCCTTTATCAACAAATGAATTAACAGTTTCCCGTCACACCTTGTTTTCAGCCTCCCCCTCTCTGGTTCTCCATCTGAACCAGTGCCAGGGCCCAGATGGCCCAGTGATCGGACCACCACTACTTCAGCTCGCTGAGGAAACAAATCTGCTGCACTGATTCACAGCCCAGTGTTGATATCTTGCACTCCTGATGCTTCATGTTCAGGCAAAGCCAGCAACGAGGAACGAAAAATAAAGATGATGGTTAGAAAATCCTCTGACCAGAATGAAAATATTTCTCCTTACAGCAAGGAGATAAACTCAGAGTTAGGACTTATTGATAAGTTGCTTTGGTAGTCTGCAGCTTATCAACAGGATTCTCACCATATAAAAACTTTGAGTAAAAAATCTTTGATTCAAAATATTTCATTTTAAAAAATGTGTTCTTTCTCCTCCACATAATTTAATTTAAATCAATATATTTATACCTTGTATTTATATACAGTTTGGTCACCTGCATAAAAGATTTGCTACACAAACTTACAAAACATTAGTGCAGTATTTTTCTTGGAACAGTCTAACACAAATAAAAGAAGCTGATATTGTTAATGAGTCACTGTGCTCTGGTGAAAAAGCTGCTTTTATTTTGCCTATATGAGGTTTGAAAACAGCTTTACCTTAATAAGAGTGACAGTTTAGCTTCCATAATGAAAATATTTCAAAACAGTTGAACTGTGAGAAAACCCCAAATTATTTATCTGATCTAAACCTCTGGCAGGTTTACAAAACCCATTTCATTTGACCAAGTTGTTTCTTGTGACAAGAAGTACTGTTTGCATTCTGAATATATGGAGGAGTTAAAGATTAGGGTATTAGGGGGAAGACCTTCTAGTCTCATAGCCTTAGAGCCCATCAGCAATAATTAATTATTAAAATACCAGCCAAAGCATGCAAAATGCTTCAGAAGGATGTCAATTATTACTGCTTCTTTTTAAAACATGAAATATTTTATTTTCATGTTTAGTACGCTTATTAAAATCTTTTTATAAACACAGAACCTTTTAAATAGCTTACTACTTGTTTCTTCAACGACAATTAGAGAGGAAGTCGATAGAACAGTAAGACATCCAGCAAATGGCCCCAGTTTGGGAATCGAACCCCCATGTGAAGGACTACAGCCTCTACACCTGAGCCACTCAGAGACCCTGTTCACCAGCTTATGAGAGGAACCCGTCTGCTTCTCTGTGAGGAACCAACCTCTGGGTAGAATGAAGACAGTTTTCAATTGAAATATGAATCGCTTTGATCTAAACTGTATTTAGGACTTACAGTACTATACAATGCGGTAGCTAAATATGAAGTTCGTCTGAATATGAAAGCAACAACGGCGGCTCCTGCTACAACCTCAATAACCTCTGTCCTGCGCCACCAACCTGCACTCACTAATCTGGGCTCATATATGCTGGCTCCCCAACAAACCGAGCTTTATAGCGTGGGACGCTCACATAATGGGTCATCACCTCAAAAAACAATACATCCATCACACAAAAGGAAGGCTTTGGGGGAAAAAAAAACCACGGGGCCGAGAAACTAGATCCAGGGACACAAATAGCCCTTCCAGATTTTAACAGTGACAAGAAGACAGCCAATTGCAGCCTCTATTTATAGGTCTGCCGCTTGCTCGGACTGGCAGCTTTGAGGAGGATGTGTACTTTTCTACAGTTCCTTCCCAAAAATCAACGCTGGGCTTGTTGGCGACAATCACAGCGCAGCTGTTGTGGCTAGGTGGCCCGGCCCCGGTTTGCCTCACCCCGCCGCTCTCTGCCAGGCTGGCGGAAAACCACCTCAGCTGCCCAGAATTTCACACCCGGCTCACAAAAACAGAAGGAAAGTGGACACAACAGCACAAGTGACTCTTTGTTTACGTCTGATGAAAAGTGGACAAATTATGGTGTTTTTATCAATACCACGGGCATTGCTGACAGAAGAGACAGCAGGCAATAATTTAACTTTAGATTACCGGAAACAAACAACAGATGAAACTCTGTGACTCCAATCTCACTTGTGAGCTGAGAGTCATGTACTGAATTCTGCAAATATGAGCATTGGTCAGATCTGGGGAGATTTCATTAAAAGTATTTCAGGCTAAAAATCATTCGTGAGACTCTGGTAGGATAGATAAAAGAATCAAAACATGACAACTGCAGTTTGAAAACTGCTGTGCGAAAAGATAATTGATCTTCAAAAATTCACATCTGATTTGTAGATGTAAAATAGAATTTTACTAAATTTTATTTTACCAAATAAAATTGTCCAGCTATGAAAACATTGACTTTTCCTTGAAAGATGTTTCTGATCCACTCCTGTTGAACACCTCACCGTATAAATGATCAGTGCCGTAGACAGTTTATATTCTTCAAACATGCACACATACACACACACACACACACACACACACACACACACACCACACACACACACACACACACACACACACACACACACACACGCATGCATGCACTCAGTTTAGTGTCACTGTGAAGACTAATTGTTGACAGGTGGCCTTAATGCCTTCCTTTGAAACAAAAGTGTGATTTATGAGCAGGCTCCCCAAGACCCTGGCTTTCAGTGCTGCTACTACAAACTTATCTTTCCTTCTCTGTGCCTGTACCCCAACCCCCACCTATGTACCCCATCTCTTGTTTTCCCTCAGTTACACCTCATTATTTTGCATGTTCACTTTCACCTGGTGCCCCCCTCCACTTTGATGTTCCCATGCCACTCAGTCTCTCATCGCAGCAAAACCAAGAGTCCAAAGAGATCCTTTAATGTTTGATGGTCTATTCCTCAATTTGGAGGAATGTGAGTAGTTTGGTATGGAGGTTAAAAAGAGGTCTGAGTCATCACAAGAAAGACAAGAAGGAAAAGAGGAAGCTAGGACACAGTCTGTCAGTGGAAGTGTAGGGATGTGAATGTTTGAAGCATAAAAGCTGTGAGATCTGTGATACGCATATGAAAAAACATCAACCTGCATCTGTTGTTCCAGACTTTGGTCCCAGTCAGAGAAGAGAAAACAGACTGTAGGAGAAGCTGTTCAAACAAAATATATTACAATGATTTTAAATAGACTGAGGACAATCATTCCACATCTGTGTAGTCACATTCAAACTGGTAGGAAACCATGAAGTAAACCACATTAAAGCTTGTAGAACAGTAATTAAACTCTTCAGAAAAACTTGCAAAATAACCCTGAATGTTGTAATAAAATGCAAAATAAACAAAAATAAACAGAAATGTGCTCCTACTGCATATCCATGTACTATTCAGTATGTGTACTCTATTTGGTTGGGCCTCTTCTTGAATGAACTGATGTCAATGTGGAATGGAGATAATAGGTTTGTGGTTCTGCTGAGGTTCTGGAAGCCCAGGTTGCTTTGATATCTACCTTCAGGTCATCGGCCTTGTTGGGTCTACTGTCTCATCTACCTTTTGACAATACTCCATGAACTCTCAAAAGAGTTACTGGATTGACCACTAAAGCAGTTTACTGGTCAAGCCAGCACAATAGCACCATGGTCATTAAAGTAGGTACTTTAACAAGTCCTGCTGGAAAATAAAATCATTTCTACAAAGCTCTGCAGCGGAAGGACCATGAAATTCCTTCTTTTTATTTCTATATAGGCTGTTGTGGCGACATTGGATTTGATAAAACCCATGGACCAAAACTAGCCTGTGACATGGCTCCCTCCAAATCATCACAGACTATGGAAACTTGGCATTGGCCCTCCAATAACTTAGATTCTCTAACTTCCCACTCTTTCCTCAGATTTGGGACATTTATGTTTTAAATGAAATGTAAAATATACTTTTATCTAAAGAGTGCACATAGGACCACTAAGCTGAAGTCTAGTACTGTGTCTCCTTAGCTCACGTAAGGCACTGATTGTGTCTCTTGTAAAGGAGTGTGTGTTGGCTATTGCAACATTGACTCCAGCTGCAGTACACTCCCTAGACACCCAAGGGTACAACACTCAAAATGACATCAGAGCGTAAATATGCTCTTGCCCATGAAAATGCTGCCAATGAAGATGCCAATGAACACCCATCTTGGCTAGAACAGAACCAGACATACATGGCTGAAGTGAAACTAGACCATGGAGAACAGAAACTTGTGAATCCTCCTCACAATCCTGAATGGTCTTCACAGTCTTCTGAGCATGGAGGTTGTGGTTATCCCTGTTGTATTGTGTAACATGTTGTAACATAATCTTCCCATCTACTTAACTTCCCATTAATGTGCTTAGATACAGCACTCCATCAGCATCTAAGTTTTTAGTAATAACCAATTGTGGTTGAGTATCTGAGAAATAACCTTTGGGTATTGATTGGCTGTTAGGAATAATCATTAAAATAACAGATATCTATGTTAATGAAAGGCATCGATTCAAAATTTGTCCCCAAAAGTTTTGTATTGATTTACTCAGATAAACATATGTATATATATTTTGTGTTATTGAAATTTATTGTGGTGGTTTTGCACTTTAACATGTTGCTCTAAACACCTTAAGATATTTAATAAAATATGAATGTTGACAACAAAAATAAAATAAAAAAATAAAAAAAATGTATTATGGGTAAATACGTTTTACTTTTTCAAATAATTGAATAGTTCATTGAACATTAAAATTGTTTTAGAGAGTTAAATGGTAAGATAATCATATTTCTAAGGACTGGATGACAACAATATCTCTAAGGTTAATGTCACTCTGGGGGAACGTCCCCTGCCAGCCCCACTTTCCCCAGAGCCACCAGTTTCATCTACAACTGAAACAGTTGAAGAGGTTGAAAGATGATTCCCACTGTTAGCTAAAACCAGTTTCATAAAATCAGGTTACAAAATAAGACATAAAATACATCCTGTTATGTAAACTTATTCACTTGTCAGTTAGCAGTCATTCAGTTCTTTGAAGTGTTTACTAAGTTCCCAGCATGACCCCGGCCACAGCAAAGCTATCAAAGCTCAGGGTTATTCCTGGAAGCCAATCACTGATGAGAACTGTGATATTTTACACTGAGTAACACCTCTGGGTCAAGCAGTGCAGTTGGCACAAGGTATGTGTGTATCAGTGTGTATCTGCTATGACTTGGTACACAGAGACAGTGTGAGCAGCCTGCAATGGTGTTTGACAAACAAGCTAGACAAGGTCCAGAAAGGCAGGGCGGAGTCCTAGGAAAAGAGCTACTGTCATGATCAGTAACTGGAAAGACACACACGCAAATGTGTTTTATGGTAGCATAGAAAGATGATTTTCCTTACCTACAAAGTATTTCTAAGTGAAATATTTCAGTATCACGTTTTAGGGAAACATTGCTCTTTGACATTCATATGAAAGGGCCGATTCATTCAGGCTTTTCTTGAGTCCAACTCAGTATGTATCTGAATATGTATCTGAGCATTCACACAAAGAAGATGCAGCAGAGTTACAGAATGTTGAAGTTTCAATTGTTTGATGCTGTAAACAGAAGAAGTGTTGCCAACACATTCACCACCCCGCCCTGCGCCTTACCATGCAGTGGAGACCCAGAGGGGCTGCTGGACATGCCAGGTATGGGACTGCAGCGGCCGCCCATGCCACCTCCTCCACCCAGAATGCAGCTGCTTCCTCCCATGCCTCCAGCTCCTCCTCCACCAACAGCAGCCGCCCTGTTCAGCTCTTGCTCGATCTCTTCCAGGCCGGCGCTTTTTTGGAAGCGTGACATCCGGTTCACCACCCGCGGGGACATGTGGGTCCGGGCACAGGGTGCGCCACCATAAGGGTTGATTGGAAACACGTGGCTGGTGCCTCGAAGTGTGCTGATGGCTACCCAGCGACTGTCCTGACTAAAGCACATGTCTTGGACCTGAGCAGATAGACCCAGTGCAGGAACAGGACAGAGAGAAAGAAAGAAAGAAAGAAAGAAAGAAAGAAAGAAAGAAAGAAAGAAAGAAAGAAAGAAAGAAAGAAAGAAAGAAAGAAAGAAAGAAAGAAAAGGGAGAGAGAAGAAAAAACAGACTGAATTCAATAGACAATGACTGGAAAATATAAAACTTTGTCACTTCAAAAAAAAAAAGAAAAAAGAAATTATTCTACTTTTACAAAAAGAATGCAGTTAAATTTTTGGAAAACTTTATCTCGAAAGACTCACTTCCTGTTACAATCAGACTCTTCTCCATTTAGTCCGAAATGTTAATTAGCTGCATTTATTCCATTTATTCAGGTTCTAACTTCTACTGTGTATGTAACTTCTACAGTATGTAACTACAAATTGTATGTAACTTTGTACACTCTATAGTTACATAGTGTAACTATGTAACCACATAGTAGTTTTTTTTACAAATATGTAAAAAAACATATATTTGTTTTTTTTTACATATTTGTCACCATGTCACTACGTCCTGATAGTATATTATGAGACAGATGATCTGAGACAAAAATACAGCTGCTCTGCCTTCTCCCTGTGGTCTTGATGCCATCTGTTTGTGTCTGACCGGGAAATACATTATTCCTGGTCAGACACAATCAATCAAAGCCTGGAGCAGGATCTTAGTGCTGTCAATCAGGCTCCTGTACATAGTGTTCAATGTGTTAATAGTGGAGCAACAACTTATTGTTCCAGGAAAACTGCTTATGGGCTGTCAGTTGACCACAGCCTGAGCATTCACAACAAGCTGCAGTGTGGGGAAGGAGCTGTAACATAGCAGAGGAAGGGTGTGAGCATTGAATACACAAGGTCAACTCTGAAATCATTTAGTTTTAGTTTTAAAATAATAAGAAAATCCTGTGTGAGAAGTAATTATGTTTTCACACAGTGTGACATCACCTCTGTTCCTAATATAAATGATAAATGATGGCTAAAGCAGGAAGGACAGAATTCGGTTTGTTGCATCACCAGTTCTCAGAATCATTTCTTTTGGGTCAATAAGGACAAACCAATACACTAGATAAAGTAAGATATTTTCAGAGCATAATAAAGACCCCTAACAAAGAGAACAGTTTAAGACAAGAACTTAAAACAGACTTTTCTTCTTTGCTGATGTAAAACAGTGGTGAGCCCTAATCAGTTTATGCTGTTTAAAGCAGTGAGTTTACATCAGGGCTTAACCTCTCAAACTGAAGATAATCAGGAAATGTGGCCCAGTTCCAACATTGTGTGAGAGCAAAAAGACTAACGACAGGATGTGTTTGGGCACGTGCTAATCGAATTGTTGAGTAACAGATATTGACGTGTTTTTAAAGTACAATGTAATTTTTAAGAGGGGAAACGGTGAACAAATGTGCATCTGATTTTCCACAAGTTATTATGTACAAACAATGCTAGTAAGCTACCATGCGCTTTATATAGTGAGCATGCATGCTTTGCTGAGCAGACATGTTCGCATGCATGTGTTTAAAAGCCTCTCTGTGCCATTTTCTTCACCACAGAAATATGCAGAGCAGAGGTAAACAGCCTGAAACTCCAGCAAACATTAATGTGACCAGGCTGAAATGTTTACCGCACAGACAAACACATCTGCCAGAGGTGCATGACAGCATGGAACAGAGTGAGAGGATTAGGCAATGACAATTTTCTAAAGGTGACAATCTGATTTGAGGCTGTTTGGTGGTAAAATAAATGACTAAGACAAAAACAAAAGCTGTAATGGCGCCCTTTGTTAGGCCTCCTCCTTAAACACTCAAGAGCAGACACTTGACAAGATAGGATCTCATCGAGCATGTTAAACATGCAGGAAACCAGACAGATAGGCTGCAAAGGACAATACAAGCCAAGGGAAGAGTAAATGAGAAAAGACCAAGAGCTAAAGACTTGGGTGACAGACTGGTTAGTGGTTTTCACTCAAGCTACATTTATCAATCAGCATACAACAGGGATAAAATGAATGTAAAAGGTTCATGAGAAAGTTTCTATGAGGAATGTCCAACTGCTGAGAGCGAGTCAGAGAGACAGCTCTGTACCTGGTGGCCTTTTAATCTTCTGCCAGGTCCTACAGGGTAATTGGCCCCAGCAATGACAGTTAATGGGGCATCCTTTGCATACCAGACAGATACTTTACTTCACAGAGACGAATGAAAGAGGAGGCCTCACCTGTGCTGTCCCCATTAGGGACGACTCAGACATAATAAAGAGCTACTTTGTGTGTGTCATAATTGACCATAACAGACCTGTCTAAGCTTCAGCTATAAAGAGGTGACTAAATTTCTATTGTCAAATGCATTCTGACCAGGTAGAGAACCTGAAAGGTGGCTGTGATTCCATATTGAAACCATAGAAGTAAAAGAGTTGATGAAGGTTATCTTTCATAGATGGAATTCAACTGTTTCTAAGTCATATGATGCAGAGGTGTTGATTTGTACATTCCTGACATGCTGGAAAGGTCTCGCTCCAGTTCGTTACACAGCACACTCGAAGATATCCGTGACAGACAGAAGGATGTCAATATGATATGACTAATGCTTGTGCCTATCCTCTGCAAAATCAGTGACACTTGTTAGCGAGACTACGAGTCCCTGTTCACCAGAAAGAAACTTTTCAGGAATGATGGGAATGCGGCAAAGATGAAAACAGAAATATAGCCAATGAGTCAAATTACTAACAAAGACAAACATGGTTACCAAACTACAAGAAGTTCAACTCACGGTTCAAGACTTTGAATCCTACAAAACTCAAAAAGTTATCTTTACCTAATTGTTATAAATGTAATATGTACGACTTTAACAAGTGAAACATACAAACTGGAAGGACTGAGTTGAATTTAGTATTCAACTCAGTTATTCAACCCAGTACTTTAAATGTTCACTCACTAACAAAATACTGCCAAGCCAAAAAAAGGAGTGCTCTGATTTAGTCCACATGCAGACCAATAATGGGGTGATGTATAATGGTTGGATTTGCAAAAAGCTGGGACATATAAAATGTGTGTCAGGGGCATAAATACAAGTAAAATGAGTCAAAGACACTGAGTGAGATCCCCAGAAACAAGAAGTGGTGAAACTATATCTCATGTCACAAGATCTCACACAATGTAAAAATACCATAAAATTCATTTTTCAAGCAAAGTTTGTCTTTCAAAGTGGCACAGAGTTTCCGTCAGCATGTACCTTTATTTGATTAAATAAAAGTAAGGCATCACCACAAACAGACAAATGCTTAAGCTAGACTCTTATTTTAGAGCATGTAAAAAGGAAAGCAGTTGTTGAGTTGTTCCCCTCGAGTAGTGACCCTGGAGCCCACAGCTCTCCATTACTAAAGCACTGAAGACGCCTAATCCCCTCACAAACGAATAATGTGGCAACATTATTGGACTTCATTAAAAAGGATCAGTGTCAGAAAGACAACAAAGTTAAAAATGATTTTTTTTAATAAACTTTTATGAATGTTATGTCTTTATCAGTACTGCTAATAATAAATGGAACTTTATATTGGTGACACCTTGAGTGTGCATGCAGAACTGTTCATATCAAACTCACTAGCATGTTTGGTAGTTAGCCTAAATCTGGGAGAAGCAGTAACATAAAGACACCCAACAAATCATGTCATTGCATCAATGTGTTTTTGAAGAATAATGAATGATTAGCAGCTGGAAAAATGTGTTAAAAAATCCAACTCTATTTATAGGGAGCAGATTTCACTTTTATTGGCCACAATGCCCATGATTTTATATAAATGTTAGACAACTGATGTCATTTCTCAATGCAAAATAGTGAGCTGTAGAGATATAGCTTCAAAAAGGTGGACATGCATTCCTGGCAGTAATGTACTTCCGTGTTTTGCCAGGCTACTAAACTCCCAACTGATGTTGCAGGACGGTGATATCTAGAGTAAAGGAGCTGATCTATAACCTCCAGGATGAGGGCGCTCTGGTTGGCCCCCATGCCCGTCCACACTCCACTCCGCCCTGGCCTCTTTACAGTTGTTATCAGCAGCAGGTCTGTTTACCTGGCCTCGGGTCACTGGCAGCCGGTCGCATGTTTGGTTGCTGGAGACAGATAAGGCGTCTCTCCACCCACCTAACTGAAGACTTTATCACTCTCCACTGTGCTTCGCAGTGCGGCTGTGTGTTTGTGTGTGTGTAAGTGAGCTTGCGGTGATAACCCCTGGCCTCGGCACTGGGCTGCAGCTTGGCATTCAATGTTTACAGCAGGTCGGATCAAAGCGGTCTCACTGTGCAGTCGGTCAGCGGACCGAACTGCAGGCAGCCTGTGAGAGGTGGTGTGTGATTGTGTGTTTTCCCAGTCAATAATACTGAACCGAACAAGGCCTGAAGCAGTTTTGTTGAGCAAGTGTCTTTACTTTATTTTGGAAAGTCTTTGCACGCCATCTGTGAAACCATTGCATGGAAAAATTCTTTCTTTGAACAAGATAATCAATTTCTACTTTTAAGATGTCGTTCATGTTAATTTTCAAAATTGTTCAGAAATCTAGAGTGCTGAGGTGTGGTGTTGTAAAATGAATAAGCATTTACATGTGGAGAAAGAATTATTATTAGTTATTATCTTGAAAGACTGAATTACAATAAGGAGTCTAATACAAACGGTTTCCACCAATAATTCTTGTGTTCACTTTACTTTCCACACCCTAGTAAGAAGCTGTCTTTAGGCAAATCCCAGTCAGCCACATCCGTTCTACCTCAGATGTAATCAAATGTTCCCCGATCTCTCACACAAAACCCCTTCAGGCCAGACCTGTTGTTGCACAGCAGGGAAAGGCTCCAACAAGCTCCACGTCTATAAGACCTCCAAACGATCAAGTGGCATTTCTAATATATAACCAGTCATGTAACTGCTTAGGGAAATGCAGGTAGGAGTATTACAAAGAAAGTGTGTAGATATGAACTTGGTCGATGATGTCAACAACAGATGACAAAAAGGTCAAGAATCTAATTCATGCATGTAAAAAGAGCCATAGGGTGTCGAGTTTTTCTGACCTTTTTAACACAAACTCCGAATGGTTCTGATGCTCAATGCTGTGATGGCAAATATTCGTCTTTTTGAATGTAACTAAATAGATTATATTACATAACTTTGTAGCATGTTACCATAACACCAAATGTGATGATGTGTTTCCTACCTCTGATATAGACACACTAACTCATCTTAGAATATATGTTTTAACTTACTATATAATTATTTTAGGAATAGGCAACATACCTATTAAAAAAACTTTAAAGTGAGAGATTAAAGTGAAACCAAGAGTCAATCGTCACAATATTAAATAATATATAAATGTGCACCAGTTCACGCAGGTGTACAGTACTGGCCAATATCAGTATTTGTCAGCTTAAGATTCAAACCTGCCCTTGTTGCTGAAATGTGCTAAACAAATAAACTATGACTGACTGATTTCTGAAAAATAACAGGTTAGATTTTAACAGGTCAGGCAAATATTGAGTGAATATTTTTGTCTAGTTTCTAGTGAAAAAATCTTAGTGCACTTGAAATAAGACAAAAAGAACTTAAAGGTAGAAGACCACAAGCCTTTTCAAAAAGACATATAGGCTTATCCTAAGCCTGGTTCACACAGTCTGATTTTAGGATAGTCGGTCGATTTTCAAAACCTGAAGAGCTGATAAAAAAAATCGTAGGTATAACGGGTTGGATCGTACCGTGTGTGGTACCCAACCACATGGTAGGACAACACACCACACATGAACCCATTTCACTCACAAACATTCAGGCCTCAGACAGAAAATCCTTTAGAACCCACATCATATAATTTTTCTTGCTATTCCTTGCATGAAATGTTTGAATAAACATTCAAGATGTTCTACAAATTCATCTGACTCTCTGTGGATATGTGAGTTGCTTTTTGATTGAGATTCCCCTCTTATATCACCACGCTGGTGATATAAGCACCTGGTTGGCTACCTGTCATATTCAATGGGTTTTGTTCTTGCTCTTAGCCGGGGAACACCACACATGCTGCAATAATCCAAGACATCCAACATGTTGAATATCTCTGACTTTACATCAGAGTGGTCCTGGCTTTCTACTTACTGGATCCGATCAGTCTAAACACATTGCACATGGCAGGACGATCGGTAGCAATTATCACAAGCAACAATCTTGAGAAAATCTGGACAGTTGTTCCGTGTGAACGACGATTTAAGTTATTGATTTTGAATACAGACAAAATATGTTCCACTGGTAGATTCTTTCACTTATAACAAGATGAATTTTTTCCATTTGAAGTTAAAAGAAATCTGCCAGTAAAACTAGTACTTTTCTATCTGTATCACTTAAGACAAAATTATTTGTTTTGTTTAAAAGTTATTTTTGTCTTATTTTAAATGAAATAAGATATTTTACAGAGCCCCCTAGGGGATATGGAGATTTTTTTTTCTTTTGCATTACCTCACAAAACTGTACTGATCAGTAATGCTGCATAACTGAATACCGAAAGCCTTTCTTATGGTGGCCACCGTACTTTCTGCTTCAATACAAGGTTATGTGAGGTGTTTCCACGAATGTTAATACGTCTTTGTCTTTGTCTGAATGGTTTAAAGGGCCGTTTTCATGTGAAGCTCCATCTCAATCTTAACAGGTAGTGAATAAATTGAGTTTCAAACAGTTTTTTGCACCAAACTGATTAATAATAATAAACACCTTTTATTATTATAAAACACAGCAAACTAATGGCCGCACTGGGTTAACTCGGGAAATCTCACCTGTCCATGTATCAATCAACTTTCAATCATTTTGATTATCATGTTCCAAACTTTGCAAGGACTGACTACCCCACTCACCACTTCCTCACACACACAAAGCCAGCAGGATAGTGATCTTCCCATTCATACTTGATGACTTCACGCCCACATTGACACACCCACCACCCATGTCAAAGTCCCGTGCTCCTGTTTTATCAATGATTACTTATTTCATTCATATGGCTCTTACAGAACATGAATTTAATGATTAGAGTTGTGTCTGTGTTTGTGTGTCAGACCTTGGCCTCGGTCTCCCCCCGATGCAGAGTATAGAGATGGTGAACAGCACTCTGTGAGGAAGCCCAAGGGTGCGTGAGGATCTTGAAGACATGGAAGTCATGGCCCAGCGTGTCGGCTGTCACCAGGAGCATTCCTACAACAAGCACAGTGACAGCATTACAAATCATTAACTGGTGTCATATTAATTCTTTTGGCTGTCCGCAATGTATCTTCCTGTATCTGATCCAAGCACCATGTCGTTTCTGATCAAGAGTTGGAATCCCGCGGAACCTCACAACAACTGATGAGCTTTTTGCTGTTTGGCAGAATTGTTAATATTTCTCTGTCTGGTATATTGTCAACAGCAAGAATTTTTAGCATACAAAAAAATGGCAGCTTGCATTTGACCTCCAGAACTGTCATTGCAATTTTGTCTGTAGGTGAAATGTGTAAGGGTTGCAACAAAATCTAACGGCACCAGCATGAAGAATATTCTTCAGAACACAGTCTGTTATGTCCTAAAAAAAAAGCAATTCTTTGTGTTAAAACAATTAATGTAAAAGCATAAACACAACATTTTCATTAGCACTTCCTTAAATGTAGACAAGAAAGCCACAGGATAAATCCTGGATTTATTTCAAATCTTTAAGATAACAATTTGGACAGAGTTAACAGACAGCGAGACGAATAGGAAGAGGAGTGAGGTTGTGGAGGCTTTAGGAGGCAAAACAGAAGAGGCAGAAGACAGTGAGGACATATTGATAGATTCCATCAGTCCAACATAATCAAGATTTGGTTTGTGACCTGACAAGACGTTGATGGAGTTCCTCTCGTCCTACTCTTCATTCCTTAACTCTAGTGAGGAATTTTTCTCAGCATGGAGATGTAAATTATAAGCAGATTACACTGAGTTTCTACACACTGAATGCACAGTTTTTTCTTAAATAAATTGTCCTATGCTTCCATTTCTATTTTTGATTTTTTTTCTTTTCAGTTTTCTGAATTTCTGTCTTTTCCTTTCAGTATCACAGTGACGTATTCCAGGTTTTCCCACAGTTTGTTATGACAATCAGATCGCTGGTGACTGCATGTTGGCCACTTTGCGCACTGTCATGGATTCATCTTTGAAGTTTACCTTGGCAATGATCGCTCAAATTGGCTCGCCTACATGGACTCCCGTTTGTCCCTCTGTATCCAGCAGCAGAGATGCACTGTGCAGTGGATTTAGCTCATCGTGCAGGACCGGTCCACAGTTGTATGAGGCCTTGACCAGAATTTGATTTACGGGCCCCTCTTGCTCCAAACATCAGCACCACTAAAAGAATTTCACTGTGAATTTAGTGAAATCCGGGAGAGGGTGCCTAGTTTAATTGACCAAGCGGTCAAATGTAACTGTAGTTTACTAAGATGCATTGAGGAACTGCTAAAACTCAAATATTACACTGAGAGCATGAAATTGTTGCTATGGAAGCAAAACAATCTAACTTTGAACTTTTACAAAGTAAACGTGTCAACTCCTTAAAATCTTAAATTTAAATGTTAAACAATTGAAAATCTTTTAATTCATGTTCCATTAGATTTTACAATTCTTGTCATCAAAACTTTAGCTATAGTTTCCAACAACATCCGACCACAGTGCACAGCTATACTGACATAGCTAATCAATATGGCTGTCTTATCCAAACAATGAAACAAAGACTTGACATTCTGAAGCACTGACGCGTTCATTAAGACAGATTTTTCATTTTGAGTGACGAACTAAGGAAATGGATTTTGGGGGTAATCCATGCTGTTTTGTTGTTTGTATGAATTATTTTGAGAAATGCACTTACTGTTTTGTAAATGTCAAAAATTATTCAAGAAAGGCAACAAAGCGAATGAAAAAAAAAAAACTAAGCAGACTTGTAAAAGTGGTAAGGTAAAACATTATTTCAGTTTTACTCCCTGGGGTGGACCACACAAAGTCTGCCAACTCTACCAAGTCTGTAAGACAGATGCTAGGCAGTATGACAGAATTGTTGTGTCTTTAAAACAAACAAACAAGTCCATTAAACCAGCTATCGTTTGTTCCTGTCATAAAAGCCAGCTTTATCTCACATGATAGCTCGGTTTGGTTAAGTGCAGGGCTCAAGTCGTGTGTTCCTGTAAGGGAAGACAAGATGATAAGTATCTGTGAAGGAGAGCATCCAAGCATCTACTCATCTAAGGATCACCATGGCGGTGTGCACGCACACTGGAAATCACTAAAACACTGAACCACAGCACAGCACAAGTGTAACCAACACTGACAGGCCCATTCATTTAGCCCCATTTTATTTGAAGCTCGTCAAACTACAGAAAGTATAGGCCCTCACCATAAACAACATGCTCAACAAACCACACCAGAACAAACCCAGATCTGAACTGGTTTGGCCAGAAAAGAGGAAGCTCAAACACAAGCCCGAACCCAGAGTCAGAAGCTTTCAACAGAACGGTGAAACCAAATCACTGATGGAGAATAACAACTGGCCAGTCTCTGTCATTCTGAGGTCTCAACGACACAAGTAATACTAAAATAATTTGTCCTTTTCCTATGAGTTGTTCCACTTGGAATCTATTTCGTGGAAGCGGCAGTAGGTTTTAATTAGTGGCCAGGATTTATTGGGTGGCACGTCAAAAGTGAAAAGAGGAGGCTGGAATGGCAAGAGATTAAAAGGATTCAGCAACATGTGCAAGGGAGATGGAAAGGGAAATGGAACGCCCTTAAACGTGAAGAAATATTAAGACGTCTAATAAATTTGGCACATTCATTAACTGTTAAAAGCTTTCTTTTTTTGAGAAATTCTTGAAAAAAAGATAATACAGAGGTGGAATGAGGGAGATAGAAGGGATAAGCACTCGGGTCATGTATATTATTGAGTGGAGCCAAGCAAAGTGTGGACTGAGACAGTGGTTAGTTTTTCATGCTGTATCACAGCGACCAGAAAGGCAGAGAACTAAGGCCCAGGGCCTGTAAACTCTTCAAACCCACACCCCAAACGAGGTGCCAAGCCACAAGAAGCATTTGCGTCAACTGGGGATACACAGAAAAAAGGAACGGGGCCCTTCTAATTATAGAGTCTGGAAACGGAAGCGCGGGGTGATTAGGAATTGAGGCGCTGCGGTCTGTTTATCTGGGAGCTTCCTCTCGCTCTCAAAGCCTCCCTCACCCACGCTCCACTCCTTCTTTTAGTTCTCCTCTGTTCTCTGTTTTGGTCAAGCCCTGCCCTCCTGGTGGCTGCAGTCTGCCCTCTGGCTTTCCAATGGATGAAAGTTGGCTACTGATTTCTGGCCTGAGCCAGTATTTCTCTGTTGTTGATGCTGCAGTTAGGGCCCAAAAAAAGGTAAAGGCTCAAAGAGGCTGGAGCTTTGTGAGTGTCAGAGCCCAAGGATTGGGGATTTTGTGGCAGTGTTGAAATACAGATGCGCTCACCGAGAGGCGTCAGTCGGTTAGCCCGCAGGAAGGCCAAATTAAAAAGTAGCTGAGCCACTCGGCGGCTGAAAAGACAGGGTTTCGGGGAAACCAGCGGCTGGCCAGAGCATGGTTTGACACATCCTATTTATAACACCTTGTCCTATATGTTACAGTGTTATTTGTGTTGATTTACAACTAGAAATTGTTGGCACACGCACTTAGACGTGCACTAAAATGAAAGAGATGACCTCTAATTTGCCATGTGCGTAAGACATGCATGCATAGGGAACATGAGGAAAATTGAATAATCATTCCCATAAATGTCTGTTTTTAGTTTCTGTGACCCTTCTCCTAGAACTGAGTCTTTTGTTGTGTTTCTGCCCCATCTCTGTCAACCAAACAGAAAACATCTGTTCAAGGCCCATTAACAGTGGACAGGACATTAATTTACAAAGTGGTTGAAAGAGCTTTCTGCATAACAATTGCAGATGGAAAAAGAGGGTGGCACAGAAAGGTAAAACAGAAGTGGAAAAACAAAAATAAGAGGTCGGCATAACGTAAAATGCTACAGCGACTTCTCAAAATGCTCTTTTATGAGTTCTTCATATATACAAGGTATGCATTGAATGTTCAAAATTCAGTTGACAGCTTAGATAAGTCAACCTTCAGTGAAGACAGAGCACAAAATCAAGTGGCAGTTCTTCAACCGCCAGGCATGTGTCCAGTTTATATGGTGCTTCAGAATTGCAATGTTTCAACCTCTATATCCGAAAACATAACCAATAAAATCTTGCTTAAGTCTTTGATGTTCACTCAGGTAGTATGTAAGACTTATCCTGGTAAGAGAAAATCAACACAATATATCACTTAGTAAGAACTAGTGATGGGTCTGACAACACCGATACGTCGGCGCATGCATCACAGACAAAACCATGTGTTGGTGCGCATATTGCCTTTCTACAAATTACTCAGTTGCTTTTTATAAATTATGTATAATATTTATAATATATATTTGTATATATATTTATAATATATATTTATAATTATTTATTGTTTACTTCAGATTTTTTTTACAGCAGGAGTTGTGTCAAAAAAGCGTAACAGACTAAATTTCAAAATGTTGGAAAAACATATATTTTTTATAAAAATGTGTGAAGGAAAAAAAAAACAAAACAAAACAAAAAAAAAGTCCACAAGATTAAAGTTAGATCTTATATGCCCAATGTTGAGAAGCAACATTGGGCACAATCCTGCCATATAGGCACATATATTTAGTATCAAAGTGTTTGTTTTTATAAATTGATTAGTGATTTTTGTCAGTTTATATTTAGAATGACACTTAGCGATATAATTGTGTTTTGTTGCTCAGGTCTGAGAATGGTTGCATGTCTAAAGAGAAGAGGATGTTGCTATGTTTTACATTTGCACTGATTTGCTTGGCATTTGCAGAGAAATCAAGCTTAAACTGTATTAATTTAATTTTATATACTTTGCCTTTTCAAAAGGCAGCTGCTTTATTTTTATGACTGCAAGTTGAGTTTTATTGCCCTCCTTTTGTTGCCCAGATAAGGTTCATGTTATGCACGTTCTGCTTTGTTGTTTTTTTGATCACACACTTAACGTGATTATTTACAAAAAACGATTGTTATGCAAACTGCATTTGGGAGCAGATCTTCTGAGTTCCGAAAGGAAAAAAAATTACTCTTTCCCTGTCGATCTTCGTAATAAAAATGACGCTTAAAAATATCTGATTTCTTTATTGTATTTCTGTAATTTTATCAATGCAACGAAACATAAATCATTAATACTGTAACAGAAGGCAAACTTACAGCACTATTGTACAACTTTATAGTCACATGCTGCATCATTCCTTCCAAGACGCACTGCAGGGAAAATAAACATGTAATCATGAATACTAATTATGTATAGAATATGATAATAGGCTAAAATAGCTTATATAAACACTTAAAGCCTGTTTTGCCTTCATTATAAGCAGCTCCAAACAGATTTGTTTTTGTTTTTTAGGACCAATATGGCTGTTTCAACATTTTGGATTGCAAACCCCTGGACTAGGTCATCAAATCAGTCTGTCAACCTCGTTGCCTGTAGGGATTGTCAATGTCCAGCAGGTCTCAGTATTCAGTGACAGTATCGACACAATATCAATACAGTTTTGCTATGGGTCAAAACGTTTCATGACGCCTCATTTACCCATCACTAGTGAGCATCATCTGCTTCAGCTAGAATTAAATTTGCCAAAACTCAGCAAAGAAACCACAAATGTAAATATGAGCAGCTCTTACTCATATGTAAGAGCACATAAGTAGGTTTCAGGTTAAGCGTTAGGGAAACCAAAAGGTCAAAATTATGTATTCCTAATGTAGCAGAAGGGGTGCAGTCAGACTAATTCCAAATCTATTTTAACAAATGATCAACACATGTTGGTGTTAAAATGCTGTCTATTTCAATTTCTGACAAATTAAAATAAATTAAATGGCAAATGGACAAGATTATAAAGTTTACTTTACACGAATACAAAAAAATTCTCATCTATAAATTGGCATATACTGTATTTTGACTCTAAACTGTTACTCCACTCCAAAAGATGAAAGCTACAAAGGGAAAGCAAAGAAAACATCAGAGTAAGGGGTTTCTCATGGTTCATTTGATGTACAGTGGGCTGAAACCAAGGGTTGTGTTTTTCTACATGCTCCACAGGCAGACCACCTGTGAGCACTTCGATGTTAATAGATATGAAAAAAAGGTGTTATGTGTTGCTAACCTTGCTGACAAGCTGCTATTAGTTTGATATTCCTATGCTGGAATGCCGGTCTTTTTAACAGGGTAAAAAAGTCACCTAGCTTTAAAGCCGTGCCGACACAAAGGCAAGCACCGTAGCGGTCAAGTTCACAAAGCATGACTGGTTCTCAAGGTAGAGCTTCAGGCTTGTTCTTTCATCAACTTAAGCGAAAAACACACCACTTAGGTCCATTTTTATGCAGCATTTACATATTTGCACACTTCCTCCTGGGAGTTGTTTTAAGAGGAGAGAGGTTTCCACTGCAGACTGTCACAGGCGAGGCGGCTGTTTGCAAGAACAAAAACCTGCTCACAGCAGTTTTTTGTTTGTTTGTTTTTTAACTCCAGGGCGATTTGTTGGTGATTTTAACTACTCTAATCATCAGATCCATTCCTCAGAAGCTAATCCCTTTTTTGAGCAGACAGACAGTGAGGCTGCAGAGGTAATCCTCTTGCATTTACATGGTTTCTTAAAATTTAATTTGCTTCTGGTAATCTGTG
The DNA here is from genome assembly GCA_911649635.1 of Poeciliopsis gracilis. Lineage (NCBI taxonomy): Eukaryota > Metazoa > Chordata > Actinopteri > Cyprinodontiformes > Poeciliidae > Poeciliopsis > Poeciliopsis gracilis. The sequence continues at coordinate 546,859 of CAJVRI010001138.1, forward strand.
ATGTCTCAATCAGTCAGTTGTTGGTCCTAGAAAAAACTTCACTAAGTTACAAGTGTCCATATCAACATCAAACAAATAGTCTTTACCATTGTATTACTCTAGCTGAATAACATTTACATTATTTGACAGCCAGACATGTCTTAAATATAAAGACTAACATAGATCATCACTCCATCACATATATTAGTAAAAGTCGCTTTTTTTACATAAAGGCACCTTTCAAATGAAGTATATTAATATTATTATTAGAACTATGTATACCACCACAAGTAGGGACCATTGCCATGGTTGCTGGGACACATGGTGGCATCCTTCCAGGTATTTAAACTAATTTACATATGTATTGATGACAGGTGGGCCAACTCTAGAACAGCAGCTGCACTCTATTTCACACAAATTGTGATGTGTATAAAAGGAAACGTGTGCAGCCCCTCGAGTGCGCATGGTTTTATACATGTGAATTTTTTTTGTCTGTCACCATTTTGAAAATGTGTCCCTGCGCCAACTTTTAGTGTAAAAGCTGCACACTCTTTTATACATGATGCCTATGAACTTTGTCAATGATCTCGCTGGCAAAGAGAATAATGTTTTTCTCTTTTCCACTTCCCATGCAAGTTTGATTAAAACATGCACTTTAACATCAGTTATAATAAGAGCCTGCTGTGCAAATGACATTTTAGAGTTTCTTTGAGACTTCTTTTAGCATCTTGCAGTCTGCTCTCAGTAAAAAACGTTTTGGAGGGCCAGAACTGGGTATGTTGATAGTTGCTGTAAATATTTTCCACTTGTACACTATGTCTCTCGTAAAAAGCTATACTAGCTTTGTTTCTATTACAAATGTGTCAAATCTTTCTTGAAAATGTCTAAGCTTTTCTTGGTGATATCATAGAACATCACTTTGGAATTGCAGTAATTCCATTAAATAAGAAACACAATAAAAATCACAAGTGAATAAGTTTATTCATGCGGTAAGTCTTTAAAAAATATGCCGTGCCATCATTCTCATTTGTCTTTTTCACCAGCAGTGACATCTGGTTGTTGATCACACGACTCGTGTGATGTGAGAAAGTGTTTCCATTGCAATTTTGCGAAATATACAAATTACGGTAAAGCCGAGAAAATATATTATCCTGACACAACATTGTAACAAAAAACGTGAGTTGTTTTATTTGCTCTGAGCAAATATATTTTTGCGATTGTAATTTGTGCAATTATATGGTCGATGGAAGCACAGCTAGTGTGCTTTGTTTCTGACATAACATCGTGTTCAATTCTTATTTCAGCAGCCAAGAGCAAAGCATACCAGGGTCTAAAAGGCAAAAAACATCCTTCAAAACAGTAGGTGAAGAGCTTCTAGTCATCATGTGATAAGCAAAGGTAGTATTTCAGCTACTTTACATGGGAAGAATGTGGGAGTCAATTTAATCTACACCAAATACTGTACGTGTGTGTAAAAGATATTCTTTTATCTTACTTTTTACATGACATGAATTATTCAGTAACATAAAAAATCTTAAATTATAAATTATATTAAATATCCAATTTTTAGTAGCATAAAAAATATTAAATATCCATCTACACAAAAAAAATATGACAACGTTATCTCTTCCTCTTTTGGAAAATATTGCCTGAGTTTGACTCTCGGCTTGTACAAATTTTAAACTGTAGTCTCACTTAAGCTGCTTTTCCTCTTGATGTCGTCTCAGTTGGACACAACTGTATGGGTATTTAGTAACTCTACACTCCTGAGGTGTCTGGTGTAGAAACCACATCATGTCTACCAGTGAATACATATAGCAATTTACTTTATGGAAAATGAACATCTAATTTTCTCTTTTCTCTCTGCTATTAAAGCCAGTAGGTCATCCCACTGAAGCCTAGATGACAAGGTAGCATTTCTAACAAAAGTAGTAACTTAAAAAAAAATTCATCTTTATAGAAAACTCTGCAACATTACAAAGGTTACGACATTTCCTTTCCAAGACAGAGCTGGAAAACGTCAACAGTTTCCCTCCAAAGTAATAACTGTAAATCACATGTGAGGCAGCTGTGAGTGCTAATTACTATCTTGGTGTGAAGACACAACTCAATCCAAGCTAAATGTGTGGCTAGAAGTGTGTGGCTGAGTCAGGCTGCTTGTGTGTGGGAATTCCCCTCGTGTTCAACATGTGCATGTGGGTTGAGCGTTTTTTCAGCAGCAGCCTGGTTTTTTTCACACATCAGTAAGATGCAGCGAAGGAGTTATTACACCACGGAGAGCTGCCTTCATGGCACAGCTGCCTCAATGGTCAGGCATGACAGGCCTGGCTATTCATTAGACCGGCATGTTACTAAACCAGGAATATGGTTTATGGGACAGTTCCGTGTGGGGAGAAATTTAGCCTTGATTCATCTGCCATTACCCAGGGCTTTGATGGGATATTCAAAACTTCCATATTCAGAACATCTAGATGGCTAAAAAACACAGTTTTATGAGACTGAAAAAGGCAATGAAAGAGACTTCTCTCCACATTAGGATGAACACACAGTTATATCTGAGATCTGACATTTTTGTTATTTATACTACTCAGGAAAGCATTTTAAATTTACAGTTACCTATTAGATTCATGTTTGAATGAATGAGTGAATAAATAATACTTCAATCCCAGAGGAAAATATCTAATTTTCACATGTGAACTAGGATTTAGAATTTCTCCTTTATTTCTTCGTAATTAAAACAAGTAGAACCCATTTGTTACTGTACGTGAGCTGTACGTATCTTGGGAGTTTCAAGGTTGTTTCTGTGGCCAAAAGAACGTTTCAGAGGACAGCTCAGTTATTGTACATGTATTTCCACAGCAAAGAAATTTAAAATATTACCCTGCAAAGTGGGACAGCCTTGGAAAAGCTGAAGAATAATCAGAGGTCACCAACTCATATTACATCAACAGATGTGGAAGAGTTACGCTGGAATCCCAAAAAACTATACTTACTTCACATCACACTATTTCACATTTGCTTTTGGCTTTAATTCCAGCACCATCTATGACACTGTAGCATGCACTATTTGATCACCAGGATAAACAGGTTGTTTTTACAAATGTTTAGAAAGATTCAGCAGCATCAGAGTTACAACACTGAGATGTTGCCTGTGCCATACATGTATGTATTATCACAAAGGAATAAAAGCAAGAACAATGTAAACATTACACTATTAATCCAATAATAAGATCCTACCATATGGCCCTAATATCCCATTAGGATGAACTCACTGAATGTTTATAGTGCTCCCAATATTAAGATCCTTTAGTATGGAAAAATGTTTGAAATAGAACAAAGCAATAACATTCCAGCAAATGTAGGATAACACATGCTGACATGGTAAAGAGTGGAATAATAATTATTAATTCCAATACAAACACCATAAAAAACAGAGATGGAAATACAACATATATGCAGCATGCTTGTAATAGGACGACCTGATGTTTTACAAAATGTGTCTTCTTTTCTCGTATCTTTTTGATCTGTCAATAGAAAAAACAAGAAAAGAAACTGTGACAGAAGCTGCACTTGATGTAGAGGCTACCAGCATTTTTGTCACAACTTTGTTCTTAATTGGAAAACTGTCCCACCAAAACATCTCAGATACTGTTACACCATTTAATGGCCAGCACAATGGACTGCAGGCAAAAAAATAATCATCATAGAAGCCACATATGTGGCTTCTATGGTGATAAATAATTTTTATCACCTTAATATAACATATTTTTATTAATTTTATTACTTTTTATTAATTAAATTACTGATGTTTACTTTTTTTTTTTTTTACAAAAATTTTTGAGTAAAATAGGGTGAGTAGTGAAAAAAGTAAAATAGAAGCATTTCTGAAACAAAAAATGGAAGGAGTGGACTGTCACACAGGGAGGCACAACTTGCAGAACAAATGTTACTTTAACTCATTAAGAATGATTTTAGAAGATGTTAATGTGATTTTCATTAAGTCTGAAAGGCTGGTCGATCAGTTATTTCAGATATGTTCACTTTGTAGTGTTACAAACTTGATAACCAAGCAAAGCACTAAATCCTTATCAGTCTGAATGAGATTGTTGCAGAAAGACATTTAAGAGCTCAGAGTGGAGCCTGAAGGCTGAATCAATCACTCCATCTAGTGCCAGTCAGTCATAACAAATCCTTAACATCTCTGGCATGAAAACACGAGGACATTTTGAACTTGGCAATGCACCTAATAATCAAGTCAAGGATCATTGAGGATGATTAGAAAGAACGAGACGCAAAAGAAAACAAGCACACTCAGTGCAGCTGTTAAAGGAGCACTTTGCCACTGCACTTCATGTGCGTCCCTCTAATTACACCTCTAGGAATAGATACACAAATCCAATGCAACGCCGCAGAGTGCTAGGCGCCACACCAAAAGCTGGCAGCCTCCTGTTCACCCTTCAGAGAGCCTCTAACACACACAAGCCACTAAGGTTTTATAACTCTTCCCAGCCAAAACACTTGAGCTTTCCAGACTTAGTCTGAGTCATTTCATCATTTCCTCTTTAGTCTAACACTATTATTTTCGTCATGATGAGCTTGAACTTTCTTCCATGTCAGTGGTGCATGGAAGGAAGCACAAGTTCAATATGTGCAGGTTCCAGTTCTCCTACTGGCAGTCCAACAAACCAGTCTGTCAGATCTGGATCCCAGTCCATCCTGGATTGTTATGAACATTCCAGATATTCTAGAATTTGTGGAAATTCACCTCCCGATCATCAGTCATCCATGGGTTCATCTGGAGTTGGTTCCATTAAGTCCAAACTCCTTTATCAGGGTTTTCGGTCCGGTTTTTTAGCAATGAAACTGATCTCAGAGACACGAGATCTGGCTGAAAGATGTGACACTGTTGCAATGAACGAAGAAGCTACAAATTCACGGTGGAATATGGACCTTTACATTTCAGATACATTCATTCAAGAATTTCTAATTCAGGAATGCATCCAAGTTTGCATCCTTTAGCATTATGGTTTGTTTGTAAAACCCTTGGACATGCAAATGTAACATGGCCCTGATCAACTAAAGACATCTTTAAGAAAGCAATGGTTCCTATTTATGTACTGTGATAGAGATTCCACAACTAGGAAGATGTACAACCCACAGCTCTTTAATGGGTACAAAATATGTCCTGATCAAGTTCTTGATAATTAACTTTTCTGACCTGGGATGTGTTTTTGATTTTTGATGAGAGGAATGAGGGACAGAGTCTAGACAACCATCTGTGGCCAGTCTTTGTCCATATTTTAATCCTTTTCCTGCTCAGACAGAGCTGCTCAGTTAGTCTTGAGTCTCAGTAAGTGAGGGATTCCTGGGGATCAGGGGGTGAAAGTCGTCTCTCAGCAGCTTTTTTATTAACTTACATACACACGCTGGGCAGAAGTACATGCTGAGAGTTCTCACACACAATATGACCCCAAACATCCACACTGATTCCGAAATACTGGGCATTGGCATGCTGTTAAATTTTCTGAACTTCTTTCAAATTTTCTGAACTTTTCTCTTCATGAAACTAGTCTGGGGAAGAAGTGATTTAAATTATTTGATCTGTAGTTCAATTGCTAAGTTTGGTCAGCAACAGTAAAAACACCACTCAGTTGTTTTTTTAACGTAATGAAGCAACACACACACACACACACATATATATATATATATTATTTACTGCGTAAGTGTTGTACAGTCTGTTTTCTGGTTTCACTGCAAGTCTTCAATGCAAGCCGTCTCTTGAAAAGCAGGCGTTTGTGTGTATGTCTTGTGCGTGTGTGTTTCTGTGGAAGTGGGCCTTACCACTAGGGTTGAATTGCATGCAGGATATGGGTTTGTCATGGGCTGGAAAGTGAGCCACCACTCCCTCTCCGTCCGAGTCCTCACTCACCAAGACCTGTAGTGTATACACACATGGACACAGACCCAAAATCATTTTCTGACAACAATAAACAGAAAACGGGACTTCCCCCTTTTCAAGAATTTATTGTTGACATTTTGGGTTTTGGTGTGAAAAGTGTTCTTTGGCATGCCAACAGAGAAACAACAGCCAGTTTGAGCTGTTTTCAGTAAGATGTCATCACCATCTCTTCGACAAAAGAAACACTTTAATAGAAAATCTTCTTCCACTGCTCTGAAAAGAAAGCAAACTCATAATCTAATCTGAATTTGAAAAATCCTATGCAAAAAATACTTACACACCAACACAGGAAAGAAACATGCACAAATTTACTTCCGCAAATCAAACATTAGCTTGCTTTTATACTTTACTACAATTGAAAGCTGCTCCTAAAGTTGAGTAAAATGTTTGTTGTAAAAATCAAGAAAGTAAATTGAGTAGTCAAGAAAGGAGATGAGGAAGAAAAGCAAAAAGCCTCTGACATGAAGCAGTTCACTGTTATTACGAAGAATCCAGACATGGTGGTTCTGTGAGAGAAAGATGCTTTTGCCCTTTGAAACACATCTGTCCTGTGGAGTACACAGGGGAGGGAGTGTGACGGTGTCCCACGAGCTTTCTACTCCAAATAAGGAATTTCAAAGTCTAAAGAAAACGAAAATATCTAGAATTTCCAAAGGAAATCCTGGTTCAGTGCTGGCTTATCCCCCACCCGCTTCTGGAGATTTAACTTCTGGACTTTTGTTGACCGGCTGAGTCAGTCTTCATGGTTAGTGTACAGTTACAGTGTGTCACTTAGTGACAGAGAGCAGGCCTGCTTCTAAAGGCCTGAGTCTGACGTACAAGACACAAACTAAATGCGGAATACAGAGTCATAGGGGAGGCAGTGAGTGTGTGTGTCAATGGTATTAAGCTCCCACGGCTCATTAAAGTTGTGACAGCTTCTGCGCTTTGATTAATTACAATGTGGTAAAGCTGATAAGAACTAGAGGCAGACAAACGTTCAGTGTTTCATCTGACATTGAGACAGCAACTGGTAAAGTTCCAACTGTGTCAATATAGAAACACTAAGCACTATTCGGTGGTGCTGCATTTGCACCTTGCCTCAATGCTTTGTGCTTTCAAAGCATTGAAATTATTTATTAAAACAAAGTCTTCTTGAAGTAGTTTTTGTGGGTTGTTTTGTGTTTGTGTTTGGTCTTCCCAAAACCTGTCACTCATGGCAGATGACCTCTCAAACTCAGCCTTTCCACTGTCACCATATTCTTGATCACCAAGAGGGATTCCTGCAAAGACTCCATGCAACAGGCCAAGTATTGCACAGATAACTTTTGACTAACTGGCAAAATTCTAAAACAGACCTTCTGGTATTACATCTAGATACAGTAGGAAGTCACTAAATCCATGGTGCTTATATGTCTGGGATATAAACACCATGATAACTTGCACATTTTGTATTGTTGGAATTTCATTAGAGTAACATGACATTTATTATAAATGTGTGTTTTTAAATAACTGATTGAGTTTTCATAAAATAATGTGTTAGAATTCCATAGTCAGAGTCCCGTTCGAATCCTTTCCCACCCAATCAGACTAAGTCTGTACTATTGAAAAAGAAGAACAAGAAAATATATGAACCATGTAGCGTTCCCAAAAACTTGTAGCGGTAATTGCAGTGAGAAGGTTCTACGTCAGTAAAGTTCTGGCTGAATGGGTCTGAACAGAAAATGTAGTTGGTAAACTGTAAGGAGAAGGTTAAATCCAGGTTAGAGGTTTCAGCTGAATGGTATCCCATTCCTACATTAACAGCTTTATATTAATTGAGAAAGAGCAAAGATCTGATGACAGCCACATTTCTATTAATCTGCAGGCCCATGAACGCATCATGGTCGAGCGGTAAACTTGAGTTTGAGCTCTGTATTGGGCAGATTTGTTCATAGGGCAAATTTCTCTGTTTTGGATAAGCCATTCTGCCACTGCGTGTCCACTGCTTCTCTGGAGATATGGTGGTGTTTGTCAAATTTTTTGAAAGCACTTAGTGTTGCATTTCTGCTCATGTTCTTTCTTTGAATCCAAGTGAGCTGGATCTCTTAAGAACGAAGCAGCTACATTATAAATCAATAATTTCCCTTTGTTATGCAACCTTGTTGTGACCAGTTAACTTGATAATTTTTCTTTGCTTTTTTGAAAATGATTCAGCATAGCAATGCTTATTTGTTTTATTCAAACCACTTCTCACTTCTTTGACTTTTAACTGCTTAACTTTAGATTTGTCTTACACAGTCTGATTGGGTGGACTTTCAGCCCAAATCTGGTGACAGTCACCACGGAACTTGGTCTAATAGGAGAATAAGAGGAGGAGGCTGAGGAAATGAATGGAGAATAAAAGAATCAGAAAATAATGAACAAGAAACCTCAATAGATTTTCCTTTTCCTTAACCTCTTACTCTTTATCCTTATCTGCCTCCTCCGCTTCTTCTATGATTTTAATCCATGTTACGTTCTTCTCTAATTAGACTAAGACCCAAAGCATTTAGTGGTTGGTAATCTACTAATATTTGTTTGGCTCAGGTCCCGTAAACAGCGCTGCATATAATCTTAAACCTTTTCTAGATGACTGTCAGGTTAACATAGCAGATTATTTTCAAAGGTTGATGAATGGGTGAGCCTAATCAGGAATTTACAAATAAAGTAATTAAAAATGGTTATGAACAAGTACAAGGACCACAGTCCACTAACAATTCTGTTGTACGTTTGTGACTAACTGATCTAATTGCTGTAGACATAAGCAAGCAAAGGGTAAGTAATACATGTACATGTTATATATATATACAAATAATATTTACAATTAACTAATCATAAGCAGGAATGACAGAAATCATGAGTTTAAGTGTTCTGAAGAACCCTGTGTTTCATTAGCTGACCTGTCCTTCGCCAACATTGTCTGTGTCAATGATGGTGATCACACCAGGACTATGGGGGCTGCGGCGACACGCACTGTGAGGGGTTCCCTCTTCGTCGGGTGTGACTGCCGGTAGGGTGCCTGCCAGCTGGGTCACAACTTTGCCCACCATTGTTAGGCCTGTTTTCAAAGTCTGAAAAAACATTTTAAAAAAAGAGTTAATTTCATCAGATCCACACATCAGAAATTATACATCTTATCCTGTATCCATTTGCTCTAAAGACTTTTCTAAAACAATAAAATTGCAACTCGGAAACACAGGGTATATACTTGAAATACCATCTGTGTGGGTGTATACAGCATGCTTTCTTGATTTCCACTGATAACTTGTAGTGCTGATTATTTGTAGTCTTACCGCCACAAGAGACTCCAACGTGTGTGAGAGGGGCTCCTCTGTGTCAGCTTAAGGTCCAGCCAGGGTGTCTGGCTCAAACACACCTCTGTGGCTCAATTGAGGGAAATGGATAGTGCTGCTTAAGTGGAGTCTATCTCACGTACTACACTGTCTTAGTCTAATGGAGTCCAATGCATGTGACTGAGTGTCTGCGTGTGTGTAAGCGCCAAAGGGGCCCTGGAGAGCCTAATCAAGCATTCAGACTAGGCGGCCCTGTCAATACACCATGGCGCCTCCAGTTTGTTGGGTCTGAAGATCACCTACTGTCTCTCTTTGCCACTTGGCCAGGCACACTAACAGTGTCTACTGCCTGGATGCATTTACGTGTGTAAAATGTAAGAAATGCCATCAATTATTAAGAGAGGCGTTTGGCCTCTAATTGATCAACACTAATGTGTTTTCTAATCACTGCAGTTGTGGAGTTCTTCGTGGTAGTCCAAACAGGGGGTATTGATTTAGTTAGGGGGAGGGGCCCGGGGGAGACGATTAAGTCAGATGGTTGACAAAAAACAGCCTGATGTCGCCATCTGAGCACATTTCAATCTAATTTGTGCAAAAGGTCTTTCTTAATCATATGCAAAATAGTCGTCAGCAAAAGGCTTGGTATGGCCCAAAGAGCGCATACTGGACAGAAAAAACTGGATGGTTCTAGCTATCTCTCTTTAATCTTTCTTATAAACAAAAGCCATTACACTTTAATGCTGCCCCTTCCCCCTTCTGCGTCTCTGTCTCTGGACATCAGCACACAGAGCCAGCGTGTCGCGCCACGAGCCAAAATGAGATACCTTGTCATCCATATTGAGATATATGTTTCTAAATGAGGAGAGGGCGCGTGTGGGGAATGCCTGTCTTCATATCAATAGCACTGCTATTGAACAGCCTACTGACATCCTGCTAACCTCCTGATGACACTGTGCTTTTTTATGGTAATTACAGAATTCACACACTTGCTGTTTGATACACTTAACCTAAAAATAAATCTTTCTCTCTGTGACTAAATAAACAAACTACAATCCCCACAAGAGAAGCTAATTAGCATATGCTGGCCAGTGACTAAATGATGCCAGGAATAAATTTAACCTAAGATCAGAGGTGAGCCGTTAGTGACTCATTTTAGAGCCACTCCCCAGTGAAGACAAGTGAACCAAGACCAATGGCGAGAAGCAGATTACAGGGCGAACAAAAAACAGGCAGGTTGATGAAGTGTCTCATAAGCTCAGAGCCAGTCAGCCAGGAACGGCTAGGCAGATCCAATGTCAATAGATTTACAGATGGTGGAGGCAGAGCTAGAAAGGCTGTTCTCTCTACAGTTTGAATAAGTAAGAGTTCAGAGTTCCAATGATAAAACATTTCTTTAAGCAGACACCAAGCAATTCAAGGAAGAAATTCTCAATATGCATAACTCTACTAAAACATGGGAGGAAAGTGAGAAAAACAATTATGTACTATAATGTATTCAAGCTTTTTTAAATGCATTTACATTTGGTCTTAATACAACTGTAGACTTATTGTATTTCACTGGGGTTCAGTCCACACAGAGCAGTGGAAATGTGTGAAGTGGACGGTGTGTGAGGCATAACCTGTTCATCCTCTTTAACTCTGATACTTAAGATGCAGTTAACGATTATCATAGTAATTGATTGTCTGTGTGTTTTTAGATCTTATTTTTCTCTGGACACATTTATAGATTAACATTACATCAACATTATTAAAGTTATTTATTTTATATTTAAGGTGTATTTAAATTACCATATCACACTTAGATTACATAGCTAGTCAACAAATAAGCAAGTTCCCCTTGTGGATCAATAAATTATATTTTATCCTAATCTAACCTATTCTATTCTTCTCACAAGCAGATAATTGGATAACCTAATTGGAACAGTGTGAAGCTCTTTCTAACAGCCTTTGTAATAGTCTTTATGTTATGCAATTTTAGAAAAAAATAAAGAATGCAAATAAGTCATTCAATTCCATTTTTCAACAAAACAAAATAAACCTAAACCATTTAAAAAGTTAATAATGCTTTTGTTGCTTAACACGCAATGACATCAATCTTTAGGCAAACTCTAGATCATTTGTAGCAAACAATGCATCTGCGGCTAAATAAATCCTGATATCAGCATGTGACAAGCTCAGCCCTTTCTGCTCGACTTAACATCAATCCTGGCAGAGCCAGCGTCAGGTCAATTCCAAGTTAAAGTTCACCATGAGCAATGTAAAGATCAAAGGTAACATGTAGAAGCAGATGCACTGGTCTGCATGTAAAACCTATGTGCAGTGCCTCACATCACCCTCAAAACACAACCTCCAACATGGTAGTGGGAGAATCATGCTGAGAGGATATTTTCTTTATTTCATCTTCTTAAAATAATTGCCTATTTATAAGAAGTTTTTTTAGGCCATTATTCTAGGAAGGTAACAATATGGGATATGGAAGCTGGACAGAATACTGGTGGCACTGGCTGAGGAGAAATAAAAAGCTGATAGCACTGCACACATACCCTTTTACTTGTCAAACTAATTCAGTACACAGTAAGAATAAAACATTTTACAGTATTTCGTTTCATTTAAGTGACATCAACTGACTATTACGGATCAGTGTTTTGTGATTGATACTTGTCACAAAACACTGACTGATTAGATCATTTTTCACAAAGGTCTAATACCTTTAAATTAGTAATAACTGAATCTGTTCATTTCAATACTAAACACAAGTTAGCATCAGCAAAAAAGTGAGGAGTTGAGACTACATAGCTGTCCTGCAGGCAGCTAATACAATTTCTGACATTAAAACAATGGTAGATGGAAGAGAAGTGTGAGCTTACTTTAGCAGCATTGATCACTGTAGCTGTGTAGGACTGTGCGTTGTCGCCACAGGCTCCTCCATGAGACTGGTGACATCTTATTAACTGCCATAAAGACAAGCATACAAAGCAATAAGGAGACTGCTGGAGGTAAACAATGAGAAAATCTGGAAAAATTTACTCAGATTTATAGAGTTCGACTATCAACCATTGCTAGATGGATTTTCTTAAGGGAAAAAAACTGAAAGAGCCGGAGAAACCAAACAGCCAATCTCCACTAATTTAATTTCAAACACAACATCCCTTGAAAAGCCCGGCCCCAGTCCTGCTCCAACTGTTCAAAAAGCTACATTTTGTCATTTCCGAAAATCCTCCTCAGGCAGTCACACAAACAGTGGTCCCATCTGTCAATTACTTGAGTGGCCCAGCACCAAAACACGGTTATGCATTAAATGTATTGCAGAATCCTGCAGCAGAACATTCTGGTTTTTGTAAATACTTAACAATCCCATTAAACAGAAAATGCCTGCGCATCTGTTGATTTTCAAAAATGTTATCATCTGTAGTGGACTCTTCTTAAAATGAGTTGTTTATCCAGACAGATTAAAGAAGCAGAAAACAGATAAAAAGCATTTTATTTTTAGGGTAAATATGTCGTTTCTCTGAGATAAGGCAATTCTGTTATATGATGAATGTGCGTGCGTGCGTGCGTGCGTGCGTGCGTGCGTGCGTGCGTGCGTGCGTGCGTGCGTGCGTGCGTGCGTGCGTGTGTGTGTGTAGACCACCTTGTTCTCAGCGTAGGCGAGCCAGCGGCTTCCCAGAGCTATTGGATTGAGGCAGGGCCCCGGGCACGGATAGCAGCCTGAAGACCCACAACAGAAGGTTTTACCAAAAACACAACAGGATACATATTAAATCACATAATATGACAAAGTTATTTTAATAACTTTGTCATCTAGTAGTGCAAAGGATCAACATACATCCACTGTCATTAATGTGTTTGTGTGCAGTCTCTGTATTTGGAAGATAAATGGGAGTTTAATGAGGGTGACGTATATTTGCGTGTCTGTTGGGGGTGCACAGCATGACCTAATGGAGTCTGTGATACCCAATAAATTGAGGATGCCTCCTTTGTTCATTGACCAACATTATAGTCCCTTTAGGGATAGACAAACACACACATGCACACACTTTCAAGCGAATGTGACCTATACTTTAGGTAAAAGTGGTTAGACGTGAGAAAAGAACCCATGTAATCACACACAGGAATGATTAGTCAGAGCAAACATACAGAGAAAGGTGCTTAATTAGAGTCTTTCTTTTAACAGAATTTGAACAAGGTGAAGCTAAAACTGCCACATTCAGAGTTCTGGTTGGAACAGCTTTACAGTACAAAGTATCTATTTAAGTATTTAAATGCAAAATGTATGTTTTTGTAAAGTTTTGGCTTAATTATTGCTCTGAATCTGTTGTTCTTTCGATTAGTTTAGTTAATTATCAAAATACTTTTAATCACAACCAGGGGTGGAAATTAGCACATGTCACTAGCCAAATAATAATGAACATGTTTTGAGATATTTTAGTAAGACGAATAATTGTGATAATAATAACAATTATTAATAATTCAATGGAAAACGTAATAAGTAAAGAACAACAAATAGAACAGTTAGAAAACACCTACTGATGCCATGTAAAAATGTTTTAAGATGCCTAGACACATCTTGTCTACTATTTGGGGCAGTTGAAGCCAAAATGTGGAAATGTTCAACATCGGAAATTATTGCAAGAATGTTAGGGCTGTGTGGTTAAATTTCCTGTTAATAATTCCTTCAAATAAACTTACTGCACTACACCTCTGTGAAGGTGTCCAGGCTTTATGTTAAATTAGTTTGTATACATACATAAGTACCGTAAGCTTATTGTCAGTAAATTGATTTTCATAGAGATAGGAATCATATACTTTATGATTTTGTACTTCAAAGAAAAAAGAAAAACAGGTAAAATGTCTGTGTGTCCGGTGAAAAATTTTTAAAATCCATCTATTAATGTATTTAACCAAATTTATTGTTTCATCCATACACAGGGAAAAAAACATTCGTTCAATATACTTGGTTTTATTGTGCACATCAGCCCCACACAATGACAATAAGTAGAACTGACTTAATTTCTGTCTTTCGCTCAAGTATTTAGTGCCTGTCAAATCAACATGTTTTATTTACATAAGAATACGTAAAAATATTATGTTCAGCATACAAAGGTTTTATGTGTTATCACAAGGTAAATATATTGTGTAGTAGCAATATCTGTTTTATATCTCCATAACTTATTTTTGGTTGTCAGTATTACTCAATGTAAATATGTCCCAGAAAATTTTAATTCTACCTATTTTTTTTCAATTTATTAGAAATGTGCAGTCATTATTTCCTTGCTAATGTAAAAAAATATATATAAATTGATTTTTGACAAAAAAAAAAAAAAAGGCAAATAATGCAGGTGCATTTTTTTTTTTTTTTTTTTGCTTCTTTCCTCTGCAAGATTTTATTTTATTTGTTGGTCCAAACAAAGAGTTTGGACCAACATATAAGAGTTTTCTCATCGCAAGAGTTGGTGCTTTATAGGTGGACATAGAAAGTGCTAGATAAGCCCAAACTCCAGATTGGCATTGGGAGTCGAATGTGAGGACAAAGCTGTCATTTAGTCAACCATGAACTCTGAGTTTGACAGCTGAGGTTGGGCTCGTGTAACACAGCAGCAGGTCCCAAACACAGTAGAAACAATTAAACCCAATGGCTGAGAAAGCAAAGAACGATGATGTTTCACTGACCAAATCAAAGCTCAGGCTTCAACTTGAAATGCTATGGCAAGATGTTAAGAAAAATTTGCATCACTTATTTACTATAAATAAATAACTTTAGCAAAGCTCCAATAAGAAGAGGTAAAACTGAATTCACAACCATAGGAAAACTAACGTGGTTAAGAAAAATGTTATCTGTTTTCTGGAGCCCACAATCAACATGCACACACACACTCACACACTCAGCTCATCTGCATGCGCAGAGGTGTGGGGGAACAATTATTTACAGCTCAGCCAGCAGGAAAGTTGAAGGAGCAGCCCCCCTCCCCGGTGTGTGTGGCAGGGAAGGGGCTGATATGGAGGGAAAAGAGGGGGTAGTTGAGGTAAGCCACAAGTGCTGCTGGTAACGCCAGTGAGGCCTTTTGTAACCTTGCCAAGGCTGAGGTTGTATTGAGTCAGACAGTGAGATAACATATGTTTGACATCCTGGGTGGAGAACAGAGCAGAATGTGCAGAGGAGGCAGACATGATGGGGGAATTAAAAGAAGCTTAGGATACTCACTCCAAGTCATGAATAGAGCAGAACTCCCCATGCGAGTATCTGTCTTGATTAACTAATAACAGTTTAATATGTTGTGTTGCTGTACATCGGAGCAACATGATGTACATTGTCTTAATTTAGACCAGGCTGCCTAAGTTAAGACAATGTGGTGAGTCTTAATTTAGCTTTTCCAAAACTGATAGCATTATCTTTAAGTCGAACACAACTTCCCAAAAAGTTCAACAAGACAAGGCTGTGTGTTTTTTGTTTGTTTGTTTTGTTTTAATTGTCTTACTTTTGTGAAACACTTTGTGATCTATGTCTGTGAAAGTTGCTGCAAAAATAAAGTTTTACTTAAGGTCATAAAGGGACATGTAAATTTAGGGCTGTTTCCAAAGCGACATTAGTGTAGATTTGTTTTTCTGCAGGTCTTTGATTCAAACAATAAAAATAATTTATTATTTAGCTCTTTTAAACAAGTACTCCATACTATTATATTTTTTTCTAGTATATGCATTGAAACTGAAAAGGAACAGCTTGTGCTTAGAATGTGCAGCGCAGGTTTATTAAGTCAGAAAATCCCATTGAAAGTTTTTCCTACAACTTTTAAAGAAAGTTGGAATTCCATTTTCAGTTTTACTCTATTGATGACTTAGAGCGTGGAAATCTGAAGCTGCTGGCATCATGAAACCAACAGTGACTGCAACACAACTCCCCGCTTCACACATATTCTCCAAAGCGCCAATTGTGACTTGCTTGGTTCCTAACATTAAGGGATAAAAACTGTGAATCAACAATCAATGCTCAGTTTCACTACAGTTTTCCGCACCTGGCACAGGTGAACAGGAAGTTCATCTTTAAATGCATTTTTATGAAATGAGCTTGTGGTCATTTAGGTCCAGAGAAAAACAAGATATTTTCAAACATAAATAGAAGTACTTTTTAAGAACAGTGACAAGTAGAAATACAAACTGTGTAAGACAAATCTAAAGTTAAGCAGTTAAAAGTCAAAGAAGTGAGAAGTGGTTTGAATAAAACAAATAAGCATTGCTATGCTGAATCATTTTCAAAAAAGCAAAGAAAAATTATCAAGTTAACTGGTCACAACAAGGTTGCATAACAAAGGGAAATTATTGATTTATAATGTAGCTGCTTCGTTCTTAAGAGATCCAGCTCACTTGGATTCAAAGAAAGAACATGAGCAGAAATGCAACACTAAGTGCTTTCAAAAAATTTGACAAACACCACCATATCTCCAGAGAAGCAGTGGATACGCAGTGGCAGAATGGCTTATCCAAAACAGATCCCAGAACATCACAGGGCCTTTTGCTTACCACTTTTATGGACCAAACAGACCAAATAACGTTATGAAGAAGAGGCCCCTGCATTCAGAAACGATTAATAACTATTGAGCATGTTTGGTTTCCTGTTGCCCAGACGCTGATAGGGAAGGCAGGCAGACAACGAGGAGACACATTAAAGCCTCTCGGTAAGGTCAGTTTACTCCAGTCAATGACTTAAGTGGACAGCGATGGCCTTGTAATAGTCTGGTCTTTCTTTCACAGCCTCCTTAAGCAGAGCATGAAGGTACAGCAAACAGGATAAAAGAGTAATGCTGTAAACAGAATCACTGTGAGGTCTCAGATGATGTTTCAGAAAAGCTGGACTTGAGTGCAGCACTATACCATGTCTTGGTGCCATGTAAGATGTCCGTTTTCTTCTCTGACACCAAAGGGCCACGGTATTAAAACATGTTTTTAGAAAACAGGGCAGTTATGCCAATAAGAAAAAAGGAAACTTCAGAAACAACTAATTTTTGAAATCTGGGTGTTATACCTACTGTTCTAGTCTAAAATTCAATAAAACCCATTAGTGAGTGACCATGCTTGCATAGCCCTCTGGGATGAAGTCAACATTAGAGTCCTAAATTGTGTTCGGGATCTGTGATTTCTGTGACTTTAGACAGTATCACACCAGTGTTTAATTTATTTTCCTTTATTTTGATTATTTTCAAGAGAAACCCCATTATGGTTGATTAACAAGATATTTAAGGAATCATTCAAAAAATATTTCAACCTTTCAACGTTTGATCTTTCCTGAATAAAAAATATGAAGAAATTACAAAAAATTAAAAAATCAAATTTAATGCATTGGATTAAACATAATCTAAAGCCCATATACAGTAGATCGGCAGCCCTCTAAAACTAAAATAATCTGAAACATACTCATAAACCATTTTTGAATCACCAAAGAAATAATTATGTTTTTCTGACAAAATAGGTTATACTCATAGTCTTTATAATCTAATTCAGCTGAACTTTAAGGCCATAAATGTTCTTTTTTTAAGTAACCAGTGCAGCTGAGGTGTAGCCTGTCTGACATTAATCATTTCTCCAATTCAAATTAATAAGCCACATTGATTAATTAAGATAAAACATTTGAATTAATACAAAGAAAACTTTCCTCTAAAATATAAAAAAAATGAAACTGGAAATTGTCATCAATTACAAATGTAAGAGAGAACATTTTGCATAAAAAGAATTAATGTAGAGGACACAATTTATTCATGAAACATTCAAACTATAAGCATCCTTACTTGTAACGAAGAATTTCTTGGTGAAGGTGCAGCTGTCAAAGGCTGCAATTTTCTCTTGAAGGCTCACCACAAGAATACTACCAAAAGAAAAAAAGATGATGCTCTGGAAAATGTCAAGAGAGAAAACTGTATTTTCACATGAAGGAGACTTACTGTTTGTTGCAGTGGAGCTCATAGATTGGTGTCTTGAACTGAATGGATTTAACCATTTCGCCTGTCCGTAAAGAATACAAGTCAGCACAACAATAAGGTGGGCTGGTCCTGAAAACACAGAGACACAAGATAAGCTTATACAGCAAATATCATTTTAATATTTACCATTTGAAATTTGTTAAGGACCAATCTTTAGTTGACAAAGTTGGGTCATAAAATGAAGGAATATTAATTTCTAGTTGTGCCATAATATTCAGATGATTTAGAAATAGCACAAAGGCTGTTTGACTTGAATTGGTTTATTTGCTTAATCGGCTCATTATTCCAGTTTGCACAATTTCAGAAGTTTCCCAGCATTGCTGATTGAGCACTTTCTAAACAAGACCTAGTTTGCCTGGTAAAAATCAGCCCAGAGGGACAGGATCTTCAGCTATTGTGAAATCATTACTAGTGGAAGGCATGGATTCTGTTGAAGTTATACATTTTACCCAATCACAAACGTGTGCTGCGATGGTTATGCACTAGTTTGATATGAAGCTTAATGTAAATTTCCTAGACTGCTGACTGCTGGCAGGCCTAGGCTTGGCAACAGAAGAACCTAGCCAAACCAAGTTGTTAATGTTAATTTAATATTTGGATGTATGGCTGGCATGAACTGAACAGCTTTGTTTGCTTCCTCCACTGTCAATGCCAAAGCACAACCCTAAGCAATTCTAAAACACTGCAGAAAATCAACACCATGGTTTACAACTTTTTCTCTTGTTTGCGGATCGGAGGAAATGTATCTTGAGAAATACCAGACAGAGAAGTAAATGGGGATGACCATGGTTGCCTGACCATGTGTATTAAGGCCATGGTCAGGCAACTTTTTTCCTAAAACATTTAGAAAACTCCCCGATGCCAATTTAACAAATTATGTTAAATGTCCCCTTTCTTTTACCAAATGCCAAAACATTATGACTGATTAATGTGTTTAATACATTTGATGATACACTGAGCAGTATATTTGTCATGAGGTGTAAGTGTGTAGATGGACCAAAATACAGGCAGGAGCTAGGAGTATGAATCGCGTTTTAATGAAAATAAAATTGAAAAAATTACACAGGGTAGTGATAGGACAGACAACACAGAAACCTCGGCACATGCGCGAGCAAACAAGAGAAACCCCTGAGTCGGTGCGCGTATCGTTTTAAGTAAAACTACGAAATCAACACAGTTCCTGTGTCGTTTGTTTGTGAATGCGCCAAATTGTATTTATGAGGGAGAAACTGTGTCGACACGTTTTTATGTTTTGTTGGATGGAGATTCTTTGTGTTCTTTGCTTTGCGTTTGTTTTTGGCTCACACTCGAATACCGGAACGAATCAACCAATGAAGAGGACATTTTTTTCCAGTGTGCGATCAGTTTAATCTTATTATGGGGAAAAAGATAAATGATTATTCCGTTCCCATTTCCCAGTTCCCATTTCCCATTTGATCATTTTTCTTTCAGCTTATTCCAATTGCTTTCTCACTAGAGTACTTCCACAATGCTGAGGCATCATCGTGCCCGGCATGAGGGGGTGAACAGGCTAACACTTCGTGATAAACCCTGGTGTTTCCAGAAAGCAGGAGATTGAACTGGACCTTCAACTCAACCATCTGCTCCCAGTTCACTCCATGTAATTACAATGAATTAGTAATATAGATGCATTTAATTTTTTTCTCAGATGACAACCTGTGGCAGCAGCTAAATGGTAAATGGACTGAACTTATATAGCGCTTTTCCAGTCATTTTGACCACTCAAAGCGCTTTACACTAGGGTCACATTCACCCATTCACACACACATTCATACACCAATACGCAGACCGATAGGCAATTTGGGGTTAACTGCCTTGCCCAGAGGCACATCGACATGTGGCAGGAGAAAGTTGGAATCGAACCTACAACCTTCCGATTGCAAGACGACAACTCTGCCACACAACCACAGTCGCCCACATGGAATTCGAAGAGTCAGGCCAATTCAAATATCACCATGACGCAGTTACAAATATGGTTCTCCGAGGCGAACACACCAAGATAACAGAATCTACTACCATACTGAGAAATGCAAAGACTACGTACACAACCGAATACAAACTTGCAATTAAATTTTCATGTATGCCTTCATCATCAGTGCCCTGTGAAAGGGTGTTCTCAAAAGCAGGAGAAATGGTTTATAAACGGAGCAATCGTCTCGGCCCAAAGCTTTTACAGCAGCTGATGTTTCTAAATAAAAATATGTGAATTAACCTTATTCAGTTTCCAGTCTTTATTGAATTTGCCTCCAATGACTTTTGCAACATAGTTTGGGAAATGTGCCATATACCTAATGAGGCCTCAGTCGCCCATTACTAACACAGGGAGCCAGAGCAGAACAAAAACCAAAAATCCAAGGAAAAAAACAGCACGGAAACATGGGAGACATGGTAAAATAACAGGATATAACAGGATAAAATAAGATTAGCCATGAGGAACTGAGGATGAGTTGTATACATACATGGGGAGGTTAGTTATTGAACAGCGAACAAATGGCTGATTGGAAATGGATTGCAGGTGTCAGGGGAGAGAGAAAATGGGGCAGAGGGCGAAGGAGAGTACACAGGTGAGTAGTAAATAAATCTAACACTAAACAATGACTAGAACTAAGAAACATAATTCAATTTGAGCAACAAAGTATAACTAGAGCCAAGAAATTAACTAGAATCATTAAGAAGAACTGAAATAGACCAAGATATAATAAAAAATAGAGATAAATGAACAAAGAAAAATAGACAAACCTCAAAACAAACCAGGATCCTAACAATTTGAGCTTTCTCTATATTTATAAAAATAAGCTTTACATAGAATAGTACTTCTTTATAGATCAGTATGTTTTGGATAAATGCTCACTAGGGTTATACACTCACAGACAGAATGAAGCTTACATTTGAAGGATAAAATATGCTCAATACAGTATTTGTTTCCACCACATCCCGCTGCTCTAATCCTTAGGAGAAATTCAAAGTGAGAGTGAGACATGAGGCCCAAAAGGAAAGGAAATGCTTTGACATAAAACACATTTAGCAAAAGTCTTTCAATCATCATGGCTAAGAAATGAGTTGCATGAGCAAACTTCTCCACCAGCAGCCAGTGGCTGCTGGCAAAGAACAAATGTGGACATAAATCTTAATCAAGAAAGACCCCACCACCACAGTTACCCCAGATCCCCAGTGCCCCTTCCCTTCCTTTGTGAGAAAAGCTTCCACTGGTATTCTGTCCTCTGTCACCCTTGGTGAGGCCTGTGGTGCCGCGCTGGCTGAGAACAACCGAATGAAGAAAAAAGATGCTTTTGTTTTTAAGCCTTGAATCAGAGTGCTTTCTTTCAACAATCCATTTATTCTGCTTATGCATACTGAGTGGACTCTTTAATAGTCTCAGCAGGGACACTTCTTGGACATTTGGAAGCCAATGATCAAATCTTAAAAATAACAAAAAAGATCAAAGCACACTAAAGTGTTCCAGCAATCACTGAGATTGGACATTCTGCATCTTTTATGGGGAATTTATAATCAAAATGTGTGCACTACATCAGAAAAAACAGCTGCTGTGTTGTAACTGTGAGACATAGAAGTAAAACCTGGCTGCTTCGATGAATTGACCAAAGAAGAAAGGGGGCAGAGAGAGGAGTTGTCCAAGGACAGGATTCAAATGTGGGATGTTCACATGAGAGGTGCTCATGTGAACATGAGCGCCTCATGTTCACCATGTTGGTTTTGTTTAAAGCAAAATTTGCTGCTCAGCACACGAGTCTGGCTCTCTTCACTCAGCTTTCACTCACTTTTGAGACTCTGGATTCTTGAATGCATGCTTTTAACTAAATAATCCTCCTCCACTACTGCATTGTGCTATATTAACACATTGAAGCGTTAGATTAAACATATGCGTTAACATGGTAACAGCCCTAATCTACATGGATCCTGTCATGACAGAAATGACACAAAATCCCACTTTTTGCTAAAATTTGGGCTTTTAAATGCTGGGGTCTGAAACTGGTGATCAGTTGACAACAGCCTATTTCAATGTAACAGTTGTTTGCAATAAATGCTTCATTAGTCTTCTTTTGGGTCCGACTCCCATTTGTTCTTTTTGCATTTTAAAGCTGTAATTAGAACCTTCTTCAGATCTAAGTGCCAAATGTGAATTCTTGCCATTTTTAAACTGGTGCTGCATATAGGTCTCAGATCCTGAAACCTTTGAGTGTCTGCTGGAGTCAGTGCAAGGACAGCATAAAACTGTGATTCTTTCAAATGTGTTTTTGGAGATAATATCAAAAAACTCAATGTCACTACAAATAAACACTCCGTATTACAGTCCAATTAAGAGTTCAGACGAATTAGACGAGACAAATGTTCCCACTGGTAAAGCTAATATGGTTACATCAAGATTGATGAAAAGCTGTTTTCTACTGTAGTGTGTGCAAAGGCGATGTTTAAAGCTGCTGGCTGAACAGCAATGAAGAATTTGGATCTATAAAAGAAAATCTAAACAAAGAAATCTAATACTGTTCCCAAACTGCAGCATTACAGTGCATTCATCACTGTGAGGTTGTTATACTGGAAAGTGGAAATAAATTATTTGCTTCGTTCTGCAGGAATATTTTGTCAACAAAAAAAAGACGAGATGCCACTGAAAGATGACTCAAACAATCCCTGAATCAATTCTTCCTTTTTAATGGTTGACATCTTCGTCAACATTTCAAAGGTCCTGACTTACAGTTACCCCTACCAGTCAAGACTAAAAGCATTAAGATTAATACTGAATTTCTTCCCAACAATAATTTACTTTCAGGTGGCTGCAACATCGATTTCAGCATTATCAGAGTCCGATCTATCCAATTCAAAGCTATATGCTGAAAAATGGTCCTTTTGGGTTGATTCAAAGGGACAGTGATAACCCACTGTTATAGAATCAAAATGGCACAGAGTTCAATTGTTTTGTTTTAGCAGTATTTTAACAAATGGCTCAGTTCTAATGGAGGCAGTGCGGGGTCAGATATAATAAGATTTCCTGATGCTGGGACATTGGGGCGTTGGTTGAAAGCAAGGCTAAATCACAATTATCATTATGGATCATGGCGGGATGTCAGTCCTTGCACATGTTAAGGTGACGCCGAGCACCATTGCCCAGCTCAGTAACAGGCCTATTATGATGGCCCTATTAGATCAATGTGTCAATTACTATTACTCAAACTGGCTCTTGGGTTTGAAAGCATTCAAAATGCAGTGCATGGCAGAGAGAAAGCTAGACCCATTTACTACATTTGACAGCAAATAAAAACACTTCAGGAACTAAAGATCAAACTGCAAGACACAGAATACACAAAAACATGTTCAAGTTGCAAAGAAAGAACCTTATTTATTTAATAAGCTGCCTTTCATATTAATACTTCTGATATATATCTGGAAGGGGAAATTATTGCCAATGACTTTGATTCAAAAAGTGCTCCTTCCATTTACTTTCTTTCACTTTCAATTGCATCACTATTTAAATTTAGTCATTAAGCTATTGCATAAAAGAAAACAGAGACAGAGTTAGACTGCCATATCATAAATTACAAGTGGATATGGAAATATAGATGGAAGCCCTAAAAAGGAATTAAAAACTAGGCAGGTAATTTCATTTACAGGGAAAGGATGTTACCACATTTCCTACTGGTGCAAAGTTTTACAAGGTCCCTAAATACATGTGGCGATTACATGATGTGGAAACGTTATACTAACACAAGTTCACTTTTGGATCTTGTTGCTGGGTTTACTAAGAGACAGAACTCCAACACTCCACTATTTCTGGGGAATGATATTTCCCTTAAATTATACATTAAACCTATATGAGCCAGAAAATGGTCTAAGAATGGCAGAACATTGACAATAATGTTGTATTGACATTTATTTAATAAGCACTAAAAATTCCAGAAAGAGTTTTGGCAAAGTAGAAAATTCTATGAATAAAGGATGTCTGACAGTTTGGCAAATAGAAAAACTAACATTCGAAACCAAAGAAATTATATATAGAAAAGATAGGCTGTTCCAACTGGAGATCTAATATCTCTGACAGAAGGCATAACTTTGGCCTTTTACATCAGCTTAATCTACCAAGCTAACAATTAAAAACAAAAGAAATTCAATCAACATAGGATTTTGTTTTAAACAAAATCCTATGGAGTCCAACAACATCCTCAGGAGTTTATGGTTTCCAGGCACGTTACCCAACAATGACCAAGGATTATCAAATTTTAGAGGATGCCATAACAAATATAGGATCAAATAAAACATGTTCACATGAAATTGATAGAACTGTCAGGACCAGTGGATAATGGAATCTCAAACATAAAACTTTTTGTATCAATGTTTACTTAATAAATGTAACTTTTCCAAATAAAAATGTGAAAAAACTGTGACATGCTGCTTCTCCCGTTCACTACCAGCTGCATTGTGTATTTTTTAAGCATGCAGAGAAGGAAAATATGAATGTTAATCTGAGGTTTTGGTTTGTCAAAATAAAACATCTTTAATACTTTGCTTATTTATTTGGCTTTGACCAAAAACCAAACGCATCACTCAGAACTCCACTGTTAAAAACTCGGCAGTGGCAGCATCCTTCTGTGGGGATGTTTTAATTAAGAGGCAGATAAGATGGTCAGAATGATGGGGAAATGATTATTATTATTGGAATGGTTTAAATCAAACATACTTCAAAGGTCTAATGAAAGTCCAAAACAAAATCTAATTGAGAAGACTTGAAAATTATGATTCACAACAACAATTTGGTTGTAGAGACATTGGCTGTAAATCTCTGCAACCAATCTGAGCTCTTTGTGAACAAAATATAGGCAAAACCCAAAGGACACAACCCAAAAGAACTGAAACTGCAATTGCAACAAAACATTTTAACTCAGGGAGGCTGAATATGAATGTGTGGAACTATTTCAGACATGTTTCAGCAAAAAATAATTCCAAAGAAATAACCATCAATTTTCTCATTTTTTGACAAAATGTAAAAAAGTCAAAGAAGTACGAATGCCTTGTCAAGTAACCGCAAAAGGTTACTTGTCAAGACACAGTAACTGCATAACATTTTTATAAACACCTCAAAACCCTATCTTCTGTGAGTCATTTCCATAACAACTTGTAAAGAAACAACAAGGTTCTTTCTTTATCCACTCATTCTGAAGTCCTACTTTCATTTCATCTGAAACTCTTCTAATTCAACACAGCAGAAACTACCTTCCACATCAGACTGCCGAGGGCCCGGGGGCCACAGTTATTGTGGCATGCTACAGGCATAATTACGAAGGTAAAAAGTTCAACCACAGCACTATGAATGGAGGCTGCCAAAGACAGATATCCTTTGTTTTTTGACCTTCATGACCCTTTACTTTACAGTAGCCTGCAAAACAGATATAAATGCCAAAAAATTTGAGCAAAACACGTTACTCATTACACAAATGATGGCCAAAAAGAAAGCAACACTAGTACCATGATGGCAAAGTAACTAGTGTAGGAGTTTAAAAAACAAGAACATAAAAACGTATGTAATCACAGTTCTTAAACTGAGCCGATTCATTTTTTGACAGCAGCCAGGTGGATATTAATATTCATTACAAAAACCACAGCTTGCATTAGATCCAATTTTAGCCATCTTAGTGAAGTCTGCCAGTTTTCTGTCAAACCTAAGTGAAACCACATGACACAGAAACATATGCTCCCAGAGAAGTTCTTTCTCTTGCAAAAGTTATATTTACAAATGTAAAAATGTCAGTTTTCCTGGTGCATAACGACATTCTGTGGTGTAGTGGATGTACATTCAACCCTTGAATTTGTTTAAGTTATTTCCATATAATATTTCTTTCCAGGATATTAAACAAAGCTGTTCTAAAAGCGATCTCATTTAACTGTGCTCCATGACTCTACTCACGAAAGTGAATCTTTAAACACCGTCGTCCTCTTTAGTTAATGTATTTTAGCACAGTATTTATTCTGACAGCAAAAGCCCAATGACGGACGCGGAGGACAGGAAAAGTCTTCTTCCTGATTACAGTCAGCTTTAATGACACTCATCCAACAAGCTCTCAAGTCGGCCATTTCCCTCACAGGATTACGACTCATTGTAGGAACCTGGAATCTGCCAAAAACTGTCAACTAAATCAGTAACTAATTTAATTCAAAATTGGTTAAAAACACCTTATTTATCCCAAGCGGAAATTAAACTCATATCATCCAAGAATCTGCAAAAAGGATCTTCAATGACGGTCAGCCTTGGGACCAATCTGAAGAGGCCTCTGACTGAAGACACTGTTGGACTGTCATGAATTTCATCCCATGCTAACAGCTCAATATCCAGTCAGGTAGAGATACGTTGGCTTTGGAGACCGGATCCTTGCCCATTGTGATTAATGGAAGAAATGGTTTGAATATCCTTTTTCTTTCTTAGCTTTTTGGTTCTACTCTGCATTCATGAGGCCTCTACAATTCCTCTGGGATTTGGGGGTCACAGTTCAGAAATTATTGAAGTTTCAGATGCTAATCAGTTGCTCTTGGCTTTAAAAAACAAAACACCTTGTTACCACAGTTACACATCACAATAACAGAAAAAGTAAGTATCGACAATCCATCATCCTCCTATTACTTCCTGTAGTCTTCTCCGTCCTTTTTGCCAGTAGTAATATCTGGCTGTTGATCATGTGACTCGTGTGATGTGAAAAGTGTTTCAATATGTCTGAAAAAAACGCTTTATCCTCAGGCAAAAACATTTTACTGAAAAAGATGTTTTTTGAAATTGATGTATTTCAATCAAGATTATTTATTTTCGGAATTTCAATTTGCAAAATTTTATTGTTAATGGAAATGCAGCTTTTGACACAAGCAGCTCATGTGTAATTTTTTGGTCGAGGCAAATAAATAAATAAATCAGCTCACATCAAGGTATTCAAAATGCATTTAATATTTTGACGAAGTACTGAAACATAGTGACAAAAAATACACTGCATGTCATATACCGTAGTTGTTTTAAATTAGTAAACTTTCAACATTTAAAGTATGTTTATAAAAATGCTTGCTAACCAACTAAAGTTTGAAAATTGAACAAACTTTGTAAATATGAATCAATCAATAAATGAAACAAGCTAGACATTGCAGTATTTTTGTATCCCTCTGCTGTGTATTCATATGACTTTATGTGTTAAACTAATAAATATGTTATTTTCTTTTTCGCTTGTGAAGAGGGACTAAGAATGACATCAAGTAACCATCAAACCACATGTTAAAATTGATTTAGTGATGTTTGAGAGTAAGGAACAATAATATTCAGCCTCAATGCATTGTAAGGGGCAAAATGATTTTCAGACAGTTAAAGTTCTTAGAGAGAAATTAAGTCCTAGAAAAGAAAAGGTATGTGGCCAAACCATAGCTGAAAATGCCTTTTGCACGGCTAAGAAAACTTTAAAACTAAAACATTAATACAATAAAATATGGACTAATTTGACCAGAGGGGGCTTGGTTTAGGGCATGAGGTTTGGGGTAATGATTTGAAAAGCCATTACAAATCATTCAGTTTGTCGGTTGTGTTTATACGCACCACTTCCAGCACTACCGAGTTTAATCTGACTTCCTATTTGAAGGGGGAAAACTGGTGAGGCAGAACACATTTTCGACAGACATAAAACAGACATGCAAGTCAAAATAAACCACTCCAGAGTGAAACTGGAGCCCTGCAACCCTGCCTGTGCACTGAACAAGTGTGTGTGTTTTTGAATGTTCAGGGCATTGAAACACTGATGGTTTAAAAAGGACCTAAAATGATCTTAGACTGGTGTTTTCAGAGGAAAATAAAGCTATGTTCAAAAACCAAAGCCAAACTCTGAAGACCAACTCCTCTGGATCCATTCAGTGACAGGTTTGACATTCTTTCTGAATGTCAAACCAGTCATCCAAAGAACTAAAACAATCATCAATACTACTTTAAACATCGAAACATAATCCCAATATGAATATAATACAGTAGAAATAGTGAGAATACTTTACCCTAGTTGATAGATAAGACACCCAAGACTTGTGGGTGGGGTCACAACATGACAGTCAGAAACAACACGTCCTCATGGTGGATAGAAAACATCACTTATCTAAATCTCCTTAATCTGGTGGCTCATTTCGTTCAAATGTATGATGATTTCTGCTTAATACATTTTAGAAGAATTATACATCTAGTAAACACAGCAAAACCTGTCATGAAAATGAACTGAATGACAAGGGTTAATGCTACAGCAAGCTTTTTGCCATCAAAAGTGTTTAAGGAGGTTAAGTGGAATTTGATGCTTGCAACAATGAAATTATGATCCAGAGTTTTTATGATAATGTTCCAGTTAGATTTCAATATAAATGTTCAGGAAGTAAAATCCCAGCCTCTTGACATTTGCTGCATGTCTTCCTCCTCTCTCATTGCCCTCTTTACGCTCAATCTACTGTGGAAAAAGGAAATAAAGGCCAAAAAAATACTTGAAAATTAAATAACTTAGAAAATGAATGTGGAGTCAAGTTTTACACCCTTTTTCTAGCCCTTTTCTGTGAGGGGCCACAATCACACAAATACATGGCTGTCTTTATTAGTGAGAATGGTGTTAAGTTTGTGTGTGCAAATGCAAACATAGCAGAAACAGGTGGCATTACATTGTAACATGCTGAGATTCTATATCAATTCTTACAATTCAGACAAAACACTGAAAGTCATGAAAGCTGCAGTATGTAACTTTCACACAGAATATGTGTGAAAGTGGCTATTCATATTCATATTTGTTAAAACCACCAGCATGTTATAATCTCCTCCACTGCCTCCCTGAGCTACTATTGCCATCTGAAGAAATGCACAAATCCCAACCAAAACCAAGCAATCAGAGCCAGGAGGAGGATCTTAGCGATGTCACTCAATCTCATGCTTTCGCTGCTCAATGTGTTAATGGCAGAGAAACAATTTACCATTACAGGAAAACCGTTTATCCATGGTCATTAGTGGCTGTGCTAACTAGCCTGAGCAATAAGATCTGCTGACAGGGAAAAGCTGTAGCTGAGAGCAAAGGGAGTGATTCAGAGTTGCCATGTGTAGCAACAGACAACCAAATGAAACAGAGCTGAAAATAATTCTATTCAACCCCATACCTTTATATCCACCAAAAAGATCTAGTTACCTCAGGAAAGAGAAAATATCGCCTTGCCATTTAAAATAATGGAAAATTCTGCTACGTAGACATGAGAAAACTATTCATAATACAAGCGTCATCACTGAAAATCAGCCAAAAACACTGCAGAAGGGCAGAAGGGCAGTGTGTAGCAATTAGTGAGTTTGTCTGATGCATGTGGACCCAACCTTTCACTGCAAAACCACCGAGACAATCCCCAAGCTTCCTTTTACAGGTTTAAAAAGGAAAGGGGCTATAACAACAAATAAATCTTTTACCTGCCATAAGTCACTGAATTCAGATAGCTACATGAGCATGAGTGAGAACAAAATAGAGTTTTCCTTCTATTTAGTGGAAGAAAAACAGTTGAAAAGAAAAAGTTACTCATTAACACAAACCAAACTTTGTTACAAATGGGGTTTGGGGACTTCTTCCTAGTATCAAAAAATCCTGAAGGAAGAATGAATTTACTTTGAGTCACAGGGAAAACAACAGTCAACAGTGGCTGCAAAACTTCCCAATCAGGAGTTTCCCTAAAAGTAAAAAAACAAAAAAAACAATTAAAAACTACGATGCATAGATTACGTTGTAATGGTACAGTAAAGAGAAAAAAAAACAACTAAGACTTCTTAGAGCTGACTGGTCCAATGTGAATGTGTAGCTACCGCAGTTGAAACAGCAATCCGGAGAATCCAGATTGTTAAAAAGGATTTTGAGTGAAAAGAGGGCCATGTCCTCTACACGGTTGGAGATGCTGCGAAGTAGGGAGATGGAATCTGAAATTTCCAAAGACCAGAAAACAAAGCTTGGTTCTTCGTAGCTGACTTTTCACCTGATAAGAGTGGGTTCTAAAAAACAAAAACAGAGCCAATACAGCCAAATTTAAGATTGACTGGAAGAACAATACCTGACCTGGTACACTGCATCTTGTCCAGTCGCATGAGCAGTCATAGCCAATAAACACTGCACCTGCATTGATTACTAACTCCAAAGGTACTGTTGTCATTGATGCAAAACGACCCATACATAGCTTTACTATCAGGCAAAATCACTGCAACTATACATTGTTTGGACTTATGCACAATCCTTTCCATTGATAAAATTATGTTGAGTGTGCCTGGCTGCAAATCCACAAGTGCAGGCCTTCAGCACATGCTTTTTCCCCTCTCTCTCGTTTTCCTTTAATTTGCAAATCTTGTAATCTAAGCCTAGAGCTGACTGAACCAACTTCGAAACCAGCACAGCAACAGCGGCCAAGACTCCAATCTGTTTTCCATTTAAGTGTCAGGATGGCGTCCTTTTTGGTGGTTAACAAAAGCTGTTATTTCGAAATGATTATATAGAAAAAAAATTGTGTGAGGACTGTAGTAAGTTTATGAACAGGCTGTACGGAAAGTACTCCGCCGCACCCGGAAGCCTTTTTCCTTCTTGCGTCTTACCAGAGTGTTATTTACCAAGCACTTCTCCAGGAGGAAGAACCAAGCGATGTCATCCAGCCAGAGGTCAGGGTTTCTGCTTTTCAACATACTGCATGTTTTCAGCATTAGTGGCAAGCAACGCCTGGGTGATTCGCCAAACCGTCAAAGTGCAACATGTCTCAATGTCAGTGAGGACATAGGAAAAGCAGAAGCAATGGCGACAGCGTCAGAAAGACAGGAGAAGCAGATTCTGGAAAACATCAAGAAGGTGGTCTCCGTCAAGACTCAGCTGAGGACAGACTTCCTTATTTCATTTCCTGGAGATTATATATTAAGCTCAATTTAGTGTTGCACTGCAGGAGTAAGTCAAAGAAAAGGTCAGGGGAAGGTATTGGCTGATTATATATAAAAAGTGAGTTTAGGAAGCAATGACATTTAGTAAAATTCACTTATTTTACAAAACCAAGACATTACATTCACAGTTGTTAAAGAGTTATGAACTGAGAACTGACATCAACCATTCAAATTCCAACCATAATGCCACAAAAAAAGTCAATGAATCACATTCGCTATGCCCACATCACTCCCTCATTTTTACTTGTTTGCATGTTAAGTGTTCGATCTAAAAGCTCTCACCAATGCTATTACAGCTTTCATTTGTTGCATCTTAAAACACCACAAAACATAAAATTCTTGTTTATCTCAAAAAATGTTCTATCTCTTTCCAGTCATTGAAAGCATCTCAGAAAGTGAAACTCATATTATACAGAACCACCACATGGAGTGATGTATTTCACCCCTTTGTTTTGTTGTAATTTTGATAATTATGGTTTACAGAAAACCAAAACCCATATTTCAATGTCTCAGAAAATTTAAACACCGTAAAAAATATCATTAATGAAACCTCATTGTATCATACCCTATTTAGCTACTTTATTCAAAACACCTGCAAAGACTTTCTGAGCCGTTTAAAGGTCTCACAATCTGGGTTCGTAGACTTACACAATCGTGGGGAAGACTGCTGACTGGACAGATATCCAGAGCTCAGTCACCATCATCTAGAAATAAAGGTCTCTGTGAACCATGGTCCAACCCAGAAGAAGCTGGGCATTTTGTTTCAAATCACCTTTTTGTCTGAGGGCTCATCACCATCAGCATGTGAATGTGTCTATGAATGGCTTTGGCATTTTGGCTATACAATTAGAAGCCATTTTATCATTTACCATCAACTCAGCTTTACAAATCTACTCACTATGGACTTCACTGTCATCATTTATGAAGCAACGATGAGGGCAAAATGGAAATGTTTGCAAAAAATTACAATATACAATATTTTTATCATTTTGTAGGTTTATATTAGATAAAACTCATTAACCACAGATTTGCAGTTTTTAAAGTGACCTTTAACACACAAAGCATTAAGAATACAGCGATTAGTGAAGAAATGCTGCCAGCTCTATAATAATTTATCAACTCACCCTGAAGAGCCTGCGCTTTTGCAGACCCCCAGCAATGGCCTCTTCTCAGCAAAGCCGTCTGCTTTCAGAGGACCTAGAGAAGAAGAGGAATCTTTGAATAAGACGGGCAGAATTATTGTCTTATTCAAAAACAATCCTGCCTTTGAATAAGACATGTTCAACATTTTTTCAATGAGGGAAGAAGGGAGCGTGAGATCGACAGGCGGATCGGTGCAGCGTCCGCCGTGAAACGGGCGCTCTACCGGTCCGTCGTGGTGAAGAGAGAGCTGAGTCAAAAAGCGAAGCTCTCGATTTACCGGTCGATCTACGTTCCTACCCTCATCTATGGTCATGAGCTTTGGGTAATGACCGAAAGAACGAGATCACGAATACAAGCGGCCGAAATGGGTTTTCTCCGTAGGGTGGCTGGGCTCTCCCTTAGAGATAGGGTGAGAAGCTCGGTCATCCGGGAGGGACTCAGAGTAGAGCCGCTGCTCCTCCACATCGAGAGGAGCCAGTTGAGGTGGCTCGGGCATCTGGTCAGGATGCCTCCTGGACGCCTCCCTGGTGAGGTGTTTCGGGCACGTCCCACCGGGAGGAGGCCCCGGGGAAGACCCAGGACACGCTGGAGGGACTACGTCTCTCGGCTGGCTTGGGAACGCCTCGGGATTCCCCCGGAGGAGCTGGAGGAAGTGGCTGGGGAGAGGGAAGTCTGGGCCTCCCTTCTTAAGATGCTGCCCCTGCGACCCGACCCCAGATAAGCGGCAGAAGATGGATGGATGGATGGATGGATGGATGGATGGATGGATGGATGGATGGATGGATGGATGGATGGATGGATGGATGGATGGATGGATGGATGGATGGATGGATGGATGGATGGATGGATGGATGGATGGATGGATGGATGGATGTTCAACATTTGAGACCTCTTATGCCTCCCACTCTCAAAACGGTGGAAACCATGTTGGGTAAAGGGAACCTTTCCATCGTTTTCAAGAAAAGGCTGAGGGGCAGGGGGTAAAGAACCATACTCTTGTTTATTTTGCGGTTTGGATTACAGCATGTTACAACCACAGCGGCTTTTTAAGAAAAAAAAAGAAAAAGAAAGGCAAAACATGTTGCATTAAGTGAAGTGATCTTCCTTAATTGTCTCATATTTGAAGTTGGGCTGGGGATCAGGAAATCAGGGTGCTCAGATTGGAGAAGATGTTCCCTTCTCTTTCAGAAGTCTGTAATTTGAGGCTCAACAGTAATCAGCTTGAGTTTCTGTGGTATGGCGTGAGAGCAGAAGTGGCGGCCCAACCAGTCCCTAACACTCCCCAAAGGGTCCTTTCTCCTTTCATGTTTGTCATCAGGCATTTTTCTCAGTCATAATCCTGAACTCTAACATAAATATTGCTTCTCTGAGACTTAGCAAAATGACAGTTACTAAAATAAGGCTTCTCAGTAAAATCAAAACATCTGACAAATAGAGAGGGATGTGAACTTTCAAGGAAATTATTTGTACAAGTATGACTATTTTGAAGAAACAAAAACTGACATCAGTTCCAATTCATTTTTAAAACATTGTATGGGTAGTTTTGGTATGTCCTTTGTGGTCGTTGCATATTAGTCAAAAAGGGCTCCAATAAAATGTCCGTTAGAAGCACTGGGAGCACTGGTTCTACTAGAGAGAAAGTGAATATGGGTTCTGTTTTGGAAGCGCATACTTCCCTGTATACACTCAGAAAGGGAGACTTTGCTTATTAGATTCAACACCTATTTTGGGGGCTTGTTAAGTCCACCCACACACAGAGTTTCAATCCAGACAATTGGCCTTTTAATGGCCTACCACAGTACAACACTGTTTTCACTCTAGCAGATTACAATCGGTATCCTACCCAGTGGCACAATTCATATTTATTTTCTTCTGAGAGAATTACTCCCCTCATGTGTCAGGCTATCTGCTGCTTCTTATTACTGAGCTTTGCTTTCATCCACTTCCAGAACTCTTCAAATGCTACCATTGTGTTTTGGTGAAATTTGCCAAAAGACCGGAACAGGGACGGGGAACAAAAAGCTGTTTTTCTCACAGAACATAAAATGCAAGAAACCAGCTTCTACATCACTGCCCAACACCTGCAGAGATTAAATTTGAACCTTGTGTCTGAGGAGCGTCATATCTTTCAAACAACTGAACCATACGTATCCTGACTTTAGAAATAAGAACAGTGGTGTTTATTCTGCATTTCCAATTTCAATGTAAAGACAAAAGAATCATTGACATATCTGCCACAGGGGGAAGAGGGGAGGACTTTCCATTCATCCCTCCTGTTGTATAGGTTACCCCTTTGCTTCAAAATAGTATTTGTAGAGAAAATTAGAACCAGTCAGGTAGCCCAAGAAGAATAAGTCAGTGGTTCAAATAGGGCAGGCCATTCTAACAAATCTCACTTCTCCAGGTCACTCTGGAATTCATGAGGTAGGTGTATCAGTACAAACTAGCTGTTCACATTAAAACCACAAAAAAGCTCCTGCTGAGAAGAACAATTTTATATTGTAATAATCCCTGAATTATTGGAACTGCAACATTCTGCTGTACTGCAATATTTGGGCGGCTGTAATATTTTACGGCAGCATAAAAGGGTGGGCAGTTTAGAGACACTGTTTATTATTTATAATGAAAAAAATTATCAAGAGAATTCTGACGTATCGTCTTGACAAATTCCAATTCATAATGCTAAAACAATTTATAGCATTATTAATATATATATTTTTTTTATATTTTCTCCACTCTGTTCAATGAGTGTCAATACATATCAGTAACTTCAAAAGTTTGATTAAATGCCATTAATGTGTGCAGTTTTAATTTCACTTCTTTATATAACTGGTGTCTATTTGTCAAGAGCAATGTGTGTGGTACAATACAGTTATCTTAAAAATAATATTTATAAATATATATTTTTGTTAGTTTGTTTTGTTTGTTTTTTGTTTTAGATTTTTACAATTATCACCATAATTGGTGATAATTGCGATATGGACTTAGGATTTTATTTAAGTTGATATTATCCACACCAAGCTGAAACCAGAAAGTATCTGGATAAAATTTTTATTTTGTGAACAGATCCTATACAGAATTACAAAGCTAAATGTCACAACAAGCAGTAGAGACATTCTGTCCACTGGAGAAACATCATGTCAAGGTGAACGGAAGATATACATAAGACAATCTTTGTTCATCAATGCCATTGATTGCTGTGACATTTGGACAAATAAGGCATAAACAGAATGAAACCATCTGAAGAGCATGTATGTTTGGAAGATGAGGATGTGATGGGAAGCTTGTTTCAATATTCTTCGATACGGAAGCACAGAGCAGACCAACTTAAATGATTGCTGAAATCTAGAGAACTCAAAGTGAGAGGAAAGAAGTAATGATTGAAAGGTAGATTTTTTTTCTGGCTAGGCACAGTGAGGTAGCTAGCACTCAGTGTAGGTAAAAACATTGCTTTACAGTTCATTTTTCCAATTAAACTTCAGTTTATAAAAGCCTGTGAAGCAATTAGATCTCTTGCTGTGTCTTCATGACCAACACTGCTGTGAATAGCTCATATTGTCACTATATTAAATCAGTGTCATATAAAACACTTCTTCATCTTGAGCTCATTTGCAGTTGGTAAAAAAAATGTAGGTAAGTATAAAACTGGGCATATTAATAACCTAAATCAGCTGATCACACTCAGCTGCTCATGTCCCCTAAAACACTTCTTACCGCTCTTGTTTGTCCCAAACTAAAATCGGCGTAAAGCGCTATTCCAAGTTTAGTAGTTTGACATCAATTTCGATCAGTGCCAATGTGATTCCACAGTGGAAAAGTACTGGATAGAGTTTTTCAAAAATTGGAACTTGGAATCTCCTTTATTAGGCAGTTTGTCAGTGTGGCAACCTGTCCAGGGTGTACCCCGCCTCTCGCCCGGAACGCAGCTGGAGATAGGCACCAACAACTCCCGACCCCGTTAGGGAGAAGGGTGGTCAGAAAATGGATGGATGGATGGATGGATGGATGGATGGATGGATGGATGGATGGATGGATGGATGGATGGATGGATGGATGGATGGATGGATGGATGGATGGATGGAGGGGGGTGGATGGATGGATGGATGGATGGATGATGGATTTAACATGCTGCTGGGAAATCACTGTGAGGATACAGATCTGTCCATTTCAACATTATTCATTTAAGATCCCATAACTGAAAACTTCTATACAGAATATAGGTTTATTAATTCTTATTTCCATTGCTTGTGAGTGTTTTGGACAAGACTAACATTTAAAACAATCAACAGAATTCCAAGCATAGGCTTTGGAACAAGATACTGACTCTTTAATTTCAATGATAGAGCACCACTTAAAATACCCACAACCCAAAACTACACATAATGCACCACTGAGAATTAAATTTTAGGTGCTGACCTTGGATGCTGTAATTAAGTTAACCAAAGACTTTGTTGGCACTACAGGATAGACAGATTTACAGCAATTACTTTAAGAAGAAACTTTTGAACAAGCAAATAAGCAAGACACCTTTTGCAAATTGTAAAAATATAGTACCCTGGATATAATGTGTTTATTTGTAAAGAATTACTCAAAATTAATTGAATTAAATTTATTTGTTCAGGGCCAATTAACAACACCTTACAAAAAGTTATTTTAATCCCATAGAGCCTAGTTATCAAACAATGTAGTCAAGTTCAGTTTATTATTCAAATTGGTTAAAAAGTTTCTATCCAAGGAACTCAGTAGATTGCGTCTCATCACTGACTTGCAGCATTCACTCTTCCTGGACGACCTCGTAGTGTGTCATTGACTTTACAGCAATCCCTTGCACCAAGCATGCATGTAACGACAGTGAAGAAGAACATTTCTCTTTAGCAGGAAGAAACCTCCAACAGAACAAGAGCCTGACTCAATACTAGAGGCTATCTGACACAACCAACTGAAGTTTTGAAACACAGATTATACAGATAAAACAAAACAGAAGCAATAATCTAGGAGTACTTTCTATGTTAGAATGATAAGATTCAGAAACAAAACTGTCATTGCTTGGTTGAAACTAAAATGTGCAAACAAATGAACATTTTTATTTTATTTTCATTCTTAGACCTTAATATCTTAGAAGTAAAAAGATTAGTCTGCATTAAATCCTTTGGTTACACATATTTTCTCGGTCCAAACAAAAGTGTTTAAGGCAGTAAAAGTAAGGCGTCGTTAGAGATCTAATGATCACACAAGGCGAGTATGACAATTACAAATATGGCACCCAAAATTTTTAAAAGAACACTAATGTTTTGTGGAAAGTTGAAAACTGACTCCTATTATACTCACTGATGTGAGGAGCAGGAAGAATCCGAGCAGCTCGAACAGGTCCATGACGCACCGAGAACAGTTCCTGGGCTTCTCCTGCCAACTGGGAGGTATGGATGCAGAACGTGAAAACTCCTCAACAATTACAGGGAAAACACATTTCACACAACAGACAAATATTATTTAAAAGTTCTCAACGGCTTACGTCAATGACAACAATCAGATGCATTTCCAATTTAGCACCACATATGCAAGTGGTACAATTCAAATTTTTTGGTTGGATGAAAAGTTTGGAACTGGACGGATAAGGCAGCCAGATATGAATCGCATATGGGTATAAAAAACATAATAATTGGATATGGGTTGCATTTGCCAATTGTGTGAAAATGGCATAATATAAAGCAGTGAAAATGTATGAAGTGGGGTGTGATGGCCAAATCTATGGCCACACCCTGATGTCAAAAAAGGATGAGGGCCAGAACTCAATAAGCTTAAGTGCTGATTGGATTACACCACTAGTTCCTGCTGGCAGGGGGATATGGTAGTTTTGTTTAGATAAGTTTTGTATTTAAGTAAACATTAGTATTTAAAGTTTATTTTTGATTTTCATTTTTGGGTCTTTAGTTTAGCCAAACTTAGCTGTACTATTTGTTTTGTGTTATTTGTATTCTTTTTAGTTACCCCTATTGTGTCTTGGTCTGATCAGCCAGTATAAAAACCCCTGTGTGTCATTTCTTTGTTAGGTCAGTTATGTTTGTTTGTGCAGCTAGTTTGTTTACACTTTTTCCTGAGTTCAGTTTTGTTTCTTTGACCTCTTTTTATGAGCTCAGTTTATTTTTTGTCATTTATGATTTTTGGGTTAAAATAAAAACCCTACTTTTTCTAAATACATCCTGTGACTCCTCCTGTTTTTAACTCGGTCCATCACATGGGGCAAAGGTGCTGCTTCTTCAGCCACAGCAACACCACATACCAGATAACTGGTAACAGTTCTTAACGAGACACAACTGTTGTCTTAAGTATGAGGTGCCATTCATGTTCAGTTCTGAGTGAAAGCTGCTTCAACATAAGCTCTCCTGACTTCAACCTACGTCAGCCCTCCCCAGCATGCTTTAGAGATAAATCCTATTTAGGTTTTCTTGTTGTAAATTGACAACTAAGAAATCCTAGCAGGATCATGAGAACGTTTGAATAAGATTGAATGTTGCAAACAATTAACAATGACTCACTTCACTGGTAAGATATTAAAAGCAACCAGGCTGGGTTTACAAGCTGCATATCATTTGACATTACAAATTTTGAACTACAACATCCAAAAGTGATACAAACCATGTTAATTATATCTGAACCAGCATTATTAAAATTGGATTGGTAATTAACTCTTTACATGTTAAAAAGTTGATTTTCAAGCTGATTCATCAAGCCAATTTAATTCTGACTGAATTCTGAGAAATCATTTGAATTTTGCTCTTAGACTGTAACCCAACTTCCTCCATTATTATTGTAATTATATTCGCAGTTCTGATTAGAAATTCTCTCAGTGCCAGCTTGAGACGTCAAAGTGAAAAACCGTTTGGACAAACTTTGAACCAGCAAAATAACCTTCATTTGATTAAAAAGACTTTTCTGACATTTAATGACAATGCGGAAGAATGAGATTTTTTTTTTTAATTGCAATATACATACAATTTACGCACAACTTGGAAATATCTACAGATAAACATTTATGAGTTTATGAATAGGGCTGATTGTAAATGCCAGTTTTGCAGCAAATTGAAAAAACAAAAAACAAAATAAAAAACACAATAAATGGTTAAAAGAAAAAGCACTTAAATGGAGGTCCGCATGTGAGACAGGTCCAGATTAGACTTTCTGCACTCATATAACATAGTAGCGTATTAGGTCACTGCTGTGTGTGGATCTTTGCAGAATCTGACATGTGTAATACCACATTGTTCTAAGTGCAGAATGCCCCAGTTTTGTTGTCCTTTTATAGGCTAAATTGCAGTGAAACATGCATTATCACTTTAGTGGTGCTGTAATATGTTTGTTTTAAATCTTTAAACCCATCCAAAGGGATGATCACTCTTTTTGTGCAATTAGTAGCCGTTCCAAACTGATGGATTTGGAGCTGTGTTTTTATTCAAAGAGGCCGAGTGATGGAAGATTAACACTGGAGATATGGGTTTGTTATATGAGCACCAACAATAGGATTCCTATGGAGGCAAATGGGCCTGCAAGAGACAATAATGGAATTTGCTGGATTAAAATGAGAAGGGGAAGGCTGAAGATTAATGCGCAGGGTTATTGTGCATTACCCTGCAGCTCATCCTCGCCTTACATGGCTCTGTGTGACATCCTCTGCCATCAACATTTATAGCATTACATTAGTAGCACAGAGTGTGCAATATGCTAAATTGCTTTCTCAAAGTTGCATTCCCAGCATAAAGCCATTCATTATATTCATTTCATTTATGGTTTGGTTGTTTTTGTGAAATCACAGTGTCTACTCCTGTTTTAATCTCTCAAATGTAGTGCTGTGAGCTGTTAACAGATATTTGCTCCATATTCACAAGTACTAGATGCATGCACTAACACTGTGCGGCGGGCATATTGGAGGTTTGGAGGAAGCTTCTGTGCAGGCAGAGTACAGGTGTCTTTACAGAAAAAAAAAGAAGCTCCAAGAATCATAGCAGATTACAGTCCTAAATAGTTATGGCTAGGTGTGAATGATCATGTTCCATGCTACACACGG
This sequence comes from Poeciliopsis gracilis, assembly GCA_911649635.1. Taxonomy (NCBI): domain Eukaryota; kingdom Metazoa; phylum Chordata; class Actinopteri; order Cyprinodontiformes; family Poeciliidae; genus Poeciliopsis; species Poeciliopsis gracilis. Next base: position 587,225 of record CAJVRI010001138.1, read on the forward strand.
AACATTAAGAAAACAAACTCACTATTCCACCTGCAAGAGAACAGCTACACATACCATGTGGAGTTTTGTAATAGCCTTTTCTTTGACATCACCAGAACATTTTTTCTAAAAATATACTTCAGCATATGTGTATTTATAGTCCATGCTCAGTGAAAAAATATATTGCTACTGTTTCAACATAAAATTGATTCAAAAAATCATTTGCTTCAGTGTGAAAAAGTCCCAGGATTTCAGGTCCAAAAGTAAAAGTATCAAAAAGCAAAGATTTGATAGTGGAAGTAAAGAAATACTGCTAAAACAAATAACCAAATAACCATTTATAATTAAGAAATACATTAACAAAATGTAATGTATGATCAGTGCGAAAAGTAAATTTTTCAAAAAGTTTATTTTGACTTTTTGTGTTTTTAGGTTGATTTCCATATTACAGAGTATGCTACTTTTTAGCATCCGCTGTTTATATCCACTGTATATTTTTTTGTCAACATTTCTCAACAATTGGAATGTAACATTCCTTTATTAAAACTCTATTAAAGTTCTACTAAACACAGCATGTTAACTTCACATGCTTGTACATCATGGTTTCCATGTAACAAAACCATGCAGACTAATTAGACCAGTGGTTAAAATATTCAGAAACATAGCCTTAAAACATTGTATATGTTTTGATCAGGACATGCTGCCTCATATCTGAACATCAGAAGAATGTTAGTCTCTTAATGTAACTTTGAACAATGGACACACATTATGACCATGTTGATAGGTGTATCATGGTGTGTTGCCACAATTCTGATGCGGTGTCTATTTATTAGAATGTGTTACCTGTGTATTTTATTCCAGTACAAGTATACCAGAGCAAAACAATTATAAACATCACAATAGTTCTTGAAGAAAACCCCGAAAACTGAAACTACATTTGAAACTCATATTTAGAAGTATTTGGAGAATCAGTTTTTGTATTGTCCTGTTAGCTAGCTAAGAGTTAGCTAGCTTTAAGTTCTCATAAGTCCACTGACACTTTTATAAGGCCAATGAGAAACCCATGACCGGCTTATGATTCTGAAGATATTGAACTTAATCTATTAAACCTATTAAAATCTCCCCTAAGACAATCCAATTGAGAAATTCTCAAACACAGATCTTTGCTGCTTTGACTTTCACTAACATCTTACTTCCCATCCCAACACATATGTAGACAGATAATTAGCCCAATACAGTCTGCCTCTTATCAGGCAGTGCTTAATGACACCTCTGCAGCGTGAGGCGACAGTAATCTGCATGGCCTCTACACCCCTGTCAGCACACAACAAGCCAGTCTCCATCTAACAAGTCCATCAAAGTATGTGCGAAGCCATGTACGTTCACACTGTGCCGGGCCATTACAGAGGGTGTTGGCTTAGCAAATGTCACAAACACTTCACAGTCACTCAAGAGATGGAAACTGAGGCACCATCAGTGCTTACTTAAAGCCTTGCAAATAAAACACAACCCAGATATATCCTGTAAACTTTGAAAACTGAAAGAAAAACAATGAGGAAGAAGAACATTGCAACAGTGAAGCAGAATAACTGTCAACTTAGACTGAGAGCACAGGACGCTTCCTCAGTAGGGGTATATTTTCACTGGGGTGTGTGTCCCATGGTAAAAACAGCTGTATAACTGTGCTCCGCCATAGCAGCAGCACAAATCTGTTAGCGGCACGGGTGTTGCCACATCACAGCGGCCAACGTGTGTGATCACGGATAAAGAAAGAGTGCGTCCTTCTATCTGTGGCCTGTGGATGTTTAGAAAGAGGCTGATTAAGGACTCTGGAGTGTTTAGATCTCACAGGATGTATGTGAAGTTTGCATGTTTCAGTGACAGTCTCTACATGAAAGGCGATACTCTGTGAAAGAAAGCTCTGCAGCGTTGTGGGTCATTTGTGATGTTATGGAGCTGACAAAATCCTCTAATGATTTTCCAAGACTGACTTGGGGCTGGAGTTAGAAAAGCCAATATTGTCTGCCTGCTATGGACTTCTAAATATAACATCCTCCATATTAAAAAAAGGAGATTGAATGGAGCATATTTCAAATAGAACATTGTTTTTGTTCTATTTGGTTCCTGAAACAACCTACTAGACTAGGTAGTAGTTAATTCTTTAACTTTTCCAAATAATTTCACTTTTAACAGAGTAAAGAATGTGACTTGCAAAGATCAGTGAACTATTTCACTGGAAATATTCTCTCTTCAAAGAAATAGATTTCCCTCTGGTGGTCACTCTTTGAACTACACTAGTAGGTATCCTAAAATTTAAATGCATGGGCAGCTTATGAGCTGAAACAGTGTATTCTTCTTATCTCAACTGCATTCCTCTAAAGCTCCCATTCTGATGAGAGGTATTCATGAGTGAATTACCCTCCAGCATCTAAAGCCTCTCATAAGGTTCAGGGCTTGGATTCAGTGATAGTAACTACTTATGAGAAAATTCAGTTACATTCCCTGGAATGCCTTCTACCCGCCTGAATAAGTCTGTCTCAGGTGAGAAGCTATTTTCATGTTGGGAGCATAAAGTCACAAAACTAAGACCTGTCCAATTAATAGAACCCAGCAGTGTGTGTGTTAAAACTGCGTTATCGTCTAATCGGAGAGTCACTCTAGAAAGAACCTTTCTGAAATAGTGAATGTGCTAAACCCAGGAGCTGACGTTTTAAGAAAAGCACCGTTTGTTGAACCTTATGATAAGTATGCAACACATTATTATACAACCAATGCACAACGGGAAGCTGTCAGTTTTAGTACAAGATAAAAATTAATTTTACTTAGACTTGAGAACATGAAGCAAGTTTTGAAATATTCATCTCTATATAACTGATATTTGTTTTATTAGTCACTATACAAAAACACTTGTAGGAGGAGGAGTGGGTATTATCCAGATGTTTTATTATTTTGGTAACCATCTCAGATGTTCAGCCAACAGGGTTCCTTTAGATTTTCTATTTCAGAATTCCTAAAATGTCTACATCATCTGATAAATGTTATGATATTCTAGATATCTGACAAACCACATCATACTTGAAGCAGTCTTTCCATTCAGCAGCATGGTACAGAGGTTTTGACATATTTTTGCATATGGACTAACTTAGGTCACCCCTTTTTTTTATTCTACAACACCATGATTAAATAAATCTGGATCAGATAATTCTACATTATATAACTATTCTGTAAAGCAGTTCATGATTTTGTCAAATAAGGCATTTTTATCTTATATGTTATAGTAAAATTACAAAAACTACAATTATTAATACCACAGATAAATGTGGTTAAACTGTCTGGTTTATATTCTGATTGAGTTTAAATTTAGAAGAGAATTCTATCACTCATTCATAATTACAGCCAAAAGAGCTGAATGTAAATTTTGATTTGATGAATCTAAAGAACGTCAGTACGATTTACAGAAGTTTACATTTTTACCTGTTAGTAATAAAATAAGAATTTAATTAACATGATCTTGTCCTTGTATTAATCCAGATTTAGAAAACAGAGCCATTTACTTCTATAGTGTTAAAATTAAGTTGCAATATATTTAACTGACTGCTTTTGATTAAAATTTCAAAATTATGTTTTCAAACATTTTTACATGTTTTTCCATTTCCCTCTTCAACATTTACAAGTTAAACAATGGTCTCATTTCCAAGATCATTGGACTCTGGTGAAAGTAAAAAAAAAAACAGAAAATAGCTGTTGTAGTTGCACAATCCTTAACATGGTCAACACTGCCATCTAATGGACAGACATAAAGACAGATAATGGACATGTTCCAACAGATCAAGGGCTAGAAATGACCTTTGAACCCAGTTAGAATTCTGTGTTGGAATTTGATCCTGTAAACACCACAAAAAAAGTTGTTTTAGAAACTTTCACTGAACATAAAGAAAATTTAAATTCACAAAAAGAAAAATTTAACTGGACATGAGGAGTCCTGCACCTTAAAACGTCCTTATAAATATTTTTTTTCCCTCTAAAAATGTCACTGATGTGAAAAAACAGAAAATTGTGAAGCTTGCCTGTTTGTAGGGTTTTTAGTGGCTCTATCAAGAACACACAACGAACCAATTCAAAATAAAAATAGCATAACGCTGTTAGGTTATTTTATTTTTCCATACCCCTATAAATAGCTGTGGACATAATTCAATATTTTTGGACAGATGATACAGAAAGAAGTATGTAACAGTGGCTATAACACAATTTGAGGAACTTACAGATATGCTCCAGATCTGCATGCCATCAGTGTAGCCAATCATGAGGCAGAGGGGTGGGTCTGAGGTGCCGCTATGCATCTCCAAAAACTCTGGGTTACGAGCTGTGTCTGCCCAAACAGAGAGACAATTTGATTATCTTACTACCTACTGAACCCTCCACAGAAAACTGTCATTAGGAAGCATCATGTTTGCACCACACAAGACTGAAGGTGACACTTTATTTTACCTGACAAGAAATACTATTTTCAAGAAATCTTCCCAAATAAACAACGTTGCATCAGTCGTCTGCCATCTGTCCTTCTACTCTCTGCAGAGGTATGTTTGCTTCTGCTGCCAGTCCTCAGCCAGTTCTTCACTGGTTGTAACAATATTCAGCAACACACCGATTCTTCAAAAATATATGGTGTTGCTTGCTGGACCCGCTAACCCATTGAAACATGGTCTTATCTACTCTTAAAGCTGCAGTATATAACTTTTATAAAAAATATGTTTTACATACACACTGAAGCTGGATCAAAAGGTGCTCAGTGTTAGATAAAATGATTTACCTCAGGGTGTCCACATGTGTTCAACCACGTTATTGTTTTTTCTTCAAACAGATTCAGGTGTTTTTGTTGAATTGTACATGGTACGTGTGATATTTTTAAATTTTCAAAAAACTGGAATATTATCAATGTTAAGAAGACTTTTAAGATATACTAATTTCACCAATGCCTGTCCTAAACTGAACAGTTTGTTTGTTTTTTGACAACAAACATCTTCAGGTGAGAAGAACAGGTGAGCAAAATGTAAACTACCAACACTGCTGTCTCCTTCACCACGGACTGATGAAAAGAAAGAACTGGTACAAAGTAACAAAAAGGTTAAAATCCCTCATCAAACAGACACTATTTCCTCCTTTTCATCACTTACCGTTAACGTCTGCTTTCTCAAATCGAACCCAAATGATTTTCTCTTTCTCATCAGTAGGTGGAGCTCCAGTATATGCCTGTAGTTTGAATGATCAAGAAGATAGTGAGCAAAATAGATTAAATTCACGCAAATAGTATCAAAGTCCGAAACTTGTGTGAATGATTCAACTCAGGAAAAACAGCAATACTTATAGCAGAGAAAGATAAGAGATTAACACAATTAAAGAATTAATAGCAGGAGAAAAAAATTCCTCTTGAGGGCTTACGCCCAGCACAAAACCTGTTTGGAAACAATGAGTCTGGAGATGTCCCTGACAGATGCAGGAAGTTAAAATGAAGTTCCAGATTATTAGGAAGTGTGCAAGCATCTTCTGTTGGTAGGGGGTTTTATGTGACATATTTTGGTATTGAGCATATTTAAAGAAGAAGTTTTTCTTTTAAAAATATTTTTTTTAAATCTGAGTTTTTAACATAATTGCTATTTAAAAAAAAAAAAAAAAAAAAAAACCTTAGGGGAAAATTATTTTTACATTTTGTAAAACTATTGTTCTGTTAAGCCACAACAGTTGGTTTAATTTGTTTAAGTACCATTATTTTCATGTGGTAGCTGAACTTAGACCGTTTTTTGTTAGCCAAATCAGTTTATATTTCTATGTATTTATTTTGTATTTGTAAAATATATACACATAAAACATCCTAGCCCCTATGCCTCTGACCTCTAGCCCCCAGCAGAAAATATGGGTATCATTATTGAGGTATTTAAAATAAATTGTGATATCATTGTGTTTCATCGCTCACCACTGCACCCTAGACAGGTCCCCTTCAATTTGTCCATCCCAGGGCAACGCAGAGACAGACAGGACAAACAACAATGCGCGTGTGCACGCACGCGCACGCACACACGCACGCGTGCTTGTGCACGCACGCATGCACACGCAAACACACAAACACACACACACACATACGCCCACGCACACACATGCTCACATTTAAGGAGAATTTATGGAGATCAGTTTGTACTGTGGGAGGAAGCCGAGATACCTGGAGAGAAAATGGCTAATTGGGAACAACTTGGTCATTTCCAATCAGGGGTTTGGTTGCCAACAGTTTAAAGATTAATAGCTGTGTGTTCAGTCATTTTGAGGAGACAGTGTTGCCATGTTTTCAGTGTTGATCCATAAAAAGAAATAAGAAATGCATGACAAAAATATGAGGGTTGAGCTCAGTGTTGTGAGATACTATGAATGTATCTGAAAGTGTTTTGGTCCAAACTCTTTGAGATGTGAAAACATTTCTCTGGAGAAATCAGCGTACCGAAAACATCATCTAATCATTCCCTCCACAACAAATGAGAAACAGTTACCTGAGGGACCACATCCTGCAGGAAGGTGACAACACTTTCCATGTACGACTGCTCCCTGCCAAAATAAAGTGCTCAAGTAAAACAACAAACTGAGATATAATAAAATCAATACTTTACCTCCCTTTCACAGCATGTTTAGTTGAATGAAAAGATAATTTTGGCTAAACTGTTTTTTAATTTGAATATCACAGGTGTTCTAGTACAAAGTATATTTCTAAAAAAAACACAAGTAGTGGTTTGCTTAATCTATCTTTAACAAAAAAAAAACTTCCAAACATGTCAAATATTTTTCTAATTCTCATAGATTGATAACAAAGAAGTGCAAAATGAGCTGCTCTGTTTTCAATCATTTGGAGTTCATTAATATATTCTGTAAGTCCAGTGGGCCAAAGCAAGACAGTATTTCAAACTAAACAATATTACGGCTTGAATTACTCTTCCGATAGTAGTTGATGATAGTAGTCCTGTCCTTGTTCTAATAATCACTAAGCCTCCACTCATTTTAATATATACTGCCAATTTGTTTGATTTGTGATAATATGCTATCTAAGGTGAGACTCAGGAGTTTTTAAAAATATATTGCAGGCCTTTGCATGCTGATAACTTATGTTTAAAATATGCTTTAATCTGTTTAAAACTGAGTAATTGTTTAATTGAGTTCCAATTTCACTTGGTTTAGTTAAAAATCTACAGCTAATTATGTATTTAAATAATTGCAACTCAATTGCAATTATTTCAATTGCTATTAAAATTGAAACAATTTCAATGACATAATTATGGTATCCTTACCACAGTTATGCAATTTGTTTTCATAATTTTATTTCTGTTTCTCTCTGCTTTATGTAGAACAATCCAAGAAAGAAACCAATTAGAGGAAGCAAAAGATTTGAGATTCGGGCAACTTAGCAACTGTAAACTTAACAGACACCAAATGTTTCTATAGTCTGTACTTAGTTACTTTGTTGTGGACCTGTGATCAAACACCACAGAGTGGCAGGTAGGGCAGCACAACACACTGCAAATTTATCGTGCCAGCAATATCACGATACACAGTAATACCTAGTGGAATGATTTCCATCCCAGTAATGCTGTGGATGATGATTGATTATTGCTGCTGAAAATGTTTTTGAAATGGATTGAGAGGTTTTGAGAAAGTTATTAATAAACTGCAACTGTTTCATTACTGAACAGCAGACACAACCAGATGCAACGTTTTCAAAAACCCCATGTTCTGAAATTGAAAATAATAAACCCAATTTTTTCCAGAGGCTGGGTAATCTATCTGGCCCTATGTTTGATAGAACCTACCAAACATAGCTCTTATGTTTGCTAGGTTTTAGCACTATTAGTAAAAAAAAAAAAGGACTAATACTATATATTTGAGTAGTTATTATGTCATAATAATATCCCTTACATTGTTGCACTTTATGTGTATAAATCATCCAATCCCAGAGGCAACATCTTGATTGTTAAATGAATACTGAGATAAGTAGGTTATTGTTCTTACGTAGCAGCTTGAGCTCGGACCAAAACTCCCCCGGCACAACGGCTCGGTCTGCGGGGAGAGTCGGATGCCATCCTTCTCCTGCTTCTTCTTTTTACCTCAAGAGAGGACAAGACAATAGCATATAAAAAAACATAAATATCAAGTTGGATTAGAAAACAAAAAGCAAATATAAGGATCTGAACATAAGTATGAAGTCAGCCTTTTTTCAGCAAAAGAATAAGTGGGAAAAAAATGACTGGAATGTTTCCATTTTTAGGTCTGTTAAGATTACTGAAATTCTTTCTACCTGCAAAATGTCAGGTGAAAGATGTTTTGTTTTTCTAAAAAAAAAGTTGTATCAGAAATTTTAGTTATTATGGAAAAAAGGGCAGCCAAATTAAAAACTGAAATGAGGAGAGACGTCACATCTCTCTCCAAGCGTGTTTGCACGCTTGGAGATTTGGACAACTGTCTCCTAACTATGAAATGGACTCTGGACTTAAGAAATTGAACATTCTGTTCTAAATCTCTGCTCTACATCAGAAGAGGAAAGGTTTTTGGACCAACATGTCCATATGTTCACCCAGGCACATAAAGGAACAAAGCTCTACTGTTAACAAACTTCAATTTTTAGCTGTTTCATTATTAACTTAAAGGAAAGTAGGTTTGATAATAACAAGTATTTCTCACAATGATAACACATATTCCCACAAAGCAAATAGCTTATTGTAAGCCTTTCTTTGGGACAGAGTACAGTATTAGCAGAATGACACAGTATACGAACACTCAAGATTTCAGAGATAGGAAATGCTGCACTAAGGATTAATATGAGGGACTTAGAAAATAACAACCTATACTTTTTACCTTTACCTTAAAAAAACTGATAAACAGCTAGATTTATTTTCTTGGTGCAAGAACCAGATGTCACAAAAAAGGTTTGTGATGATGTAAATATCTTGCAAGGAAGCAGATTCCATATTTATTAGAAGGTCAGTCAGAGCTGAACAAACAGCTCGTCATCAACATGACTAACCAACAAAGCGACATACAGGGGTCAGCCTGACAGCTGGGCTCCAAACACCACCAACAACAACACTGGTTGAACGTCACAGAAAATGAAGACAAACTAGAGTAGAAAGACCAGCCTGAGTGTGGACTACATGAATGGAGCAGTAACACAACAGTATCAGGCAGGCAGGCAGGCGGACTGCTGAGATAAAATCCCCCCAAACATCACATTGACAGGTTCGCTTCTCTCTGCCCCTGCTGTTCCCCACCTCAACGTGTCTCCCTCTCGCCCCCACCTCAAACCATCGGACACACAAGGCGAAGTAAGACACCTGTCAACACATCGCCCCATTAGGTAACGATGAACTTCTGTTGGTAGCACCCAAAAGCCATTGTAGCTAGCCAAACAGCTAGCTGGTAAATTTCTATTCAGCGATGAGCGCCATAGTAACTCTCTGAGTCGATTACACACTTGTTAGGTTACCTGTACTGCCAGGCCACTGCAGTTACTAACCGGAGCGGGAAACTCTGACTGTCCGCCTCTTTCAGCTCGGACTAGAGCTGAACAGGAGAAGAGAGGAGCTCCACAGTAAACAGTCAAAACACAAACAGAGGAGAATAGCGGAACTGCGTGGTGCAATTGAAAGCCAATCAGAGCATTGGAACGATGCTGTCAGGCCAATCGACCTACAGTAAAGGCGGGACTTCTGATTTCGTCATAAAAAGATATTTGCAAAATAAATTCCTCTAAAAATATGTGTAGGAAATACAGCAAAAATGTGTCTAGAACAACTTGAGCATATTGGTAACATATTTACTAGACCGATGTAGAATAGAATAGAATAGAATAGAATAGAATAGTTAGTGCAGAAAAAAGAATGGTGAATGACAGCACTTACACCTTCCTCCTGGCTCTCAATGATTGTTTTGAGTCATGCTGTTTTAGATAGCAATAGCTGCTCTGGGAGGTGGAGGAGCTTAATTTTCTTTATCTGTCTCATACCACATTACCGTGACAATTACAGTTTTAACAAATATGTAAAAAAAAAAAAAAAACGTTTTTATAAAGGTTACATACTGCATTTATCTTATTTTTTGATAACTCTGATTGGATCAAACTTAGTTTTTTTGTATAGCGCATTTTTTGACTTATTTCACTGAGTTAATGTCCTGTCATGATTTCAGCTCTACCTTGACTGTGCTCCTTACTCTTTCTCCCTCAGGCTGATTATCTTCACCTGCACTGTGCTGCTCCCTTTTTAAATAGCTTCTCGTCACCAGCTCAGTGTTAGATCATCTGTTGCCCCTTTCACAGTTTTCAAGCCCTGATTCATGTCTGAGGAGTTTCTGGTTTTATGAACTTGCCTGTTTTTGCTTAGTTTTTACAGCTTTGAGAAGAGTTTCTGACCTCCAGTTGCGAGTGATGGGTAAATGAGGTGTCATGAAGCGTTTCAACCCATAGCAAAACTGTATTGATACTGTGTCGACACAGTATCAATACTGTGTCACTGAATACTCACACCTGCTGAACATTAAAAATCCCTACCGGGAACGTAGTTGACAGACTGCTTTGATGACCTAGTCTATAAAATAAGATTTAAGTCATTGTATTTTATTCTATAAAAAAGCAACTTGAGTAATTTGTAGAATGGCTGTATACCTGAGTTTATCTTAGGTGTATCTGGGACTTCATTCTACTGCCTCAGCATTGTGGATGTGGGTTTACTTAAATATGACAATTCTGTTGAACATATGTAACACTTAACCTGCAGAACATATTAAGAAAGTAAACTAACATCGATGTTGCTGGACCCATCACTACCAATTGCTGAATCTTGCCTGCGTCCAGTCTATAGAATACTGGATTTTCCTTGCCTGAGACTCTCCTGTGCCTGATCCTGGACCATTTTGACTACTGAGGCTTTGGCTGGTGGGTGATTTGTCTCTGTCATCTGTGAATCCCCTGAGACCCCTCTCATTGTTCACTCACTTAACCCTCCCAAGCCTGGAATCTCAGCCCTTGTAGATTCCCAGTTCCTGGTAAATCTCTTTTTGAGTTTTCCCTGGTTTTCATCTCAGCTATGTTTTTGTGTTCCAGACCTGCCAGTGTGCTCACACCCTGTGGAACCCATTCAACACTATGTCATTATTTCTGATAAAACATGGTAATCTATCACTTGTCTGGATTGGGTTCTGGCTGATTTTACTTAAGCATGGGATGTTCTTATCGTTTATATGATAAACCCATGATGACATAGTTACTTTGAAAAAGTAACTTTAGTTGAATTACCGAATACTCCTTGAAAAAGTAACTTAGTTTACTTGATTTGGAAAGTAACTAAGTTACATTACAAGTAACTTTTTAAGTTACTTTTGGCTGTTGCTGGCAACAATCCTCTGCCACTTTACATAGAGCTTTGCCAATACTTAATTGCAAGTTATTTTTAAATAGCATTAACAATATATCTTTACTTATAAGGTTGAGCTGCATGGGAGATTATTTTATGGTAATTTTTTTTGTAATTTTTTTTGTGTGTTCCACTGTTCCATACTGTCTATCTGAAAGACAGTATGAGTATTTAGTAGCACTCTTCTCAGCTACTAAATACATTTAAGCTTAGGGTTAAGTCTTAACTCTTAAAATTTTAATTTATCCAAGAATCACAGATAAATGTCATCAATGACTCTTCACTCTTATGAAACACTTGGTATTAAAGTCTTTTCCAAAACCATTAGATCAAGTATGCAGTAAGATTCAACACAAATCTTAAATAATTCAAAATGAGGACAGTGGGTTACACGGTTTCAGAAATAATTTGGAGTTAATTCAGTGGTTAATTAGATTTAATCCCCTTTTATTCTATAATATATCATCACAGGCATGTGAATAAATGAAAACCCTCAGGAACTGCATATCATCCCACATTCTGTCAATTTAACGACAGAGTGTACCCATCAAAGTCGAGATGTTATGTTGCATTAAACTCTACTTGTTTGCTTGAGTGCACTGGATGCTTGGAGTCAGCTGGAGTCCTGCTGCGTGGAAGTTATCCACTGCTTTAAAACACTTTGATGTTTGTCAGCTTCCACTGTTAGTTCTGATGTTTTTTTCCTACAGTTTTTTGCTAAGTGACTGAAATGCTGAAAACTGACTCATGGCTCTATTAACAAACAAACTCCACTGACAGCATTACAGAAATGAGGAAACAACTCCTCAAGCATACAGTTTGGGAATATACCTAGAAGTTAGGTGATGAAGATACATATAAAGGCAATTTTTTAAAATAAAACTGTGACTAAATGTTGTGGAAAGCATAAAATCTGAACCTGTGGCAAATAAATATGAACTTGTGTTAATACAGAAGTAAAAACTGACTGATTAAATGTATTGTACTGTTTGATTTTGAAAGCATTTCAAACACTTCTGCTTCAATAGATCTTGCAATTTATATTTTTGCTTCTATTTCAGTGGACTTCAAGAACTGCACACCCATGAAATTCACCCAAAGTTGAGGCCATTTCACAGGTTTAACAATAGCCTTCTTTCTCCATCTCCAAATCAGTTTTGGTTTGTGTTTGAGATCATTGGTTCAGCCTGTTGGCCCAACTGGTGATTCTTTGAAAATTATATGAAGAATATCTGAATATTTTGATCATATGATGGATGTTAGATGATGAAATCCATACATTTTCTGCAACTGTACATTGAGAACGTTCAGTCTGCTCATGCAGTTGTTCACAAAATGGTGAACCTCACCCCATCCTTGTCAATGACTGAGCATTTCAGGGATTCTCCATTTAATCATGACACTTATTTGTTTCAATTAACCTGTTAATGTGGAATGTTCCAAACAAGGTTTTTTCTTTCCTCTACTCCAACTTTTTTATAACATGGTCTTCAACCTTTATTTAAACAAGATAAAAAACCTTGAGATCAAAGATCTCCCACAAGAGTGTCTTGATCATCATACAGTTAAAACACAAAACCACAGAATAAGGTTGAGCTAATTCACAACCTTATACTTTATTGTTTCATCTGGTACTTTTCAGTTTCTATAACAATAACATCATTAAATAAATAAAAATCATTCTCCTAAAGGCAATATAAACAGTGGCATATAGACTGTGTTTCTGCTGAATTATTTCCGAAACCATTGAAATAATTAAATTATATGAGCTCTTTCAAAATAGTTCTGTCAAACATTTGCCAAAATGTTTATATGTCTGAAAATAAGTTTGGAAAAAAAAAAAAAAAAACACCCTAAACACCTCACACTGCAAAGCTGCTCATAAGTCTACTCTTATGTGATTTAGTTTTTGCAAAATTTTCAAAGAGTGAATACAAAACAGATTTCCCTCATTGTTTGTGGTTGGGTGAAATTACCACACGATATGTTTGTCCTTTCTGGCAATTGTGAAGTGAATTTTCAATTATATATGTTCTGGATCCGGATGTCCCTCCTCTCTCTGCCCTATCCTATCAGAGACATGGCAGAAACAAGGAAACTGGAGAATTGAACAAGCCGATCCATTGAATTATGATTGTCTATAGTAAACATTAGAAGTTGTAGTGATTCGAGGCCACGCAGGTTCTGGAGGTAGGAGTTCATCCTATGACCGGTGGGTTGTTGGTTCGTCTCAATCATTGTGTCCTTGACCTTGTACTTGACCCGCCTTGCAGTGATGGTGATGATCTAAAATTGCATCTCTCTCTCTTTGATCATTACACACAAACTGAAGTTCCCTCTCAGCATCTAGTTCTCCAGCTATGCAGAGGCTTGGCCACCAATCCTTCGTTTAATTCAGGTGTGTTGGGTAATGGACGCATGCAAGGGTGTAACATATGCTTGACATGTCCCCCACGCTCCCCGAATCAGGGCCCTCTGTCCTCATTTTTCAAAAATGTTCTTCACTCCTCTGTGGCATTATCAGAGGGAAGGGAAATGGAAAAGGGAGAGAATGTAAAAGTTCATGAAAGTGAGATCATTTCTGCATTCACACAAAGAACAAAGGTAAAAACAGAAATGTTTCTCAGTGACTTTTGTTTTACCAAGAGAAATGGACTTTTGATTGTAATGTGGCTAAGACACAATTACATTTTAATGGTCTTGGATAGAGGTTGTTATTTATAATATAAGCACTATTATCAACCAATGGCACTATGCATAGATTTAAATGTTCTAAATACTGCTCTGACAACATAAGTAATATACTGTGTCAGCAGTATATCATTATGTTCTAAAAAGGACTCAAAGTTAACTTTGAAGGACATTGAATTGTAGGAGTTAAGGAGAAATGTTATTTTAAAATCAGGACCTTTGGTAAATTCTTCTGCAATTATGTTTGAATTAATTTGAGTTTTTGAATTAATGAGTTACAACATTGAATTTCTCTCTGGAATCAATAAAGTATTTTTGAATTGAATATAAAAATAAATATTAGAGAAGAAAATAAAGATGAACTGAAGACATAAAAAACAGGGTAAGAGCTGTAAGTAGGAGATTGACATTTATGTTAGGGGGATTTATCATCTATTCTTGTACGGCTGACACCTGACTCTGTGTTCTACTACAAATTTATTTCAGGTCCTAGCAGACAGGTACAGATTCCTGAGGTGGAGATGCCATTTTTGAGGATTTCTCTGATCTGCTAAAGTGTTACAATAGACTATCGGCATGGTCTTAATGTAAGTTTGAGCCACCTAAAAAAATAATTAATGAACTACAGTGAGAAGACTTTGTTTCTAAACAAAGGGACATGTATTTATCTTTTAAACGAACCCCAGTTATCTCTGGCAGAAATGATAATTCTGCTTCTTATTCTGAATGTCTTTAAGTCTGGCCACATATGGAGATATACATTGGTGTTAGAGTTAAAATCTGATATTTATATATGGATGAAAAGACACATAACAGTTCTGTCCTCACTGACTAATATTACATCAAACAAAACTTTAGGCCACTTGCGATAATCAAAATCATTCTGTTTTGTAAATTCCATAATAATCACGGAGAGCATTTTGTTTTCATCCCTTTCTCAAATTTACCCACACCAAGATTACTACGGCTCTGTAAGCAAATAAAGAAGTTCCTCAAACACTCTGCTTCTTTCTGCCACATTATGGAAAATCTAAAGATATTTACCGGGACATCAGAAAAGAATTGTGAATCTTGTGAAGTCCTGGTGTATGGTTTCCAGATGCTTGAAGATGTGGCATTCATCAAATGAAACATTTACATGAAAGTCTAAACCACTGCACATACCTAAAGTTAATACCTAAATTTAACTACATTAATCCTTTTGTGCACAATGATCACTACAATGGACAGCTACCTAAAAGCCATTTTCTTTTGCTTCTTGTGGATTTTCATGTTATAAATGCACACAGACCACTGAAGTGCACACTAATACATTATAAAATACGCTATCAACTACCAGCCATCAGTTGCAAATGCAAGAAATAATTTTTATTAAATTCAATATGCCTGACAGATAAAAAAGCATGCCAACCGACCCTGCCCCTCCTTCTACTGCAGACGACTCTTACAGGTAAAAAATATTGTGACATCAAATAACCCCTGAAGGCTAATACTACTGATGTATTTTTCAAATAACAACTTTGTACTTGAAGAAAATTACAATTGATTACCTAAATGAAATAATATATATATATATATATATATATATATATATATATATATATATATATATATATATATATTTACAAAAAGAATCCTGACACAAAGGATCATAATTCATGCATGAAAGGGTTGAGTTTCACAGGAACAGGATACAGTCAGAGTTACTTCCCCTTGCTGGTCCATTAACACTTCAGTAAATCTATTTGTGCAGACAGAGTTTTCTAAACAGCCATAATTGACGGTGAAGTCCTTTAACCAATAATCATTCACACACTTTGCTCCATCTGCTGATGCATCCATTTGCACTACAAACATGCCATTAATGCCTGTCCTTTGTGCTGAGATGGTATCCAGCGATACATAACAGACAGTAAAGCCAGTTAGCAATAAAGACTACCTTGATGACACAGAGAAAAAAAAATGGTCAGCAAAATCTCACTTGACACAGAATAAAGCAAATGATGTCTGCTTGGAGATTAGAATATAGCTCAAGAAGCGCATTTATTTCAGGAGTTCAATTCAAAATCTTAATCATTATGTTCAGAGTAATATTGGATGTTTATTTTCTGGTGTTTTTTGACAATGATGTTCTCTGTTGATGAAAATTCCAAATTTAGCATCTAAAAAAAATGTAGAATTTTACTTCAGAACAATAAGAGGAGGAGCTTTGTGGATATGGCTTTGTAAGAACACGCATTTGTTCAGGAACTCAACTTTCATTGAGAATCCCTGAACATTTACCCTGAACAGGGTAAATGTTCAGGGATTCTTTTGTTCTTGAATCAAAAGAACAAATCCAGATATATTTTTGATGAGGCAATTACATTGCAACATTATTTAAAGTTCTGAAAAGACAGTTTTACATAATATTCCCCCTTAAAAGTACAGTACATAACTTTAATATAGAATATGTTTCATGACAGTACAATATGAGACAAATACTCTGAAAAGATGGATGTATTCCACCTATTCCCTGAGCTGCTGTTACTGTCTAAAGAAATGAACCGCTCTGACCAAAAACAACCAATCAGAGCCAGGAGGAGGAGGGCAATCCTGTCCTGGCAGTGATCAGGTTAGGGGTGGGGTTACAACCAGGAGAGGTCATCGCTAGGAAGGGGGCAGCACACAGATAGAAGACAGAGTCAATTACACTTTTGGCAAAGTACTGGGGAAAAAAAAAATAACAAAAACTTCAAAAGGTATGGAAATACCCAGATACTTTGGTGCATATCTTCATTTTTGACATTATCAAAACAGAAAGTGAATTTCTCAAAGCAAATGGTACAAACAGCATAATTGCATGGATCACCTGCAAAAACCAGTTTCTTTCTCAAAATCCTTAGTTCATTTCTCAAAAGCAAATAAATGCACCAGTTACCTTATCAATGTCTCTGAGTATGGGTAAGACAGTTAAATTGATAGGCTAAACTTTGGATGACAAGAATTGAAATTGTGGGGGTTCAATGATGAGACTGGACAAGATTCACATTTATGTTTTTACTATAATTTGTTGACAGGCAGAAGGCCATCTGGGCTTCCTGAAACCAGGAGAACCACAGACAGTTCTCATCCATGCAGTCACTGCAATGATGCAGTAATTCATGCAGAAGGAGTTTTGTTTTTCAAGGACAAATGCACATCTGGCAGGGTGGTTATGGTGGAAGCATAGTTGCTCCCACCATAACATCAAGTGCCGTGATATATTTATTGTTTTCTCCTCTCCTCCGATGTCAACATGGATGAGTATATTTTTACACTTAAATAGTTTCCTAAACTGGATTTTCAATCAAAGCAGTATATAATACTAAAGGAAGGCCAACACCGGAGCTGAAACATTTGGTTCAATGGAAGGATAACCGCTATGTTCAAGTGGCAAAAAAAGACTGGCTATATGGAGGTCCTGCTAGAAACTGCATTTTCTGCTTCCCTTGCCATCTTTTCTCAATTTATGTCAAGGATAGACTTGGCTTTAGATGAACATATATTTTTGTGCAGAATGACTGGCACATGAACTAAGTTTATAAGTAAATATAAGATGGCAAAAACATTTTCTTTAGTTTTAAATGAAATGTACGTTTTGTGGACTACAGTTGTAAAGAACGCAGAAAAGAAACATAACCTGCAAACTGCTGTTAGATTAGCTAATAGCAGCGGTAGCTATAATCTATCACAGCAATCACTTATAAATAACTGCAAAATAAACATTGAGCCTAAAGCCATACTACTGCAACAGTGTGAATGTTCTGTTCTTTGTGTGGGAAAGATTTCAGTGTTTTTTGGAGTTTAAGCCTGAAACATAAAGAGTTGTTGTTATCAGTTGCTATGGTATAGCGTTTGTGTGTATCTTGACTGATACAGAGGGTGAGAAAGAAGTAATTTGGAGTTGTACTTCAATTGTTTTTCCCTTGCTGTGGAGCATAGCACAAAATTAATAATGCTTACGTTTCCAAGTTTCATTGAGTTAACAGTATTATTCTATCATGGCAGCGCGGCAATGGATGGCATGTTTTTGTCCTCCATCATTGTGTGCGAAATTTCCACATATATACAATAACTTGCAGGGTTTCTATATTTGTAAATCTGATTATGATTAAGTCAGTGCCTCACCAGCTATGAGCCTCAATGCAAGTGACTGACATTGACACATGTCCAGTGGCAGTTCCGGTTGTCCGGAGTGGTATCTTGTGGGGTGCAGCATAAGTGAAAATGGATGAATGGGTGTTGCTGAGGAGGTAAAGACAATTCAAAAATGTAATACGTGACAAAAGTGTGTTAATGTAGGAAACAGCAGAGAATTGTACATAATCTTGCAAGGTGCACAAAATCATTTGCAATTTGTTCAAAAGAATGAGAAATTGCTTGTTTGATGTGCACCAAAGACACAATGATTTGAAGACTGAACAACTAGTTTGAAGAATTTCAATTCTGTTCTGCGAAATGTACTGAAGAAAACTATAGCAGTTGATTTGCATGAGTGTTATGCTGTCATGTCATATAACTGAGGTAAGGGCGGCAGAAAAAACCTTTTTGGAGGTGCACTCAATGAAGCAAACTGAATTAGATTTTTATCAAATGAAGCACTCTCTATCCTAGTCACTAGTTTCAGCCTTATTAGCATCCATTATGGATCACAGAAGTCCTAATCAGTTTTAAACAGGTAAGGCTTTACCCCACATTGGGTTTATTGAAGACAACAAATCAACCTGAAACCTAAATCTTTGAATCTTTACTGCTGATGTTTATTTCCAAAGCAATATATCTCTGACCGTATAGTTTCAAAGACGTCTGTTCACAAATTATGAAAATAAAATAAAAATTGCTGGCTGAGAAGTTTGTTAATTTTTCTGTTTTTCTTTTTTTGACTAAGAAACTTTTAGAAAGAAACCACAGATGAAGAAATCTATAAAACTTTTCTAATATTTAGAAAAAAATGCTTAAGCAAATGCAGAAATTCTCCTTTTCAAGAACACCAAAAAAATTCCACAGCATATATTGTATTCATATTGTATTCACTTGTCATGTGTGTGTGCTTATTTTGAAATGCCTTTTTAGATCTTGATTAGAAGAGACAGAACAGACGTGGATCCAATGTGACAATGAAAAAGTAAATGCAGAATTCTGTCACTCTGTGTGTTTTTCATTTCATGGAACTTAAAGGGTTAATGCATGAGCCGCTGTGGTTAAATATTCCTTTGCACTACCTAGCAATGCAGATGCAGAAATACATATGTTTCCATACATTTGTGGGTGGAAGTATTGGCAATAGCAGGTTTCTAATGGGCAAACAGTGACAGGATTGGAGAGATGGTCACTGAAATGACAACAGCCATCTTTTGTTGTGCTAGGAGCTCCTTGGAGTCCCATTTGCTGGCTGAGTGGGCAATTGCCATGTGGGATGTTGAACTGAAAGTGGGTGAGGGGATTGTTGTCAGAGTTGATAGAGAATAAAATGGATGCAGTCCTGCTCAGAGTTATAGGCATGCTTAAGAAAAAAAGATTTTCAGAATTCAGTTGTGAAATTATTTGTTTTCTGTTATTTTAGAATAGTTCAATATTTAAGTACCCCCCAAAACTTTGGATTTTGGAAGCTTAAATTCAGAAAAATTACTAAATGTTATTAATTTTTGACATTAAAGAAACCAAGATGTTAAAGGTTTAACAGTTTGAGGTTTATGATTTGGGTTTAACAAAACAAAAAAGGTGAAAATCAACAATAATTAAAAGTTCATTGTGTAGAATTAGCACTGCCATTATGCTATTCCTAGCTAACAGCTGTTCATCATGGATGGGTTTATTATTGATTTGCTTTTTTCAGACAAAAAAAAGCAAATCAATAATACTTACATCAGCACACACTCTTGTTCTTGTTGATCCTACGAAGGTTGAGCTGGTCATGCGGTTTTGCACAAGCTTTGATCCAAGCAAGAAATTCTGCTTCTGATTTTGGAAATCTGTGAATTTTACTGCTACAAATACGATACCTGACAGCACCAGTACAGATACCCCACTGGCAATGGAGAACCATTCTTTTTCTATTGTTGATGCGGAAACTTCCTGCTGGTCTGCTAGTCCACAATGTGGTCTGGCGCTACATTAGCATGTGTTTACTAATGCATGAACATCAGCCTTTGTTTAAGTTTCATCAGCCAATGAAACACAGCCCCTGTGGTGAGGTCCATTGGCAGGAACTATACAGTAAAAAAACAAAAAAAAAAAAGAAGAAAAACATACAAGGCCACTGGCCGTAACCCAATAAAGCCTGTCAGTTCTCATTAACTAACATGCTTCATTAAACCCATCTCCATCATGCATTGTTGATGCGGAAACTTCATGATGGACCAAACAGCAGACCGGAATTCAGGAGAATTCCGGTCTGCTGTTTGGTCCATCATGACAGTTCAGTATAAAGTGGGCAACCAATTCTAGTTTCTACTTGATAACTGTAACAAGAAAAATATAATTGCTGCAGAAAAACTTAAATTCAAAATGACATGATGTGAAATAAAAACTCAACAATCTTAAAATCCCAATTTCTAACAGTAATTTAGACAAGGATCTTCTTCAATAATTTAGGTTTTGCTTTGAGGACTTGGCACTAACAAGAATTAACTCTCTGACATGAAGGTTAGTGCTGCTTCAGAAAAGCACCAAATACAACATTGGAAAGCTTCAGACTAACCTGGAGCAATCTGGAATGGTATTTTCAGCCTGTATCATATGTCACATGCTGAACCTAAGCTCCACTGCTCTACTTCTTTATTTCTGCTCAAGCAGAAAAGAAAAAACTAACTACCATTTTCACAGAATTAGCTGTTGACAGACATTGTAACAACTCACTGGAATCTGTATTGTTCAGGATCTAGGAAGCCAAAGAATGAAAACATAATCATCCCTTCGTTTGGGAAATGCTCATTTCTATTGACTTTTCCCAGGGAATAGCTTTTCTTGTCTTTATTATGCAATAACAGGTGATGGATTTCAGAAGCACATAAAGTACACATAAATTCTTTGCTATGTTCATAAAATGTCACATTATCTGAAAAAGGATCAGATGCCGTATCCCAAAAAAATACCAGTGTGTCTGAGATTCAAGAGTCCTGCTCAGATTGGCCTGTAGCGAAAACTACAGGCCAATCATCTGAAAAGGTTTCATTTTGAAATAATTCGAGGAAAAGCAGTTTTATTTGTATAGCACATTATCAGCAACAATTCAAAGTGTTTTACATAATTAAAAGAAAAATAAAACAACCGACAATCAAAAAACATTTGATTGTAGTGGCAGATTAAGAGAAATCAATTACAAGTTGAGACAAAAATTTCACTATGATGTCTCAGTAATTGATGCCAAAACTTGACAGGAGCAATATCTTAATTCACCTCAGGTGTGTATTATCTTTATGCATGCAAAAAATGTACCATGTGCGGATTATTCAGTGACCACAAGCCCTCCACTGTACTTTGATAAAAAGCAGTCCATTATTCTGCGCTCAAAGGGTCTCGGCTCTCGGCTTCCTGGAGACGTGGACTGTGTTGACATTTCACATTTTAATCAGTTGCTGAAGTTTGCCTGTGACGTACGTAATTAACCAGTTTGACTCTGTGAAAGTTATTGGATATTGCCTGTGCTATAGATGATCATCCTTCACAGTGGAAAAAGAGTCAAACGAAGCGGCTGTTAATATTAATTTAATATTTGGAATCGTGACCAACATGAACTGTTGGCTTCAATCTCTCCCTCTGTTGCCATTGCTAAAACTACAGGCAGACTACAAATCTAAAAAGCCGCAAAAAATCAACATCATGATTCATAACGTCTTCTGTTTGCTGATTGGCCCATTCGTTTTTTTAATCATTGTTGCCATTTGCTGTCAGTAGATCCTAACATTGTTGGAAAGGCTCAAAAGGAGCGAGCACCATAGTTTTCAAACCGCTACCTTGAATATTTAAATATCAACAGTTATATAAAAAATAAAACAAAACCTGTGGCATTTCTATCCAAGCAGGCAGACTGGCCTGCTCTTTGTGTATGGAAATGCGTCTCTCTCTCGCTGAGGGCCTGCATTTGTAAAGCATCACCATTTTCCTTCTCAGTGCGTAGCAGAGACTCGGGGAAGCACTTGTCATCGTCCCTACTGTTTCTTCGCCAACTCTTGAAAACCTCTTTGAAAAAGCACACTTTTTTCTTAAAGGTGAATTAATTTTTTTCTTTTTCTTTTTTTTGACATTGGTAGCCTGAAGCTATGAATGCACACTTAGCCCTCAGAACTGCCATCAGTGTGTCCTTTCCTCAGTAAACAAAGAGGAACAAAAGGAAGCTTAATGAAAGCCTCCCTGGTGAAGACAGTTGCCATCTGAGGCAAACCTTTGTTGTTTTCTATCTCTTCAAATTGTCCCACACAATGTGAACTAAAGTAAAAGTCCAGCTCCAATAATTCAGACTGATTATTTATTTTCAGCTCACATACAGAAAGTTGAATAGAAACAGTGTACAGATTTTAAGGTATTTCTAAAGATTGTAAAATAAAGACACACATTTTCATACATGTATAATTGTATAATCTCAAACCAGTTAGAGCAGTGGTTCCCAAAGTGTGGGGCTCGCCCCCAAAGGGGGCGTCGGGCCATTGCAGGCAGGTGCAGGAAGAAGTATGGATGAAAGACAAAAAAAGAGAAAAGTGTTTCACTGTAAAGATGAACAAAACTTCAGGTGTTTTGTTGCAATCTGAAGTGTGAAATAAACTTCAGTGGAGTTTGAAAACAAAATCTGTGTATAGGTTTATGTCTGGTTGAACCATGTCTGTGCCCTGTTGATGTTTTTTTCCTTTTTTGGGGGGATTTTATTATAATCCATAGGGGGCCCAGAAAAACTTTTTAGGGGGAAGTGGGTGAGGGGGACAGATTAAAATCTTTGGGAACCACTGAGTTAGAGGACGTTAAAAGTACAAACATGCTAATGATGCCGATTGATCACTTAATTCCTAACCCCTCTGTCACTTTGCCACTGAGGTGGCCAGAGATCAATACACCCATTACCTGATATAAGAAGAAAGTGATGAGGAAATGCTGATCTTATGCGGGTGAGGGAGGTATCCAAGGCTGACATGGCATCTTTCATATCAAGGTAATAAGTCAAGTGACCTTCTGACAGCTATATGAATGAAAAATACCTTGAGAGACCAGAGGGAAAGAAGTAAGGGTGATGGAAAGAACAGGAAATACAGAGGCAATTAGATGAAGACAAGGAGACAACCATGAGGGAACAGAAGGCAGATAGATAACTCAGGATACACTGCATAAGCTATGGTATTACAGTGTATGTTTAGATCTTTGTGGAACAATGAATTGTGGAACAATTCATATTCCAACATTACATAAAAATAATCATGTCTTAGCCCTAAACAAACTTCTTACTTCATGTTTTCGGGGCAGTCCAATATCTGTTTGTATATTCATGTCAAATCGTTATAGTAGAGCCATCACAGTCTGCTGCAGATAAAAGATGTGCACTGCAACAGTAGAAGAAGAACACAAGAATACACAACAAAGTAATGCAAGAACAAGGTAAGGTGAGGTAATTTTGCTATATTGCACATTTTCAGCAAGAAGACATTTCAAAGTGCTTTATATAAATTAAAAAGACAATACAAACAAAATAAGAAACCAAAGGAAAGAGCAAAAGAAGATAATGTTGATAATCCATTCCTGTTCTGAGTTGCTGATGTAGTTCTTCTGGATTCTAAGTGTTTTCTAATTCCTATTCTGGGTTGCTAAAGTAAAAGTGAGTAATGTAGATATCGTCTGGACTTTATAAGAATGCACTAATTTTGTAAAAGTCATAGGTACTCTAAAAATTCTAAGTTGTGATAAAAACTGAATTTTCTAAATGTCCTGTTCTGGAAGTAATTTTACCGTTTCTAAGTTTGTTCTAATTCCTT
Source organism: Poeciliopsis gracilis (assembly GCA_911649635.1). Taxonomy (NCBI): domain Eukaryota; kingdom Metazoa; phylum Chordata; class Actinopteri; order Cyprinodontiformes; family Poeciliidae; genus Poeciliopsis; species Poeciliopsis gracilis. The sequence continues at coordinate 611,310 of CAJVRI010001138.1, forward strand.
TTCTGTGCAGCAAAAATAGGAGTCTCTCTGCATAACCATACAAAAAGGTAATCTAAAAAGTATGTATTCTCTGGCCTCTCTTACTATATTCTGCATTTGTAAAAGTAGTGATTACGCCACAATTTCTAAGTAAAAATAAAAACTAAATGTTCCTGTTCTAGAACTAGTTTTTCTCGATCCTATGTTTGTTCTAATTCCTTTTCTGAGTTGCAAAAATAGGAGTCTCTCTGCATAATAATCTAAGAAGTAACTGAATAAAAATAAAAATAAGTAGGATGAAAAGACAACATTGGGTAGGATATTGCACATAAAGCAAGACAAAATCAAAGACATGCTGGCAAAGACGTTGAAGTCAAGGAGTGTGTGTGTGTGTCTGTAATTATGACGTGCTTGCAGATTAGCCCAAGTCTCTCACAGCCTCTTCTCCCAAATAGCCTCTCTGATAAAAGTGGAAAAATCAAGAGAAATTTCTTGAGAATCCAGCCATAACATTCCACAGGTGACTTCAGGAGGGTGAGGAGATGGGAGATTTGAGTTAGCCGCCAAGGCAACAGGGAGCCAGATTCAGAATAACAAATTCTCTTTAGATTAGGCAGATGATGTCTGTCTCTCTGGTCTTTAACGCTTATATTTCATCCCAATTATCCAAATTATTGTTGCTGTTCCACTGAACCGAAGCTAGCAGAAAATTTGATCAATTGCTTTGAGAGACCGGTTAACCAGATCCAGAATTTGTTGATTTGGAGGGTGTGCAAAGAAAGACTCCAAAAAGGCAACACAAAAACAGAGCGAGTCAGTGAGAATGGAGAATGGAGAGGAGCAGAGGAAAAAAGCATCTGAGAGCTAAGGACATTTTTATCAATACTTGATAAGACAGATTAAGTGGAGCCTAAAGACCTGCCTGATTGGTTTCACTCTGCAATGTGGAAATATTCTTAAAATGATTTCCCTTCATTACCTCCCTGTTAAACCCAGAATAGGTTTAAAGATCTGATAGAAAATCAGCAATAACTCTAGTACTAGCACTTCCATGCTGCCTGAGAGACAACAGCTTGGCTACTCCAGTTAACAACCTGAGTGTTGTTCACTGTTCAGTTCAGGTTAGAACTGACATTACACATGTAGATTCTATGGATTCTCCGCATGGTAATGAACCAACAATACTGAAAATGTGGGATTGTTCCGAACCATGTCTCCAGACTCAGAGGTCACCAAATCAGTCAAGTGTGGAAAAAATACAACTGCATCATAACTTGGTTTGGACAAGCAGATTTTATTATAGGAAAGAGGTCATTTTTAAAGTTACTGGACCCTTTGTAAAAATGCTTGATGAAAGTCTAAATCACCAAGACCTAGCAGCTGGACTTTCATGTTTATTATTGGGAAGAAGGGCAGGGATACCTGGGATCCCTGTTCATGATTTATTTAACTTGATTAAATAAATCAAGCGTTTTCAAAGATTTAGTATCCAGTATCCTCTTTTTGTTGCTGAAGAAAATAAAAAAATAATAAAAAAATATTTGCCTCTCCTCAAATTTAGGAAAGATCAAGAAAGCATAGTAAACTGATGTAAAATGTAAAGCAAATAAAACAGTAAAATATTTATATGAATTTAAAACACAACAAATAGTAAATATTTCTAGGTAAATTTTGAAATAAAAAATAGGTAAAGAAAGATGTAGGAAATAAGAGTTGAGGCCAGAGAATAAGAGTGGAAAAAACTTGCCTGAGCTGAGCCTCATTTTTCTGACTGACTGCTCAATCTGCTGGGCAAGGTCAAGGAAACAGTTTGAACTAATAATATGAGACTATTTGAAACCTTTTTGCCTGCATCATGACATCAGGTTAACGGGGGAACAGCTTAAAGGGGCACAAGATAAGTCGAACATTTTGGCCTGTTGTAATTTTAACTAAAAAATTGCTTTTTGTGATAGGTCAAACTCATAATTACTTCTAAAAATTGATATCGTTTGTTAAATTTTTCATGCATGGAGGTTGCCATTTTTCACCTGCTGGGCTGTTGATGCATTTTGGTCTGTTCTGTACTGGAATCTACAGAAACACAGGAAGGCTAATTTCACCTGAGTTGTTTATCATACTGAGTTTGATGCATCTTCTGTTGTAAACTTTGTGATCCTCAGTTCTGAAACATACATTTTGCTGAAACTAGTCTACTAAACTCAGAGATTAACACTGGTGTAGTCTGTCCCCAGCTCAGCCTATGGAACATGTCAGTCAGCACAGTTCCCATGCCTGTTGCAATGTCCATACTAAATATTCCTAGCATGTTGTCCTTACTACAGACAACATGTTAGGATAGATTCATAGTTTACCGGCAAAAAGATTTGGAAGAGGATCCCACTATTGAAAACCATCTAGTTCTGATAAAATATGAACTAACTGAACTGATTCTAAATTGATTCCTTAAAACAGAAAAATTGCTGTTAGTTTTTAAAATCATGCTTTGTCATATTTCAACACTCGTAGTTCAGTCTATATTGTTTCTATTTTTTTTAATAGCAAATGACTGGGGCCAAATGATTATTGGGGTTGATACTGTTTCAGTCACGTTTCCTTTGTCTCATCTTCTTTTGTCTCTGTACTTTGCTATGGACATCAGCAAAGGCTCAGAGATATTTTTTTTTCATCAAATTGACTTCTTTCTCTAAAGTTTAATTACTTTCAGTTCTCATAACGATAAACTGACACCAAAAGTCTTAATCTAGCTAGCAAGGAAAAATACAAAAGAATGGAAGCTCAGCCTGCAGAAGGCCCGATGGCCCACTTCAGCATTCAGATTAGACCTTAGTTGGATTCTAAACAACATTATCTTGTCAATGAACATACATATTAAACACTAAATGTGGGAAGGATACAAGAAAATGTACATGCAGGGGATTACAGTTGCATGTTTTCGGGGGTGTAGCCAGAATTTGGACTGCTTTAATACACCCTGCAAATAATTCAGCATCATTGTATGTAAACTGGACCGGTGTGTTGATCTTCTAACAGGGCCGTGGAGAGACTTTTGGAGGAGTCAGGGCTCAAAGTTAAAAAGGGGCACATTGAACAAGCTCTTAAAACACTGTATAACAACATAGCCGTATTAATTCAGAATTGAATTGTCATCAAGCAAGGAAATGCAAAGCAAATGTAATATATTTTTCGCAACAGGTATAAAGTTGCTTTTTCTGCTGCTGACAGTCCTGGAGGGCTGAGTTAATCTTAGACTGTAGCTGTTAAACAGATCAGAGGAAAGAAGGTCTGATTATGAAGTGATGAAATAAGCAAATTTGCTGCCATTTTACTAATTAAGCCCTAATAATATCTATTTAACCTCTAGAACAACTTGGCTGCAGACTGATTTATAGATCAAAAAAGCTAAATGGGATTAACTCCATATAACTTTTTGATGTTAGCACCTCTAAGATCTAGAACTGTAAGACTGAGATATCAAGACAAAGAAAACTCAGTAGCTGCTGATAGGGGCCATTCAGCAGCAATTAAACCATTTCAGGGTCCCTAGAAATGGTGTATTTATAACACAGACCATAGATCTAAACCTGTAGCATCCATTTATAGAGAATTACAATGTTATTCAATTTTATTTAATGCATTCAGCTGAGAAAAAATTTTACACTTAGGATTTAGTTAGAAAATTTACTTTGAATCAGGGTGGTACAGGGGGCTTTGAGCTGTGTTGCAACTCAAGGTGACAGTCGCAATACCGTGTCTTATGTCAGGATATCTGAAATAAAGACACATTCTTTCTATCTGTCGGTGGGGCCGATTCAAACTGCCTGTAGCAAACCGGGCTTTTAGCAGCCTGATGAAGTTAAAGTCAGAAGTTTCTTTGCAGACAAAGTATTTCTGTATTTTTTCCCGCTACTGCGAGGACAATTATGAAAGTATAAATAGAAACAGTTTTTCTAACGTCAACATCAGACCTAAGTTTTTATTTACAAACCAGTGTATGAAAAAAATATTCTTTCCCATGGTTTGATAGTAAGAGGCGCAGATCTGCCCCCTTCTCCTCACCATGGACCCGGAGTCTGAACAACATGGAAACTGAAAGTCATTATTAGACTGAGGGTCGCCATACTAGTTTATTTTGATAAAATATTATAATTAGCTAAATATTATTGCTGAGGGTCACAAGGAGGCCTCCTGACATACAAATAAAATAAAAAAGAATAAATTGAAAACAAAATATATATATATAAAAAAAAAAACTCTAAAAGGGCACTAGGGGCATCAAGGATTAAAGGGGCAGATAAGCCAACATTTTGTTAGATTTATTATTTATTTGTTTGTTTTTGGACTTTTTCTAGAAGCAGGAGATACCCAAATAGAAGTGCAAAAATTGCAAAACCTGAGGTTTCCATAAAAGTAAACTTTTATGATCTTAGATGAGTTGTATTTTGAACCTCAAAAAGAACCAACCTGTGAAATTAGTTTTATAGAAAAAAAAAATCCATATTTACAAAATTACAACCTTCAAAAAGCCTTTGTAGTGTGAGTTTTCTCTTACACTACAGACGGCCCTTTAAGAATTTGGGTAAACTCAGATGTTTACATAATGGCTTCACATAATGTCACAAAACTTCACAGGTACACTTGTGAAGTTTTGTGAGCTTCACAAGTTTAACTGAAGTCACATTTGTGAATGTATTTTAAGACAAAAACTAAGACAATTCTTCCTTGTGTGAAATAAGAAATTACCACAAACTAATTTGGAAGAGACTGGAAGACCTCCACAAGTCTACTTAATCCTTGTGTCCAAGTTGCAGATTCCCAAAGCTGCTGTTGTTATATGCACAGCCTCTGAATGTCCAAAGCATTCAGGAAAGAGACAAGCACTATCCACCAGAGATTATCATGTTCTGGTGCAAAATCTGTAAATTTAACCCCAAAACTGAAACAAAAGACCTCATGAAGATGCCATCTTAATCTGGTAAGAACAAGATTCAATTGGCTTTAGTTGGGATAAGGACTAAAGATTTTTAAGACTCTTCCTGTTGTTTGAGTAATCTAAAAGTTAAGGATTTGGCCATAATGACCATTATTACATTTGAAGGAAAAAGAAGGAAGAAGAAGAAGGTTTGACAGCACTATTGTGACTGTGGACTATGTTTTGTTGTGAGTGTTTTGCTACTGGTGTACTTCATAAAAAATGATTTTGAGGAAAGAATATCAGGTGTAAATATTGAAGCAACTTTGTAAGAGGTTAGAGTTTGGGTTCCAGTAGCTCCAATAGCAAGGAGACTTGACCTTCAAGCTGTTCCGGCCCTAAATAGTCCCAGCATGGAGAATGGATTTGTCTTCCTTAAATACCTTCAGAAACAGTTCAGGTTAATTAACTCATGTTCTGACTGTGTTTGGATAAAGTATTCCTATGTTTTCAGAAGGTGGTTTTCTTTAGCAGTTCAAGGTTTTGTTTCTGACTTGTACTGCAGGGGCCAAAACTTTCAATGGCCATAGACTAACAAGGGCACTGAAAATGCCAACAGCAAGATTCAAATTCTTGTTAGATTATCTAACAAGATAATAAAATTTATCTTGTTTTTCCATTAACAAGACTCTTAACATCACTAAAACATATAGCTTATTAACTTTTTCATAATATAGGCAGGCTTGCATGCAGTCTGAAGCCAGAACACATCTAACAACTGAAAAAAAATTATTTATATAAACAAAAAGAATACTGCACACAGAATCTGCGGTCTCAGATCCTGGGTCTCCCTGCAACAGATACAACAGGTAGTTGGTATGTTGGTAGAAGGGATGACCTGGAAGAGTGGGGAATTGTCTCTCTTCTCTCTAGTTAGAGAATTGTAAGCCAGTCTTAGCCCACATTACAAGGGAAAGCCAGAGGTACAGGTTACACAGAATAGGGAAGCATCACATAACGTGACACACAGTCTGCAGTATTTAATGATAAGGACCTGATTGATTCTGTAGAGAGAGAAGGATTACTATGTCCTCAGTCCAAAGCCGATTAGTAAGAAAGCGGTCCAGGGTCATGCATTCACCACATCCAGAATCTAACACAGTACTGTATGTAAACCGCTCTGGTTTTTTTTTATCTGAATTTATATCAGATGGCAAACAATATTGCCTTTTTTTAAAGACGCAATTATTGAAACACAATAATTCCTAGACTACACCTAATGGAGCCAATTTGTGAAGGAGTTTGGAAAGAGGACTGACATACATTTATTAACATGTGAGTTACTGTGTAAAAGCTGTATTTAGCGGCATAAATTACAAGAATCTCACATGCTAGACAAGAGCCAAGTGAAAAGAGTGATAGAGAGTGTGAGAAAGTGTGGAGGTGGCAAAGCGAACAGGGACAACACATACTCAGAGAAACTGCACTTCAAACACAATGGAGCAGGAAAGAAAAGGTGGCAAGGCAGTAGTGGGAAGATGCATCTCTTTATCAGAGCCTGTCTGTTGTTTCTGCTTTTTTAGCACTTTATATCTGTTTCATAATCTGTTACCTAGTCTAGAAGAGTTATCTGTGGAGAAGGAGACCTGGCTTAAAGATGGATGGTTTCATATTGTCCAAACATGTTCTTTTGCTCAAAGATTTACAACTACCATCAACCTGAGGGGATTGCATAAAAGGTGCACTAGCTTTTATATAAAATTAAACTGGAGCTCACTTCCACAAACTCCTTAACATATTTTTACAAATGTAAAAAAAATGTTTACCAGAGACAACAAATAATGTGGCTGGTTGAATGAGCAGAGGATGGATGATGGGAAATCTGCGTCAGCATCTTTTATAGTTGTCACCTTTGGCAAGCCACCAATTTGTTGTCGCCGGTCGAGCCAATCAGCAATGGACACCCGCACAATAAATTTGCATAATCAAACCTTACGACACAAGTCGTAAGGTTTAATGTCTTTTCTATTTCACAAGTGGAACTTATGGAAGATGGTCTAGAGAAGATCAACAACCTGGATTTTTTTCTTCATTACACAATCAAGAAATCTGTATTTCTATGGTGACAAAACAGTCAGTAACTATGTGAGTCATCCCTGCTCTCAGTCTGCTGAGATTCGCCAAACATCACAGGAGTTTAATACCATAATAGATTCTGTTTGCAGATATGGGAAAGTGCTGCATTAAGTCAAAGAGGACCTGTCTCTGTGAAAGTGATGTTTGAATGTGTCAGTATGTCACTATGTTTGATGCCATATATATGTTGTGAACCACAGAAAGAATGTAAAAAGATGAAGACGGAAACAAGAATTCAGTTCAGCTCAACTCAAACATACTTTATTTATCCCAACGGCAAATTAAATGTTGTCATAGCTTATATCATCCAAGTATCTTCAAAGAATTGTTCAATGTTGCCATATTGGGTGCTCACTTGGCCTTCTTTTGAACACATGGGGCTGGAAAAAACCCAACTTTTAGAGGGTTGTTGAAATTTGGGCTGTTTATAGAACAATTATGGGAAAATTTGATCAAAATAGATGTTATTGCTATGATGTGCCCTTTCTCGTCTTATTAGTTTATTTTGAAACATCTGAAATCTAGTAGTCAGCGATTAATAACGACTAGTAATCAGCCATGGATTATGGCTACTAATCAAAGATTAATAATCATTTCTAAGCAAGTGTCATCAATTTTATGATTTTCTCTCTCTCTCTCTCTCTCTCTCTCTCTCTCTCTCTCTCTCTCTCTCTCTCTCTCTATATATATATATATATATATATATATATATATATATATATATATATATATATATATATATATATATATATATATATATATATATATATATATATATATATATATATATATATATATATATACCTTGTTCTGGAGATAGCATCAGTTTTTGGTAAGTATTGCTAATCATTTGCTGTTGGTGCTCCTTCCTAAATCTCTTTCTGGTCATATGGTAAGAAAGTCGGACAGAGAGATGGAGTCAGGTTATGATTCTTGCCTTTATGATCAATGGTAGTGATGGTTTGATCTTCCACCCTCTCTCTCTGTTCTTTGGTCATTATAGAAGCATTAAGTGTAAAATAGCTCAATTGTCAAAACTGTGTGTAATATTTCAAAAATGCTTAGAAACACAAAAAGTACAAAAACAAATTTTCATATTTATAGAAAAAGCAAAAAAGAGAGACAAATTAGAAGAAATTCTGTAAATTTGAAGGGAATGTGTTTTTTTTTAATGTATCCATCAGCAAAGGGATTGAATTTTGTATTGACTCGTGAATGTTAGAAGGGATACTAATGGGATTCTGGTAGCGAACTATAATTCATCTTACTTGTTCTGATTGATTGCTGTGAAAAACCAAGAAAGAACTATCAGACTCATGATATCTGAACCAATAATGTGCAGTGGGACCAACGTAGTTGCCTAGATAGTCTAAGAGAATGTGGCCATCAATCTTCTTGAAAGCTCTGATAAAGTCTAGAAGCACTTGTACTGAAACTGAACCTGAGTCTGAAGAAGTTATAGATAATTTACCACTCCTGACAGAGAGAATTATGTACTGTACACAATTTCTGAGCTGTAGTTGGGAAAACAAAAATCTAAAGGTTGATGGGTTTTTCTCATTTCACAGCTGTCCTTTCAAAATAACACTTGCTATTTTTAATTATGCTTAGAAGAAATTGCTTAAAACTTCCTGGTGATCCAGATATCCTGTGACTGATAACTCTTTCTGAAACCAGGACTCAGAATGGAACTTTTCTGGAACTCTCCTCACTGAGGTGTGCAGGTCTCTGCAAGTGTGAAAGAGCACAATTTTAATGCATGTTTAAAGCATGCAGTGATATAACAATGATTTAGCTAAAAATGACCATTGCACTGTGTGTGCTAAGCCTGGTCAGTTTAGCACAACTTTTGATATGGAATATATATACTGTTTGTTACATGAGCACTGGTTCATTGGAGACAACACTTTGAATTTATTGCAGATATTGAATGACTTGTGAGGCAAAGAAGAATAATGACAACATCATCACCTGGTACATGGCCTGATATGAAAGCAATAGCACATTCGAAACAGTGATACGATGCTCTCAAAATCTAACAATGTTAAAAGTAATGCATGCAATGAATTTGCTGCCCTTGTGACTTGTTGCTTAAAAGATAAGAATTTGACATCAGAGGACTGTTCACTATAACTTTACTATGAGCACAATTCTTTATTTTTTATTATCTTGTGTTTTAAAACAACATACGATACTATTCTCTTTGATGATCAAGTGGTTGATGCTCTGGAAGGTAAAAATGATAAATTTTATATATATATATATATATATATATAGAAGCACTTGTACTGAAACTGAACCTGAGTCTGAAGAAGTTATAGATAATTTACCACTCCTGACAGAGAGAATTATGTACTGTACACAATTTCTGAGCTGTAGTTGAGAAAACAACAGCTCAGATATATATATATATATATATATATATATATATATATATATATATATATATATATATATATATATATATATATATATATATATATATATATATACATACGTCTCTCATCTCAATACCATTTGCCACCAAAAGATGCTATTCGAAAAAGGAAACCTATTTATTTGCTGCTCTCTGAAGTAAGTTAATTATATTTCACTAACAACATGGTTAAGTCAACAGTTATCCTTCCCCTGGTTTGAAGTTATTGTCAGTGTCCTGGGTTTTTTTTTTTTTTTTTTTATTATTTATTATTATTTTTTTTTTATCTTAGATGTCCACTAGAGGACGCAGTTGGAGCTTGTAGTCTGAGGTAGATGGTAGAGTGCAGCAGGTATGTTCCACCATCACACACTAAAAGCAGTGTAAATTCTTACGCATGTGTTTCTACTGACATGGTCCTTTGACTCTTGAGTTTTTCAACATTGTGGTAACTTGAAACATCTGTGTTCATTTGTTCATTTTCTCTGTGCTCTCATACAAAAAAAACATTTTGTGTTTTCTTCTTCCTGAAGGATACCTTTGAGCTGACTCCAAGTTTTTAATAATTCCTGAATTAAATTTCCATGACTGGCAATTTCCTCTGAGCAACCTGCCCCCTCCAACACTGCATCTCTGCCTGTCTCCTAACTGCCACATGAACCACTCACCCTGGTCCTGTTAGCCTCCCCCTGGCATTCACCCTCTTCTTCATCCAGTAAGACTCCTTCTCATACTCATCAGTAATTCTAGAGAGCATTACCTCCACAAACTGCTTGCTCGCTTTCTCAGAACCCTGGGCTCTGGCAGATCCACTGACAAGTTTGAAAATTCATGTTTGGTGCAAATCAAAGTTCATCTATTTGTTACTTAAAACCACAATGTACTCAGAAAGATCTGGGATTAGGATGCACTGCCAAGCTGATGGCATGTCTCTGTGTAGACTGAGTTATCCTCCAGCCCCCACATGAATGGAGTACTATAAAAAAAAATAAGTGGAAAATAGCTCAATTGTCAAAACTGTGTGTAAAAATGCAGTTTTTTGTTTTTTATTCACACTGAAAAGATTATGATTATAAGACACCCTCAATAGCCAGTGGATAGTGAATTATTTTCAGAGGTAAATGGACAGAACTCAGATAAATTGTGCGCACCAAGGACAGTCTGAGTGCTTGGCGGTTGCTCTGAGGGCCATACCAGAACCAAACATTATAAAGGTCCTCCACTTTAATTTGCGAAAATACAGAATACCCCAGGTTTATATAATACATGATACTACAAAACTTTATGATCCAGTTTACCCTCATGTAAAGCACAGGTGTCAGGCTGAAAGTCGAGTTCTTCAGAGTCCTGCTAAGAGCCTAATCATTTGACTTGAGTGTGTTGAAGCAGTGATGCGTCTAAAAGTTGCCTTACATTAGACTTAAAGGCATACAGTTTAAAAAGTTTTTTTTTAATAATCTGTAACTGTAGCAGCCTTGTAACATCCACAAGGCTGATTTAGAGCAAGAGTTATCCATGACACAGTGAGATGTTCTTTTCAGACCACCTTGAGACTGACCAGACCTGAATGTCACTGTTCTGTCTCTTGGTTACCTACTGTTTTTCTTTTTTTTTTCAGAAAACCCCATTTAGGTGACAGTGGTAACCTCTAAAAGCAGTGTAAATTCTTATACATGTGTTCCTACTGACATAGTTAACAGAGGAAGCTGTTTAATAAACTATATGCTAAAAAGGAGCAGATGATAAACTTGAATATGGGGAAAAAATTGGGTAATTAAATGTTGCCGTTCTTTTTGTTAAGAAATCATATAAACTGTTGGATAATAAACTATAGATGCAGACACATGCCTCAGCATCCATGTACAGTGAAATGTCTGTAGTCCAAAGCAAGTTTTATTAATTGAATGCTTTCTGACAACATAATGTTCTTGATTAAAATTATGAACAGAACACAAGAGTAGGAATTTTTTTTTTCTATTTTAAATATTTCTCAAAAGAAATAAAACTGAGACTTATGTTGGGTGTCTTGTCAGACACCCAACATAAGCACAAACGGCAAATGCAGTCAGCATGAGTTTCGAGTGTAAAAGTGTTTTTGTTATTTACTTCCAGCCTCAGAGCACTATGTTAGCTCTGTTCAGTAAATGGTTACCCAGAATTCCTCTCAAATAGACTTCTTAAATATACTGAGGAACAGAGCTGCCTTTCTGGCGCTCTGCAGTACAATTTATCTCAACTTATCTCAATTGGGTTTCGGCTGGGTGATGGTAGCAGGCAGCCATCACTCTCCTCCTGGGTCAGATAACACTTGCATAGCCTTGAGGTGTTTTTGGATCATTATTCTGTCATTATCCCCAAATGTTTCTTTTGCAGTAAAGTGTACCTTGTTGGGCACTTTCCATCGAAGGTAGTTTCATTACGACCTTCACTAGTGTCACAAAAGGAACCTGAAATATGTGGAAATCACTTCATAAATGACATTCTTCATCCAAAATTCAGTAATATAAAAAAATGAGTTTTAATTAATTGTTAGAGTTACATTGTTGAATACACTTTTTAAAAAAAAATTTGCTTATCTTGGTGAAATGTCACTGTAAATAATACAAACTGCAACCAAAAAATCTTTTTTTTTTTCTTAACTACTAACAAGGGAAAGATTACAAATGTTTTTCTTTGTTTTTTTTGTTTGTATGTGTTCCACATTGTGGATTGCTGCACTGCCTTACCATGTTAAATAATCAGTTTCATTAAGAAAATAGACAGTGCATATAAACTCACATAGAGGTGCATGTAAGGTTGCACATATGGGCCACATTCAACAACTATTTAAGGTTTCAATGGCTAAGGTGGTGAAATGTGTCTAATCACAAGATGTATATAAATAGTTGTCAACAATAGTGTTTATGAATAAATATCAAGTACATAAGAAATTATTAAAATTAGTAATTCAGATGAAAAATGCCAACTCAGGGCACTGAATTGACACCATTTGATTAACATGAAACAATAGCCAAATGGTATTTAGTCTCAATTATTTCTTTAGGAATACAAGGATAGAGAGGCTTTTCGAAGGGTTAGGCTTTTCGAATACAGAACAATAAATGAAGGTGTGAACTTACTAACAAAATACTGAATCTCCAGTTAAAACACTTTAGTCCACCTAATCACTGAACTAGAAGCACACTAAAAAGTAAGATGAGATTAAAAGAGTAATGAGAACAAACTATGAATATGACATGCTGAAAAGGCACAAATAACCAATAAAATGATCCAGTGATACCACCATTTAGGTTAACCATATATTTAAGAACCAAGACTTTGGAGTGAGGCCCAATGAAACTGTTCTGTTTGGCCAGTAGGAGCCACCGTACATCCTGCTTCCAGCTTTGGGATTATGCATCTAAAACAAAAAACAAATGACCACAGAACATAACATGTAAAAAGGTTTCCATGCATGGAGTTTATGTTTACTTTGTTTTTTCAAAATCAAACATTCTCTCTAATGTACAGTCTTTGTGTGTTTTAGTATCTCATTGACAATCTGAAAGTGTTATCTGGATGGAGTAGTTCATTGCAGTGAGGGTGGAGGTTACTGTATGTAATCCCAACCCTGATTCAATCTCCAGCCCCAAACAAATGAAGGACTGAAAGAGAACTAGAATGTTAAACTCAGTGCGGACTCATTGCAAAGATGACATTACTCAATAATGTCATCTTGACTTATTGCAGTGCTTATTCCATTCCATATGGCAGCATATTTATTCTCAGGTAAATTAGTGTATGGAATTAGTTTATGTAGGATAAAGAAATAGACACATGTGTATTTAACTCATCTCAGCATTGCTGTGTATTTCACTCATCTCAGCATTGCTGAGATGAGTTAAATACACATGAGAAAACGCTTCAGCAAAGCACAGCAGGGATCCGAGCTTTCAGTATAAGCGTGTGCATGCAGGAGAGATATTCCAGCAGTATAAAATAGCCACACTTAGAAACCCAAATATTATTTTGTACCTCAATTATGATTTTCACAATAATGGTGAGAAGATGTGTGTATGATAACAATAAAATATGCTGCATATTTTTCCTCACTGTGTGATTCAGTGATAGATTATAAATGGTGATTAACTAAATTTAACTTTTCCTTTTTTTGTTATACTCAGAGACTGGGTGCATTGCTGAGATGAGCAAAATTAAAGACAAAAGGAATTGTAAGTTTTTGGATAAGGCTTTGCAGAAGAACTCTACCAGTTAAACACTGAACACGTTGGACCACAGAATGTGAAAGGAATTTCTAGCCCTTCACTTTTTGTCACATTTTGTGATGCTACAACAAAAATGTTTGGCATTTTTATGAGATAGATCAAGACAATGAGGGGACATTTATATTCAGCCCCACTGAGTCTATAGTTTGTAGGACTACCATTGGCTGCAGAAGTATTTTGGTGTGTGTGTGTATAACAGGTTTTAACATTCAACACAACCATTTTCACATCATCTGGCAGACTTTTACAATTTGGAAGTGTGTTCAATGTTTTAAGTTGTAGAAAGTAAGTTTTGTCATCCTAAAAATCGCAGTGCATTAAATTTATTTCTGTGCTTTCATTTATACCTCACATCTGATTTTAAAGATGGTGTTCTGTTTACAAACACTGTGCAAAAACTACTGAAACCCAAGCTTAGTCAACTAAGGGGGAAAAGTATCTTCATTTTAAAACCTGCAACATCAGTCACAGTTTTTATGATTTTGCCCATTTTACAGGTGATGTTTTCAAATTGCAGAGTCATGCATATTTGAATTTTAGGCATATATCTTTGAAATAAGACAGTCTTGCTAGATACAGTCAATAGGTTTTCACCTTTATGTATATCAAATGTTGTTCTGGTTTAAAATAATAAAGCAAAATATCACAATGACATCAGAAACAGCATTGTAAAGTGCCCTGAAGTTTTCTCAGTTTTCTGAAATGGTGCAAATTTTAATCTTCGTGAAATATCTGTCTGTCCATCAAACCATCCATGTAGTAAGCATGTCCATCCATTCACCATAATTCTTTGGTGAAAAATAACTCATGCGCTCAGACTTAGACCATAAGGATCATGTAGTGTAGTTTAACATGTTTCTGCCATATTCATTTTCACTTTGATAAAGGAACCACTTTCACTAGCAAATCAAGGATACAAAAAGTAAATATATTATTGTAACCCTGAACTGCTTAGAGCTTCAGAATTCAAGAAAATAAGCTGCGCTACAGCACACACAAGAGCTCATCTAACACAGACTGGAGGAAACAAAAACCAGTCAGAGGAAGAAACTGGGAACAGATTATCAGAACAAACTTCCTCTCCACATCATATTTATGATCTGCCTATTTGTACCAAACATGCAGGTGAAAACTATTGATGTTACATCAAAGTTAATAATGAAAACAAATTTAAGTACCCAACTTCTCAAGCTTTGTACTGAGCTTAACAGCACCTTATCCACAGACGCAAAAAGTCTAAAGAATGATTGTGAATCTTAAAGAGAAAAAGTCTGATGGAGACATTGTGTATCTCTGAATATCTCTGAATCTCTGAATACAAGATCATCAAATCCAAATAGATTTTAGATTTTTTCCAGTAAGAAGTATAACCTGCTCCAAAAATGGATTCATCTTTGTCTGGAAATGCCTGTTATCTGCTCCTCTGTGCAACCAGTGTCAGTGTCAGATTTCTCTGATCTTGCCCTAAATATGGGCTTTTAACACCTTTGAATCTTTTTCCACAGGATGTCATCTTCTCAATTTGTCTGTGTAACTCGCACATTCAAGGCTTGAGAAAAAGCCCAAATTAGATTTTAATCCCTCTTACACAGGGTTGATCAGATTAGCTGATGAAAATTGTTCTCAGGCATATATCAATGCATATCCTCTCAGACACTTGGCAGGAGTAGCTGTGGAGGTTATTTTTTTTATTCTTGGCTTGGCTTTCCTGGTAGATGAAAAGGAGACACATTGACAGAGATCAGCCTTCAGAGGAAAGTCAGCCTGCATGCTTTTTATCAGCAGAGGGACACAATGTGTTCATCAAAGGCTCGAAACCTCGCAACACAAAATTCATTCATGACATCTTCTCTTGGGGAAAGGTGTATGTGTAAAACATACAAATCTGAAGCAATAGTCTACATTTCATGTAGAGAAGGTGAAGCTAGAAGTAGTGAGAACTGCTATAATTTAACAAAAATTTGAGACAGGTTTATGTACCATAGATACTTATCAGCAGGTAATCAATCATGTTTCTAACCAGTGATGTGAATTTCAGCTCTTTTCAGAGTCGGCTCCTAAAGAAGAGCCGGTTCCTTCAGCTTCTGTCAAGCAAGCTCTGGATTGCTTGGTAGATAATTTATTTATTATCATTTTGTAGCATCACATTTTACCTTAACTTGGCAAATATGAATGTTTTGCATAGTAAATCATTTTGGTTTAACCTGTTTTAACCTGGTTTAACCTGTCTTTATACAGCATGCTGCTCCAAACAAGGATAAAGGTTTACTGACGCTTTGATGACATTCAATTCCTTTCAAAAGCACTTTTCATTTATTGTGCTTTTGATGATATGTGATGAAATTCACATGTCATCAGCACCGTAAGGACTGAAACACATATGAGTGTAATTAGTCATTGTACACTGTTTCCATTATGCCGAATGAACATACTAACAGACAAAATACACATCAATGCCCTGACACCAGCATCAGCTATGGGATTTCAATCATCCTGCTCTAAATGCACCATTCAGAGCAGGTATTGAAATGCATTCTGAGAGATCACATGGATCCTGACTAACTGTTCTGTATCCAAATAAACACAGAAGACAGCTTAGACTTTATTATGGAGATCTCCTTCTACACTGTAAAAAAGGAACCAAGGGGGTTGTTACATTAACAAAAGAATATCATGTACTTTTAACTAAATAATTTCATGTTTAAGACGAAAACGTGATACAATCATGTTGGATAAACAAAATATTCAACAACTTCACGTTTATAAAATTGAATCATGTTGAGCTAACATGATTCATTATAGTCAGACCGATCCTATGCTGAAGACCATGAGTGAGATCACGGGATATCACCCGAGTTCACGCGAGATTATGGGAAATCACGGGATATCACGCGAGACCACGCGAGACAGTCGTTTTTTTTCTCTCAACTGGAATGAAATGTATTCAAGTGAGATAACGTGATTCAATTACGTCAGATAGATCTTCCGCCGAACAAAAAAGACCTTCGGGGCGTATCACATTAACAAAAGAATATCATGTACCTTTCACACAATAATTTTGGGTTTGAATCGAAAACGTGATAAAATCATGTTGGATAAACAAGAAATGTAACAAGTTAACGTTCACGAAATTAAATCATGTTGAGGTAACGTGATTCATTATAGTCAGACTGATATTGTGCTGAAGACAACGAGTGAGATCACGGGAGATCACGCGAGATTATGGGAAATGACACGAGATCAGGCGAAATAACCGCTTTAGCTTTATGAGAAGACTACGCTTTTCCTCGCAGCATTTTGCATAACGTTGAGATAACTTAATTGAATCACGTTATCTCAACTTGAATTCATTTAATTAACGCTAGGTTGTTGAACCTATGTTAATCTTGATGATGTTATCACGTTTGCCTTTGAAACATTTGTGCCAAGAAACACAAATATGTATATATATAATTAAATATATTATAATTAAATATTAGTCTAGGTTAATCACCTACGTGGAGCTGAAACCCCACCCTACGCCAAAAATCCAGCAAATAGTCTGATTGGTTAGTGCTCCGCTTTGTGCAGGTTTGTGCCGTTAAAACTGTCGCTTGTGCAGCCTTCCCTTATGAGATATTAAAAATTATAATTTTGGCCGATATAATTTTTTTCCTCCGAAGAGTTTTTTGTGGCGCTAGTGGCTCACATTTTACACAGTAGACTGACAGGAAGAAAGGCGAGGAGAAGGGAAAACATGCGGCAAGGGTCAGCGGGCCCGGGAGTCGAACCCACGACGTCCGCGTCGAGGACTGACGTGGGGCGTGCTAACCCCTGCGCCACCACAGCACGCCCCACGAACGAAAATTTTAACGGCACAACCGGAGCACTAACCAATCAGACTATTTGTCGGATTTTTTTGACGTAGGTGGGGTGTCAGCCTCTTGATGTAGGTGGATCACCTACGTGATAGGTGGTCCACCTTCATCAAGAGATTACGGAAAATCACGCGAGATAACTGGCTTGCACCTTGTTGGGGGTTTTTTCAAGAGAAGCGGGGAGATTCCTAGCGTGCATCTACTTAATCTGAAGAAGGTAAGATTCAATCTATTAAACCCAAAAATATAATTAATATTGACATTAATTTTCATCATTTCTAAATGCAAATAAAAATATGAAACTTCAAATCATCAGACTTTAGAAAAATAATATTTTGCTATGTTTTGTCACGTGTCTATGTAATTCATAAACTCAAGTCAGTGACTAACACGTGCTAACATCACATGAAGTGATTATTAGCTGGCAATTATCTAGCTTTTCTTTACCATTTGCACCATTTTCTACTTGTTCCATACTTGTGTCACATTATTTTATGTTTTGTAGATTAAGTCGGTTAGGTTAAGGCAGATAGCTTTTTGTGATATCATTGGTAAGTTTACATTTGTCGCCGCACTATGTTAGGTACATTCTGTGCGAAAAAAGTCTGCAGAGCCATATGTAGTGTAAGGGTCACAAAGCTGATTTCAAAATGAGATGGCCAGCTCTCTTCCATCCGCGTGACGTCAGTGGACGAATGTATATTAGGAAATGCATGCAGTGTGTCACAATATATATTGATAAGCTCCTGACAAGTTCCTCAAACATTGCAATTTAATGAAGGCCAACAAAGATGATGCTGCAATGCCAAACTGAGTTTTGTCTGTCTTTTTTTTGTAGGTGAGTGCAGAGTTTAAGAGGATCACAACAATCCTTTTGGAGTCCACATTCCTCTCTGTGCTTGATGGTCTTTCTCCAAACCTAATGAGGGAATATGCAAAGAAAAGTGGAGTTCAGGTGGAAAAAATCAAGACCATCATGGCACCCATAACTACTTTATTATAGAAATGACTTTGAGCATCACATACTTCATTTAACTAGAAGCATATAGATTGTGTTGAACATTCTCTACTTTTCACATATTTCTTTGGTAACAGCTTCAGTTAGATGTTTAAATAAAATGTTAAACTCCATTTTAGTCATGGCATGATGAAGGAATAATAATTTTAAATATCTTTCAAATTGACTGCAAGCCACTGATCACTTTTGTTGTGACTTCCTTTGAATGTAGCTATGTTTTCAAGTGTGTGAACCTATACTGCTGGAGTTTTGAGATTGTTCTCATTGTTTTTTGATCTGCATATTTAGGAAGGCACTGCTGAAGTCAGACGAGAGTGCATCCTCAAAGGTCTGTGTGTGTACCTAAATGAAGATCCAGAGAAGCTGGTGAGGGAGTACATGGTATGTTAAATTCTCTTTGTGTTTACAATAGAGGTCATAAGAGTTGGTAAAATACTTTCAACAACTAAGGTCCATGAGTGACTCAATCAATGTCAGTCTAAATT
Organism: Poeciliopsis gracilis; assembly: GCA_911649635.1. Taxonomy (NCBI): domain Eukaryota; kingdom Metazoa; phylum Chordata; class Actinopteri; order Cyprinodontiformes; family Poeciliidae; genus Poeciliopsis; species Poeciliopsis gracilis. Next base: position 630,378 of record CAJVRI010001138.1, read on the forward strand.
ATTTATTTAATTACATGTGAATTCTCTCCCCCCCCCCAATACCCTACCCTAACTCCCTTAGGACGGTGATGAATGTGCAGAAATGGCCATAGCCGAGACTGTCCTCGGAATCGTTGTCATTCGAGCAGAGGGTGCAGAGGCTGCCGATGCGCATCTGGATGTTGGGATTGTCCTGGAGGAGGTGGAAGTTATGAACAGCTTGGGCAGTGTATTTTCTACAATAGTGATGCTGCTGGGACTAATCTACGCACTAAACTTGAGCTACCCTCAGGAGCTCAAGCATACCTTTAAAGTGCTACAGAAAATATTTATGAAATTGGATAGAATGAATTTATCAAAGAAAGCACAAGTTCTCAATATAAAACTGTCCTGCTAAGTTGAGTAAAGTTTCATATGGAAAATGTTTAAAGTCTGCAGTAGAAAAGATTTAAATTGTTACAGTTCTCTAAGTTGAGCAAATATACTGGCATGTTTTATGTTGTGAAGAATTGGCTGGAAAATTGAAACTGTAACCTTTTTTGTAGTTGTTTTTTTATTTCAATGTCTAACTCTGCTGTGTCTTGTGCTGGGTAAAAAGACAATGTATAACAATTCCGAAAATAAAATTGTGTTGTACCTTTTCTAATTGTTGAGTGTTCTTCCTACCCTTTCACCTAATGCTATCTTAAAATGCTTGATTGAGTAACACTTAAAAAAATGTCTTTGAATTAACATGATTAAATAATGGAAAGGATTTCCACACGATTAACTAGCTTTCTTTTAGCATGAAGCATATTTGTTGAGCTAACTTAAATTTTGTGAGTTGGACCTACTTAATCAAGTAGTGTGAAGGTACCACTGTAAAATAAGGTGGTTTCAACTACATTTACATTCATATTAATCAAGTAAGATCAATGATTTGGTCCTAAACATTGCAGATTAGTTTGGCTGGCTCTATTACATTACACTGGGTCAAACTATAGTAACTGAGTTAAAGGAACCTTTAAAACATACGTTGAGCCAACACATTTCATTTGAATTTGAATAACCATAATGAATGAAGTAGAGCCAACTCATTTGGTTTAACTTACAATAACCACAATATATTACGTTGAGCCAACACGTTTGATTTAGAATCACCCATAGAATAACCATAGTAACAAGTTGAGCCAACACAATTGCTTTACATTGGAAGAATCTTAATAAATTAGGTTGACCGAACACATTTGCTTTAAATAGGAGTAACACAAGTACATGGTGCTGAAATAACGCAAAGTAATCAGGTGGAAATCCTTTTCATAATTTTTTTATGTTCATCCAATGACTTATTTTTTTCAGTGTAATAAATAGTTTTGATATAATCGCCATTATACTTGAAAATGAGGATTAGGAGCGCAAATACAAAGCGGAAGGTGTGGAGTGAGTATACTTCACGCAGTGCTCTTCATCACCCTACTAATAATTAATTATCAGCAGTTTTTTTTGGTGTATTCAGAGTGAATATTGTTGTTATTAAATAAAAAACAAATCCAGCTAGGACAACTCCAACCTTCTACACTATAGCCAACTGTAGCAAAAAGAAAAAAAAAGTATAATGTTCATTCAGTTACGAATATTTATTTATATACAAAAGAAATATTCAATATTACTGAATATTCAACATTACTGAATATTTAGTAACTGAATATTATTGATTGTTCAATTACTGAATTAAAATGATTATTTACACAGGACAACTTCAATGAAGCCATGGAGTTAATCTTTTAGTTTCAGTTACTGCAACAAGTTCTCATTTGTATGGCATGTTTGTTTTATTCTTGGCTAATCTCAGCCATTTAACCTGCAATGCTCCCCAGAAGTTTTAAGTGTCAACTGGTCTTCATAGGTCTTCATAGTGAAAATGTATTTTTAATTGTTTCTGAGATCAAATCAATTTCCCCATCGCTGTCAGCTTTGGTGTTAGGCTGCGTTCACACTGCAGGCTGAAGTGACCCAATTCCAATTTTTTACGTAATGTGACCTGTTTCTGATCTTTTCATGACAGTCTGAACAGCATAGGTTGGATTCTTTTCGAATGCGACCCAGGCCACTTGCATATCCCATACGTGTCCAATTCAGATGCAACCTAACATTCAGGTCACATTCATCCAAACTGAACGTCACTGATCCATTACAAATCTAAATTCTAAATTCACCAACTACACAATTCTTGTTAAGTAGTAAGTAATGTAAGATAAGTAGTATTAAACCCGGACCCGACGATACCTACCGCATGTCTTCCCTCCTCTCCTTCTCCCCTCCTGTCAGTCTACTGTCATAAAACCCCCCGGAGGGCAGAGAAAAAAAAATTGACTATTCCAAAAAGACATCAAGCAAGAATTGGCACAAAACTGCTTACCTAGTTATGGAGAATATTGTCTGGTCCACAAATGAGAGGCTTAATTACTTGAGATTTTGTGTTTCTGTCCTGCACATTACTAAAAAGACTGTTGCATGGTAGTGAGTTGTGACTGTGAGTGTGTGACTCTTAACACATGCAAGCAGTTTTCAGCTGGTGTTGTTCAATCAATCTGCTAACTATTCCTTTATGTACTCAAATGACTCTATAAAAGTTTTGATTCTACACCAAGAAATTGCCCTGAGCTGGAGTTATGTGCATATAGTATACCAGCAATTTGCACAGCGATGTTAATAAATGTGCACTGTGTGTAATTAATGTCTGATTCATGAAACTAGCGACTCATTATGTTATCAGAGACTAGCCATCCTCCAGACACCCTCTGAGAGCAAAGACGAACTCAACAACTTCTTTTGAGCATGCTCAACCACAAAACTACCATATTTATTTAAAAATCCATTACAGACCTGAGAAAATTGTCTTTCTAATGAAATGGTAATTAGCTTTAGTTGAAATGCTGGAATGAAAGCAGAGAGAGTTGTTTAACAAATTTCTGTCACACAAATATGATGAGATGAAAGAGATCCTCTACATTACAATAATCTTAGTGAACATCACCTTCCACTCTAAGTGACATACAATGTCTTTGGTATCCTATGATGATTTTGTATTTACCATATGCATGGTTTAAAGACAGTTTAAATAGGTTCTTTGAAATGAGGAAATGTGTAGCAAACATGCATTCAATTCTCCTGCAGGTTTGTAAACCAGCTCAGGGTTTGACTGCTGATTCCCTCAACAGGCTAAGCTGCTGATCTGCTCCTCAGAAGTGGAAGACAATTCCAATTAATAACACAACAGGTTAAATTTATTTAAAGGTGTTTTCACACCTGATTGTCTGGTAGACTCAGTTCGATTGGGGACCAAAATTGCAACATTTGTTTCATTTTCAGATGATGCTGTTCAGTTTCATGATGCATGTGTGAAAGGTCCCAAAATGATTGAAAAACCTATCCTATCTTTTCTATGTTTAATACACATGCACATGTACAGTTTCAGAAAAGTATACCGCATCAGTTGTACATCCCTTAGAGTCCGACTTTCATGTATTTTTAATAACTGCATAGTATGTTCTGTCATAGTCTTGTACAGTAAAGCTGTTATAGTTATTTTAATCTTGTTTTTTTATATTTTAACACTAAAACTTTTTTTGTGTGAACTTCTCTGAATTTCACCTGAATTTCCCCTTTGCAGGACATAAAAAGCTGTTTCTATTCTACTTATAGGATGCGTCAGAAAGTAGAAGGAGTTGTAATTTGAGAGCACCACATAGTGTACTTCCCAGTCCATTAACACCTTTTTTACAAGTGGAACACAATCCATGGTGGAAATGTGCAGACTGTTCATTAGAATAAGTTCATTACAATGAACATGTAAAGTAATTCATTGCCAAGCAGCCCTGCTGCAACACAAATACAGTGAGCCTGAACCAGCAGCACTCGTTACGCTACTTTTCTGGAGATTATTCAGATAATCTCATTTAATTTTACATGCCATACACTGTAGAGTGCATGGAGACCAGCTAATCCAGCCAGTGAGTGTGGTGATGGACTCAGACTTGAACCTTCCCAGCCATATAAAGATAGTTACAAAGTTGACCTTTTATCTCCTGAAGAACATTTCAAGGATTAAAGGTCTCAGCGAGATCTAGAGAAACTCATCTTAGTCATATTGATTCCTGCAACAAGTCTCCAAAAGAAATAAAAAATCCGACTGAAAGCTGCAGCTGGCATTCTCACAAAAACCAGGAAGGTAGAGCACATCATAGAGTTCTAAAGTGCTTCCACTGCAAGAATAGGCTTTAAAATACTGCTGTTAGTTTATAAATCAGTTTAGCACCACAATACATTAAAGATCTGCTGCTTCCAGAAACAAAGCCAAACATGGAGAAGCAGGATTCAGCTTTTATGCTCAAGAAATCTAGAACAAACTTCCAGAAGACTTCAAAACAACTGAAAACACTGAGTTCCTTTAAATCTAGACTAATTCCTACCTGTTTAGAGTTGCTTTTGGTCTGCAATAAACAAAAGATTGTGCAACAATGGCACTTGACAAAATGTAATGTTTTCTCAATTGTTGACTTTGTTTTTATTACTTTGTATTTGTGTGTTTTATGATGTAAAGTTGATAAAGTAACACGTATTTTACAAATTTCAAAATGTACAAACTTAAAAAAAAACTGAACAATGGAAGAAAAAAACATGAAAGAATCAGGAGTCATGAGAAAATGATCAGCCAGACAAAAGAATTGGGACACAGAAAAAAAACTGAGGGGACCTGGCATGAACAGAAAAATGAAACAGTCAGGAAGAGAGGAAGTTAAATGCCTAAATACTGAAGAGTTTTGATTACTGAAATGCTTCATGAGTTCATTTACAGAATGACTCTCAGCTGTGAGTGAAGCCAGACTGAGGGAAAGTCAGAAATAAAGAGAACTGCACACACCAGAAGCTAAGGAAACAAGAAACCAGAAAAGATTGGAAACCAAATCACGACCCAACATGACAAAAAGACCAACCCAAAGAAAGGCCAAGAAACAGGAAATAAGCATTACAGATGACAAGTGAGATCACAATAATAACTGTAGCTGATATTTATTTTAATATTAAACTGAATAAACTACATTACTTTAAGCAAATTACTCATGCATTGACACTTCATAGAAAAAATGATATTTTAATTATTTAATTTAAAAAAAATCCAAAAGCTTCACAGCACTCATCTTGAACTTTCCACTACAATCTACCTGTATATCAAGAGTAATGAAACTGCTGAGAAGCTTGAAAGATCTGAAAATGGCTACAGGCTTTGGTTGGCCTGGAGGGATGTAGACTTTCACCAAAACCCACTGAGAACCGAGTACTCTTAAGATAAGAGTGGCTCTAAGGATGAAATAAAACTAATCAGTTAAAAATCTTTGTTGAAAAGCCATTTTTATTTAGTAATGTGGCAAAACATTTAGATACATTTTGGTTTTTACTGATGATAAAATTGCTGCAAACAGCCATAGCATGGGTTTAGGTTTTAGCTGTCAGTGACAGCTTTATTTTCTACATCTTTGTTAATTTGATATTCCAACTAACTTTGGCTCACAATAAGTGTAGGAAATATTACAAACCTCTCCTTACAACAATGGCAACAACTATGACATAAAGTTCACCAACCAGAACCCTCTTTTTAATTAATAAGGAAGCAGTCTCCTCACACCCCAAAACAGCCACATCTAATAAGACACAACTAGATGATTTTAAATGAATGATACCAATTAAATTAGTTATTGAGTTCACAGCTGAACTTCTTTATTGTTGCTTGTGGCCATCAGTTGCTCTGCAAATTGCAAACATCAAATTAGGGTTGCAGTAGAAATCTTAAAATAAATTAACATAAGTCAATCTAATTTCCTTTGACATCTTTAATGTGTGTGTGGGCGTGTGTGTCCTAGGGCGAGGTTAGACTTAAAATTGCCTGCACTCTGAAATTAAATGCACTACCAGTGTGTGGATGTACTGTAAAATAGGAAAGTCTGATCTTTGTGTGTAAGTAGTTTACATACAGTGTGTATCAGATTAGAACTTTTACACAATGATAACAAGAGAATATTTGAATGAGAGAAAAAGTGCTGATAGAAGGCAAGTTAGAAAAACACTGTTTGAATAAAGGACCTATCCTTCAGGGAGAGAGAAAAGGAAGAGGAAGAATAGAAAAAAGCAAAAATAAAGGTATGTTTTAATGTGCCTTGGTAATATAATGTTTGTCAGAAAGCTTTGGGAAGCTGCTACAAGCTTAGCTTAACAGCAATCTTGATGGTTCAGGTCAAAAACGAAACATTTATGCTAGAATGTTTGTATATGTGTAAAACTGAGCTTTAACTTTAAATGACTTTTTTCTCGTGGTTGGTTCTGTATGTTTCCGAAGTTTTTTAAAACGGATGAATGGTTGATTTATCAATGAGCTACTCTAAACTGTACTTGGTGATAAGTTGTTTGCTGCTAAGCATGATCATTTATGTGGCTAAAACAAACTATGTTTACATCAACTTATAAGTCATGTGAAACTTCTATAAAAATGATTTGAAGGCTCAGAACCAGAACAAAAGCCAGGTATACCCCACTGCCCTCCAATTCAATCTATTTAAATAATAACCCCGATTCATAACTCGGGGCTATTATTTCTCTCACCAGATGCTCAGTTTTTCACTTTCTTTTTCAGATTTTCCTTTTTATCAAAACAAAAAAGACTGCAATATAACAGGAGTTTGAAAATAGTGACCATGGCTTTTTAAAGCAGCAGAAATGGCCTCTTTTCCTCTAGTCTACCTTCACTCTTCTCTTTGCTCCAGCTGGTGAGCTGATAAATGTATGGGAGTTTTCAGGCAGCTCCATTTCTTAATCCTCTAGTCAATATAACATTTCTCCATTTGGTGTTTTATCCCCATGATCTCTTTCTTTCCACTCTGAAAAACACAGTAAGACTCTGAAGTGAAATCCTCCATACATGACTCGCTCCTCTCATTGCATGCAATTGCTTTAGAAAAAAATCCCAGGTACTATTGAACTCACCACATCAAAAGTATGTAAAGATAAAAAGTTACATGCTAACTTGATGCTAGTGTAATAACCATTTATTTGCCTTTTGTTTGCTGTGTGTTGTCATTTAAAACATTTTAATATTTTTTAGCATGCATCCATGCTGAGCGGATTGTGATGGAAGAAAAGTGTTTCTTTGCAATGCAGAACAAACAACTACTGTTGCAGACAAAAATGAAATACTAAAGAATATTTCAGGGCTCTGTGCAGCAGGTTCTGGTGCTGCCGTAAACATTAGACACTGGAAATATTTTTCATAGTGCTGAATGAAACGAGCCAATGAATCACAGCGCACATAGGTGACATCATCATCAACCAACTTTGCTCTGCTTTGTTGTGGGAAGATTTTCACAGCATAATACTCATTTTCTCTTGTGTCACTTTCAAAAAAGTAAAACTAAGAATTTCTTATTCTTGAGCATGAGGGGTTATCACTAATGACAAGCATGCACCACACTGTGATGTTTGTGCTATGGTGCATTCCAACTGTTTGCCCATTACTGTGTCAAAAAACTTGTAGCTCCACTCAAGCTTCACACTGTGAACATAATTATATTCGTGTCCCATATGAATTTGTGATTTATAAAACTGGAAAAAGACTTTTATTCATGGTTAATGCCAATATGACTCATACCTCTGACGACTTAAATTCTAAAATATTTTCTTTTATTTCTTTTGTGTAATTTCTGTGTAATTTGTATAATATGTACATAATATTTGTGCAAAACATTTTATTTATAGCACGTTAAAATTATTCTCTGTTTATATCTTCGTACACCTGTTTAGAAATATTTATATCATGTATAGCACTTCTGGATAGATGCAAACTACATTTCGTTGCTTTGTACATGTGTGACAGTGCAATGACAATAAAGTTGAATTCTATTCTATTCTATTCTATGCTATTCTATTCTATTCTATTCTATTCTATTCTATTCTATTCTATTCTATTCTATAAGTGAGCATTTGTCATAAGATAAATGCCACTTTAGAAACAAATCAGCTTTGTATGGTTAGAAAGAAATTAGGTTGTGAAAAGCTGTTTGCCCATCTCTGTAACCACTGGAAAAATCTTAATTACCATTAGGGCAATTGAAACCTTTACATAATCTTAATCTCCCTGTGTAGATTCTGTAATGGATTATATTCAGGACTCTGGCTGAATAGCTCCAAGCCCAGAACACTATGAAGACTTTCAATCAGAAATAACATAATGTTGAAATAAAATTAATTTAAATCTGTCATTTTGTGGGGCAAAATGATGTCTCTAAAAATACTATTGTTGTTTCTTTTCTCCCAAGATTGAATGATTTTATGATAAATTCAATTTGTGAAGTTGACAGATCTGAACCATGTTTTCTTTTTGCAAATTGCCTCAAAATAATATATGTTGTAAATTAGCCGTATAGGAAAACACTGCTTTGAATTCAACTGTCAACACTTTTGGGTTAATTTGGCCTAGGATTAAAAATTGTTCTGGGACAGTTTAGTTTTCTAAAATGTGGTAGAATATCTTAAAATTATGTCTCAAATTTTCAGCTGACAGTGTTAGAGCATGATTAGGAAACAAAACAAAACACATGAGCCAAACATATTAACTAAAGCTAACTAAAAGCAAAACTCAACTATAAACTATACTGCTCAAAAAAATAAAGGGAACACTCAAACAACACAATATAACTCCAAGTACATCAAACTTCTGTGAAATCAAACTGTCCACTTAGGAAGCAACACTGATTGACAATCAACAATGATTTTGTTGTCAGCACATTCAACTTTGTACAGGACAAAGTATTCAATGACAATATTTCATTCATTCAGTTCTAGGATGTGTTATTTGAATGTTCCCTTTATTTTTTTGAGCAGTGTATATCAAAACAAATCAATATATTTAAAGCAATCAAAAGATATTGTCAATTATGGCAGCATCATCTTGCAGTGCAAGTCATACCTTATTTATTATGCAGGCAATGTCCAACTTTAACATGCCCATAGCCAGTATTGTACCCAGGGGGGACATACCTCTAACTCTAGGCTGCTCCAACATGACAGACTCCTTGTGAAATGGAGAAGTTGGAGAGGTCATAGCCTTGCTGTCAGGAGTTGGGGCTTTGGGGATGAGTACAGGACAACAAAAACACAGAGAGAAAAGAGAGAAGAAAGTATAAAGATAGCTGATTCGCTTCCACAGAAACCAGATCTAAGGTTAGATGTCTAGTTCTTGGAAATACAGGAGACAAAGCAAAAATTGAGAGAGTGACAGACAGACATGACAGAATTAAAGAACAATAAATAAAAAGAAAACCAGAGAGTAGAGAGTTCAGTTCCATTAACCTGGAGAATACATGAGGGTAACTGCATCTCCTTTAGACAGGAGACAGAAGCAGACCAAAAATAAAGCAAGGGCCACTCATCTGGCTTTCCTGGTCATTACTTTCTGGAGTCAGTAGCAAACCATCTGGAGACATTAAACCTTCTGTACTTAAAACTAAACATGATGAGCGGCTTCACTATTATCATCACCTAATGCCACTGCTGACCAAAAGTTGTTTTATGTGGTGTTGGTGAAGTTTCTCCATGTTATGAAAATATCAAGCTTCTTTAGAACATGATGACAAACTGTTTTGGTTTGATAAGGGATTGTGATAGAACATTTCATCTTTACCCTTATTTCATCTTTGATGAAACTGATTATATTTTTCTGATTATATCTGTTGTGTTTTTGTGTTTCTGCAAGATGTTGTTTTCCATTAAAGAAGTTTCCAGGCAGTGTTTAGATGTTTCCACAGATGTGATAGCAGAAGAGACCTGAACACATCTTGGCTAAAATGCTTAACCTGGAAATTGTCTTGAAGGACTTGTTTGATCCATGAGCAACTGGCAAAGAATAATTAGATGTTTCTCCTGCTCTCTTTCCTGCCTTAAAATCATCCCCTCCAGGAGGTGAGGGATAGTTCATGAGGTGGGGGTGAAGGTTGAGTTGTGGTCCATCTGGCAGCAGAGGTGAGATCAGACTTTGGATGGGTCTTTGCCTTGCTGTGACTATATGAGCATGTGATGTGTTTCCTTCAGGGCTTTTCTCCTGACTGCGTTCAGTGAGGAGGGTCTTTGAACACTTTTGCCTTCAAATAAAGAAACTTAAAGACAAAGATTAATCTTTCTCTTATTATTGAAACAGCTTCTCATTCTTTGATAAATTAAATGTCCATAACAGGATATACTTAAAATAACAGCAGGGCAGTGCATCCTGGGAAAACGTCTATGCAGGAGAGCGATATTACAAGAGCTGAGAAAAAACTGAAAACATTTTTGTTTACCATAAAACTTTACAAATTAAAAATAAGAAAAACAAAACAAAACAAAACATAATAGAATGGAAACAAGACAATTTTGAAAAAACAAACAAACATGTTTTTAAATAAAAACAAATTTTGTTGCAATAATTTTTTCTTTTAATCCATCAGAAGTAGATGTATTTCACAAAACTGCAATGGAATAGATTTTACCTCTTGGGAAAAATGACAAAGACAAAAACAGGAAGTGGTGGGATGATGTTGTTTAATTTTTGTTTTTTCAGACAATGTGCAGCTGGCTGCTCCAAAGCTCTCAAGGTTTATTACAGGTTATGTGTCATTTGAATGGACTGAATCCATTGCTCTTCTGTAAAATCTCTGACTGTAATTTCTCCAACATATCGCACATATAGCCGCTTCCAAGTAGGCAGGACGTGTTGCTCCTATGCCTGAATAAGACGCAGGCATCTCCTGTGATTGGCTGATAGAGGATGAGCACTAGCGCTAGAGCTGCAATATGAATATATCTCATGCAAGTCTTTACATTTGTCGCTGCCATGCTTTTTAATGACTCATTGAGTGGACAAATGTATGTACATGTGATTTTAATTTTATTTCCTGCATAATGAAAATACAGCAATTACAAAGTTTATTTTTAACATTAGGAGAACATAGACAAAGGTTTGTGCACATTTGTTATGGAAACATAGCTGATGTGTGTGCTTTATGGTTGTTTCTGCTCTCTATGTTGACTTTGTAAATACTCAAATCAACCTGAGCAGAAGTTGCCAACCATATTGCCCATTTTGTTTTTGTTTTTTAACCTTTCCTGGGTTGTGATTGGTGTTCTGAGTCTGACTCACACTAAATCCTTTTCAGTACTAGGTGAAACACAGTCTGACTTCATCATCAGACTCTTAGTTAAGAGTCTGACTCTGGTTAAGTTGGACATAATTCAAAACTTTGCCTTTCTAAATATTACCTTTGATATTATCAATTGTGCTGTACACTGCAATCCCATCCTTGTCATTACGTAGCCCTATGAGGGAAAAAGAGAAGATGTCCAAGCTTATTTACTTTGATTCTCCGTGAAGTTTCAGGGTCAACCATTAATATGCCTAAAAGTGGTTTAGCCCCCGGTGAAGAATACTGAAGTCAGATGCAACAAAAGCAGCAAAGAAAAGTCACAGCCAAGGACAAACAGACTGAAGTTCTGCACAGACGCAAGAGGAGGAAAATGTTAGATTATCTGTGATTGTGAATTGTAACTGACATTTGATAGAGACTGAAAACAGATCCATATTTTTGCTTGAGGGACTTGTGACACAAAACTATTAAAAGGTCCGGAAAAAGATTAAATCAGAATTATTCTTCTGTATTCAGTCAAGTCCACATTTACACTTGCTTTCACACATGCCTACACAAGGTCACTTGCAGTTGTGCACACCTGTCCTTCTGCACAGCAATGCCACGGGTTCAGAAAATGTGTGGGTGTTTAATGGCTCAAGAGTCAGAACAGTCTGGACAGTTGAAAAGACGTTTCTACCTGAGAAGGTTTTTAGTCAGTGAGGAGCAAATTATATCTCTGCAAAATGATCTTATCTTATATGTTACATTTGATTTATGTATTAAAAGAGTGTCAAGAGAACACTTGCAAGAAGATTTTTAATTGTTAGCCCAAAATTTCTTTGCCGTAAAAATAGAAAGGACTTTCTTTAGGGACTTGTGACACAAAACTATTAAAAGGTCTGGAAAAAGATTAAATCAGAATTATTCTGCTGTATTCAGTCAAGTCCACATTTACACTTGCTTTCACACATGCCTACACAAGGTCACTTGTGTAGGCATCCCAAGACTTTACCAAATGCTGCACGTCACTTTTTCATTTAAAATGTTAGTCGCACAGATACTCATTCTCCTTCCAGGAAAATGACAGTATATTGCTCCTTATTTGCTTTAAGTGAGGAGCAATCATTTGCTAATAAAAATGTGGTTGAAATGTACTACTTTCTGCAGTCCAGAAGCTGCACAGTTTGGCACATTAGCCTTGCAGCAAGAAAACCTGGGGTCAATTTCTTCTCTGGACTCTTTCTGGATGAAATTTGCATGTTATCTCTGTGCAGGCAAAGGTTTTCACTTGATATTCTGACCTCTTTCAACAGTCCAAAATCAGGTGTACCTCGTTACCAGCCCCAAAGCATTAGGGTAGCCTGGCCATTGCCTTCCTACATATTTCTGCTGTGGGATGAGGAGCATTAAGTAGAAATGAATTATTTACCCATGGAGAAGTTTGGGAGGAGGTGAACAACGACAGCTTCATGGCTTTAGAGATGCTTGTGAGCTGAATAGGGACAAGTCCTGATTCAGCAGAGCTCTCTGAGGGGTAAAGTAGCTGAGGAAACTGCTATCATGAAAATTGATACTTGAAAGTAAGAAGGTATATCTCAAAGAAAGAGACTTCGTCTGAAGCTGAGTCAAGCATTTTGTATAAAAATAACACAATTAGCTGGGTTTTTTTATTGACAATGCCTGTTATTGTTTTTTTTTTTTTTTGGCTTAAAATGTGAAAGTGTGATTAATTACTGTATTTTCCAGACTATAAGTTGCTCCGGAGTATAAGTCGCATTTTTTGGGGAAAATTATTTGATAAAATCCAACTCCAAGAACAGACATGTCATATTGAAAGGGAATAAAAATAGAATAGAAGCAACAACAGGCTGAATGATTGTAAGGTATGCTAACATTATATGACACAAGAACAACGAACTGAGAACGTGCCTCTCTTTCCAGATTAAGGCCTTTGGATGGAGGCCTTTATCCTTTACAGGGCTATCACAGGTTCAAGTTCCAGCCTAAAGGCATTTGCTGCATGTCTTCCCTTCACAACCTGCCTTCCTGTCTGACAACACACTCGCCTCCAGTGGCTGGTACATGGGTAAGTTCCAGCTCATCCTGGTGGCTCCTGGGGACCGGGGCCCGGTCAGGCCTCTGCTGGAGGTTGGGAGAAAAAAAATCCTTCTTGGATTTTAAGAACACTAAATATTCAGCTAAATATCTTTTCTCCTAAGTGATAAATGTTTATGCCAGCATTTGATGTTTCTGTTTCCATGCAGTTGGTTTTTAGTTTTTCTGATGTCTTGTTAAATAAGTTTTTATTGCTTACTGAACTACAAATAAAAATAAGATGAGAGGCAGAAGTTTTCTTAAGGAAATGCAGGTGTTTTATACAAGAAAAGAGAACTGGTATTTACAATTCCAATAATTGCATTGGTGAGCCAATCAACACATACACACTCAAGCTTACACGCTAACATCCACACACTCTAGATGTGCCATCATGATCTGGTCGCTGTTGTGTGTCACTCAGAAGGCAGTTGATTGTTTTTGTGTTCTCTTTTGTTGTGGAGCACCTTGATGTTTTAAGTGGCAAAGTGTCCATCATTCCTCAGCAAACTGAGCAGCAGCTCAGCTCAGACACATGGATGGTGTGACACTTTGCAAACTGACAGGTAGAGCTGAGACTAATTTTTTTTTGCTATTCACAGTTGCCCACGTTCAGGTTTAAGTTATCTGAAAAGTATAATTTAATGAAGAAAAAATTTTAATTTCAGTTGTATTCAAAAGCAGACTAATGATGTTTAATGGTGTGATCATAAGCAGGCAGACAGGCAGTAGAAATGGTTATTGTTCAAAAACGTTTAATGTGAAAAAAGAAAAAAGTTCAAGCTGACAATGAAATCCAAAACTAGTTGTGAGACCATCTTTCTCTGGTAATATAGTTGTACGACTGGTGGGTTGGAATTCTGACTTTACATTAAACGTTTATTCTACATATTTTTGTTCAATTATTATTATTATTATTATTATTATTATTATTATTATTATTATTATTATTATTATTTATTTATTTATCACCAGCACATTTAGCTCAAGAATCCCAATGGTGATTTCAGTCTTGCAAATCTTTGACTTACAACTTACTTAGACACAGCTTTCTTTACCAATTTTCACATGCTTGTGTTTTACGGATATTTACTTCTAATCAGCATATAATGAGATAGGTTTGCAGAATGAGAGGCAGATTACATTTCATTATTCTAATTTAAATTAATTAAATTTTGGGACATTTTTGCTGACATATTTTAATATTATTTTGAGAAATTTTTGCTACTGCTTGTTTGTTTTTCCATATTATGGTTTAGTCTTACTATTATTTTGAGTAGATAAATTGTTTTATTCAAAATAAAATAATATTGCTACTAAAAATAATAGTAATTTTCACATGGTGTACATAGTTTCCTGAACTCAGCATTTGTAATACTATATCTAAAAAGGAACAAAATTAAATGAAAATATCTGAAAAATGAGTTTGAATGAGGAAACAAGGCAAGACAAAGTTTAACATCCGTCAAACACACTAGTCATTTTTAAATCTACTGCTAAACATACACTTTATTTTCTTCCCTATCCCCATAATTGATGTCTTTTCTGGTAATTTTTTTACAAATTCTATCCTATTGATAGGACAGAATTTCTCATTTACCTTTAAATTCCATTTTACCCTTAATCCCTCCACCTCCTAAGTCTAAAATCATCCCTTATAAGTTCTTACTGAGTGTTTCCTGTGTTTATGTTTATTTGTGTTATTATTCCAAACACACCAGTGATTTGCATATCAATCCCATGGAATATTAATTTTTCCAATCTTCCCTTCTTTGCTGTTTTCTCTGCTGTAGATACCTTGAGGAGTAGCAACACTGCTACTGATAAATAATGCACCACAGATAAATGAAGCACTATCTCATTTAATGAGCATGGTTGTGTATGGTGTGTGTGTTAAAAATTTATGCTAAATAAGTCATTCTGGTCTTGTGAAAATGTGGGAATTTTCTGCCAAGATAAAAAATGCAGCATATGTTTCTTGCTGTACCAACACCTCTGTCACAAGCTGCAGTCTTGGAAGTTTTTTTCTCTCTTGACAGAACAGCTGTCACAATTACCAACTTAAGGACTTGCATTCATATAGATTTATCGTTGGAATGACTGCTGCTTACCAGTTTTAAAGTTCATGTCAGACTTTATGGCAAGTTGTGAGCTTGATTCCAGCTTCCCTTTAGGTCACATGTCAGCGCCAACCTTCCCATAAACTTTTATACAGAGGATGGGCAAGGCTTTATAAAGGGGTTCTTATGCAATCCATTCACACATGAATTATCTGACATACTTATCTCTAGCAGGACAGCAAGGGATGCTGGTGCCTATCTTTAGTAGTGCCTGCACCTGCACCAGCTGTATGCACTGTGCGTACCTTGAGATTTTCCTTTAAGTAAAAAAAGTTTTTTTTTTAAATTACCTAAAAGAAAATAAAAAATGTTAATTAATAAATTATTATTATTATTATTATTATTATTATTATTATTATTATTATTATTATTATTATAGAAATTTTCTTATCTAATCCTTTTACATCTTTACTAAATAAGGTCTTTTGTGTGTAAACATCCTGTACGTAGCCAGTTTCTGTGGGGATGGGCATGTCCTAAACCTAAATCTTATTGGTGAGTTTACTTTTATTTGGTGGGTTGGTGCTCTTTCTGCGAGCTAAACATCACTATACAGTGAAGCTGGTTAAAAATGAGTAAGAGTTTGAACACCCCCATAGTTTTAAGAGCGGTCCTTACCTGAGATATTTATTGTGTGTGCAATTTTTTTCAACCACTTCACTTACTAAAGACTCTGGTTCTTTAGCTTGGAGGCAACAGATGCACCCCTTAGGAGGGGCTGATCAAAGCATCAGATAAAAACTAACATTTGAAAGGCCAAAAAACAACAGTGCACATGTCCTTGATGCTGTAACCATAAATAGATCACAGTTATGGAATTAGTGAGCTGGAATTCACAGGGCTACCTAACATACCTGAGTCAGTATCTGAACCCTGATTTTCTTGGTGATCTAGGAAAAAATTATGGCACAGTTAAGTATTCCAATAATTTCCTTTTATTAGTCTAATGGCTGGTACGTAATTATACTGCTATTTGACCACAACAAATATGTTTCATTTAATAATTGTCAGACAGCAAATTCTAAGAATCAGAAAAGTCAATAAAGATGAAAATAACTTCTAATTATTCTAATTCCAATATAAACCAACAACTTCATAATGATGAGTATTAATGAATAATAAATTGAGTACTATTTTCAGTTTAAATAATACTGATAAAACAAAATGAACAAAATTGATGTGTTTGTGTCATTATCAGGCCAGAGGGCTATTTCACAAAAAGCCAGATTATGAAATCCGGTCTTTACATTTTGAGCAGGAGCATATGTATTTTGAATCTTATAAGAAGTAGTCTTCTTTTTACAGTGAAGAAATCAACAGTAGGTGTTGGTTTGTCTCAGAAGGACATCCCAGACTGTTAGTGGCTCCTCTTTATTAGCATGATGTCACATGATGTCACATAATGTTACATGATGTCACATGATGTCACATGATGTCACATGATGTCACATGATCACAGAGTCTTCCTGCTGAAACTGAAGATGGTAATTGTTCTGTATTTTATAAAGTCCAGAGAGCATTCAGTCATTCCCATTCAAACACTCCAAAATGAGCAGAAACACATCACAGACACACAGAAAAATTTGTAACAAAAAGGAATTAAACTGTATAGAAAATCTGTTAATTTCCTATGCTTTTTTTATTCTATGGAAAATAAAATTGTATGGAAAATTTATGTTTACATATTTTGTGTTCAAGTGAGAGGGATCATGACAGAATTGGGACTGAATAAATTAACTGAATGAAATTTTAACTGGAATTATATTTCTTAAATGAATTTGTGTTGACTTTGAAAGGATGTGCTTCCACAGCAAACCTTAGTGGACACTTTCTTGTATTTGAGGATGAAATGGATTGTTTGCATTTAATTGTGGAAAAATTAAATGCAATTCAAGTCCGGTGACTATGCTTCGAAAATTTTGAGCAAATAATGTCGGAGCCAGAGGAATGCATGAGACATTTTTCAGTTGCTGGCAAAGATGCCATGGTGGCACTCCGCACGACGTTCCAGTAAGCTGCAATGTACATCGAGCCGGTACATCACACACACATTACATACATCACAGGCAAACGTAGACGGTTGGGTAAAATCCGATCAGATCATTTCTTGCAACACCTCCAGAAAGAAGTCATTTCTCAATAGACCCTCTGAACGATTCTCGAGCTGTGGGGGTCGTTGTCTTGCTGGAAGGTAAATTTCCACATCTCCAGTCTTTTTCAGAGTCTTCACGTTCATGAGATGTGGCAGACAGAAACAATTTAAGAGCCACTTATCTTTGGTTCCATAGAGTAGAATGACACACAAATGCACACATGCAAAAAGTAAACTAAAAACCATCTATTTTTTCTTTGTTTGCCGATTACTGGCTGTATTAAAGGGATAACACTAAAGATGTGGTTTTGAAAGAGACTAAAAAGTTTTTGCAGTGCCACTGTTCTTTGAAGTGCAAGGTTGGTTCCACATTTTGTTTGCGGAAACAGAAACACACACACACACACACACACACACACACACACCCCCCCCACACACACACACCCACACACATACACACACGCACACAAAAGCTTATGCATAAACTATTATATGCACATTGCAGGGCACCTGGATAATGAATTCATGCTGACAGCTCACACCCCCTCTTACTCGTTCAAAGAAATCCTCACACACAGCGGCATCAATCACAAATGGAAGCATTTTTATTTCCATTAATTTGGCGGTGGATTAAAGCTGACCCATTTCTGCTAATGGTGCCTGCTTTGGACAGGCGAGAAGGGGGAATGAGGACAAACCGGATTAATGGTTATTATACACCTACATAACAGACCTGGGGACCTGCAGAGCTTCTCTGACAGGTTCACGCCTGTTTTTGTGTTTGTATTTCAAAATTACTCACTTATATAAACTGGAGCCAGTATAAATTTATTTCAGAAAATGCTACTAAACACTTTTGCATCTTAGGTAAGACAAATATGTCACAGACACATGAGGCTGAAAATGAAAAGGTGTGCCATGTTTTAGCATTTATTTGCAAATTCAGTCTTTATTTTTTATTTCAGTGCCTATATTTAAACGTGACCTGTCAGTGTCAGAGATCCACAGTATTTAAAGCAAGGATAAATGGCACAGTGCAATTTTGGTGTTAGGGATTACAGCGATTTGTGATTGTCCCAGCAGCCAAGGCCTCATTTCTCTCTAGCAGTTCATCTTGACTGTGGAATGTGTTTTGGTCTATTTGCATGTATTTTTTATTTTGATTTACTGTTTTGGAGGGTGATAGTGATTTTCACATTGTTGAAATCAGCAGTTTACAAACACATAGATTTTCTATCTAGGTAAACCCTCATAGGGCCACCAGTTGTCAAACCACCACTTCATCTTCATCAGCAAAGGTTTAAAAATCAGTCTATTCACTCCACTATTTCCAACTCAGTGACTTTCTTGCTAAATTGAACAACATTTCAAAGAAAAATAAAAAAATCATATCAGCCAAAATCAAAATTGGCTGGTCAGGCTTTTTAAGGATCAGCCAGCAAACTGCCATCGGTGCAGCCCTACACACACATACTTTGATTAAATACATTTCTCTATACCAGGCGAGTCTATCCTTTTTTTGTGCAAATTGTGACAATTTTTTTCATAAATGGATTCAAAACTGCAATATTTAATCGAAAACCATCTTTGGGGTGAAAGGTGAGAATGGAGTTGAATTTTCCAAACAGTACAGCTTGGTCGATGTTTATGTCAAACAGCTCCTGTCAGTGTCTAAAACCTGCTCACTCAGACACGCATTCATTTAGAGGTTGGAATTGCAATAGTGAACGTCGGTCAATTGTGTCTGCACAGGCGTGATTTTGTAACGTGTGTCTTTTCTCTTTTCTGCTGTGCTCCTGACAACTGTGACACTGGCTGCAGAGCTCAGTCTCTCTTGGCTCCAACCACTTTAGTAGAATTTTACTAATTTTATCTTGGGGTGGGGTTACGCCTCACATTGGGTTCAGTTTATTGCCCTGCGGTGAGGTTCCTGACTGATGAGGCAGTCAAAACTGCAGCTTATATTGCAGTTTTGACCATAATTGAAACATTTAGTTAGTTTAACCGTTTTTAACTGTGCCTTATTTAGTATCATAATTAAGGCATAATTAATTCCATGCTGTATGGAATTAATGAAAGCATCCATACTGATGCTTTGATCCATACTGATAATAAAAAGAGAAAAGAATATCTATGGTAAATTTTGATGTTTTAAAATAAAATTTTACGCAGTTGATTTCTCTTTTCTTATTAAAATTGAAGATCATTAATTTTCAAAAATTGCATCTTACTTTGATTTGTATATGAAGTCCATGCACCAATCCTTCTGGATATCTTTGTCAGTCTGTTGGAAAAATGTGTTTATCTGATTTTCCATTTTCTTTGAAAAGTCTGGCTGCTGTGATATAGGTAACTGTCAGAGAGAGAGTCAATCTGCAATAGTTACTTTGCGACTATATTTTTCACTTTTCAGCCTTTTCAATGCGTAGAAGAAGATCAGCTAGAACACATTTTGCTTATCAAGTTCAGAACTGCCACCTATTGGTGACAGTGTACTTTCTGCTTCACTATGCGTATTTTTATTGCATATTAATGGCCAATCCACGTAATATACTAAACAGACTATGGAATGTCAGAATGTGTAGTACAAGGGTGATCAAGCATGTATGATGTCAATATAAAGAGAAACGGCAACAGGCATGGCCCAACTGTCTGCTTCATTTTGTCTGTGACACAGCGCCTCCTGCGGTAAGACATGGCACTGCACTGCCTCATCTGGACTTCTATACTTAAAAAGGCGATGAGTAAATTCATCAACTTTGGCCATAAAAAGATTGAAATCATACAAAATAAATGGATATTTATTTTGTATGATTATTTACATGTATACTAGGATACATGTAAATAATCATATTTTTATTTAGTGACTGTTTTTCTCTTATCATTGTAATTCAAATTCAATTAAAATAAATCTGCCCACTGCCACATGATCACAATTAGCATAAAAATACCACCTAAAATAATTTCATAGAAATTATTATATATATATTTTTTATATTAGATTGTGTCTGCCAGGCTTTATTCTTTTTAATAAATGAATTAATCATTTATTAAATCCACATGAGCAAACCGAAAGTTTATTCAGGTGCATATTTCGTTGCACATTATTTTTGACTACTGTTCTCCACGAGGCAGAAGAAAAAATAAGTCTCCCAATTCCATGTTTCTTTAAGAGAGCGCTGAGGTGAGGGAGGGGCGGAGGGTCCTCCTGGCCGTGATGTTCCCTGAGTGGCCGCTAGGCGCGTCTCTGCTCCATGAAAGTCTGCGACAGAGACCGTGGAGCTGGAGGAGAGTTGGAGGGGAGGAGGGGGAGAGCGCGAGAGAGGGAGAGAGGACAGCGTTTTATCAGCCAAGTGCAGCCTGAATCGTGAGGAGCGGACGATGGGGAGAAAAATCCCTCTCCTGTTTTCTTTCCTCCAGCATCACCTTCATTAAGATGTAGACCGATGCGCGTCCAGAAACCCGGAGCCTGCTGGTCAAAGGAGAATCCTTCTTCCAACAGTTCTTAGTAAAGAATCAAAGACATTTTGGATTTACGGCGCACTTGTTCTGAACTAAAAGGGGACTACTTCATTTCTTTCTTTGCGTTTGGAGGTGTTGGACCGCATCTGAGCGGAGTTTTTACCTCTAGAAGTGCACCAATTTGATTTCCAAACGCTGGAACGTCAGGATTCTCTGTCCTTATGGGGCTTTTAGGAGGACTGGACCTTATCCTAACGGAACGTAACGCGAACAGGAATATAATGTGAAAGAAGAAATAAAAGCGCAACGAATGGGATTCTTCTCTAACGGTAAATAAACGTCTAGACTCAATTCTGTAAGCTCCGTGAGGCGTTAAGTAATTTGGCTCTGGGGCTCTGCTCATTTCCAAGTGAAATCAAGCAACTACGATGGAGTGGGGTGTTGTTTAGTTCTTGATTTTTCACGGTAGAATCATCCCGGAGATGTGTTGGTGAGCGGTAAGTTCACATGAACACTGCCTGGCTTTACAACATGAAATGAAATCACGTCTGTTTTGGGTTTTTTTTTTTTTCAATGTGGGTGATGGAAAGGTGAAGGGGGACGGGAGTACGAGGGCCGGGGGTTTCATGGTGGTCCTTGTTGAGAAGCATAAAGAAAAGTCTTCTTTTTCTCTTTCTATCAGCCACTTTTGACTCCCTCTCTCTGCGCTCCGAGCGCATAGACGCACAGAGTCGCGCACTCTCGCCGAGCAAGCTGCGCTAAACAGCCGCGTTAGAAATCCTAGCGGGCGACTGAAGAGGCTCTGCCGGGAGCTTGCGCCCACAAATAGGATTTTACAGCGAACAGAACGCGGATAAATCAGCGTATCCTTTACCACCTGCGGAGTGGGAGTCTTCTGTCACTGACCAGGTTCTGTCTAAACTCATTTTTATCCACCCTTCTTGGAGTTTAATCTGTGTAACATTTGGAGTTATGTGGACTATGTCTCTACAATCTTGCTGTTATGCAGGATGTGTGTCCAGATGAACGTTTAGCTCCCAGCGGGCTCATTGTGAGGTGTCAGGACGGAGAGGCTACTGAGTAACTATAGAGGTCTCTCTTATCTTCTTCCCGACTCAAAAGGGGGAGGCGGAGGAAAGTTGCGCTTGTCGGCCACTGCGGGGGCACCATCACCATATAAAACTGGATGAATGCGGTAGTTGTGAGAGTGTGTGTGCCTATCTGTGTGCTTTTGTCACACACAAAAGAAGTGAAGGTTCGGGGTGCTTGGATATGTGGTTGCCACATTCATTCTTTAAGGACATAATCCCTTAAAAAAGAGCTTTGTGTGACATTCAGAGAGTCTCAGTGGTTAGATATGTTTGCTGATGTGCAGGGCCGACCCAAGCAGAATTTGGTTTTGGGGCCCTCTACTGTATTTCTTCTAACAGCGTGGATTGCTACAATCAACAGTCAGACAATTCACACACCTATTATGAACTTATTGAATGTCTTATAGTACTATTTACATTATACCCTGTATGCATGTATAATATAGGATGCATTTATCAGTTGGCCTATTTATTGGCGCCAATTACCTTAATTTTAGGAGATGGGTGAACGGCTGATACTTAAATGTGAATCCAATCTTATCCCCTGATCTTATCTCCCTCAGCAAAGGTTTAAAAATCAGCCGCTGTCCTCTTCTGCTCTGCAGTCAGAGGTTTGACTGACAGAATGGTTCATCAGATCAGGTCTGTACATTTACGATAATAATAATCCACCCCACTGTAACCAGCTCATCATATTTCTTCCTATATTTAGCAACATTTCAGACCAAAAAAAACAAAATCAAAATGGCCAGGATGGGCTTTTTAAAGATCGGCCAGACAACTTCAATCAGTGCAGCCCTGCTTATGATGAAATACATACACACATATTCATGACATACTTTGATTAAATTAATTTCTCATAGGAGTAATTCCAATAGCCAAAAATGTATAAGGAGATTCATAAGGAGACCTGAGTTCTCGACGCAGCCATCGCAGGTTCGATTTCCAGCCTGGTGACCTCAGCTGCATGTCTTCCCCCTCTTTCATTACCATCTTTTCTGTCTGAGTGGTCAGACAGAAAAGTCTGAGTGATGTCTAGAAAATAAAGGCTGCTAGAGTCAGTAAAACCTTTGTAAAAAAAAAAAATGAATTGTTTACATTAATAATTATCATATTATGAGTTCACATGTAAAAGTATGCCTTCCAATGTCCAGGGTGACTCCGTCTTTCACCTATTGACCACTGAAGATAGACACCAACAACCCTCAAAACTTTAATGGGATGAGCGTGTAAGGTAATGGATGGATGGATGGATGGATGGATGGATGGATGGATGGATGGATGGATGGATGGATGGATGGATGGATGGATGGATGGATGGATGGATGGATGGATGGATGGATGGATGGATGGATGTCTAAACTCAAAAGCAGCATAAAAAACATTTATAAAACGCTTATAAAAGTTCATTCTCAAACTGCCTCCCACAACCACAGTTAAAGAGAGTGAGTGCTGAGTATCTATTACATATACTCATGCTTATGAATAGGCAGTGCAACTCTAATTTTCAGAAGCAAAATGCATAAAAACTGTGAAACGTCTTTTATTTCTGAAAAAAAAGAGCCTCTTATTACAATATCAGCTCATAGACATTTTCAAAATATTTTTGTGTTCCATAATAATCAGCCAATTTCTTGCTACATTATTGGTGAAATGTTTCTTTGTCATTGGATATGTATTGCTTAATAAAAGATTTGATTTATTTTTGGCTGGAATATTTCAATACTTATTGGTTGGTGGCAAACATAGATGTACCCTGCTTTCATGTTGTTGGGAGCTGTTGTCAGCTCATGGATCCAGTTTGTGTGGTAGCAGACCTGAGCAGAGTGGATCCTTCACGTTACATAAAGAAATGCAGGATTTGAACCTGGATCGCTCTTGCTGAGAGGAAGAAGTGCTGACCGTTGTAATGCTCCACTCCTTTAGAGCTAAAATATTCTGTTAAGAAAAAAGCAGAAGAGCAAAAGCCAAGACATCATGTGACATGAATGCTATTCCTGGCGGTGTGATGAAGACGAGATCTGCCACTGACCTTTTTAATGAACTTTGATTTTTATGTTATTTCTTCTTTTGCATTTGTCTTGTGTGTGTGTGGGTGTGTGTGTGTGTGTGTGTGTGTGTGTGTGTGTGTGTGTGTGTGTGTGTGTGGGGGGGGGTGTGTGTGTGGGGGGTGTGTGTGTTTGTGAAAGGAGGGCCCCGTGGGCTCTGATCTACATGTCTCAGAAAACGTCTGCTCTCCTCGTTGATGTCTTCCTTGTTTTTCCTCCCCATTTGGTAGAGCTCCTCTGATGCAAGCGCTCCCTCCTCTCCCCCTCTCCAAACATTATCCACCGTTTCTATACTTAGGATTGTGCCGCTTTGTAAATTATACACTTCCAGTTGACTTATGGTGGTTTATTGTTATTTCTGAGGAGCTCTTTCCTTTTTACTATTATGTTATTGTTGTCGTTGAAGCTGCTCTGTATTTATAGCCGGCTTGTGAAATTGCATTTTTGATACATCATGCATGGGACCTTCTGGCTGTTTTCAACCAGTGACGCTTGCATTATCTTGGGTAAATCATTCCCTACCTGCCCTGCCAAAGAAGTATGAAGATATGGCACTGCTAGCAGCCACCTCTCCTCTTGTCTGAGACGATCATCGCAGATGATGTGGCCTCTTCCCGCAGACCTGAGGTGGCCATAAGCTTTATGCAGTGTCACTGAGTGCACACTTTTACTTCCAGCTCGTCACATATGGCTGCTCTGTCAGCTCCAGCAGCCCTCAAATTGTAATACGCTGGCTTCTCTTTACTGCATTTTCAATCCGCAGCATTAACATTGTAATAGGCTGTATATTAAGCCAGACTATGATCTCCTCCCTCACTTAACCACCAAGTTTGCGCCATCCTCTCAAACCAAAAAGGTGATAAGAAACAAATAAACAACAATATTCTCACATAACCCTTGAACTGCAGCCTTAAGGCAAAACACTGGTCTTAGCCTCACAACTTAGCCCATCACCAGTCCATTTCCCTACTTATATAGATTCTCTAGTCTGTTTATAGCCTAGCAGCTCCTGCACATTGCCAGGATACTGGCCTCTGGTGTGAGTTGCTGCTGCCGCTTGTGTCTGATTCCTCAGACATGGAAGGACTGCCTCCCACAAGCAAGGGGGTTGGGATTCTTTTGTGCAGTAAAATCAGGCATTTTGTGCCATGGAGTTCATATTTGTTTACTTTCTTTGACAAAGATGGGACACTATACTCATAACCTTGTTACTGTTGGGGGATAAAGATTATCACTATTTTGTCTTTTACCAAAACATCCTATTTTGTTACAGACAGCTTGAACTCAAGTATTTTTACAACTTATTGGAATGTTTCCCACAGAAACACTTCCCCGGAGCTAGAGGAGTTTTTGTTTGTTTCCTTTGTTTAGGATAAAAACAGATTTTTATTTACTGAAGATAAAGTCTCTGTACTAACTCCATCAGATTCCTTTTAAACATGCTTGTCTTTATGCTTCGAGTTTGTAGCCATCACTCCTCTTTTGCCAGGTCTCATCAACTTCTTTTGACTTTTGTTTCCTCACTTCAGAGGCTGAAATCTGGATCAGTGGTCTATAACCACTGCTGAATGCTCTTTTTTTATTTTTTTTTATGTTCTAATTATACTTTAATCAGGCAGTGAGGAAACCATTACAGTGATTGAAATTTCCATCTTTCTATACTGAGACAGCAAAAAATAAATTAGGTATTGATAGTAAGGCCATAGATGTTTTTACTCAGCTACTGTCTTTGGTCTGAAGGGGGAAAAAAAGCTTCTTTCCTCTTTATTTGTGGTCACAAGCTGTTGCTGCTTAGATTCACTGCATGTTTTAGTGGATGCTAATCTGGATGAAGGAAACTCAAAGTCAAAAAATATCCTGGTAGAGAAGACAAAACATATTAAAGCAGCCATAATAACCTGCTATATAATCAGGTTAGTTGTTACTTCCTGTTAGGTTAGGTACTCAGGCTCTCAGTCAGTTATCATTTTGAGTTTGTAGCAAGAGTTGCAAAACAAGAGCATATAAATGATGCAAAAAGTCAATATAATGAAAGGGCAAATTTAAAAATAGCAATTCCAAGCAGATTGTAAAATCTGTTTTTTAAATCTTTCTAAACTCCTGTGAAAATTAGTCATAATTTTGTCAGGATTTGAGTCTTCTGTGTTTATTTTGAGTTTCTGTGTCTCCGTGTTATCCTGTCTCCCCTTGATTATTCCCAGGTGTGTCTTGTTCCGTGATTTCCCTCTGTGTATTTAACCCCACCTGTGTTCCTTGTTCCTCGTCGAGTCCCTGCTGTCGTTGCACGTTTATCGAGCCAGTCTGTCTCTTGTGTCCAATCGTTTAACCTGTTGCTACCAGTGCTGAGCCCAAGCCTTCCGCTCCGCTCTGCTGTGCTGCTGGATTTTTTGGACTGTTTGGATTGAGTTTGGACTGTTAATTTGTGTAATTCTTCATTAAAACATCATCATCTCACTTTACCT
Organism: Poeciliopsis gracilis; assembly: GCA_911649635.1. Taxonomy (NCBI): domain Eukaryota; kingdom Metazoa; phylum Chordata; class Actinopteri; order Cyprinodontiformes; family Poeciliidae; genus Poeciliopsis; species Poeciliopsis gracilis. The sequence goes on from CAJVRI010001138.1 coordinate 656,912, forward strand.
GGGGCTGCTGTGTTTCCTTCACCGCCTTCCACCACCACCACCACCACATGACAAATTTTATGTTTAGTTTCCAAATCATCAAATAACAATTTGCAGGATTTAAGTAACTGTTGCCAACTATGACACCTATTGTGTCTGTGTGAAATAAATAACTTTACTGTAAGTAATGGTGATTAAATTATTAGTAATTGATACCTTCATGTACTGGCTGCGTCAGACAGTGGGCCCTAAGTTGCTGAACTTGTTTCTGCATCATCATTTTTCTGCTTTCATTCTGGTGGTTGCTATTATTAATGACTTGTGAAGGTTGAAAAAATGTTAATTTCTCCTCATCAGGTTTTAAATCTTCAGCTCCTCCTGCTCGGCCAATATCAAGGTACCAATATTACCAAAATGTATGATCTTACTGCAATTTTACAACAATACATAATTAAACCTTTTTGCAGAATCTCATCTCAACTTGTTCACCTTAAGCCCAGTTCACACTAGACAATTTTAGAATTGTCGGCCGATCGTCAGATTTTCACCCATCAAGCTTTTTGCTCTCCTTTGTGTCTATCTTTTTCCCTGAGGGTTTTGCTTATAAAATGGGTTCAAATCTTTTCACACATGTCTATAAGTTGAAAACTCACATGAAAGAATGAAGCCAAAAGACCCAACCTGTAGAAGGTGGTTCTGTGAAGTAAAAAAACATTACCAGAAAACTGTGTGGATACACAAGACAATGTTAGTTATTAATTATTGAGATGAGGGAGAAAAAGCAATTATGGAAATGACAAAGAACCATAAATACGAGATTCTAGTATTATATAAATGTCTGTAAGCTATGAAAACATCCATCTCATCTTTCTCATTATTTACTTAAAAATTAAGCACAGCAGAAAAGAAGTGTGTGTAAAAACATTAGGAATCTGTGCAGCTCACTGGATGAATGGTGGAAGTTAACCAGGTGGAGGGCAGTGGAATCCTGGGACGACTGTCCATGTGGCGGCTGATCTGATGTGAGGTCGGAGCTGAAGGTGGAAATGTAGGAGGTGAGACAGACAGACACGACATTGAGTGAGTCTCTCTGAGTAGCTCTCAGGTGGTTCCTCCTCACTTGGTCTGGTATCTGTCCTGAGGGACGTATCTCCCACTTAGGTGATGGTAGCGAGGAAAGCCATTTTCATGCTAAACTATGACTTCACTGGTGACCTTCCTGGCAACCAAGCACAAAATATCTGCCTGGTGAAGTGAACAGAAGTAAACTTGGCTCATCCACAACCCACACACACACACAACGTCGGTCACTTTTCACTTTATGTAACGAGAGTGCTCTTTGAACAAGCTTGCTTAATATGGACGCCTCCAGAATGTGGCATTGCTACAAAACATCCAGGCATTTAATCCACTCAGTACAGATGATGGCACAGAACAAAATACATGCAGTTTGGTGATTATTATACTCATCTTCTCCATCACATTAGGTTACTGCATGTACAAAGAATAAACACTTTTGAACTAAATCAGCTGTTTATTAGTCATGACTGTACTATAGGTAGGTAGACTGGATAGAAATAGTATTTTCCTGCTACAAGTATGAAGAAGAAAAAGATGGGTAGGCTTATGAGACAGTGACAGGAGTATGAGGAACAGAACATGCACATCCTCTCAGCACACATTCAGTCTGTACTCGTATACCTTACTATTCCCTAGGCTAGCTTGTGTGTATGTGTGTGTTTGTGTGCGTGGGCTTTGTGTGTGATGTGCCCTAGGCTCTGTGCTGGAGTTAAACTCTGCTTGTAGGAGCCAAGGGCCCACAGCACACTGATCCAGACTGACAGGCCAGAACACTGGCTGCGTTCCCCAGTCAATAGCCTGAACAACAGTCAGTCAGCCTCTTTCACGACACTGCTGCCTCAGGACCAACAGTCAGCAAACAGCCCGCAAAGAAGAATATTTACTGCCAGAAAGTGTTTAAAAAAAACAACTCTACAGATATATGCATTTTGTTTGTGCTTGGGTCTTCTTCGGGGAAGTTTTGTGAGAACCTCCTGCGAACCCAAAATCCACAGATAAGTTCATATACTATATTTAGAATGCATTACACACATAGTCACACTTAAGATGTTCAGATGATGAAAACACATTTTGTTCATAGAAAAATAAAGTTGCTTTCTCTTGCAGTAAATGTGTGTGCTTTGTAAAACAGGATTACTTGCAAAGCAAAGCAGTAAGTCTGTAAGGTAGTGTCATGATTAGGTTTTACCAGGACTCGAAGACAAGCAACAACTACAGACACACAATGAAGTTTAACAGACTAGCCTTAGTCTGATTTCAAATCTGCTGACAATTCTGTATGTGATGCTTGACTGATGAAATGACAATATCTGGGAAGGATGTAGCCAGAAGGGATGGTTGAAATCCCTGTTAGGCCTCTAATGGAGATAACCCAGATGCAGATGGGACGTGTGACTTACAGGTGTACTCCACCCATGGTAAGTGGACACTTACCATGAGGTGGGGTTGGAGGCACATAAACAGTACAGGATGTTTTCTAGTTCTTGGTTAAGACGTTCACACTGTTCATTGGTTTATGGATTAATAAAAACAAATTAGGTATAGAAGCATGAGTTGGGATGAAGGCAACCAGAATCTGAATACCCCTGGATGGTTCTTTGCTGACGCCATGAGATTGTTTCATTTTGCAAAAAATATTTTGGATTTAAAATTCAATTAATTTGCTTTATTTTGGGGTTTTTGTTAGGGGGGTCATTTTTGACAAGGGGAATAAACAGGATGTTAAAATCGCACCAGAGTTAAGATACCAGCCCACCTCATTTGCATAATGAGGCATAAATATAAAAACAACAATGCATGTAAAAGAAAAAGGAAAAACAGTTTATATTGTGTCAACTTAATACAGAGCTAAGTTAAACAAAAATACTAAGAAAAAATATTTTTTTAAATTGCTTTATACAAACAATGTGGTGTCTTTGTCTTTTTGGTTTCAGCATTGTGCTGCTTTGCTGCATTGGATTCTCACAGCAATCTTACTGGGTGTAGACATGGTAACATTTATGCCTGACCTTAAGCATGGCAGATTTTGAATTCCTTGCTGTCATATTAACAAATGGCACTCTCATTGGCAATGGCTCTTAATTAAGTATGCTTTGTGCTTTCCACAAGATTTCAGAGCATTGCATCATCAAATAAGGACCAGCACTGTCCAAACTTTCCGTTTGCATTCTCTGCTAAATTATTCAGGCGATTATGTGGTGGCCTGTTTTAGCATGAATTCCATTTTACCACAGATTTTCTTTTTGCATAAAATCTGTTTTAGCATAAATCTGTTTTATACTTAAGTGATTTATACTAAACTGCATTTTGATGACCTTTCAGGGCCACATTAGGACTCTTATTGTAGAAAAGGGACCAAATGAATGAGGAAACTATGCTGTTACATATTCCACACTAAAATAGTCAAGTATAGCTTGTGTTTGACTGACCATATCAGCAAACAGCTATAAACACCTAACCTCAGCAATATGTATAGTTTCTCTAAAACTGACTGATGAGTAAATCAGCTAAAAGCTTCCGTCGCTCCACCTCTTCAACAACCTTTAACATAGACCATAGTGAAGTTTTCCACTGATCCATTCAGCTACCAGCATTTTTCACCTACTGTCTACTTGGTATTCTAATGTGAATTGTTATGTAAATATGACATTTTCTTGTAAGAAACATCTGACTCTGTAAGGCACTTTGGCATTCTTCATCACTGTCCAAAACTACACAAATACCAAATATCACATGTGTACACTGCTCTTTCTGTTATTGTCATGGGGTGTGTTTGAAAGAAGGTATTATTAATATTAAAGTGAATGTGTTTCCCCAAAACCAAAACACTGATATGAAAGTTGGGGAAATGAATAAAAGCCATTAAAGACAGATTGTGTAAAGAGTCAACTGTGGAAAAAAAAAAAAGTCAAGTTGATACCATGCTGTTCATGAGACAAAGAGGAAAGAAATGGAAGTGTCAGGTTAGTTTAGCTCAAGCCATTTTAATTCAGATACTGACTGGCAACGCCCTGCTTGCAATGTCAGCAACATGTTAGTAGAAAGTCCTGACAAACAGAAAACTCTCACATTTCAACTGTAATACACTCAGACCAACTGGTTCTCTGAGCAGGAGAGTTGAATCCAGTTAGACCTGCATCCCACCGAGGGTCATAATAAATCCCTTCTGTAATCTCTGGTGTGTGTGCGCATGTGCGTGTGTATGCGTGTGTAAGACAGTTTGTCATACTGTAGGTGAGATGAGATGCTTAAAACAGGGTAAGACAATTGGATGGAGTGATGGCAAAATGTGAGGATTGGGAGGTTTTATCACAAAGCAGCAGCTGGAGGAGAGCTGTATATAGATGGATGATGGAAAATAGAACATGGATATGGATGAGACAGTCCACAGCACCAGCTGATAGTGTTTAGCTGAGTGATTGACTAAGCCATAAGTCTCCCATCTCCCTGTAACTATTCTCTTCTTCTCCTTTCCTTTGCTTAAAATAACAGTGTGTTCCATGTGTTGATGCGCCAGGAGGAAATGATTGGCTCTTAGTTTTCCCCGACTGCCCTCTCAGACAATCACTGCACCCATTGGATCCTGCCACATGCTGACTCCACTTTATTAAATGCTATAATTCAGTCTATTTTGTGAGTGTGGGTGTCAAAGCTTTAGCGAGTGTTGACAAAAGTTTGCAAATGTGTAATTCATAACTTTTTTAACCTTTTATGTATCTCACTAACTTAAACATGTTTGGAACTTAACTGAGTTGGTATGATATTATTCAGAGATTCACATTTTGAATTTTATTAGGACATTAACACAGTATCCTGAGTTCACAGTCATTCATTTAATGTTTTTTTGACATTTTTTCCAATCTAAGCTCAATATATATGATCAATATATATCTGGCATATATTATCTCCATGTTTATATCCATCCATTAGCTAAACCCACTTATCGTTGTAGGGTTAAATTTAGATTTATATATTGTATGCGTTTTATGGATACGTAAGGCTGATGAACTGGTGATGACAAATAAGCTAGAGAGAGATGCCTTTTGAAAATGTGGAATACATAGAATGTCATATAATGTTAGGGCTTCAGAGACCCTGACCCCTAAACAGTCACAGAAACATTGGCGGGCATCTGGGTTCAGAGTAACAACGTTTGATTAATCTTTCAAATCTTGTAAATTCTATGTAGGAAGACCGAATTATTTGAAACTAGAATATTCTTTCTTCAATATGATAATTCTAACAGCTGTTTCAATATTGCTGCCACCTCCAGTGACTTCATCAATATAAATAGCAAGTTGATTGCACTGACAAAGGAAGAATTGTACTTGAATTGATTTTCTTTTTTTGCAAGCTACGGTTACCTTCAAAGAAATAAGCCATCCCAATGATGCGTGGATTTTGTCAAGCAGCTGAGGTTCTTCACAGTACTTTCCAACAACACTGCCATTAATAGAGTAAGTACCAGCATTTTTCTCCAAAAGTGTAGAAATAGCTTTGTAGTTTGTAGTTTTTTTCAGCAAGAAGGAGTAATGTATCGTAAGACAAAAGAGATAAATTAGTGGCTTCCCAAGTCTTAACACTATTGAGAACATGCAGTCAAGTCTCAAGAAGCAGGTGAAGAAACAAAAGCCACGAAAGTGGGAGGAAATCAAAACTCTAAGCACATGAGAATCAGGAAATGGGTCAGTGAACTACCAAAATTATGAAGAAAAATGGTCAGATGGGACCATTGATTCTTCTCCACAAAGTCAAATGATTACTGAGTAGAAACTTTCTGCTACTGTGGATCAAATAAGTAATGAACACATATATGTTAATCAATTCTTAATAGATTCTGAGGTAGTATGTTTGGAGAAAAGGTCTAAACATCATTCCAACACTATGCCAAACATGAAAGCACATCCAATGAATTCAGGAAGTCTTATTTTAGATATATTCCATTCTGACCTTTTTTAATTTCTACATGATCTTTTCATATTTTTGAAATACTTGGAAATATACTACAACAGGTTATATTAAACGTCATGGTTCTTTCTGAGGAACAAAAAAATTGTAGTTGTCATGGTGTCACACGTTATGGTTTGATAATAAACAAAGGCACTTATTTTCCAATTACTCCTCACTTGCCATTCCCTGTCTACTAATAGGTGGCACTGAGCGGAAAGGACGTCCCTCCTGTCTGAATCATCCCATCTATAAATCTAGGTGTTTCGTCACTTAACATTCTTTTGTCTGAAATGAAGCCTGTCCACAAGGACACCTTTCACAAACACAAAAGTGTTCCTAGTTGTTTTTTCTGTTCTGTCTTTCTGCTTCAGACAATTTTTTTTCTTTTCTGTCTATTATATGAAAACTATATTAGACATATAGTCACAGTTAAATTCAAACTTTATTTTGAAAGACCTCTTTGAGTTTGTGAGCCGACATTTAATCTTTCCACTTTAAGTAGTTCTTAACATTTTGCTCAGGTTTATCATGAACTCTGCTCCAACACAACACACAGTCTTCATGGGGACTTGCTGTTTGGCCCCACATGTCAGTGGGATTGTGTAAACAGAATTATAACCCTGTGACACACACACACATGCAAGCACACACAAGCACACATACATGTCACTTTACAGACTGTCACTGAGCGTAAGTGAAATGGCAGCGGTGTGACTGTGGGCCGCCGCGGCTGATCTTAGTTCATTAGAGCGGTGAGTCAGGCGGAGGCCATTCAGCAGGGATTTGTTACGCTGCTCCACCACTCCTGCCCCAGCCAGGAGTTGAAATTAGGAGAGACGAAGAGAATGATGAGAAGCTGTGAGGAGACAGACGTGAGGTTAGGGGACCAGAGCAAGAGGAAATTGAGAGCAAAGGGAAGAGCCTGATGAAAGAGGTGTCAAAGAAAAGGAAGGGTGGAGCTGACAATGGGGAGAAATTTAAACCTATTGGTCAGGAAGAGAAAAGTGGACAAAGGAGAAATGACAAGAAAGCAAAGTCAATAAAGAGCCAATCAACTTTAGCTATGATAATCAAACTTTTTGAATGATGTGATAAAACAGAGAGGGTAATGAGGAGCTGCAATGTGAAGAAGTGAGGGTGAAAAGGTAAAGGCTGTGAGGTCACACAGGATGTTAGAAAATGGGCAGCATCAGAAACAACTGCAGAAAAAGATCCCCATAAAAGCACTGATTACTCACCTGCAGAAAAAGCAACATAATGCAGATGAATAGAAAGGACAATATGTACAACTTACATTTCATAAGCTTTGAATGGAAGCTTTGTAAATAAAGTAGATAAATCCAGAGATGAGTTTCTACCATGAAAAAAGGGACTTGGTGATCATTTGATAGGAAGCTGTCAAAAGATTTTTCTCCTTTCATACATTTCTTTATATTTTATTTCTCCACATTCAATTTTAGAATAGAATAGAATAGAATTCAACTTTATTGTCATTGCACTGTCACATGTACAAGCAACGAAAAGTAGTTTGCATCTATCCAGAAGTGCTATACATGATATAAATATTTATAAACAGGTGTATGAAGATATAAACAGAGAATAATATTGATGTGCTATAAATAAAATGTTTGTACAAATATAATATAAATGAGAGCTTATGTACATATTAGACAAATTACACAGATTATACATAATATACAGGAATATGAAGAATGGATTGTATATATATTAGTTGTTTTATAATACAGGTTAAATAATGGGAAATTAGATTTACAGATTATATAAAGATTGTATATAGATCATGTATGTGTGTGAGGGGAACAGTCCAGGGATGGGGGGGGGAACAGTCCTTATAGTTTGTGTCAGGAGGCGTTCAGGAGCGTGACAGCTGTGGGGAAGAAGCTGTTCCGGTGCCTGGTGGTTCTGGTCCGTAAGCTTCTGTAACGCCTCCCAGAGGGCAGGAGAGAGAAGAGTGCGTGTGCAGGGTGAGTCAAGTCCTTGGTGATTTTTCCCGGCCCTTTTCAGACACCGCTTCCTGTAGATGTCATTGATGGCAGGGGAGCGATGCCCCCGGCGATATGCTGGGCAGTTTTCACCACCCTTTGCAGCGCCTTCCCGGTCGGAGACAGAGCAGTTCCCGTACTCAAACTGTGATGCAGTTGGTGAGGATGCTCTCAATGGTGCAGCGGTAAAAGTTGGTGAGGATCTCTGAGGACAGGTGGTTCTTCCTCAAGGTCCTCATGAAGAAGAGGCGCTGGTGCGCCTTCTTGACGAGTTTGGAGCAGTTGGTCGTCCAGGTCAGGTCCTCGGAGATGTGGACTCCCAGGAACTTAAAGCTGTTCACACGCTCCACCGCTATTCCCTTGATGTGGATGGGTGGGTGGAGGTCAGCGTTCCTCCTGAAGTCCACGATGAGCTCCTTGGTCTTCTCGGTGTTCAGCTGCAGGTAGTTCTTGTTGCACCACTCAGCCAGACGGCCCACCTCCTCCCTGTAGGCGGCCTCATCGTTGTCTCTGATGAGGCCGATCACCGTGATGTCATCAGCAAACTTGATGATGGCATTAGAGCCATGGACAGGTCTGCAATCGTGGGTGAAGAGAGAGTAGAGGAAGGGACTCATCACACAGCCTTGTGGCACTCCGGTGTTTATGATGATGGTGGATGAGAAGTGATTGTCCAGCCGGACGTGTTGGGGTCGACTGGTCAGGAAGTCGAGCAACCAGTTGCACATGAGTGAACTGATGCCGAGGTCTGTGAGTTTGGTAATGAGTTGTGATGGAATGACAGTGTTAAATGCTGAACTAAAGTCTAAGAACAGCATTCTGGCATAAGTGTTCTTGTTGTCTAGGTGAGAAAGAACAGAGTGCAGTGCTATGGAGACTGCATCCTCTGTGCTCCTATTCTGCCTGTATGCAAATTGGTGGGGATCCAGTGTGGGGGGTAGACAGGATCTGAGGTGTGCTAGGACCAGCCGCTCCAAGCACTTGGTGATGATGGGAGTGAGGGCTACCGGACGATAATCATTGAGTCTAGTCGGGTTGGAATTCTTGGGAATTGGGACGATGGAGGTAGACTTGAAGCAGGTCGGTACCACGGTGCGGGCCAGGGACAGCTACATTCAAAAATTAATGTACACTGTAAAAAAAACCTGCACATTTACAGTAAAAACCTGTGAAATACCAACAGTTACTGACGGTAATATCCAAAACATTTCATTCAACTATCCATTTTCTAACACCTTTGTCCCCTAGAGAGGTCTGAAGGGCTGCTGGTGCCCATGTCCAGCTAATGTTCTGGGCGAGAAGCGGGATACACCATAATTCAAAACTTACATTAAGAGAACTGCATGTTAGGCCTTCCTGCTTGGATGAAGCTGAAGTTGGTTTCCAATTGCAGTTTCCAATTCGGGAAACGGCAAAAGGACGATTCCACCACATTTTTTACTACTATCAGCATCTTTAATTTACTCTAGCTAAAAACACTACATCACCTAGACTCTTCAAACCTGGACTAGATAATTCTCAACTAATAGCAGACTACTTAAAACTAAGTGTGGGATTTGTGAAACCTTTATCTGATTTGTGAAACTTCAATAAAGAGCACTTCTAGTGGGATCCAGATGCATGAAAATTCAATAAAAAATAAAAAGTCACCCTTCATTGAAGTTTTACAAATCCCACACTTGGTTTTAAATATTGTACGAGTAGTAGAGTTTTTCATTTTGTTATTGTGTTAACAGGCTAGCTAATAGGTATTAGCTCATGGTGCTGAGAGCCCTGTAGGCCTGGTCTTTATTGGGATGCGGCTGCAGTCTTTGAATTCAACTTTCTACTATTTTTGCGGGTTCAGAAGGCGAAGCAGAAGGACAACACATTTCTGCATCACAGGTGAGCTCCTGTCACAGTTTAACTGAAGTCAGCTAACTTTTATCAACTGATAAAGAAATGTGTAATTTCTGATCCACACAGTTTATGTACATGCACTGCAGCTAGATATTTTTGGTATATGGAATATTTAATGCTAATTTTCCCAGATGCAACAGTTTCATTAATGTTTCTGTAGTGATGACTCTATAGATATATTTATTTCAGATCTACTTTAGACTGTATGGTTAAAGTTATTGTTAATGGCAGAAGCAACTTTTTCAGGTTTGGTTCATTAATTCATTTGAATTACTTTGAGTGTGAAATGTTTATGTATGCAAGTTAAAACTGTGAAGAACACTTTAGCTTTTGTTTCAACACTTTGGTGATACTTGGAAGTATAAAGCTTGGCATCACAGCTAACATTTAATATTTTAATTTCACTCTTAACTGTCAGCCCCAAAATACTTACATTAAAGTCACTGCGTCCTTGACAGCTAAAGGGTTTAAATATAAGGACATTTTAATATTAAATATTTTAAAGTTTTACAGTTTTTCTCAACTTGGGTGCATTTCTACTAATTAAATTCTTAAAACTACAATCTTCAAATTATTGTGTCACTTCTGCACATAAAAAGAGTTTCTAATTCCTTTGAGCAAGTTCCAAATGCTTAGATCATGCAACTGATTATATGCACTCCTCTGCTTTCCCCCCATTTTAATTTTCTTTAATCATGTTGATCAAAATGTGTTAAAATTTGACTCTGTTGAATTGCCTCAACTTCCAAAATAGCATAACTTCATTGTGTAAGTCTTAACATGCATAAGTCTTGAAGTTGTCATAATGTCAATCATGTTTTAATTTATCTATGTTAGATTTTTTTCTAAATTTGTCCTGAATTGTTAAATTGCTCCCAATTGAGTCCTGAGTTTCCCTCACAGGTCAATGTATGAACCATCCGTTGATGGTGATATACACACCAAATAAGGCCTGTTCACTTTTTAAATGATCAACCCTTTGTTTTTGAATTTTTGGGGATCTTTTTCTGTTTGACTTTCTGCATTGCGTTTATCTTGTGTCATCTATCCTGAAGTACTGGTCAAAAAGTAAAAAAAAAAAAAAATGTAAAGAGAAACATGTTTCTTCCATAAGGAAGGATGAAGATAGAAAATTCCCTGAAACAACAGGTCTTCATCTGATGTTCTTTGTTTGTGTTTAATGTCTGGTTTGGTTGCAGAGAGGATCACACCTGTCGACAATGAACAAAGGTTTAAGTACTTCTGAATTTTCAGTCAGAAATGATCACACCTCTTGGTTGAAGTACCAGTCTCCATGTGCAAGTCAAAGAGGGTGAAACAAACACTTAAGCGAATGCTGAGTTTATATGATGTTCATGTAGTGTATCATTCTAACGTTTGCTTTGTTTCTGTTTTCCAGCAGATAGGAAACACCTGATTGACAAGGTCTGATTCTCAAGCTCAACCTGTGACTGGGAAAACCACATTCATGATGCATAAAAAAGTCTGAACTCAGTGGCTTTTACTCTCAACCCAGAGCAAGACTCCTTTTATCACAGCTTTTTCTTCTGCAAAAGATTATACCTTATATGGACACATGTTGTCATTTTTTCTTCAGATCTCAGTAATACCATGAGGAAACTGAACAGTGAACAGAATTACTTCTTTTTTAAATAGAAATTGTTTTGTTAAGTGGATTACTCGTAATTTGTATTTTTGTTTAATTTGAACTTATTTTCTTGATAACTTTCCAAATTGAAATGGGGGCAAATTACAGTTCCTTGTGTGTTGTACTGTATTTCTTATGGTAAAATCCTAGTAACAATGGCTACCAGTAATTTACCATAAACTTTTTATTGTTATTATTTTTTTTTACAATAAAATGTCAATATATCATACAGTCCCACCATGTTTTTCACTTACCATATATTAGGAAATACATACACATAACACATACAGGCAGCTGTGGTTGCCAGATATTTACCGTACGGTAAAGTTACGAACAATGACGTTGATTCTCTGAATTGTTCTAGAATTATAGTCTGCCTTTAATATTGACTTAACTTTAACAGCTGTCTCCTTCCGTTTCCAAGACTTTGTGAACTATTTCCAAACAGCAGAATTAGTTTTACTCAGGTAAAAGTGTTACAACTCTCATTCAGTCAACGGGTGTTCCAAAGTCATATCTGGCATATTTTTAATAAAACTATTAAAAAGATGTTTTATATAAAATGTATGATAGGTTTAAAGTTTAACTTTTTAAAAGTTCTGCTTTACGTTGATAACTGATGTCAGACCCAGTCCTGGTGTACAACAGCACCTTTAATACTGGAAGAACTGCGTCAGATGTTCAGACTGAAAAGCAAGCGCAGCAGGGTGCCAGAACGTTGATCTCAAAATTAAAGCTTAGCAGGGAAGAAATAGCCAAGAGATAAGGAAATGCAGGAGCAAATTAAGAACAGAGAAGTGAGGAAATGGAGTGAAGACGGAAGGTGAAGATTGAGCAGGGATTTTCCAGCCAGTTCCCTGATCCTGGCCACGTGTGAAATTTGCCTCGCACACCCAGTAGCATTCAATCAGCAGTCAGTTGAAGCAAGATCAGGGGAAGGGGAGAAGGAGCGGGTGATAGAGAGAGCAAGAAAAGAATTAAAACATAATATGTGCTCATGACAATATTTTTAATATAAAAAATTTAATCAAAATACAGCTGACAACTGAGTGCAGAAAATTTATGATGGATGGACGGATGGACAGACTCATTGTCTTTTAGAGAATAATCTGATAAGACAGGGAGGGAATGACAAGAGCAACTGGCAGCCATGCACGTACTCACACAGCATGAAAAGTGCTGTGTGAGTCTGCAGCACTCAGAGCAAAGTGCTGCAGACTGAAACTACATTCTCCTCCACCACTCACTAATCTGTGCTCCTTTCATGGAATTATAATCCAGCACATTTTATTTAAATTTTGGCAGAAGGTGTGCTAGAATGATGCACTCAGTGTGACTGGGTGCAGTGTGGTTGCGCCACCAAAACAGCAAATGGCTCCACTTTTAGTGTAAATGACATTATCAAGCTAACCATGTGATGTTAGTCTCATCAGCTGTGTGGAAGTAATCTGTTCATGCTGTTCTCTCCTCTCTCCATTGCCTTCAGCACTCTGCAAAAAAAAAAAAAAAAAAAATTAAACATTGCAATATACTTACATAAAGAGTTCCTGAATGTGTTTGTATGCTCTGTTGCATAGCTGCTCTTCAACCGTTTTTGCTGTTTTTCATAGGGATATATCATTCCTTTTCGTTGGTCTTTCATAGAACAATCTGGTGCAGTGACTTCACTCTAAGCTTCACACAGACCCAGTAGCTGTGTCTTACTTATGTCAATGTTGTACACCAGCTAAAATCTTTACAAGTGTGTTCTGATTCTCACTGGATGCTTAATACTGTATAGTTTTTTCCTACTTACTTAATATGCAGACTGCTTTTACAAACAAATGTCAAAGAATGATTTGCTCTGATAAGTCCAGCGAATTTGGCACCTCATTTCTCAATGTCTGTATTTCCTCTTTGAGTCCTTCATATCTCTCAAATTTCTGCCTCTTCTTTTTGATATTGCTATCACATTGGATTCCAACATTTTTCTCTGCTTCATTCTTTTCTACTTTGTTGGTTAACTTTCACCAGCTTGTAGGTCAGGAACCCCCTCAAGACCTTAGTTCTATCATTCTCCATCCCTGCTAATAAATTTTCATGTCTTCATTTTGAAGTGAGTCTTTTATTTTGAAAGTGTTTTGTGCAGTTTTCTCTTCCTTCTTAATGCTCTTCACCTGATCTGTTTACTGTTGAGAGTGGTGCAGGAGATACTGATGATAATAAACTAAATAAACTGTCATGTTCTGTAATGGAATGCACCGCTGTAACCATGGTTATTCAGTAAACCCTCATAAAACTATTTTTGACCAGTGATAAAACAATTTGCAACATATGTCAGAATCCTCTTCATGGTGTTTCCCTCTTTACCTGAGAGGACTTCTTCCCTACCCTCAGCAGATATGCACAATATGTCCAGATGTCTGGTGCTCAGTTTAGGGCCTTTTTATGTTTCAGTCATTATTAATACCTCTTCATATATGTGACGTGTCTGTAGTTAGCTTTTCCGTTCTTTATGAGCATCATTGTCAAGTGCAGCCAAATCTCACCTTCATTTTATTGATTCCACTACAATTTATGAGTTAGAAAACTCTGAAAACATCTGTGTTTTCTGTGTGATAGAATTGAAAAGGTCCTGCCTTTCAGTTCTCTTGATTTTTTAAATATTTTATTATATCTATTATATTTGCCACCCCTTGGAATGAGCTTTAAAGATACAAGCTTTTTTGTTTCTTTTTGTTTTCTCGATTGAATCCATTACTTCCATTTTTGTTCAGTAAAACTTAACAAATGTCATCTTTAAGAAATATTTTGCCTGTAAGTGACATTATTCCAACAACTGGGATGTTTTCTCAGAGAATTTGACTCTTTTATTGACTCTATTAGTCTGGGAATTAAATGAAAGGACAGAGATAACATGGCCCAGCAAGCCCACCAATACTGAAGAACAAATGATGCACAACCAATGCTTTAGTTTTGGTTGGCAACTGCAGTCCATCTGTAATTCATACACTAATCCTCTTTCCTGTTTTACTCTGTAAAACATTTGAATGTGGTTTAACTTGAAAATGAAAGTCCATTTTCATGGACTGCTTGGAAAAGCAGCTTAGGTCAGCAAGAAAATGATATTGGTCTAAACATTGCTTTTGAATTCATATACTTGAAATCTGAGTCTGAACTTAATGCTGCAAATAAAACCAAAATTTGCAAGAAAAAAACTGCCCCCATCTAGTTAAACAGCACATATTTTTCTAGTATTAAGTTAAAATAACTATTTATTTTACTTTGGGATAATTTAAATTCTTGTTTCAAATTGTAAGAACAAAATTTCTGATCTGATAAGGTATTTTATTAAACATCAGATTGAATTCTGGTCAAAAACATTTAGTGTGAACACAATATTATCCTCAAGCATTAAAATAAACATTTATCTAAATACCACACAAGAGTCAGGTCAATGAAACACACATATATCTCAGGATAGAAAAACATGCTGCTAGACACGCTTGGAAATAATTTTTACTGCTCTTTTTTTAAGTGCCAACCTAATAACTACAATTTATTCAACTCTTGGAGGTTTGACAAAATTAATAAATAGTTAACCCGACTTACTACTGTAAGTTTATCTTTCACAAACTCACACATTTAGGTTAAAAATCTAAAATGCGCTAAATTTATTTGATTTAAAATGTAGAAGATAGTAGACAATTAAATGTGACTCAAATGTTTTACAATGTACTTGTCAGGTTCGTTTTCTGGATTTTGCTTCAGTGATCATATCCTCCACATGTTTTCCTCAGTTCACCTCAGGAATTGACATTTGAACTTAAGAAATTTGGAAGCCCAGTTTTCTTTCTGTTGCAAAATTCTACAACAATATTAGTGTGGCCTAAATAGGCCAATAAAAAAGGCCTATTTTGTATGGTTTGTTTCTAAATTGATAAGCACTTTGCTTGTTAATTGTGTTTTTGACTAGCTCATGTGTTCATAATGAGCATCATGTCATTTTAGTTGCTTCAGCATTGTTGTGGGACAAATGCTGCTATTTTTACAGGCTCATTAACAAAATAACTGAACAATCAATGAAGATGGATTCCTTCACAGCACTCACGCTGTCTCTTTTCTGTTTGCTTGCTATTATTTGGCAAGTGTTGAAGATATTTAAAATTTTTTAGTGCGTATGTCATTTTCTTTCAAGAAGCAGTGGTTTATGTAGAGTTATGGCCGAATAGGAGGAAGAGCGCTTGTGGCCAACAGTGTGGCTGTTTAAGCAGGAAGGATTGAGAAGCCTCAGTTTAGAACGTGTGTTTCTCTGGTCGGATGAAAAGCCTCACATCTGGAACTCGAATACTTAATATGACTAAGCAGATTTTTTCATTGGGAAGGTAAGGTCTGGCAGACGGAAAACTGAAGGTGTTTGTTGACTTGATGGCTCACTTTTACTGGCACATTGCTTCCTTTGCCTGCTGCTGCATGCCTGTGTTCAAGCTTCATTGAAAACAAACCCAAGAAGTGAATGTAACTTAGGAAGTAATATATATAGAAATTATTCATTCTATTTCTGTATTTTCTGACAAAAACAAATGGATAATTATTTGCTGTCTCATCAAAATTGTCCAGGATAAACAGGAGAAATGTTAAAGTAAGCCTGTCTCTCCGTGTAAACATAAACTAACTTTATTTATTGGGGACAGTATTTTTCAGTAATGACTCAGGGGTACCTTGATTTAGAATTGAGTTAGAAAGTTGATATCTGCTGTTCTGAAACTGAAAACCCTGAGTATCACAGAACGGGTTAGGTTTACTCAGAGTGACAGCCTGTTACTCAGAGCTTGCTAACCCTGTTTTATGTCATGCTGATTCTCAAGGGTTACATTGTGTACGTAATCAATTTTCCATTTTTGATTCTGATTCAGCACTAGCTGTTGACACAGATTTAATGTTTAAATACTGTTTTTTTTACACATTACTGTACAAAATGTTTATTTTTAACTATCCATCCATCCATCCATCCATCTTCTGCCGCTTATCCGGGGTCGGGTCGCGGGGGCAGCAGCTTAAGAAGGGAGGCCTAGACTTCCCTCTCCCCAGCCACTTCCTCCAGCTCCTCCGGGGGAATCCCGAGGTGTTCCCAAGCCAGCCGAGAGATGTAGTCCCTCCAGCGTGTCCTGGGTCTTCCCCGGGGCCTCCTCCCGGTGGGACGTGCCCGAAACACCTCACCAGGGAGGCGTCCAGGAGGCATCCTGACCAGATGCCCGAGCCACCTCAACTGGCTCCTCTCGATGTGGAGGAGCAGCGGCTCTACTCTGAGTCCCTCCCGGATGACCGAGCTTCTCACCCTATCTCTAAGGGAGAGCCCAGCCACCCTACGGAGAAAACCCATTTCGGCCGCTTGTATTCGCGATCTCATTCTTTCGGTCATTACCCAAAGCTCATGACCATAGATGAGGGTAGGAACGTAGATCGACCGGTAAATCGAGAGCTTCGCTTTTTGACTCAGCTCTCTCTTCACCACGACGGACCGGTAGAGCGCCCGTTTCACGGCGGACGCTGCACCAATCCGCCTGTCGATCTCACGCTCCCTTCTTCCCTCATTCGTGAACAAGATCCCGAGATACTTGAACTCCTCCACTTGAGGGCAGGACATCTCCCTCGACCCGGGAGAAGGCACTCTACCCTTTTCCGACTCAAGACCATGGTCTCAGACTTGGAGGCACTGATCCTCATCCCGGCCGCTTCACACTCGGCTGCGAACCGCTCCAGTGAGAGCTGAAGATCACGTCCCCGATGAAGCCAATAGGACCACATCATCCGCAAAAAGCAGAGATGCAATCCTAAGGCCACCAAAACGGATCCCCTCAACACCCTGGCTGCGCCTAGAAATTCTGTCCATAAAAGTAATGAACAGAATCGGTGACAAAGGGCAGCCCTGGCGGGCCCCTGACCAGCCCGACAAAGGGCCCGGTACCCCATACTCCCGGAGAAACCCCCACAGGGCACCCCGAGGGACACGGTCGAACGTCTTCTCCAAGTCCACAAAGCACATGTAGACCGGTTGGGCGAACTCCCATGCACCCTCCAGGACCCTGCTGAGGGTGTAGAGCTGGTCCAGTATTCCACGACCAGGACGAAAACCACACTGCTCTTCCAAAATCCGAGGTTCGACTATCCGACGGACCCTCCTCTCCAGTACCCCTGAATAGACCTTGCCAGGGAGGCTTAAGAGTGTGATCCCTCTATAGTTGGAGCACACTCTCCGATCCCCCTTTTTAAACAGGGGGGACCACCACCCCAGTCTGCCAATCCAGGGGAACTGCCCCCGATGTCCATGCGATACTGCAGAGTCGCGTTAACCAACACAACCCTACAACATCCAGAGCCTTGAGATACTCCGGGCGAATCTGATCCATCCCCGGGGCCCGGCCACCGAGGAGCTTTTTAACTACCTCGGCGACCTCGTCCCAAGAGATTGGAGAGCCCAACCCAAAGTCCTCAGGCTCAGCTTCCTCAATGGAAGGCATGTTGGTGGGATTGAGGAGGTCTTCGAAGTACTCCGCCCACCGACCCACAACGTCCCAAGTCGAAGTCAGCAGCACACCACCCCCACTGTAAACAGTGTTGGTGCTACACTGCTTCCCCCTCCTGAGACGCCGGATGGTGGACCAGAATCGCCTCGAAGCCATACGGAAGTCTTTCTCCATGGTCTCTCCGAACACCTCCCACGCCCGAGTTTTTGCGTCAGCAACCACCTGAGCCGCACGCCGCTTCGCCCGCCGGTA
Source organism: Poeciliopsis gracilis (assembly GCA_911649635.1). NCBI lineage: Eukaryota > Metazoa > Chordata > Actinopteri > Cyprinodontiformes > Poeciliidae > Poeciliopsis > Poeciliopsis gracilis. The sequence continues at coordinate 675,229 of CAJVRI010001138.1, forward strand.
CCCATCAGCCGCTTCCGGAGTCCCACAGGCCAAAAAGGCCCGATAGGACTCCTTCTTCAGCCTGACAGCATCCCTCACCAAAGGTGTCCACCAACGGGTTCGAGGGTTGCCACCACGACAGGCACCGACAACCTTGCGACCACAGCTCCGATGAGCCGCCTCGACAATGGAGGCACGGAACATGGTCTACTCGGACTCAATGTCCCCGCCTCCCCCGGGACGTGTTTGAAGCTCCGCCGGAGATGGGAGTTAAAGCTCCGTCTCACAGGGGACTCCGCCAGACGTTCCCAGCAGACCCTCACAACACGTTTGGGCCTGCCAGGTCTGACCGGCATCCTCCCCCACCACCGGAGCCAACTCACCACCAGGTAGTGGTCAGTGGACAACTCCGCACCTCTCTTCACCCGAATGTCCAAGACATACGGCCGCAGATCCGACGAAACGATAACAAAATCGATCATCGAACTGCGGCCTAGGGTGTCCTGGTGCCAAGTGCACATATGGACACCCTTATGCCTGAACATGGTGTTCGTTATGGACAATCCGTGACGAGCACAGAAGTCCAGCAACAGAACACCACTCGAGTTCAGATCGGAGGGAGCACTCCTCCCAACCACGCCCCTCCAGGTCTCACTGTCATTGCCCACGTGAGCGTTGAAGTCCCCCAGCAAAACGAGGGAGTCCCCAGGAGGGGGCACTCTCCAGTACCCCCCTCCAAGGACTCCAAAAAGGGTGGGTAAGCTGAACTGTCATTCGGCCCGTAAGCACAAACAACAGTCAGAACCCGTCCCCCCACCCGTAGGCGGAGGGAGGCTACCCTCTCGTTCACCGGAGTAAACCCCAACGTACAGGCGCCAAGATGGGGAGCAACAAGTATGCCCACCCCTGCTCGACGCCTCTCACCGTGGGCAACTCCAGAGTGGAAATACATCCAGCCCCTCTCCAGGAGACTGGTTCCAGAACCAGAGCCATGCATCGAGGTGAGACCGACTATTTCTAGCCGGAACCTCTCAGCCTCACACACCAGCTCCGGCTCCTTCCCCACCAGAGAGGTGACATTCCACGTCCCAAGAGCTAGTTTCTGCAACCGAGGATCGGACCGCCAGGACCCCCTCCCTCAGCCACAACCCCTCTCACATTGCACCCGACCCCTATGGCCCTTCCTACAGGTGGTGAGCCCATTGGAAGAGGGACCCATGTTTCCTCTTCGGGCTGAGCCCGGCCGGGCTCCATGGGTAAAAGCCCGGCCACCAGGCGCTCGCCAACGTGCCCCACCTCCAGGCCTGGCTCCAGAGTGGGGCCCCGGAGACCCGCGTCCGGGCGAGGGAACACTAAATCCGAAGTTTTTAACTATCCATCCGTCCATTTTCTGTACACCCTTGTCCCTAGTGCGGCTGGGAATACCCCGCCTATCACCCATTTTGGGCGATAGGCGGGGTTCACCCTGCACAGGTCACCAGTCTGTCGCAGGGCATACTTTTATATTGTGGAATTGTAGTCATTTTCCGACCATTCATTTGAATCATTTGGAGATCTTTTTTTCACCAGCCACTACTAGTTAGGACCCTTTCTATTCATTATTTACAAAATGTCTCAGTCTTATATTCATTAACTTCCACTGTTATGTTGATGACACCAAGATTTATAGTTCCCCTTAACCTAATTTCAGCCTTCCATTTCCCTTCTTTACTATCACTTGCTGATTAAATTGTGGTCCTCCTTCAGCCACAATCTTTCCATTAGCACTGACAGTTCCTCCATCCTTGCCTGCCCTTAGATGAGGAGTCTGGCTGTCATGCCTGTCAGTATTTTGGTCTCACACAAGTAATACCACCTATGCAGCATCAATCAGCTCTGCCCTTTCCTCACTTCATGCTGGTGCCATCTTTATCCGTAGTCTCGTCATGTCACAGACTGAGTACTGCAACTCTTTACCTTTTGGTCTTTGATATTGGAAGCAAAGACTTTTCAGATTCTGTTAAATCTCTACTTTTGGCTGTTTAAACTTTCTGACCATCTTTGACATAGACTGGTTGTTGTCTGCTGCAGGTTTGATACATTATTTAATTTTAATGATTTATGTGAACTATAAGTTGTGTTTGGGTTTCAGAAATGTGCCCTCAACTGATTCAAGCTGAAAAAGGTGCATCCAGTAAGATTGTCATTGGTCAGTGCATTAGTTTTAGTTTCATGAGATTAAAGCTGAACATTGAGACCTGATGAAGCTCAAGTATCATTTTCTCACCGTAATCATAATTGGTTAACATCTTGAGAATTCAATTCTTTACATAATCAAATGACTATTACCAGACATGGCTGTGGCCTCATATGATAATGCAGATACATCATCTGCACTTCTGACATAATTAACTGAAAAAAGCTGATTAAAACCTTTTTAATTGAAAGCCTTGCTGTCAGATGAGAGATAACATAGTTCAGCTCTGCTTACCTCTATTATTACTTGCTATCTTTATGTGAAAAATGTGTGAATTACAAATATCTGTCTTTGGCAGTTACCTAAGGCACCATTTAGCATACATTGGTTTTCCTTAAAGAAAAAGGGCTTTAGTTAGGAATTCTCATGTCCCAGAACAAATAAAACTGCTGAGTTTTAAAGGCAGCTAACAAAGGAGTTTATCAAGATGGCAGTTACCATAATAATGTATTATAAGATGAATTATACACAGCTCTTATATACAACATTTTTATTGTTTCTTACCTTGTGTTCATTAGTAGTATTGTTCATTAACTAATTTAGTGATCTTAAATAATTCAATCAAAAATGAAATTGTTTCTTTTTAAGACTCAAGCATAACAGATGTATGTGTGCTATGTTTTTGTGTTTGGGTGCGTGGGTGTGTGTTTTGTGGTTCTGGATGTGTGTACAGGTCACAAAAATGACTGATGAGAAGCCTAGAGAAATAAGACAATGCACAGGAAATTAAAAGACTTGTAGTGGTTTATGGAGTTCAGTGCTGCTGTGTGAGGGTCCATTAGTAGATATCAGATATTATATTACTATTGAACCCTTCTCTCTAACCTTTACATATATATATATATATATATATATATATATATATATATATATATATATATATATATATATATATATATATATATATATATTTATGTGTGTGTGAGCCCAGGGTCTGCTACAAGGAACACTGAGACTGGATGCAGCCTGGTGCAAGGCAAGTGTGTTGGTCTGGACGTACTGTGTGTGGGCAATATAACTAAGATCATTTGGATCATGTAGTGCCATGCATTCATGCTCTTCGTGGCTTTGTCATCCTGGACTAATTGGGTATAATTTAACATAATCTCTTGTTGTGAAGCCTTAATGAGGATATTGTCAGACCGCCGGTTTTGGGAAGTTTGTTTTTTGAGTGTTTCTGTTTCATTCTAGTTTTTCCTTTCAGGGTTATTTTAGTTTCATCATTTAAGGTAACTTATTTTGGTTAGATTTATGTTCTTATTCTTCTTATTCCAGTTCCTCATAGCGTTTTTAGTTATATTTATTTCTTAGTTATTTCAGTGTCCATTTGTTCCTATTGGTCTGAGTCTATGTCTGTCTTTTTCTAATGATTCTAGTTACATTATTTCTTTTAGTCCTTCTAGTTATTCCTTGTTTCAGCCTCTCTAATTAAAGAAGAACTAGACCTAAAGTAGCGTGATAAGAAAACTAGAAAAACTATTTTTTCTAGTTTTCTTATCACGCTACTTTAGGCCTAGTTCTCCTTTAATGGCTGAATTTATGTCCAGCTTTCTTTTTTTTTTGGTTTTATTGGCTTTAGTGGCCTTTACTTTGAAAGTAGTCAGACAGGAAAGAGGGTAATTAGAGAGGGGGAAGACATGCGGCAAATGTCACCAGGCCAGGAATCGAACTTGTGACTACTGCCATAAGGACGAAGGCCTTCATACGTGGGTCATGCTTTGCCCCTGAGCCATCACAGCACCCCATATGTCCATCTTTTAATTAATTAATTAATCTAAGAAGTATAATATTGATCTAAATAGTGAATACTATACAGTTTAATAAGCTAAGAATAAGCTAAAGAGTGACTAATCTAATTCCTTTTCTGGGTTAAAAGTGGTACTCCCAGTTTTATAAATAATAAAATAAAAAGAGGAAAGGCACCTTAGGGCACATGGCAACATTCAGACAAAAGGACAAAACAAAGACATGAGTGAAGGCACTGACATCACAGAGCCATGAAACCACATTGCTCAGCCTCCTGGCAGAAGTCTGATAAGATGTTGTTATTAAGGCATGTCCTTGGGAGCCCTCAGCTCCATAGCTGCATGGATAACAGGAGGGGGTGAGGTGGAAAGGAGCGCGATGTTTACATATCTTCAAGGAGGTTGGAAATAAGCAATACTTCCAAGGCAACATAGGAAAAGTCAACTCAGATTCAAAATGTCTTAGATTGGGTACATTATAAATTTCAATATTCCCAAAAGTCTCTCTGATACATTTAAATTAGTGTGGGCATTGCACTGAACTGAAACTAGCAACTTCTCCAAGATCGATTCCATCTCTTTAGTGAGTTTTTGAGTCCTGAGCTGGGCTGTGAGTCTCAGCAAGACTTACATCCAACTTGAGTCTCTGTCCACACCAACAGTCTAAGTTTTTATAGTGCTTTATCTTTTGAAGGAAGTGAAAAAGTAAACTGTCCAAAATGGGGCCATGCCAAATGAAAAGCTGGATGCTAAGGAATTTCAGAAGTGCACAGAATGTATGTACATAATTCATGTTCTTTGGTGTGCATCAGTTATTTATGTGGAAAAGGATGCTCAGAACACAAACACTGGTCTTCCTGTTTCTCTGGAGGCACATGGTGGGTGTGCTCATTAACAAGATTCAGCTTTCTTCCAGTGGTGAGAAGTTTTGATGTTGTCATGATCAAAACGCTTTTATTTACACAAACAGGGGTTGAATTTCCTCTTTATGCTGCATGTGGAAGTTTGATATTCATTTTCTTATTCACTTCTTTCTCATTATTTCCTTTCTTTCTTCCCGCCCAGCTCATCTATCAGAATTTATTCTTTCGTATGTGCAGTTTCTCCAGAAGCGGAAGTGATCTTTGTCCAGTTTTAAGGTTTTAATTCCTCTTCAGATGTTTTAGCTTCTAAACTAAGTGAAAATGAGAGCCAAAATGGCATTAGACATTTAAATCAGACAAACACTTAAATGCATCAAATGTAATTTCACTCATGTTGTGTGAGTCATCCTATTGATCTATATTTAAGGTTCTTCATGGATTGCTAAAAGAAATGGACAAAATATATGTGCCCAGCATTCAGTTTTAGTTATTTGTATTAATCACAGTTACTTTTATTGAAAACAGACCATCTATTGTAAGCATCTTTACTGCTAGCTCTATACTTCCATGTCAGTTCCTCTCAAGAATGTAATAACACACTGGAAGCAGATTGCAGCAGCCAGCCTTAAAATCAGTTGTCTTCACATGTTTAATTTTGTGTTTGATCATCACTAACAGCCCTCTCGTCGATGTGAGTAAAGAGTCAATCTTTCCAGAGTTAATCCTTTTTTCCCTAACATCTGTTATCCTCTATTGAGACCATTCCTGATTGATAGCATTCCATCTTTTCTCATTAGGGCTTAGAGTTGATTCCAGTTTGTTGGCTCATGTTCACTTTGCTCACTTGCTTTTTGAGAACTGACCACAGGGACTCAGTGAGATTCTGATCTGTAGGGTTTCATGGACAATGTAATTTTTTAATCTCTGATCCATTTTATCATTTGTATCTTGTGACATGGTGCTCTGTCATGCTGGAAAATGCAATTATCACCACAATTCCTTTTTATGGCAGTTACTTTTGAAGTAGCTTTCGATATCACTCTGCATTTATGAAAATATTCCTGGGAATAATTGAGAGTAAAACTACTCCTTTGGATTACATCAGGATTCTTATCTGTCAGTGATGGGGACAGCAAACGAATGAGTTAGTTACATTAACACTAAGCACTAATCATGAACATTAGCTCTGCTAATTCCAAAGCACTATGCCAGCATGTTATTTAGCAGAAGCTAAGGCTAAAGCGCTATCTTAAATTCAAGTGATATCTTGAGAGACTATTACCCTCATTCATTTTTATCATTATCTTTACATGCTCTATAATGACCTGGTCTTATCTGAAAGTCTTGGAGAAGGACAAAACCAAGTACCGTATTTTTGTATTTTATAAGTGGCTCTGGAGTACAAGTCACATTTTTGGGGAAAATTTATTTGATAAAATTCAACACCAAGAACAGACATGTCATCTTGAAAGGCAATTTAAAATAAAAATAGAATAGAGGCAACAACAGGCTGAATGATTGTATGGTATTCTAACATTATATGACAAACAACGAACTGAGAACCTGCCTGGTATGTTAACATAACATATTAAGAGTTATTCAGATAACTGTAGCATAAATAACATGCTAACAAGTTTACCAAACTATCGGTGTCACTCCAAATCACTAAATGCAATGAAATCTTCGTCCTCGATGTCAATTTTAGAAAACTCCGTGAACTCCAGAGGTAGCTTCTACCACACATTAGTCGCTCTGGAGTATAAGTCACACCCCGGGCCAAACTATGAAAGTAACTGCCACTTATAGTCCAGAAAATATGGTAACCACTTATGCACTGTTGGCAATTTAGTGACTTTTCAGTGAAGTCTGGCAACATTATTTCAAAACAGCTACTAGTAACAAATTTCTGTGCTATTAGACACTAGCAACAACACATACAGCATCATTGAAAACGCAATTGCAGCTGCTTGCTGTACTGCTTTCTACTAACTACTTTCCTTGCTCTGTAGTTGGTCATCGTGCACTCTTTCACAGTACCTTTTTTCACGAATTAAATAAAATATTGACAGGAGAGAACAAGAAATAGAATATTTACAGTGTAAAGGCCAACAAAACGATTTGGGTTTCATAATCAAGGGAAGCCTATTAATGGAGAAGAGAAGGTAGCTGATCATTTTATTTCATAGCAAAAAATCAGGTCTATTTTTCATCATAAAGGAACTTTTTTAAAATTATACACCCCATTGTAGTTATTCTATTTGCGTTTTGTCAAAGCATGTTTGTGTCACTACTGAGTCTTTTGGCCACGCCTTTCTGGACATCCTAGTGATACTGGGTCAGATCTCAATCCGTGTCTAAGCAAATTTTGTGGTGTAGAGAGGTGTGCATTCTGAAGTAACATCCCCCAGGTTTATAAGGACCAAGTGTTCCCAAGGGGAATGGTCATTAAAGCTGTCAATGGTTTAATGCTGTATTTGATTCATATAAAATTTAATTGTTGAACAAACTCTGCATACAGATAGACCATTTTCACTGTGAAGTTTAATCATGTGCTATAAATAAAAGGCTCCTATTTATTTGATGGATGCCTGTGCATCTGTGTATAAGATAAAATTTAATGTTAATGGTTTATTATTTAACGTCCAATAAAAGGTATAAATAATAAGTGAAAATAAAGGGCACTGAACTGACAATGTGATTATCTTTCTTCATACGTTTGCTGACTGGTGCTTTTTTTCTCTCTCTTTTCCATTGCAGAGGACAGACCTCTCTACATAATCAACCCTTAAACCACAATCGCCACTGCGCCACTTCTCCTGTGTCAACAACTCAGAATGACAGACACTCTTCAGTGAATGGCGGCTCCACCCCCAAGAATTGATGTTTGAAAATGAGAGTGTTCATCTTTCCTTCAGAGGATGCTGACGGGACCTTTTTGTGGAGTGTTTTCCATCTAGTGAGGAATATTTCTCAGATGTGCAGGAATAAAATGAATGGCTGGTACCATTCCTCTTGATGGTTGGAGCTCACTGTGTTATAAAAAGGGCTGTTAGCAACTGCAACCGTCATCTGCACAAGTCACCCTGGATTTTGTTTGTGGTTGTATTTGGCATAAGTGGAAAAGTTTAACTGAACATACTTTCATTAAGGATAAAAAACTAAACTGAGAACTGGCAATCATGTGTCAGTGGAGGAACCACTCAGAAACTTGGAGTGCTCTCTTTCAGACTGCCAGGAACAGGGGCAGGAGGATGGGATGTGAACCAATTAGAAGTTCACTGGGCATGGGCTTCTGGGTGTTTACACTAACATGGGTCGGACTGCTGCTTCTGCTGTGTCCGGTTGCCGTGTTGGCTGAGAAACTGGACGAGAATGACCCGGTGGTCACAACAGCCTACGGCAGGCTGCGCGGCATCAAGAAGGAGCTCAACAATGAGATCCTGGGGCCCGTTATCCAGTTTCTGGGCGTCCCTTATGCCACCCCGCCCACGGGCGAGCGGCGTTTCCAGCCTCCAGAGCCGCCAGCATCGTGGTCGGACATTCACAATGCCACGCACTTTGCCCCGGTGTGTCCTCAGAGCATTGTGGAGGGCCGCCTGCCAGACGTTATGCTGCCAGTTTGGTTCACCAACAGCATCGATGTGGTGTCCACTTACGTTCAAGACCAGAGCGAGGACTGCCTCTATCTCAACATTTATGTTCCCACTGAGGATGGTGAGTAGTCCTGCAGGCCCAGTGGTCAGGCCGGTTGTGGAAGGGCGGAGAGAAATAAAACCACAACTTAGAGAGCATCTTTGTTGTTGGGAAGTGTTCAGTGTGAGAGTGCATCTCTGTCTGATAGTAGGCATAAAGCATGACCTTTGCATGTTTAATGTGCATGCCAGTGTTTATCCAACCTGATATTGTGGCAGTGATTTGTATAAGAGAAAGCAGTGTGCACATGTGTTGACAGAACTTCAATGTCCATTCACAGCTTCTCCCATCCTGTCCTGTCTGACCTTCTCTATATCCTCCTCTAATTCCTCCATCCCATTTTTTCATCCTCTTTCTCCTTATTGCCTTCACTACACCCCCATGTCTGTACCTCATCATAACGTATTGTGCTCTGCCACAAAGGCCACAGTTCATTAAACAAGACAGTCATTGTCACGATCATCACTGATTGATTTTGCTGACTGAATGACTGGCTGGCTGACTGATAGACTGAATGCTGCTCTGATTGAGATGGTGTGATTCATTCTTTCTCTCCCTTCCTTTGTTTTTCCTCTCCTTCCTCTCTAAAGAGGAAGGAGACACAGTCAATCAGCTCTCTGTGTTTGCGTGTGTGTGTGTGTGTGTGTGTGTGTGTGTGTGTGTGTGTGTGTGTGTGTGTGTGTGTGTGTGTGTCTGTGCATGCTGGCTCCAGTGTGCTTTGCGCGTCCAGGAGCTCCATGTTATTCTTTAGTTTTCTATTCATTTTACAGTCAAAAGAATATCCAAGGAATGTGCCAGGAAACCCGGCAAGAAAATATGTAAACAAGGAGGTATGTATGATCTAAATGCAACCTTCACTATGCCACAGAGGGAAGAAGGAAAACTCTGGGACTATGAGAAAGAATTGTGCGGTATGGCACCCTGCATAGGGTGCAGCTATGAGCCTGGGGTCTACAAGTCATTCAAGGCATGACTGAGGGCGACCAGAGAGCAGATCTTTGCATAAGTTGGAAAGTCAAGAAGTCAGAGTCAGTATTCTGACTGAATATATATGAAGGCTTATCAGAAAATATTGGTAAAGACTTAAATAAACTATTTTCTTCTGATTTGTCATGTCTTACGAGACTTAGTACTGGGCAATAAATCAGTTTTATCAATTAATCAAATTTTTGGTTTTCGAAGATTATATTTTTGGAAAATCTGAATTTTTGTCCAACAATGCACTCCTTGAGTTTTAGAGTGATGCTAGCTCACCCAGGGAAGCCAACATTTATTTATTTGGACTTTAATTCAATGCTATGATGCAGTATTAGGGTAAAACAAGAACATTTTAAATTTTAATTACAAGAGTAAAGTTGAAAATAAAGTCAATATAATACAGAAATTAAATCACTATATCACAAAAAATAAAGTCTGAATATTCAGAGAATGAAGCAGTAAAATTATGAGATCTCCAAAAAACCTAAAAATTCACCAGGAATGGTGATCATCTGGTATAGCTTATTGTTGGTTTCACAGATAATATCTACTAGATTTATTTTATTTCTAGTAGAAATAAATTTTTTATTTTTATTTTATAAAAACACATCAGCATCTAGTCTTTATCAATAGTAGTAACATTGGACCAATAGTACAAAGACAAACACAAACAGAGCTCAAGGTTTTTTTTTTCTCATTACAACAACTATTTTTTGTAATTTAAAGACATTTTTATGGTAAAATTTTATCTTTATTTTGCCACTAGTATTATTACTATTACAACATTCTCACAATATAAAAACTGGCCCAAATACTCCATCATAGGACTCACAGAAGAGAGTGGTGGTAAAAAGCTACTTTTTGAAAATATTTTTTGTCATTTGTAATTTCCCGTGTAGAAAAGAAAGTGAGCGACACAAATATATAGAAATACAAATGGGAAATTGGGTCCTGTAATAAAACTATCTGAGATTATATTTTTCCAGCCCTAATCAGACCCTAAAGGCCTGAGTCATGTGTGGAAGTTGTCGACCTTTATGATGGAATGACTGCAAGGCTCAGGAACGGACGGGAGTTCTGATTGGCTGCCAGATCTGAGGTCAGGAGGTGTGTGGTAACAGTGTGGTGGGATAGCAGCATATTATATCAAAGAAAGCTCAAACAACAGCACACACACACACACACACACACACACACACACACACACACACACCCCCACACACACACACACACACACACACACACACACACACACACACAAAGATGTAGCTGTACGCAGTATTGACCAAGATGAGCTCAGGGTGGTCCTTGAGTGTGTAATCTCCATTAAAAGAAAGCAGGGCTGTGTTCACATTGGCTTGGCTCACTGTATCAAGCTCTGTTTCATCAAGGTAATGCCTTGCACTGCCCTCTCTCTGTGTCTTTCTCTATCTTGCTCTTTCTCTCGCTCTCTTTCTCCATCTCAGGCAATCCCTCTCTCTGGATGCGAGGACATGTTGGAAGTGTGAGTGTGTGAGAGTAAAGAGATTCCGACAGTGCCCTTGATTGGGTCTGGGTGTTAATGTCATTGTCTTGGCAGCGACTCATATTGTCACTTATTGTATATCCTTTAGCTTTTTATTAGGCAAATACAAATCAATCTGACTGGCTTCCTCAAATCCTAGCATCATTTATCTGCTCCAAAGTAGCACACACATACACATGCACACACACACACAGGGAAGGATATTGACGTAAATTGGGAGATTACAGAAGCTTACGATGGATATTAGTCACACAGCATGGAAATCACTATTTAGAAACCAAGACCCATTCAACATCCTGTATCTTTTTACTTTATGATGAAAAGAGATTAGGGTTGAAAACAATGTCTGAGACAGGAAAAGGACAGTAATGGCAGGCCTGCTGCAGAGGCTGTTTTTACAGTAAAGGCTGTTTTTGTTCTTTCCTTGGCTTAACTTCTCCACCCACAGATGGCACAGAAAGACAAATAATCACTTGAAATTTCAATTTCAAGTGATCCCACACTGTAATGGATGTGTCATAAACTAAGCTGTGTGCAGGTGTGCTGCTCTCCTCAGCTCTGTGTTTCTGAGCTCTCGGTTTTGGAATCACAAACAGAACAAATTGATCAACTCTGTGGGTTTAGAGCGAAGATGCTTGGAGAGTTGAGGGGAGGTATGTGGATCGTGACCTGGAGTCCTAACAGTGCTCTGGCTCACACCAGAAGGTGGAAGTTGGGAGGGAGATGAGGAAACTGCTTTAGCTGAGCAGAACCAACAGAGGAGTTTCAGATCTACTCCAACTGCTTCAAATGGAGACGGTCAGGAGGAGAGCGCAGCACTCACCTCTCCTTTCATTGTCTTCTAAGGGCCTGAAGTTATTTCCACTGGTACCTCATGGATGATATCAGTCATCAGGTACAAATCAATCAAATTAAGATTTGTTGGATGCTGTTCTTTTTTCAATTAATATATTTTTGTTGTCATTATACATGGCATAGTCAATGTGCAAGAAAAAAATACAATAAAGTCAAACAGACAACAGACATAGCAGCTGCAGCAGAAAGGAAGAATTAAAACAATTTACAGAAATTTATGCTTTGTGCTTTCTTAAATTATTTTTTTCATCGCCATGGTTGACTATTTGGGGGGAATTTTCTTTTCAAATTTCTTTCTAGAAACATTTTTTGGAAAACAGCCATTTTTATTTCATCTGTGTTTAAATTGTTTCTGACAAGTTGTCAAAAAACTGTACCCTCGCCCCAGCTTCAAATATTCAATAATTTATGAGGATTTAGGTTAATTCTAGCAGAATTGTTTGAAAAAGAGGAAATGCATAATATCTGCGGTGGAGAACAAAATGAGCAGACCCAAAAACATGTTGTGATCAGAGCTGTTGTCCTCAGTGCCATTTTGCATGTGTTACTACGGGTTTCTGTTTATAGTCATTATAATCTGATGAAGGTTTGGACAGAAGGTGGAAGGCCACCGCTCTGGGATAGGGTGGGGGGGTTTAGAGGCAAGTGTAATCCAGATGAAGCCATTTGTTCCTTAGTCTTTGCTTTGCCCTGGTAGCATAGATTGAGTGCAGAGACAGTGAGTTCCGTCCCACCGATTCGTTGTGCCATGGCGACCTGCTGTGGACGTTTCCTCTCTGCAGTGAAGTCAGCTGTTGCACTGCGCACCAGGATGGACTCCACTGAACTGCTGCAGATGTTTCCGATTCTCCATAATTTCACTGGATCACTATTTACAGCAGTGGTGCCCAAAGTCGGTCCTTCAGGGCTGGCATCCTGAATGTTTCAGTTCTCTCCCTGGATCCAATGATGACTCATTAGAAGGCCTAAAAAGAACATAAACATGCTGAAAAGGTTGTTACTAAAACCTGCAGGATGCCAACTTTGGACACCCCTGATTTACAGTATCATTTTTACATCACTTGGTTTGATGGTTCCCCCTGTGTTTGTTTGAACAGTCTGAACGATGGCCGGTTCGGTGTGTTGTCACCAGACGACTCGGGAATAGAAACACAAATTGATATAGAAGTAGATAAGGGAACAATAGCAGCTGTCCAAACTGACAGTATTGGGAAAGAGTGGTGTCAGACTAATAGAGCTGTTTTTCCTTAAACAAGCAGGTTCCAGACACTTCAGCAGTTCGTTCTTAGACTGCTGCTTTGTTGTCACTTCTCAGTACTAAATGCAGCACACAGCATTCCATTTCAGACAGACTGAGACTGATGGGTGTTTCCAAACCCATTTCAAAAAGACCAAATGGTAAATAGAAATTAAAAAAAGCTTATAGCTTTGTACTGAAGACTTGAAATATTAATCGTTCACATTTTAGCAAAAAAACTTGTCATTTTCAAATATATTTGTTTAATCTAAACGAATCTATCTGAATTTATTTCACTCAGTTTACCATTTCTTCTTTACTCACACAGATACATGGATAACTTATTTTTGCGGCCCCCTCTAAAAAAACTCCCATTTGCACCAAACAGATAGTTTTATTTTTTATGTCTGTTGAAGCTGAAGCACTAAGAGTTCCTTTCACAAGCATTTTCTTTAAAAAAAAAAAACAAAAAAAAAAACTTTTCCACACCATAAGAGTTCTAGCTTGGTAGTAACTGGACACCCTTTGTTCAGAGGGTCTGGACCCTCAACTATTGCTGGAAGCATGGACTCAGTTTAACTTTTGCATCTGATTATCCCCAATCACTACAATGTTTGGCCATGATGTATATAATGTGGGGGCTCGACTGTGGAGGAGGCTAAGCTATGAAGTTTATGAGAAATGAGAATTCAAGCATGTAAACAGAACTTCTGCAGCAAGAACCCAGGGTTTATTAATGTGGCGGCAGCATCATGATGTGTTGGGTTGAGCTTCATGGTGACAGGGTTAGCATGTTTTTATGGCTGCATCTTGAGGGGACAATATAAGGAAAATCTAATGTCCTAATATATATTTCTGCTGTCTCATGGTACACAATGTCCATCCACCCATCGTCTGCCACTTATCCGGGGTCAGGTCATGGGGGTAGCAGCTTAAGAAGGGAGGCTCAGACTTCCCTCTCCCCCGCCACTTCTTCCAGCTCCTTTGGGGGAATCCCAAGGCGTTCCCAGGCCAGCTGGGAGACGTAGTCCCTCCAGCATGTCCTGAGTCTTTCCCAGGGCCTCCTACCGGTAGGACCTGCCAGAAACTCCTCACCAGGAAGGCATCCAGGAGGCATCCTGACCAGATGTCCGAGCCACCTCAACTGGCTCCTCCCGATATGGAGCTAGGCCTGGAGGTGGGGCACGCTGGGGAGTGCCTGGTGGCCGGGCTTTTACCCATGGAGCCCGGCCGGGCTCAGCCCGAAGAGGAAACATGGGTTCCCCCTCCCATGGGCCCACCACCTGTGAGAGGTGCAATGTAAGATGCAATGTGAGCAGTGTTGTATAAAGTACTGAAATCTCGGAGTCAAGTAAAAGTATCGGTACCGCTCCAAAATATGACTTTGGTAAAAGTAAAAGTCACTGATTGAAATGTTACTTGAGTAAAAGTCTTAAAGTATCTGAAATGTCTTGTATTTAAGTATGGAAAGTACTGTAAAAATGGATGTACTCAAGTAATGTAACGAAAAGTACAAGTAAAAAGTAAAACAAGGCAAATGCAGTTTGAATGACATTTTTTATATTTTGGTAAACTTGTTAAATATACTTAAAATCATGTACACAACCAAGTGCAGGCAAAATGAAACCTGCTAATAGATAAACCTACAGGCATCATTTAGTTAAGAAAATTAGGTGCTTTACTTAAATCACAAGGTTAACTTAACCTGCTTTACAACTGAACCAGCTTCTTGTCCTGTACCCTCCAGGACAGAAAATACAAAGTTTCTATAAGCCTTAAGTTTTCCCTTTCAGTAAGGTCAGTGCTGAAAATGAGAAAAATAAATAGTCAGTACAGAAAACATGAAGAAAAAAAGCTGTTACGATTATTCTACTTCACATATAGGTGCACACAACTGGTCATTATGCAAAAGAAAAATAGAATTGGGAGGGAAATGCAGCTTATTTGGCATCTGAAGAGGGAGAGCTTTTAGTTAACTTGGTGTTTAATGGGAGAAGCGAAACAGACCTCAGTGAAGCTGACACCCCACCTACTCAAATAATCCAGCAAATAGTCTGATTGGTTAGTGCTCCGTTTGTGCCGTTAAAATTTTCGTTTGTGCAGCTTTGGTTTCCGAGATATTAAAAATTATTTTTTACGCCATCCAAAATATATACTTTTTAAGATTACAATTACTGAAAATATTGAGTATGACTACTTCATACTCATTATTTTGTGTCATGAATTTTGTGTCAGTTGGTCACAAGGCAAGAAATCTATTTCCATTAGTTTCTCAGGAGTTTGGATGTAAAATTTGTTGACTCTCCCTGAGTGAAACTCCGACACCTTGAGGAAGGGGAGAACTAGAGAACGGCTGGCCGAGATTAGCGTTCATGAATCGGATCAACCTTGAGCTAGACGCCACTCACACCGGATATTGGAATAGCCAAAATCCAAATTGAAAACAACTTTGCTTCGTTTGTTTTAACGGCACAAACCTGCACTAACGAACCAGCCCACTTTGGTTTGTTTTGGAGCAAAATGCGGGGATGGTAAACTCTGGATGGCCTAAAAAAATCATTTTACTATCTCGGAAACCAAAGCTGCACAAACGAAAACTTTAACGGCACAAACCTACACAAACGGAGCACTAACCAATCAGACTGTTTGCTGGACTTTTTGACGTAGTGGGGAGGTGCGAAGCCTGTGCATCCTATTGGTGGAGATGAACAAGCCCAGGTAAGCAGGCTTTGTTGCAGTCAATCAGTAGATAGGATCAAAACATTTGCGTTTCTCTCTCGCTTTTTTGTAACGAGTAACTAAACCACACATTGAAAATGTATCGGAGTAAAAGTATGCAATTAAGTTCGGAAATGTAGTGAAATAAAAGTAAAAGTTATCAAAAATTTTCTTACTCCAGGAAAGTATGAAGTACTCCAAAATATACTTAAGTAAAGTAGTGAAGTATTTTTACTTCGTTACTATACAACACTGAATGTGAGATGGGTGGCGGCCGAAGGAGGGAGTCCTAGCGGTCCGATACTCGGTTGCAGAAGCTGGCTCTTTGGACGTGGTACACAATATATATATTAAAAATCTCCAATATTATTTTAAACTAGATAGCATGTGAAATGGCACAGGAGTACTCTTTTCAAATGTACCATTCATGTGTTTTTCTTATTCGTATAAAATTTTTTAATAAATTCAGAATAAATTATTGAAGCCATCAAAAAATCACCAAGTCAGAATCCACAAGGAAAGGACCTCTTTGTGGTTTTAACAAAAAAAATGCAAAATGATAATAATAATTAAAAAAAAAACAAACAAAAAAAAACAGTTGATCTCAGATGAGAGAAGTAAAAGTTCAAATGACAATAATATTAGCAGACCCAGAAGAAGTCACAGGTATTGAACTGGGACATGCTGCCTTTTACCAAAATGGTAAAAATGGTAAAAGGCAAAAAAGGAAATAAGTCTAAACTGCAATCAGAGAAGCTGAAGTCCAAATTGTGCTACAACCTTTTGTATGACTTTATAGCACGTTTTGCAAATTCTCTCACTTTGATCCACTTCCTCCATATAAAATCCAAACCACTGACAGATCATTGATCCAGCATTGTTTCTCTTTCTCTTTGCTCTAGTTTGTTTTATTCTCCTGAAACTCCCACCATCGCCAAATTTGTTTGCAAATTTGCAGAAAATTTTTAGGTTGAGAGAGAGGAGGGACTCATGGTAAACAACACTCGCTGCTGAAGTCTTGTTAAATGAATGACAATTTATACTTGATGGCTGTGATAGGAGAATGTAGCAGCACATGTCTGCGATTATAATGGTTGAGGTTCTTTGAGTCCTGTAGAGCATAGTGAGGACATCACAAAAGAAATAATTTTAGACCTATTTGAACGTGACATTATTCTGGAATTGCACTATTCCTTCTCCATAGGTGCTTAAAAGAAAAGCTGTTCTGAATGTGATTTTTGTCCACGTTCAGACAGTTTCTTATTGTGTCTACAACATTTTGCTTTCTTTTCCTTTCATGTTGGTGTCCTTCCTGCCTCTGCCTCTTACATCTGTCTTGACCAGCCTTTCCACCAGTTGGCCTTTCCCCAAGTGTTTCCTCTGGCTGTCCATTTTGACTTTTCACCCAACCATCTTACTTTCTTCCCATGTGCCTTTGTCTTGCCTTTGTCTCTTTTCTTCCTCAGGCTTCGTCCTAGTTTTTGCAGTTGTTGAAGGAGGTTCCGGTGGGAGGTGGCACACTCGTGTGCACACACACTGACTTGGAAAGGGAAAAATGCAAGAGAGAGGCATGAACCTTCTTATGTTCAGGATTCCCTTGAGGGTATCTGTCATGTCCGCTCACCGCCCAACTTTTCCTCTGCTTATTCTTTTTTTCAGTGTGAAGCTTTTATGAGTGTCAGTGTTTTTCTGAATGTTTTCATAGAATTTGAATAAGTGTGTTTCTATCAGGGGAATAATAAGCTCTCTTGTAGAACTTGTACAAAAAGGGAAAAACAAATCAATCTTAATATATGGGGGGAATTGGTATTAAAATGATGATCTGAAAGACCTCCAGGTTTTTACATTTACATGTCATTTACCTATTTCAGATATCTGCAAGCTGTGTATCCTTTGTGTCCACCATTGGGTTTTTTTTTTTGGTCAGTGGGATTGGATTCATCAACTAGTAGTCAGTGTTGGCAAATTGAGCGCGTTCCTCCCAACAGGGCTTCTCCTGGACATACTGGGATGTTAAAGTTTGGACTGCTTTTCAAAACACTTGTTGGATTTTCAGAAAGTATAGGAAAATCTTGTTGAAATCATTGCCATTGAGCATTGGAAATTTGAAAACTAAAACCTGACTGGTCAGACACTGCCTTTGCCAGCCTGGATCTGGGGCCTCATGCATACATGCGTGGGCACAAAAAATATGTGGAGCCATATTTTATGCACAAGTCGGCATGTATAAAAATTAACTTTGTGTCAAAGTTTGCGTAAACACTTTTTCGCTGGGGTGAAAATGTGCGGCAGCCATGCAAACTTTTTCTGTGGACAATATCAAACTACAAACTACTCACCTAAATACACTGAAATCTGACTACATTTGGTGTTATCATGACCAAGAAGCATCAAACCTGATGTTTTTTTATTATTTTAATATTTTATTGTTTAAATGTAAACGTTGAAACTGAACCGCATGTATCCTCAAACAATAAGTTAACACGCACAAAAAATAAAGAAAATAAAAATGAAAGTATGTGAAAACCTCACTTGAATAAAGGTGCACGGCCGTGTGCATGGCTTTATGTATCCGATTTTTTTGTGCGCCTCACTTTTCAAAAGTTTTCTGTTTTAGTGTGAAAACTGCACACTCCTTTATGCGTGAGGCCCCTGGGCCTTGTTTGAGGACCACCTATGCTAATTTGTCACAAAAGTCCCCCTTGTGTCTCCTTATTTAAAACAAATGTTCAAAGTTTTTTAAAGCATAGCATAGTTGAGTAGAATAGTTCCAAAAATTGGCGGTCCATAACGGGGGTCACAAATACATAAGTCCGTGGTTTTGGGGTCCTTTTCAAAAATTAACTTAAGTGTACTTAGATAAATTTTTAAGTATACTTAGGTTAAAAGTAGACTTTTTGATCAAACATCATTTAGCTTTTTGACCCAGGTAAGAAAGCTTTTGGAAATGTAAAAAAAAAAAACTTGGGAAAAAAAAAAAAATAAAAGTAACATGTTGACTCATAAGCTGACTGCTGATGCTGATTGTGTTGTAATAAAATATATTACTATAATTATTATAAATACTTATAATAATAAGCACAATAAGTAAATTATTATTATAAGTTTAATATTACATGAGGGGCCTTGTGCATTAAAGAGTGCGCAAACTTGGCATATGGAAAAATTTAGAAAAGTGCGGCGCACAAAAAAATCTGATATATAAAGCCATGCGCACACGCATGGCCATGCACCTTTTCTTTATAAATCCTAATTTGCGGGAAATAGAGCGCAGTTGCTGGTCCGCCCTGTCGCCACCCATAAATACATATGTAAATTTGTATAAATACCTGGAAGTCTGCCACCACATGAAGCAATAACCAGTGTTGTATAGTAACGAATTAAAAATACTTCACTACTTTACTTAAGTATATTTTGGAGTACTTCATACTTTCCTGGAGTAAGAAAATTTTTGATAACTTTCACTTTTACTTCACTACATTTCCGAACTGAATTGCATACTTTTACTCCGATACCTTTTCAATGTGTGGTTTCGTTACTCGTTACTGTGACGGAGGAGCGTCACGAGTTACGACCTAATTAAAGAGTCGCGTTAACACACACAAACACAAACAATCGCTAACTTACGTTTTGTTGCAGCGTGGACTGGTGCGGTTCATCGTGGGTCACACGCGGTGTTCCCGCTTCAGTTCACATTAATCCTTATCTGTCATTTTCAAACATTTTCCCGGCTTTATTTTCAATTAGCATTATTGTTTCCGGATCGTGACGCACCGAGAGAGAGTTGCGCAATGTGGTGACGTCATCAGAACGTACTGAGTGTTGGCTGTTTCATGGATTATTGTATTTTTTGGATTACAAGTTTATTTATTTTTTTCTCTTATTAATTATTTAAACCTTGTGGTTTAGGTAAAGCTCCTAATTCTCTTAACTAAATGATGCTGCAGGTTTATCTATTAGCAGGTTTCATTTTGCCTGCACTTGGTTGTACACATTATTTTAAGTATATTTAACATGTTTACCAAAATATAAAAAATGTGGTTCAAACTGCATTTGCCTTATTTTACTTTTTACTTGTACTTTTCATTACATTACTTGAGTACATTCATTTTTACAGTACTTTCCATACTTAAGTACAAGACATTTCAGATACTTTAATACTTTAACTCAAGTAACATTTCAGTCAATGACTTTTACTTGACTCCGAGATTTCAGTACTTTATACAACACTGGCAATAACCATGGCAACGTCCTTGTTCAAAGCAATATAAGTATTTATAATAATAATAATTATATGTTTTATTTAAAAGGTGCTTTGAGGACCAACAATGTCACTTCACAAAAATAAAAATACATTAAAAAGAAAAAAAAATCAAAATGAAAATAAATAAATAA
The DNA here is from genome assembly GCA_911649635.1 of Poeciliopsis gracilis. Lineage (NCBI taxonomy): Eukaryota > Metazoa > Chordata > Actinopteri > Cyprinodontiformes > Poeciliidae > Poeciliopsis > Poeciliopsis gracilis. The sequence continues at coordinate 695,453 of CAJVRI010001138.1, forward strand.
ATCAGGAGATTCTGTAAAGGCTTGTATGAACTGCAGCCCATAGATGCATTCCATGTGCTTCGGTGTACAGACCAATGCTTTACATCTTTATGAGACAAAAAGTGAGGGAAAGTGCTATTTACATTCAATTGAGGTTTCATTTTATTTTCATTTTCTTTATTTTGTGTGCGTATTAGCTTATTGTCTGAGGAAAAATGCGGTTCAGTTTCATTGTTTACGTTTAAACAATAAAATATTCAAATGAAAATAACATTGGGTTTGATGCTTCTTGGTCTAAATAACACTGAATGTCATCAAATTTCACTGTATTTAGGTGAGTTTTGATGCTTTGCAATTTGATATTGTTCACAGAAAACGTTTGCGTGGCTGCCGCACATTTTCATGCCAGGGAAAAAGTGTGTGTATTTTTACACAAACTTTGACGCAATGTTCATTTTCATATATGCTGACATAAAATGTGGCGCTGCACATTTTTTGTGCGCAAGCACGCTTTATACAGGAGACCAGAGGTTCCTGATCTTGTATGAAAAAACACACATTGGGAGTAAATATAAAGGGGGTAATAGAAAGATTGAGTATTAAATGCATACAGGAAAATAGCTTCCTCTTGGGAGAACCAGAGTGATAAAGCTTTATATTTTCTTCAAGCTCACAGTGAGTTTTGGCTAAGGTTAAAATCATTCAGAAAGGCTCAGATAACCTCTGCTTCATTGTTTCCCCAAACCTTTTTTTTTTTTTTTTTTTTGCCACATTCCAATTTTGAACATTTCAAAAACCCCCAAAGCCACCAGTGTGAATTATGTTAACCTCCTGTGAGGGGAAATCTTGTGAATAATTAATCTCACCCACGTAAAATAAAATAGAAATAAATCTAACAATTTCAGAAATTAAAAAAATGTTCCTAAAATCTTGTTAGTATGAGCAACTTCTAGCGTTAGGACTCTTGCAGAGAATAGGCTCAGAGCTTCTTTTTTTTTTTTTATCACAGTATGTAGTTCATATTCTGTTGACCCCTCTTTATGTTAAGCTTATGCTTTATGTTGTGCTTCTTCTTAGTTTTTGCTGTTGTGGACATGAGATAGAGTCAGCTCTTGTCAGTGTTGGTTGCTTTAGTGTACGGTGTTAAAAAACGATCACTGTACAATCTTTCCTAACCATGAAGTTTATGTGTGAAAATTCATGTTCAGTATTTTTCTAATCAGCTTTACCTTTAAAAAGCTTTTATACACAGTTTGAAATATGACATGGGCAGCTGAGCATTTCCTGTGATGTTATGTCAGTTGGCATTCTAAAGGTTATAAGATTGAGCGTTCAATGTCACCATCTAGTGGTGAAATTTATGTACATCACTTTTAAGAGTCGGGCGTTGATGGCGTCATTAGAGAGCAGACAAGTCAGGTTTCCGCAGTAACACGGCTACTCTTATACAGTTGGTCCTAGAAAGCACTGTCGGTATGTATGAGTTATGTTAATATTCGTTATATAAGCATAAGTTAATCATTTAGCGACCGGGTATACTTGTGGGTGCTGTATTAACCGCTACTGTGTATTATTCAAACTTTGTATGTTTATTTCATAGTTTTACACCTACTCCATCTGGCTTCATTAAAGACTCAACGCAAGCGCTCTAGTCTGTGTGATCCTTTGGAGAGGAGTTTAGCTGAGTGTCGACTCCGGCAAGGCGTTGGAGGTTGAGGACATGACAGTAAAACGACACTTTCTGGCGGACCAACTTCCACAGGGGAAGTAAAACACTTTCCGGCGGTCGAGCTTCAACAGTGAAAAGTAAACAAATTAATCAACGGAGAAAATCCAGCTCAGCGAAGAGTAAGCAACACGCTTCAGCCTACATCATGTCAAGGAAAGGTTCCATATCAGGATCTGCTAAAACAAGATCACGCATCTCAGGCTCGTCTACGAGTTCGGAAGCTAGCAAGGTAGCAGTAGCGTTGGCACGTGCAGAAGCCGAAGCAGCTAAAGCTGAAGCAGCATTCGTTGAGAAAGAAATTGAACTGAGGTTACAACAAGCAGAGCTAGAGGCTTCAACACAGCTTCAGAAAACACATTTAGAGGCTTCTTTGGAAAAGGTGCGTTCGCAGAAAAGAGCTGCAGCCGCAGAAGCTAAAGCAGAAGTCTTAGAATCAGCTGTTGAACAGTATAATGAGACTTTCAGTGCAATAGACGTCCCAAATGAGGACCCAGATTCACGCACAAAAGACTATGTAGAGGGAGCAACCCAACATGGGTCTACATTTAACTCGGAGCAAAGAACCTCTGCAACAGTAATGGCGTTGCCAGTTCAGCCAAGACCAGAACCTGCCATAACGACGCAGGCTCAGAATCCTACTAGGACAGTGGGGTCCAATCACCATTTCACGCTACAGACAAGTTTAAATGAAAAATGTATGCCAAAAATGGAGCAAAACACAGGTTCTTGGGATAATCCAAAAGACATTTCTTTCTATAGAACAGACTATAGAGACAAAAATGACAATTTGCCTTTGCCACAAAACGCATGCTATCCCAACGACGGCTCGCAAATGAGTCATGGGGATGAAAGTAAATGCATGTCTGACCTTGTCAGATTCATGGCAAGACGGGAGTTAGTCTCCACAGGACTCACACAGTTTAATGATCCTCCTGAGTGCTTTAGAGCCTGGAGAGCATCCTTTCTGAGTGTAATCAGAGATTTAAACCTCTCAGCCAATGAACAGCTTGACCTTTTAGTCAAATGGTTAGGAAAAGACTCAGCAGAACATGCTCGACGTTTAAGAACGGTGCATGTGAATTATCCTGAGTACGGTCTCAGGGCAGTTTGGGATAGACTAAACGAATGTTACGGGGTTTCAGAGGTGGTGGAGAGTTCCTTGTTCAAAAGGTTGGAAAGTTTTCCAAAGATCTCTAATAAAGACCACCGCAAACTAAGAGAACTTGGCGATTTGTTAATGGAAATAGAAGCAGCCAAGGTGGATGGTGATCTACTAGGTCTGAGTTATCTAGACACGCCACGTGGAATTAATCCTATTGTACAGAAGTTGCCATTCTATTTGCAAGAAAAATGGCTAACATCAGGCTTTCAGTATAAGCAGGAACACAGGGTTCTCTACCCTCCATTCAGATTCTTTGTGAACTTTGTTTGTAACCAAGCAAAGATGAGAACTGATCCCTGTTTTATGCTAACGACTTCGAATAATGATTCAGCTGAGCACCAAAGGCAAGCTTTAAGAACTGATAGTCATAAACCTCTCGCTGTAATGAAGACAGGGGTTTTCACTAAGAAGTCACCTGGACAGCAATGTGGCTCTGTTCAAACCAGTATGCAATCTGCAAGCGGACCCATCATAACAGATGATCCAGCCAAACATTGTGTGCTACACAACAAACCTCATCCTCTCTCGAAGTGTAGAACCTTCAGAGGAATGCTCATTGAAGAAAGAAAGGCAATTCTGAAGAAATATGGAATATGCTACAAATGTTGTAAAGCTGTGCATCTGGCGAGAAACTGTGAAGAAGAAGCAGTCTGTACAGAGTGTGGAAGTGTAACACATGTCTCAGCTCTACACCCAGGACCTACACCGTGGGTAAACACCCCAGATTCTCGGATATCAGAGAACGGCGGGGAGGGAACAAGTGAGAAAAAGGAAGAACCCGTCTCCACGACTTGCACCAAAATCTGTGGCAAGGAAATCTCAGGACTCTCCTGCTCTAAAATAAGTCTGGTGAAAGTATATCCGGATGGTCGTCCAGAGGCCGCAGTTAAGGTGTATGCAATATTGGATGATCAAAGCAATAGATCACTTGCACGGACTGAATTCTTTGATATGTTCAACATAACAGGAACAGCCACACCGTATTTTCTTAAAACGTGTGCAGGAACTATGGAAACGCAAGGCAGACAGGCTTGTGGCTTCATGATCGAGGCGAACGATGGCAGCATTCAGCTCGCTTTACCAACGTTGATCGAGTGCAACGAGATCCCGAATAATCGGTCGGAAATACCGACACCAGAAGTGGCTTTAAACCACAGCCATTTGAAACACCTTGCAAAGTACATTCCCGAGCTCGAGGAGCAAACTCCTATTGTACTCTTATTAGGCAGAGACATTCTTAGAGTGCACAAAGCAAGGAAACAAGTGAATGGCCCACACAATGCACCATATGCCCAAAAACTGGACTTGGGATGGGTGATTGTTGGTGATGTATGTTTAGGAGATGTTCATAAGCCATCTGCAGTGACCTCCTGTTACACCAACATTTTAAAAACTGGACGGCCCTCTCTATTTGAGCCGTGTCCAAGGAGTTACACGGTTAAAGAGAGATTCTGTTGTGATGACTCCATCTCAGCTTCATCTTTCAACACAGGCTTCATCAGCAGTAGTGAAGGTCTGGATGCGGATGTCTTTCTCCAAACAAAGACGGATGATTTGGAGGCTCCTTCAATAGAGGACATTCAATTCCTGACTATGATGGACAAAGAAGTACATCAGGATGAAAGGAACAACTGGATCGCTCCTTTGCCTTTCAGGATGTGGCGTCCAAAGCTTCCAGATAACCGCTCACAGGCACTTCAGAGACTTCACTCACTGCAGCAAAACTTCAGGAGAAAGCCAGAGATGAAACAACAGTTCTTCGACTTCATGGAAAAGATCTTCAGAAACGGGCACGCAGAAGAGGCACCCCCTCTGGGACCAGGGGAGGAGCATTGGTATTTACCTTCATTTGGGGTTTTTCATCCTAAAAAACCATCTCAGATCAGAGTAGTCTTTGATTCTAGTGCACAACATAACGGACTTTCCTTGAATCAGGTACTCTTAACAGGGCCTGATCTCAATAATAGCCTCATTGGAGTCCTTCTGAGGTTCAGGAAGGAACCGATAGCCTTTTCAGTAGACATAGAGCAAATGTTTTATCGTTTCACAGTGAAACCAGCAGATCGCAATTTCCTCCGGTTTCTCTGGTTTAAGAACAATGAGCCGGAAGGAGAGATAATAGATTACCGCATGAAGGTGCATGTTTTTGGAAACAGCCCTTCCCCTGCAGTAGCTATTTACTGCCTTAGGAGGGCAGCAGAAGCTGGCCAAAAAGAGTTTGGTGAGGACGCTAAACAGTTTGTCGTCCGCGATTTCTATATGGATGATGGCCTAAAATCCCTTCCTTCTTCAGAGGATGCCATCAGCCTGCTAAAAAGAACAAAAGACATGTTAGCTTGTTCTAATATAAGGCTACATAAGCTGGCCTCTAACAGTAAAAGGGTAATGGAAGCTTTTCCTGGTGAGGATCATGCTACCAATCTGAAAGACCTAGATTCAGGCAACCTGCCTATGCAGCGCAGTTTAGGTTTGCTGTGGGACTTAGATTCAGACAGTTTCACTTACCAAGTTCAGGAGGAGAGAAAAGCATTCACTCGGCGTGGAGTCCTCTCCACTGTAAATAGTTTGTACGACCCACTTGGATTGGTGTCTCCAATCACCATTCAGGGCAAAGCACTTCTTCGAGAACTCACCACAGACTCCCCAGACTGGGATGCGCCTCTTCCTCCAGAGAAGGAGAAGCAGTGGGAGAGTTGGAGAAGCACTCTTAAAGAGTTACAGCATTTTAAGATCCCTAGATCTTACACACATGTACCACCATCTGCTGCAAAGCACAGAGAACTTTGTGTGTTCTCAGACGCCTCTGAAAGAGCAGTGGCGGCAGTTGCATATTTAAAGACTGTGGATGGACATGGAAAATGTCATACTGGCTTGATAGCAAGTAAAGTCAGACTTGCACCAAGGCCTGGCTACACCATACCTAGACTAGAGCTTTGTGCCGCAGTCATGGCAGTGCATTTGTCTGATGTTATTGTCTCAGAAATTGACATTCAGTTCACACCAGTTACCTTTTACACGGACAGTAAAGTTGTCCTGGGGTACATTTACAATGAAAAAAGGAGATTCCATGTATTTGTTCACAACCGAGTCCAGAGAATCAGACGCAGCACACGGCCTCAGCAATGGCAATATGTGCACACAGAGCACAACCCTGCAGACATTGCTACACGACCTGTTCCAGCAGAACTGTTGAGAAACACAATATGGTTCACTGGTCCAGCCCTTCTATCCAAACATGAAGTTTCATCAGTTGTAGAGCAAACATATGAGCTTTTGGATCCAGAATACGATCCAGACATAAAGAAAGTGACAACTCTAACAACAGTGGCGTCTCAGCATCTCGGCTCTCATCGTTTTGAGCGATTCTCATGTTGGAGAGCAGTTGTTAGAACAGTTGGAGGATTGATTCACATCACTCAGTGCTTCAAAAAGAGACGAGATGACCTTTCAATGGAGTGTAAAGGCTGGCATTTGTGCTCACCACACTTGTCAGTGGACATTCTCAAAGACAGTACTACAATAATTCTCAAATCTGTTCAGCAGGAAGTCTTCGGAGCAGAGCTGGAATTGATTGCTGCTAATCAACGCATTCCAAAGAGCAGCCCGTTGTGGTCGTTAGATCCATTCATTGACGGCAAGGGAGTTCTAAGGGTCGGAGGTCGTCTTCAGGAAGCGAACTTAGGATCTGCAGAGAAAAGACCGGTAATTCTACCTGGACGTCATCATGTCACCACGCTGATAGTTCGTCACTACCATGTAGAAGCTCAACATCAAGGGAGGCACTTCACGGAAGGAGCTATCAGATCTGCAGGCTTTTGGATCCTAGGTGGCAAACGATGCGTGAGTAAACTCATCTTTGAATGTGTCACATGCAAAAGGCTCAGAGGAAAGTGTGAAGTTCAAAAGATGGCAGATCTCCCGGCTGACAGACTCAGCACGGAACCACCGTTCTCCAATATCGGCCTAGATGTCTTTGGTCCATGGTCTGTATCTGCCAGAAAGACAAGAGGAGGTCATGCGGAGAGCAAGAGGTGGGCTATTTTGTTCACATGTTTAAGTGTCAGAGCTATCCATATCGAGGTCATTGAATCCTTGGATACCTCCAGTTTCATAAACGGATTGAGAAGATTCCTGGCCATCAGAGGACCAGTGAAGCACATCCGCTCTGACAGGGGAACTAACTTTATCGGGGCTTCAAAAGTCCTAGGAATTCCTTCAAATATTGATGAAACATCTGTGAAGAGATTTCTTTCAGATCACGACTGCACTTGGACCTTCAACAGCCCTCATTCTTCTCACATGGGCGGAGTGTGGGAACGGATGATTGGTGTCACACGCCGCATTTTGGATTCAATGTTCCTTCAGATGGGAACTTCCAAACTCACACACGAGGCGCTCGTGACCTTCATGGCAGAGGTCGCAGCTATCGTCAACAACAGACCGTTGATTCCTGTTTCCTACGATCCTATGGATCCGTTCATCCTTACACCTGCCACTTTGTTGACACAGAAAGTGGGACCTTGTCCAGCTCCTGTGAGAGACTTGGAGGACAAGGACTTGTTCCGACAGCAATGGCGCAGAGTGCAAAGTCTGTCTGACACCTTCTGGGACAGATGGCGCAAGCAGTATTTATCTACTCTGCAACCTCGCAAGAAGTGGACATCTGAGCGCAGAAGTTTGAAACCAGGAGATGTTGTGCTCCTAAGAGACAATGCGGTGAAACGTAATGTCTGGCCTATGGGCATCATTACTGAGGTGTTCCCCAGTAAAGATGGACTTGTTCGGAAAGTTCAAATTAAAGTACCGAAAGTAGATGGTAGTAAGCTGTTCTTAAGACCTGCATGTGATGTGGTTTTGCTTATTGGTTCACAAGTGTAAAGGTTGTGATTTTGTGTTATGTGAAACTTCGTAGTTTCAGACGGGGAGTGTGATGTTATGTCAGTTGGCATTCTAAAGGTTATAAGATTGAGCGTTCAATGTCACCATCTAGTGGTGAAATTTATGTACACACTTTTAAGAGTCGGGCGTTGATGACGTCATTAGAGAGCAGACAAGTCAGGTTTCCGCAGTAACACGGCTACTCTTATACAGTTGGTCCTAGAAAGCACTGTCGGTATGTATGAGTTATGTTAATATTCGTTATATAAGCATAAGTTAATCATTTAGCGACCGGGTATACTTGTGGGTGCTGTATTAACCGCTACTGTGTATTATTCAAACTTTGTATGTTTATTTCATAGTTTTACACCTACTCCATCTGGCTTCATTAAAGACTCAACACAAGCGCTCTAGTCTGTGTGATCCTTTGGAGAGGAGTTTAGCTGCGTGTCGACTCCGGCAAGGCGTTGGAGGTTGAGGACATGACATTTCCTTTTAGGAGGTTTTCATTGCTGACCTTGTTGGTTTTAGGGGTTGATGAGAACTCTGTGGGGGGAAGCAACAGAACAGAACCTGCCTGCCAAGACAGGTGATTAGATTAGTCCCAATCAGTTGATAAATGTTCAGAAAGGCTGCTATGTGAATGTTTCGCACCATCTTAAGAGTCTGACGAGGGGATAAAGCCCAAATGACAAGGTGAAACAAGGCAACATTTCTGGAAATCCATAAATAGTTTGGATTATCAACAAATTGGAAGATTTAAATTGAATGGCTGTATTTGCAAAGATGTAAGGCTATTGGTTGATAGTATTTTAGGACATTTTAGGCAGAAGTCACTAAAGAATTCAATGTCCTTATTGGCTCTGTCCTCCACTGGCACTTAGGTGATGAACTAAACTTAAAATATCTGCTTCACAATGCAAGACAAAGTTATTCTTCTTGGGAGCAGGTATTTATTTTACTGGGTACAGTGAAATCATTTTAGAGGGATTCTGTGGAGTTATTCAATTACACTTTTAAAATCCCTCCAAGACATTGGTAAGTTGTAACAAACATGTGCTCTAAAAGCCATTTCAGCAGTCGAGAAGAAGAGAAAACATTTCTTATTGACATCTTGTTGCATTCTATTTCCAAATGAAGCGAGATATAAACCAAGAGAAACATGTTGAAAACCCAGACCAGGGTCTTTAAAAATAGCTAATTATTGTTTAAATGAACATTTACACACATCCCACTCTGGTCCTACATTTTGTTTTTCTTGTGTTTTATGTAATCCTGGTGCCCCCTTCAATAACCCCCAGACAAATACAAGATTCCTCCATTATATCTGCACTGCAGAGCTGCCAAGTCCTTAATTATGCTGTGATATTAAATTGGGTGTGGATGAATAGAGCAGGTTGCACATTGGAAAGCTGGCCTTCTGCCCAGCGTCATTGTAATCATACATACAGATTTCTTTCTCCTATTGGTAAATTCAGTCCTTAGTTTTACAGCATAGAACTGTAACAGTGTTGTGATATTTGTTTTTATGTCAGAAAATAAGTATTACAGAATTAATGTTATCACTGATTCATATGTGCAGAATTTATGTACCACTATAATAAGGCTAAATAATTATTTTCTTATTTTGACAATTTTCTCGCAAAAATAATTCAATAATTTAATTTTATGCCAGATTGCAATAGATTTTTTGGCCTTAGCAATGAACTAAAAACATGTTCCCTAATCTCATGCTACACTTTGCAAAAACTTTGTCTGCACTGATGAGGATTTACTCTCATGACAAAAGCTTAAACTAAATCAAGTATAATAGTTATTGGTCAATTTGGGGACATGCACACCTTAACCATGCACACCAGCACGCGAACGCACTACTGCGTCAAAGGCCAACACAAACATTGCAAATGATTTGACTGCAGAATTTGATTTTCCACAAAATAAACTTTATTTTCAAATAGTCAGACCCACATGAGCTGCTTTGTAAGTCCACGCACACGGCAAGAAATATATATTGTCAGATACATGACTTTTTTAAGCTGCTCACAACTTGTCAACTTGTTACCTGCAGACATGATGACAGCAGTACTTCCCATTCTGAAAGCGCAAAAATTCTAAATAAAATGTGCAAGATATGTCAGTAAATGAGAGTAATTTTGAAATATCTGTAAAGTCCCAGTGCTGGTTTCTCTGTACAGAAAATATCTAAATCTCATTAAGTTCTAATCTGTCCTTACGTGATGAGACCTGAATCATGGTTCTGCTGCCTCGGATGTCTCCTCCCTCACTTTGCTCTTTCTATAGTGATGAGAATAAAAATGTCTTTTAAATATGTGAAAAGCAACAGTAAGGACAACTTCTGTAAAGAAATGAAATCATTTTAGGTTTATGGCTAGCATTAAGGAACTAGCAATGGATGCAGAATTAGTAACAGCAACATATTGTCAGCTAGTTTAAAATGTTATTAATGAGTGAACAACAAATGTACTCTATTCATCCCACATGGAAATTTATTTAGTGAACTGACTGAATGTTATGGGATAACTTGTCATTTTCGCTAACATTATCTGCATACAATGCCGTTAGCCACTGAACTTGCACTTTGTTTGGAAGCAATGTCTGCAAAGGTTTTTGTATTTTGACTCTGGCTAATTGCTACAGCATGCTTATATCTAACTTTAATGTTGTTTAATGTAAAAAACCACAAGCTTTATTTCAGTTGCATAAATACGTTATTAAGCCATTAGGAATAATAAATATTAATTACATTTCTAATAATCCAAACAAGTCTAAAGCTAAATGATTGTCCTGCTCAAATTAAATATATTTTAGTTAGTTTTATAAATGTATGACATTGTTCCAGTAAGTTATTTTTTCCCATTAATGACTTCTCCCCATCAGAAATAGCTACTGTGACTCTCATCTGTAATATTTATGTGCTGTACTAACAAAAACAGCAGAAAGACACAACACTTTATGGCATAATGGGAAGTAATTGGATCAAATGTGCAGTTGTACCTCACCATAAATTATTTAAAGGTCTACTACCACTCTCTCTGCAAGTGTCTGCTGCAGCAGATGAGTCTAATTTAAGGAATCCCTTTCTTTATAGTAATCAGCTTCACAGAGGTTTGAACATTTTTTGAAGCTTAGGATTTCATCCGTTTCCCTGGCCTTTTTTAAAAATCATGTATGTGGGGAAAAAAGTATATATGTTAACAATAAATATATATATCCATCCATTTTCTGTTCACCCTTGTCCCTAGTGGGATCGGGAGGTGCTGGTATCTATCTCCAGCTACGTTCCAGGCGAGAGGCAGGGTCACCCCGGACAGGTCGCCAATCTGTCGCAGGGCAACACAGAGACAAACAGGACAAACAACCATGCACACACACACTCACACCTAAGGAGAATTAACCTGACAGTCATGTCTTTGGACTGGGAAATTAAATGTTACTGTAACTCGTATTAATCTAATATTCTTCAGAGTTATTGTAGACGCTGTATCCAAGAGGAACCTAGCAGTCTGTATTACCGTAAATTTGAAGAATCCTCTGACTGAAGACACTTTGTTTTTCTAAGACAGTCTCATTAAGAGGATTATCAGGGTTGTCCATAATCTTCTTAATTTTATAAAGAATCTTTCTCCTTCTGATCAGAACCAGAACAGAACCAGCCTTCTTTATCAGGTTGCTGAGCCTTTTTAGGTCCCTGGTTCAGATGATACTGCCTCAACAGAAATCAAATGTTAAACTATTGAAGAGTTTTAAATATTAAAGTTTTAGAAAACAATACATAAGGATTCAGTTCATGTTTGGAGCACTATCCTGCAGGCACAGGGTTAATGGTGACCTGATGTCATGGATTTGATGAGTTAATGTTTATTCCAGTAATTAGAGAGTAGACCATACTGTGACACAAAAGCCTTGAGATTTGACTTGAAGCTGGAGAAAATGACTTGTGCACATCTCTGATGTATTCATGCACTGATATGCAGACTGGTAGGAAAGTCGAGGTTAGGTGCTTTGCCTAAAGTCACATCAAGTGGGTGGACAGGAAGCTGGACTCAAAGCCCAAATGTTCTAATTGGAAGAAGGTCATCACCACCTCCACCTGGCTGTAGAATGACTCTGTATGTGTGGCGGTGATGGCTGAAGCTACTGCATTTGTGTACTTTACTCATTATTCTAAATCCAGTAATTGGTGATTTTAGTCATTGTCTTTAATCAGAGCATGAGAACTGATTCTATCTCATTCTGTCCCAAAGAATGAGATAGAAAACACATGAGCAGGACACAGACTTTTCAGCCTGTATTAAGCTCCATGTACTCTAACACTCCCACGCACACGCACTTGCACACGCATGCACAGAATAACTGTGCTCAAAGATGATTCACTCAGTATCTACTCACTATAGGCTTATAGACCACAATTGTTTTACTTGAGATGCTGTATTGGACATTAGATTAAAATTTCAGAGCCACTTGTCTGGTTTTGTATGTGTGTGTGTGTGTGTGTGTGTGTGTGTGTGTGTGTCAGCACACAAGAGACACCAATATACGGCTCAGCACCTTTAGATGCACAGCAGCTGTCAATAACTCATCACTTCCTTCATTAAGCTTATTGGCATTCTATCAACTCTACTGTGTTCCTCTGTTCTTGCTTGGTTTGTGGTTTTTGTGCTATTTTTGTTTGTTCAAGGTCTATTCAACTTCCACGTTGCTTTGTGTGTGTTTGATAAAGCCCACGCAAACAAAATCTAACACCCAGGGATAAGTCTTGGTTTGCAGCCAGTGTGGGTGGGACTTGGGGGTCCATGCTGACAAATAAAAGCAAAGGAGTTGATGGAAGCAGAGGAGACGGTTGATTAAGAGACCATCAGTAAACACTAAGAGAGAGGCGAGAGAGATGAGGGTGAAGAATGTATAGAACAAAATGATGAAGAAGAGGCAGACGCTTTGCCTTGAAAATCTGCTCATATTACTTCTACTTTTTCACATTGATGGGAAACTCAGGACAGGCTGTTTGAGTTATGTCTCTTCTACATCTAGGTGTACGGCCTTTCTTCTTTGCAAAACAACTTAAGAGCAGTAAAATTATCAACAATCTTTTTCCAGATTTTTCAATAGCTTCTCATTTGGATTCAGCTCTGGGCTTTGACTAGGTGACTAAATTCTTTGATGTAAACTATTGCATTATTGTTCATGATGGAAATTGTAGGATCATTTTTCTAAATCGACCTCAGTTTTCAGTGTTCTGTAGCCTCTAATGCAGGGGTGGGCAATTAATTAATTTTTACCGGGGGCCGAATGAGCAAACCGAGCACTGCTTGAGGGCCACATTGAAAAATATTTCACTAACTTTGTTCCACAAACAAGAAAAAACAACAAAACAACTTAACAAGTTCATAGAAATACTGCAATACAACAAACAGTAACTTATGTTTTCCACCTCATTTTACCTCTTCAGTGAGAGTAATCCAGTCTGTTCTGGGCCTGAACAAGAGCATTGAAATCTGGTTGAATGTCTGAGGTGGCTATGCGAAGGACAGCTGACAGGTGCTCATCAGTGATAGAGGATCTGTGTTTGGATTTATTGAACTTCATCACTGAAAATGTCTGTTCACATACATAGGTGGATCCAAAGAGGACCAGAATCCTCTGAGCATGACTCCTTAGGTGTGGAAAGTTCTCCTCTTTGAGGGAGGAGTAAAAGTCCTGCAGTGAGACTGACCTGAAGTGCTCTGCCAGAAGTAGGTCAGACTGCAGGTCAATGAGCTCCATCTGAACATCGCTTGGTGCATTATCCACACTGCAGTTGAAGGGAGAAGAAACCATGTGCATTTCACTCTCAATAGTTTTCAAATCTTGAAATCGTCTCGAAAACTCTCCATGCAGTGCCTCTAACTTGCTTGAGTACTTGTGGAGGTGATCTTGTGGCTTCCTTTAGTGTTGGCAAGTGGGTCAGAATGTTGTCCTTCACTTGGCTTGAAAGAAGCTGCAACTTTCTCATGAAAGCTGTCACCGCACTGTACATCTCATGCACAAAAAGGCCCTTGCACTGCAATTTGACATTCAGTTGGTTCATGAGTGCAGTCACATCCACAGCGAATCCGAGGTCTGCCACCCAGTCTTCATCTGAAAGTTCTGGGATGGCATGTCTTTTCTTCCCACAGAAATCCTGAATCTGGTCTCTCAGGTCTCAGACACTTTTCAGTACTTTGCCCAGGCTGAGCCACCTGACGTTGCTGTGGTAGCTTATGTCACCATGTTCACTCTCATTTTCCTCCAAAAGTGCAACAAATTGTCGATGATTTAATGCTCTTGCTCTGATGAAGTTAACTGTTTTAGTTACAGCATCAACAACATGGTTCATTTTTAACACTGTCTTACACAACACTTCCTGATGTATAATACAATGCAAAAATGTCAATTTCTGCACTGGGTTAATTTCTGTCACTTTATCATGCATCTTCTTTAAAAGTCCAACATTTTTCCCCATCAGATTTGGACAACCATCTGTTGTCACACCTGCCAGTTTGTCCCATTTCAGTCCTACCATGTCCAAACACGCATTTACCTCTGTGAACAAGTCACTACCTGTGGTTGTCCCTTTAATTGACTGCATGGCTGCCAGCTCCTCCGTGATATGAAAGTATGCAGTTATCCCACGTAAGAAGATGAGCAGCTGGGCGGTGTCACGTACATCGCAGCTCTCATCCAAAGCCAGAGAAAAACAATCAAAGTCGGCCGCTCTGTTCTTCAGCTGAAGCTCCAGGTTTCCAGCGATGGCCTCAACCCGCCTCGTTACAGAGCGTCGGGAGAGCGACACGTTCTCAAATGCGCCCTTCTTCTCCGGGCATATCAGCGCAACAGAGTCCAACAAGCACTCTTTAATAAACTCTCTGTCAGAAAACGCCTTACTTTTTCTGGCTATTTTGTGAGAAATTACGAAACTTGTCCTGACGGCTCTGGAGGTGTGGAGTTTGGTAAAAAGTCCTTGTTGGGTTTGCAGTTTTACCATCAACGCATCAGCCTTCCTCGCGCGCTCTTCATCAGACAGATTCCGTTGTGTAGGCTCGTGCTTCGTCGTGTAGTGGCGATTCAAATTATAATCTTTAAACACAGCAATTTGTGTACCACAAATTAAGCACACGGCTTTACCTTTAATTTCTGTAAAGAAATAGTTGGCAGTCCATGTCTTATTGAAAACACGGCATTCCTCATCAACTTTTCTTTTTTTAGCGTGAGCGGACATCTTGGGGCTAACCTAGCATCACTTGTCACTCACAAGTTACGCACAGAGATACGTCCATAAATAACACTTTTCAAAATAAAAGCAGAACAGTTGTATTGCACATATGACAGATGTTTATTAAAATTTATTTTGTAATTTGTAATTGCTGCTGTTGACCTTCACTCACAATCATGCAATGCGCATATGTCCACAAAGTAATGCAAATAACGCTTTTCAAAACAAAAGCGGCACCGTTGTATTGCACACTCGACATAGATACTTTTTAAAATTTATTTTGTAATTTATGATTGGCCTCACGCGGGCCGGACAGGGCCGGATGTGGCCCGCGGGCTGTAAGATGCCCAGGTCTGCTCTAATGGATTAGTTTCCAGGATTCCCATGTTTAGCTTCCCCCATCATCCCATTAGTGAACACAGCTTCTTTGATCTTACATAATAAATGCATCCCCACAGCATAATGCTGTCTCCATCCTGTTGGGAGGGTCTCCTCCTGAGCTGTGCATGAGTACAGCCATGAAGGAAACGGGCTCAGACAGTGTTGGTGGACAGTCGTGACCCTGGAGGTTTGTTGTCATGCTCTTTCAATTTTTGAACATCATCACAAAAAAAAATTCCTCTAGGACGTTATTTGTGGGTTTCAGAATACATACGCTGTCTTTCTTGAAATTAATTGAACTTTGAGTTGTAGTCTGACATAATGTGAAGAATTTTATTGAAATTCAATTTAATAGTAATATTTAAGTTAATACTTATTTATATTAATACCTACTCAGTACAATTTTTGTGGTACTTTGCCCACCAATGCTAACGAGTTAGTATCTACATTTATTTAGATCTAATATGTCCTTTAAGGAACTACCAAAGTTTGCTACGTTACCAAACTGTTGTATTTAACTGAAAAAAAAGTGCCTAATGCATTTCCTGTGGAAGATATGTGAGGTCAAATGTTACACTGACATCTCAGCAGCCGTCTGGTCAATCCACCAGGCGAGAGGTGGGACACTCTCCTGACTGGCTGCCACTTCATTACTTCATTACTCAGAGACGACAAACTGCTCAGTGACTAAGCTCAAAGTAGAGTCCCCACTTATTTTAGCAATGTGTTTTCAGACAGTGGGGAGAAACCAGGGGATCCTGCATGGGGAGGACATACAATCTCAGGACAACCTAAAATCTCAAAACTATTTTCAGGCTTCAATTCTGCCAAGACAGAAGTTATTTAGTGATATAGATGCACCCAACTTCATATCACGCAGCCTAGCTTTGTATGTACTTATTAGGGTCGGGAATTTAATGCATTAATTTCAATTAATTTTAAAGATGTAAACAGGTTAAAAATTTTAATGCAGTTAATCACATTTTTATTATTATTGTTTTGCATACCTTTGTTCCAAACCTTTAAATTGTCATGATTCTGATAAGCCTGTAAATTTGACACACATAACATCAGCAAACAATAATGAAAGACATCAAAGCTGCTTCTCTCTTCCCACTTGGACTTAATTTCTGCTGCAAAACCAATCTGTTTGGATGCTGGAAAAGTCTACTGTTGTATTCCAGTTGTATCAGAAGGAATTAGCCTATAGGTGAAGCTATTCAAACCTAAAATAGCATCTCAATGCTAAACATATAGCATCAGCACAGACGTCCCTAAAGCTAATGTCAGTATCTACAGTTCACATTTCTATAGATGGATTAAGAAGGATTTTGATTTGAAAATGTTTACTATCTCAATTTTTTTTATTAAAATGCAATTATTTTCTTAATTACAGACCCTTCAATTCACTTGATTACAATGTTAATCAAGTCCCACCATTTGTATTTATATATCACATAAAAAAAATCAGCTATCCAAACTTGAATTTAATTCAAACAACAATCTTGATGAGTTACACTTCATCCCTCACCTCTAAACTTTACATTTTTACTGATGGGCCTTCAGCCGAGAGAGGTCATGACTAAGGTTTTATTTGGTTTATTAACAAGGTTGCTTTATTTTTCTTGTTTTATCTTGGAGTTTTGCTGATTCTTCTTTTAATCCTATGTTTTCTGTACTTAGGAGTAATTTCTCTGGTTTTTTATGTTTCAACTTATAAAGACAGAAAAGAAGAATTTAGACGATTAAAAACATCAGCTCTCCAGTCTGTCCAGTCTTTGGTGGAACTGCTGTCCCAGAGTCATTTTGGTGCCTCACAATTCACTGCATCTACCCCAGTGAATGACTTAGCTGATTAAACTGGACATTAAACTTACATTCTCCACATTAAAGCAAAACTTTTCAGGCTGCTGCGTCATGACTCCGGCTCCAAGCATTTGAAGTTCATGTGGATTCTCATGATTTACTCATGAAACCATGTTATTTTGTGTGAAAGCTAATCAAGCAATACAATAAGCCAAAAGACAGACAGAGTTAAATAACTGCTGTTATGCATCCAGTTGATTGGATAAATTATATCTTTTAGTTATTCCTGGAATAAAAGCAGCAATATGTTTACCAGTGATCAGATTTACTTAATAACCTGACATCATGTCTGTGGTTTTTGGTACTGAACTTGCATGAACCTAATTAGCTGTTGAATATAAGGATGTGAAGAAGTCTATCAGAAAGGTTAGTCAATCACCCGAGACCAACCCTTCTGCATCTTTGCATTGTGAGAGTCCAACACCCAACTCTCAGCGGATACAGATTGGTTTTGTGAAAATAGCCCTTGTAGAGGTATTGTTTGTAATCTCATTTGTCCAGATTTTACTGTGTAGTGACAAGGAACTCTGTGGGCTACACAAGTCATATTATCAGGGGCCCAAACTCAGCAACTCGGCCCATTTTACAAGGTCTGGGAAATTGCAGTCCCAACACAAGTCAAGGCTTTCCTTCATGGGCAAAAATCTGACACTTTGTAAGAGCTTTGAATTTTTGAGGATGAATCACATGGGAAATGGGCAGACACTGCAGGTACTACCAGCCTGCATGCACACAAATAAAGAGAAAAAAATAGAACAGAACATCCATCCATCCATCCATTTTCCGTCACCCTTCTCCCTAACGGGGTCGGGAGGTGCTGGTGCCTATCTCCAGCTGCGTTCCGGGCGAGAGGCGGGGTACACCCTGGACAGGTCGCCAGTCTGTCGCAGGGCAGCACAGAGACAAACAGGACAAACAACCACACACACACACACTCACACCTAAGGAGAATTTGGGAAGGCCAATTAACCTGATAGTCATGTTTTTGGACTGTGGGAGGAAGCCGGAGAACCCGGAGAGAACCCACGCATGCACAGGGAGAACATGCAAACTCCGTGCAGAAAGACCCCGGGCCGGGATTCGAACCCAGGACCTTCTTGCTGCAAGGCAACAGCGCTACCCACTGCGCCACTGTGCAGCCCTAGAACAGAACATATTGATAAAAAATTAAGAATGCAATTCATGTATATGACTTCGTAAAGAAAAATAATCAAACTGTTTCTCTTTTAGTTTAATGTTGTTGGTCCGTGTCCCGAACGTGACCAAAGTTGATTTCAAACTGAGATTTTTTATACTGTAACAGCTGCTGCCTGATCAAATAGTGAAAAGGTCAAATTGTGATTGACTAACCTTTCTGACATATGTAGCTGTTGGAATGTCCAGGGCAGAGCTCTCTGTCAGTTGGACTTGAGAAGGTTGCATATAGCATTAACTCACCAACAAAGATGTTGCAATGCATTTCCCATGAACATCTGTCTGCATTTGTCTCTCCTGGTGCTGATACACAGTGTATTGATGGTGGAGGCTGCAGCAGTGTGTCTCTCCATGTCTCATTGAAACAGTTATGCAGATCTGTTTACGTTAGTGAACTAAAATTGTTGCTGAGGCAAAACCTAAACTTTGATAAATCCGTTTTATTTTTTCTCTCTCTTTCCCAAAAATTTTACTTCAAACTGGAAACATGCAGGAACAAAATAAATCACAGACAGTATAAAACAAGATACAAACACAGCAGATATGATTTAAAAGTAAGTTATTGCTTCAGCATTAGTTTTCAGTAAATACAGTGTTTGTGTAGTGCTTTAGCATTAGCACTGCACAATGCAGTGCTAATGCAGTGCTAAACAACAAACTTTAGTAGGACTAATGTTTATTGTTATTGCTTTAGGGTTATTGTAACTAACATTTTAGTTAGCGGTGGCCAATACCAGAAAGAATCAACTTATTAAACATGTTCACAAGCTCTGCTCGAGATTTGAAGTGATATTTGCCCTTTATAAAAGGTACATGGCAAATTGAGATCCATTGACCATAAAGGCCTGAACAAATGATTCCCCTTTTTTCATCCCGTTGCTCCATGAATACTTCCAAAAGCATGTGAAAATGTTAAAAATACACTCTCAGATTTACATTTTATCAAAACAATAGCAAAGTGATGCAATGCTAGGGAAAACAGAGGAGAAACAGCTGTTTATGTTTCAGTCTAAAACATTTTGATGTTCAACAGAAGGTGAGATGGAGACAGAGGAGACAAGACTTGAGGTAGAAGGAAAAAGAAAAACGATATAGAGGCAGATGAGTAGATGAGGAAGAAAAGGAGAGACAGACGAAAAACGTGAGAGGAACCCCCTCCACCCCACCTCCACACCCCTCCCAGCACAGCTGGGCCTGCTGTCATATCTGTCTGTCACATGGGATTTGGCTAGAAATACTGGTTCTCTCTGTCTCCTCCAAACAGAAAATAGGCCACATCCTCTTCAACACAGCCACTGCATCGTACGCTTTCACAGAAGAACATAATGCGCTACAAACACACAACATAATGAGAATTATTCACTTCAAATGAATGTAACTATCAAGTTGGTTGTTGCTGCTCTTAATACTCGAGTTTAAATAAATGGTGACGTTTTTAGCAGTGAAATGTTGAAACAGTCGTCATGTAGATATATCTCGCATAAAAATATGATGATCCATCATTCACCAGAGGTGAAATGGATACATTTTTAGTTGGGAAAAGAAAAGATTTTCTTTGACAGTCTTTTGGACCCAATGATTATTTTTTTCTCATTAGAGACAAATTTATAAACTCTTTAGGAACACTGATATGATTTTTAAACTGGCAACTGAAAATGAAATGTTAGAAATAATTTCTGAATTTCATTCCCACCCTCCTTCACTCTGATCAACCTTCCTTTTGGCAGAAATACCTGAAACAACCGGCAAATTCAGTAGATTCGGCTCAATTGGGGGCCAAAACTGCAACATAATTATATTTTCAGTTGGCACGGTTTACTTTCTCATTGCATTGTGTCAAATGAACTGAACTCTTTTAACCACATGTTCTCTCTTCTTGACTGTGGGGGCGCTGCACCGAGATCCACTGAAGGAAACAACATGAAAACCTCTGAACAAGACATGAGTGCAATTTCCTTCAAAAACTTAGTGGCATCAGATTTTAGCAGTTGTATGATTTCTATTTTGTCTTTGGCAAAGGACCACAAGCTCTTTCTCCCACTAGCTCTGGAGATACATGTTTCTCTTGGTTGTATATACCCAGAATGCCATGCATCGTAGTCCGCTTCCTGGAGCTGTAGCTGGTCTGCTTGGCATTCACATTTTTATTCAAACTGCAATTCAAGACCTATCTTTGTAGATGGGTCAGAGTTCCACTACACATTAGCACCTTCCCAAACAAACCAGACTTTTTAGGTAAACAAAGTAGAGTTTAATTAAAGAAGCCTGGCCAGGCCTGGTGTGAAGGCACTCTAAACCCTAATGATGGTTGGTGAGAATGCATGTAACGTTTTTCAGGACAGACATCTCCCAGCACCTGAGCAGCACTAAAAGATCTGACGTCATTGAGTCATTGAATTGTAGTCATGAAATCCTCTGAATGTTAATCTCTTGCACTGTTGAAAGAAATTAACATGGGGTGCCGCATGTGTGCGTGCATTTGTGTGCTTTAAGAGAGAGAATCTGATGAAGGGATGATGATTAACAAGGTAGCAGACCTTGAGAAGGAAAGGCAGCTATGAGGACAGATGACAGGCCCTAGATGAATGAGAAGAGGATGGACAAAGTGGAGAGGTGGATAGCAGGCAACAGAGCATCTCATTCAGCCAAATGACACTTAGAAGCTCCCATTTTCTGATCGTAATATTTATTTCTCTGCAGTGAGCTGATTGATGGTGCATCAAGTCTTAATGAAACAGAAAGTTTGGTCAGAAGTCATGGGGTATGTTTTAATGCAACTCATAAGGATTGTTGCCAGATCTGGAGCACTTTAATCCCTTTCAACCTCTGAGTACTGGCCACTTTTTATGACTTTATCATGTTTAATTTTTTCATCATTTTAATCTAAAATGATAAAAATGATGAAGAAGTCTGTTCTGTGCTACTTGTACCTGTTAAATTATTCTCATATTAACGTAGGCTCTTCAGTCGCATTTTTATGCAGTTTAGTTAATATTTGCTTAGTTGAAGCAAATATTCAACTAAATAAATCCGGATCCCATCGTGCATAACACAAATGAATGCATCTAACTTTTTGTCCGTGAGTAATTGTGACAAAAAGCCCCGACCGTGGCCCCAATATGTTTAAATTAAATGACTTAAATTCCAAGCACTTCACCTGCTGCGGTCTGAATACACAACCTCAAATTCCTCCTGATCTGCATCTACAGAGAAATCTGCGCTGGTTCATTAGTGAGTTAGATCTGTCTGATCCAAACCGATCATTAGAATAATGGAAGCTTTTCACCCTGTATGCTGTCAGTGTGTGGGTTTCACCAGGATTTTTTCATTTGTGTGGTTTTGCTTCCCCAAAACGCACAGATGTTACATCTGCCGTGCTTCTCCAGAGCGCCGCTCTCCTGTGTGCCGGAGCGTAATGTCCTCCAGCTCCGTGTGATAAAACCACAGAGTGAGTTAAGTTTCATTCTTTGCAGCGGCGGAGCTGCGTCCGTTCACCAACCGTTGAAGCCACTTTTTAAGTTTGGTGGAAATTCAATATTATTAACTCAAATTTTACCACCTCAAAATACACACCACTTTATTCTGAAGTGGTGTACACACAAACTTATTTATTGTGAGATCCTGATCTCACAATAAATAGAAACTCATCTTGTTTAGTTCGTGGATCATTAAAGACTCACACATTTTGAACGTATTTTTAGATATAATAAATTACATTCATTTTCAGAATTAACTAAACAATATAAATTTGAAGATTAACAATTTTTAGAAAATCTTCAATTAAGATCTCCTATATAAATATGACCTGGAATAAATAATGATAGAACTTAATGCACAAATTACAAAACTATTTGAAATTTTATCTAGAAAGAAAATTTAGTCAGTATACAGAATGTTAAACAGGATTGATTCACCAATATCCATGGCAAATAGATCTGAATATAAACCCAAACTGTAACTTCTGGATTGAAATTTGCAATAATATCTCATATATGACAAAAACTCCAATCTTCAGCTCATTCAATATATTTATTGATATATTATTATTATTATTTCCAGTATTACTACTTTATTGTTTGTTTGTGTTTTATTTTAATTGCTGACAGTGTGTTCATATCATCTTTTTTGGTCACACACACACACACACACACACACACACACACACACACACACACACACACACACACACACACACACACACACACACACACACACACACACACACACACACACACACACAATGTTGTGGATTAACACAACATTGCATTCTATTTAGTCTGACCTGGAGACTGGAATTAAATCCAGTCATTTCAACCAAAGGTTAGGAATGTGCTTTTAAACCAGAAGCGCTCCAAAGTGCCCAGTCCATAACTGTTTAACAAGCTGTCAGCTCCCGGTGAGAAAGAAGCATTTAGTTCAGTGTCCAGGAGATGATATCCGGGAAGGATTTTTTATTGATTGATTTTAGTTGCCTCTGTGATGAACTCTTTGCATAAATCCTAAAACGTCTGTCTATGTGGACCAGTCAAGGATGTGAATTATAACCTGTCAAATAACAAACTGGCTACAAAATTTTCCGTCGTCTTGAAAAAAATAAACTGGTCAAAAACGCTATACTGTACCGTACATTCATACCGTACATTGTTTGTGGACATAATTTTTTAATTTTTAAGTTCATTCAATAACTGGCATACATGTTCTGGTCTCACACTGTACCATTCTCTAATCCACTTGCCATCATGAGAACTCAAGTCAGTTAGTAGGAGAGTAGAGACTCCTCTATAACCTCCATTCACCAGGACAACAGCATGGCTAAAGCACAGACACCCTGAAAGGCTGTTCCTATGTGCTGCAGAAGTGGGGGTTTGAAAGTACACACTTGTGCACAGTGGTGCAGTTGGTGGCACTGTTGTCTTGCAGTAAGAAGGTCCTGGGTTTGATTCCTGGCCCAGAGTCTTTCTGCACGGAATTTGCATGTTCTCCCTGTGCATGCGTGGGTTCTCTCTGGGTACTCCAGCTTCCTCCCACAGTCCAAAAACACGACTGTTAGTTTATTGGTCTTTCCCACACATACTCTCCCTAGGTGTGAGTGTGTGTGCATGGTTGTTTGTCCTGTTCGTTTCTGTTTCCCTGCGACAGACTGGCGACTTGTCCAGGGTGTACCCCACCTCTCGCCCAGAACGCTGCTGGAGATGGACACCAGCAACTCCCGATCCCAATAGAGGCAAGGGTGAACAGACAATGGATGGATGGAACTTGTGAAACCACCCTTGCATGAAAGTCTGTGGTCGGTTCATGGCCGAAGGCAGTCAAGAAAGTCTGGTTATGCTCAAGTGTGGGTGCATACATGCGCATCTGCTGTATAAGCATGCATGTAGATCTGTTTGCTTTGATGCACTTCTGTGTTCACTCACTTGAACATCTTTGCATGACAGCGAGGATAGAGAGGTGGAGCAGCACGGCCATTTTTGGTCTTCTGCCTGGGACAGAGAGGGAAAGAGCAACACTTCAAAACAATCCTTCCTCTGTTAGATGTAGAGAAAGACATTTTCTCTTAGATGAAGTAAAATCTAAGAGATTTTACTTCTAAGAAAAGTAAAATCCTACTACTTACCCGATACTAAGGGGATACCGGGTAAAATATGCAAATATTTTCCTCAATCCTCTCACCGCTTTGAAGGATATAAAATAATTTGGCCTTGTAGAAAGAATAAAGAGAGGGCAATGGAACCAGTTTGATTCAGCCATTGGTTGCAGTTGGTGAACATCCTGCGAGTCGCTTTATGTGTCTTTCTGGCAGCCATTCACATCCCTGGGAATTCTCTCAATTTCATGTCACCATGACATGACATTGGTCATGTCACCATGACATTGAGAGAATGTCATGTTGGACTGGTGTTTGTATTGGTGTGTCAGTTAGTTAACATGTAACAGTTTAGGAGTAGGAGGTACCAGCTGTGAATTTGTGCGCTGTAATTGGCTGATGATAAATAACTAATTGAATGTATTGAAAGCCACAGTAGTGAAAAACCTGTGAGTGAAAGAGTTGCTCTGGATGAGACACTGTGATTCATTTTATGACGGATGGATAGATGCTACGTAATTTTGTAATTTAATTTAGCAAAGTTACTTCCAAATAGCCAGGCTAAACTCCAGCTTGTTTTTCTCCTGGATTAAGTATATTCTTACATTTACAACAAGAACATAGTAAGCTTTAATTTTAACTTGAGGTTTATCCTTGATATTTGTAAGGGGATATGGAGTTGGAAAGTAGCTGGACTTTTCAATCTCAGTCCACAAAATGTCACTGGTTTCATTGATTACCTCAGGGAAGCTTTACAAAGGTCAAACTGAATGGACATGTATGGCCTATATTCTGTATAACTTAGATTGTTACTGTTTACTTGCAACAGATAATCTTCAACTCAAAATAGTTTTTAGTTGTGTTACTTACTTTAATGAGAAACTTTAAATTGAAGAAAAACATAAAGTAGTGATGTGTATTTCTAGAAATATGCATGGATTAATTGGTATATCTGTCATTAAACTCTACTAGTTATTGTAGAAAAGAATTATGTCAGCCATCTAGCCCTAGTTATTCCTTTTGGGGTCATGGGGGCTGCTTCCCATTTCTATTGTAGGCAGGCGGGTACAGCCAGGAGAGGTCACCAGTTCATCACAGGAGAAACAACAAAGCCAGCACACACTCAGTGAAGCCTAACATATAGACTCCTCGCAGAGAGGATTTGAACCCACAACTTAGTACTTACAACTGTATCACCTTGTGTCATTTCTTGTGGCATTTCGTTCAAAAATAATTCCTATGTTTTCTGTCTTATTGCAATCTGTTTTCTTCCACGGAAAACGGAAAAGTGACTCATTGCTGCTGTTTCTGGCCTTCCTGGTTGTGTCAGAAAAAAAAATCACAAAAAAACAGTTTAGATTAAACTTTGCGAATATGCACAAATACAATAGTCAATTATCTCTCTTCTTTTCCTGTAGCCGTGTCCTTTCAGTTGGGTCAGAGGGAAGAACTTGTTTCCATGTAACATCTGCTTCTCTGTCATCCATCCGTACCACTGCTTTGATAGTTAATTAAGAAGTTGTGGAACAGGAGACGACTGTCTGTGTTGCTAAACACAGCCTCTCCAGCTATTTTGATCCTGAATACAAATGTCTTTGGAACCTAATTTTGTGTGTGTGCGTGTGTGTGTGTGCACTTCTCTTTAATATGGCTGCAGACTCAGGTAATTAGTATGATCTCACTCTGCGAGTTCTCAGTCAAGAGTCAATTAGCCTGGTGGTTTGCGGACGTGGCAACATCAAACTTGTGGTACGAGAAAATATTTGTTAATGATTGTGTGTGTGTGTGTGTGTGTGTGTGTGTGTGTGTTTGTTATAGGAAACAGAACAATTGTGTTCTGAGGCACTTGGAAACTATTAATTACATGAGAGTGAGTGAGATTAAAGGGAGATTGAATAGAGGAAACTTGAAGATAACATGTTATTATTGAATTAAAAATTATTTTATTTTACTGATATTGGTACAAAAGTGATTACATGCTTAATATCGTAACTTTTGGAGCCCTGGGGTTTGTACTACATGAGTTTGACAAGATGGCCAATTCCAGCGATCAGCTGGGCCTGAACTGGGTTGGATTCATTCACTCTCAGTAAAGCCTAGAAAGTGTTTATGGTTTCCTAAAGATATATTTGGCAACATATTTCTGTAGTTGATATTAAAAAGCCATAAAACAGAAGAGAAGTCTAAAATGGGCAGAAAGCCATGTTCACACATCTACTACAAATGTACACAGAAATGGAAGACTGTAGAATGAACACATACTGATGTTAATAAAGTTAGTAAACATGACTTTGTGTATGACATTTTCCAATTATGTCATCGAATGGAAAAAAAAATATTAGCTTATGATTAAATTCTAAAAAAGAATTTCAAGAATATAATGACAGAAGCATTTATAGAGAAGAAATTCCAGCAAAGCAAGCAACTTACCAAGCTAATAGAGGCAGTAGATAATGTGTATTTACGCTTCAACAGGATAAAATACTTTCATTCACAAGACTCTTTACTGTACCTTTACCTTTACTGTATTTAGTGTTGTTTTAATGTATTTAGCTACTCACAGTGAGTGGCCAGAAATTTCACTTTAAGATTAGTGATTTTTCATGATAATACTCAAATAACAGTAAAAAGAACTGGTCAGTGAAAATATTTTTTCAAGTTCATTTTCTAAAAGTTTGCTTGAGTAAACGTAACTAGTTTCTACCCAACAGTGCCTTGCCTAAGAAGAGATGATTCACTGGTAGTGTACTGAAACAGTTAACCTGGAAAGTCTCTAGTCATTTCTGGACATGTCTCTGTCTCTTCCTTAATATGATTTTAAACTACAAGTCCAAGAAAATTGAAGCTTTTAATTCTTTTGGAAGCATATATTTCATAATTGTAGGATGGCCATCAGCCCTTCGTGCTTAAATACTAATTTGTGAAGTTCCTATGTTAGTGACAGATGTGACATTGAGTCAGTGCTGTCCACCAAGGGTTTAGGCTGATTGCATTTCTGACACTTGTCCATTTATAATTTTAGGCATTTGATAAGTTTAAAATAGTTGAATGTTTGTAGAATAATGTCCTCATGGAAATATTGTCTCGATAGAACTGCTTCGCTATTGCTAACCTCATTAGTCTATGCTTGCCTTAATGATTCACAGATTAATCTTTCATGAGACTCTAAGTGATGATTCAAGGGGTTGTTCATCTTGAAAACGACAAACTGTTTTCATGGTATGTTTTGTGCGCAGTCAGGGTTTCAGAGGAAATTAGGTCTCCCAATTAAGCAATTACTTTACAATGTGGTTTTCATTATTGATAAGGCTGTTGTCGTAGTTCTAGTCCGGGACAGAGCTCGTTTTAACTGATTCTATAAAAGAAACAGTTAGACTGATCCTTCCAAGTCATTTTAAATGTCTTGTAAATGAACTGTTTGATCCTTCCTGAGTTTTCATTGGGGCTTTTGTAAAGGACTGTAGTAAATTGAGATGACTTAGCCACACAAATAGTATGGTTTATTGTAATATCACTGCAAATAAAGATTTAATTTCCCCCTCTTTATTAACAACTAATTAACAAGCAGTGCTTGAGAATACTTCACAGATGACATGATGTTCATAATGTTTCGATTGACTGCTGTTCCCCTTGGCTCCGGGTGGACATGGTTCTTCAGTGTGGTGCTGGGTTAACACTAGTTCACCCGAGCTAAAGCCAGAGTTTGTGTTGGTGTAAACATAAAAATTGATGCTTTATAAGTCCTATCAAAAGAGCAAGTTTGTGGTGAAAGGTTTGTGTGTGCTTTTACATATCAGTCTCACTGTCTTGTTGAAATTACAGAAATTTCTCATCAGTTGTGAAAACTAAATAAATGAAACTCTAGAGGCGATATCTATTCCTGGCCTTCATTTGCTCCGTCCAATGCCTCTACCACCTGTAGCGGTGCCCTCTCGGTCCTTTTCGCCTTGGCAGCTGTCAGCTTTACTTCCGTGCCTCTGTAGGTGTTGTTAATGAGCAACTTCAAACCTCATTGCCCTTACATTGCAGTCAAGGCCCACTGAAAATTGCTTTTCCTTCCGTCTCTCCAGGATGTCACCATCAAAGAATTTGCTTGCTCACTGCAGGATGCAGGTAGACCTCTTATGCCTTTTGTGACACATTTCTTTTTTACTGAGAAGAAAAGACATATAAGTGTGTGTGACTCCTCCATACCGTTTGTTTTTTTTTGTATTTTTACCTATTTTTCTACCTTATTTTCTCCAAAGATATAAAACACAGTTTGATCTTTAATATAAATGGTCAAAAACTTTGTTAGAAAAGATAAAAAATAATAATAAGAAGAAGATTGAAATGTTGCAAATATCTCCTGTTTAAATAGTCAGGGATTCACACCAGTAAATTTGTCTGCGAACTCCTTACCTTCCTCTGTCTGGAGCAGATTTCACTTTCAGTCTGCAGTTTGTCTATTAGACTCAAACTGATCTCAGCTCAGTGGATGAAGTGAAATGCAGAATAGTCTAACATCACAGTTGACTAGACCAATGCTGTATCTTTGATTACAAACATAATCTTCTCTAAACTTCATGTTTGGTGAAGAGAGGTGATCAGGTAAGAAATTTTTCTTCATTCTCCTTCTGCTATTGTTAATTACACCATGACAAAGTACTTCAGTATCAGAAGAATTTACATTATTGGTGCAGGTACAGTTGCTCTTAAAAATCTACATGCCTCATTCCTGTCTTAAATATATTTGATTGCTATTTTTGTATTCTCACAGTTTATAACTGTGTGCATCACTTTGTTTCAGTTGCTGTTTCATGGGATACCATTTCTAGAGTTACACAGTCAAACATTAACAGCAATGATCTGGATTTTTCAGCCTGTCATAACAGAAAAAAGGGAGTTTATTTTTAAACTATATAATTAGGAACCCAAATATTTAGCTTCAAACTAAATATTTAGCAGGATAATTAAATAGTTGAAAGACAACATATTTGGTTTGCTAACAAAATGTTTAGTTTGAAACTGACATTCATAAATGGATGAATAACATGGTGAAAATATGAATTTGAAAAAATAACTTCCATTTTTTTTCTCTTGATAGGCTAAGTAAAACAAATTATTGCTGTTAATGTTTGACTGTGCAAACATGGAATCCCATACTGTTTTAAGAACCTTTGAATTTCTTCACCTTTTTCATATAAAATGTGGCATAGGTTCTGTATTTGGGCGCACAATTGCATTAGGTCTGTTTGATGTAAAAATAATGCTGGACATCAGTAAACAAAATCACATGTTTGAAGTGAAACATGGGGGTATTTGTCAAGGTGGCAATAGCAGGGATACTTCTTAATACCACTCAGTGTTGAGACAAAATTGTTGAAATTGTTTGTGAAAAGCTGTGCATTTCATGTTCCAGGATCATAAAATTCTAGGACAAATCCAACATCCACAGAAAAAAATGATTTTATGACAGGAAAATGAAAATATTCAAATTGACTCTCTGGAGTCGATAGCTAATTTCAAAAGAAAATCTGAGGAGTCATTTGAGGAGTATGTTAACAAATGCCTTTACAATATGATACATGTTAAGAACAATTGTAATGTAGACTGATTTCAAAGATTCAAGAGGTTCTTTAAAAAAAAGTCACTTAAGTTTATCTACACTTATCTGAGCTGTCAAATGTATTATTCTTATTTTCCATGGTGAATTATACCATATATGCTACACATAATGACTGAAAAAGGTTTTGAAAATGTACAGCTGAATTATGTTACATAAACTGGTATCTTAACAGGGTATGAAGTTTAAAGCCACTATATTTGTGACTGGTAGAGACATGCTGTTGTTTTTTTAACTGGTAACATTAAGGAATCCATCTGGATGCTCTTTTGCTAAGTAACCATGTGATATATTCCCACCATGACGTATACATATAATATGTTGTAGCTGAGGGGCATTTGTTTTGCCAGTTTAACTACTCTTCACCTTCTTTCTCTAGAGATAATCCATCCTCCATGCAGCAGCCAGCTTATCCGTTGCCACAGGCCACTAAAGCTCAAGACTTTATTACCCTGAGAGGCCATGGGAAGCATTAGTGCCTCTGCCTCATTCTATAGCTTACATTGGGGGCTAGTAGGACGTTGCCATTATTGCCGAGAGAGAGCACTGAACCTTGGAAAGACGCTATGGAAACCCTTATGTTTAAATTTAGCCCTCCATTTTATCTAGGCTTTCTCATTAGCAGCGCTGGAGACTAATTGTTAATGGTTAAGTCTTTATTGCTGCAGGTCCTTTCACTTATTCTCTTGCTCTTCCTCCCTCTCTCATTCTGTCTTGCTGTTTTTCTCTCTGCTCTTTTCCAAAAGACACAATGGCCGGGGCGTCTCTTTGTATGACGGTAATTAGCTTTTATGATGTTGCTATGAGCGGGTCCTTTTCACTGCCACTCTGCTCGCCTTGTCGCTTTATGACCCTGCCATCTTCTGGGCAATTAGTCTGCAGGGAAGCTGCCCTGCTCTGTGCCCTCAGTAATGCCCTCCCCTCTCTCCCCCACCGACTGCCACCACCGTCCAGCAGGATTCGTTCAAATTTTCCCTCTGTCTCTGAACTTAAACAGTAAGAATAAAACTAATCTGATTCTAAGCTATTTTAGAGAAACCTTAGTTTGTGTAGTTTCCTAAGTTCTAAACTTTAATGGGATATTTCAACAAACAACACAATTTTTGTTGAGAAATTGTTCTTGTTAAGATGTGTGTTTCTGTTGAAGTGCTAGGAATCATCGTTTCTGGACAGCAAAGTCCTCCCCACTGAACCTTTCTAGAGGATTTGTGAAGACCGACTGCCCACACACACCACATGCTCTCACCAAATGTCATACTTCATTTAGATAAATATCACAATAAAAAAACACCTCCAAAGAACAAATGGGAACATGGAGTTATTTTTTCTTAAAGCAAAGGTGCTGTATTACCTTCTTTCTTTCTAACTATGGATTTTCCATGAATACTGCACCAAATCACTGTCCACATTCAATTTTCTTTCATGTTAATAAACTTTTTATTTCCAAAATTAAATAATTGCACAAGTGGCAGGATGTTACTTTGAACTAAATGGCTTTCAGATGATGCCGGATGAAATATAAAAAACAAGAGTCACTAAATTTCTCTTTGATGCCTCTAATTTTACTGACTTACCAGTGTTCCTCAAAAGAAACTTTGTTTTTTTGGTAAAAGAAATAGTAAGTTGAGAGCTTTTCCATCATGCTTTCATCTAAAACAGAGAAAGAAATGTTGTTATTAAGGAAAGTGTTATGTAAACATCTCATGTCTCACTGTTTTGAGCCTTGCATCCTTTAATAGGGCAATTTCCTCATCAAAAACATACATGATGTGTTGCTGGATTTTTTTCATGCATGTTCGAGAAATCCTTCAATCTCCCATGGCAACCATTCAGCTGTGAGAAATGGCTGGTTAGACCTAGACCCGCCTTGGAGATGCTGCTCCTCCTCAGAACTGCAGCCCTCCCATATGACTCCCTTCAGACTAGCCATCAGGAATTAGCCAACACCTGGTGGAACTGTGCGTTTGCTGAGCTCATCATAGGAGCTACTTCTTTCTGAAGGTGGAGTTTCAGAAAGAGTAGGATTTTTTAAAGACACACAGGCCCAATTTCAAGCTATTAAATTATTAAGTCAAATTAAATTTAAGTCATACACTGTGAGCACAAATAGACAAGTTTTAGTTTTTACCATATCATTTTTATGCATATTTTCCAACTCCAAGCTGTACAAACTTGAATATTGAATGTAAACATATCAGCTGATGTGTATTTGTTTAATGAGGGAGGGTGAGGCCTATGGAGATCAACACCCTATCGTAGTTATTAGGCGAAATAACTACGCCTAATAAGTGTGCATAGTGCGTAGAAGGTACCTTCTTTTTCTTAGGCAAAATGGCTCAAAAAGAGATTTAAGTGACTCTTAAAAATCTAAAATTATAAAAAGTCTTTCAGAGGGATGCATCTCTCTTGAAATTTCTAAGATATTGGGCTATGACCACAGAACTATCAAATATTTTGCTGCAAATAGTCAATGAAGTCGCAAGAAAAAAAGACTTATATGAACTGGCAAAGATTCAAGAAGAATCAAACGTGAAGCTACCAGGAAAACATTATCTTCCAGTGTAGTCCTGTTCCAGAACTGAAGCCTGGAGCACCCAGAAGTGCAAGATCTTAAGAGCTCAAAGACATGGCCAAGCTAAGGAAGGCTGAAACCTGACCACCACTGAACAAGACACATGAAAAATGTCAAGTCTGGACCAGAGCAGATCTGGGCTGGTGTTATTGAAGATGAGGTAGTTAAACCTTTTCAGGGTGAAGATGGTCTCAAAATCAACTCTTGAACCTATTGCCAGATTTTAGAAGACACTTTGTGTTACAGAAAAAAGTCTGAATCCTTCAAGAAGACCATGATTTTATGCAGGGCAATGCTCCATCACATGCATCAAAGTGCTCCTCTATTTGGCTAATCAGTAAAGGCCTTAAAGATGAATGAATAATGAAGTGGCTCCCTTCCTCACCAGACCTAAACCCCATTGAGAACGTATGGGCTCTTTACAGTGAAGGAGAACAGTTCACATCTCTGAACAGTGTCTGGGAGGCTGTGGCTGGCAGATCAAGAAACCGACAGAACTGTTATTGAAAAGAAGGGTGGCAATATTGGTCACTGATTTATTTTTTAAATGTCAGCAATGTTTATTTGTCAATTTTGAGTTGGATGTTTATTATTCTCACTTTAACGGATGACAAGAAACTTGTGAGATGGTACAATTTTGAGTTTTAATTCAGTTGCATAATAATTCTGTATATTATAAGTTGTCCAATGAAGATGCACACATAGATATTACCCTAAGAAAGCCAAATTTTCACTTTGGGTTTCTTAAGTATTCATGTTTGAGAGGTTATTAACATTTTGGGTTGACTGAGAGCACTCCAATGACCTCCACAAAACATGGAAATAATCTGGTACCAGCTAGAAGTGTCATAGGAAGTGGATGGTGAGTGTCTGTTAATAACAGTGACTCTTCTCCATTTCTCTTCCTCTCCCATGACTAAAACCTTCATGTTGGTTGTTTACAAACCCCACAAAGACATTTATAGCTTTTGTCAACTGCATCTGTTTTTGCAGTGCTTTGATTCATAAGATGACATCATCATATGTGAGAGGCCTTAGTGCCACCCTTAAAAAGCAGCTTTGTGTAGAGGCTTATGTAATCATGAGAACAGTTTAGAGATGCTGGTTGCCTGAAATGGTGACACCTGATGGGGCAAGAAGGGTTGAGGATGTAGAGTCTTTTTCTCATCAACTATTCTGACTTCACTACTTCTTTAAGAATGACAAATTTAAACCCAGGGGACAATTCAACCTCCTGGGATCTATTGGTTCTTTCATCACAGAGCTTTGGTCTTTCCTTCTTAGCTGAGATATTGATCTACAGCTTAGGCAATTAGTCTGAGGAGGCCCCGCGTACCCTTTCCTCCGCTGCACTCCTTCCTTCTAAAGCTCCTAGGAATCACCAAAAGAGAAGCTGCAAAGCTACAACATTTCCTTTGTCTCTCCATGCTGGTAACTTGTAGGAATATGTTTCTTCAATGCAGCTTAATATGATATAGATTTCATATTCTATTCTGCAAACATAACCTAAATAATAATTTAAAAAATTAAGATAAATTTAACATTTTGCTATTTTTTAAAAATTCTTTATTCTAAATTCAGCCACCTACCACAGTAGTACGTTGAAATAAAATCTAATTCAAACTCAATATACTGAAAAGTTAGGCATTTTTGTGAAATTGCAGCTTTCAGCTGTTTTTTGGTTGGGTGCTTGTGTTTATTCACACACACACACTCAAACAAATCATGTCAGAGCACTCAAGGCACTCTCCTGCCATCAGGAACAACTGGGGGTCTTGTGTGTGGACAAGACTAAGCGGTTATCAAACAACCCTGTGATTAGCAGCCACCTGCTTTGGCACCTGAGCCACAGACACCCCATTTATTTCTCCGGCCCCTTAACAAACACAGCAGACTCACATCCATTTTAGCTGTTTTGATCAAGATAGAAAGAAAAACATTGTATAAACCATTTGTTATCTGTATATTTTCTCAAGCTTTTTATTTCGCAGTATTAACAGTGAATTACAGTTGGCCAATACTCTGGGGTCAGCTCATACCACACTTTTTTGCTTTTTTCCCTTTTAGGTTATTTTGGCTCTTTTTTTCTGGCAGACACAGTGAAGAGTGAACCTTCTACTATGATGAAATATGATATTCACCACTAGTATGGACTGAAAAAAAGGCTGTTTTCTCCAGATATTGACATTGTATCAAACTTGACAACATAGAGAAAATTGAGATTCAGAATTTCAGTTTGTTTCAGTTTCAGTATCTTTGTTTTTAGTGTGGTTTTGACAATATGTGGGAATCTAAATATTAAATGATTAATGTCAGGTCACTGGGTCACGCTCTGGAGGGTTGCAAAAAAGTAATTACCACATTATTGGTAACTTGAGAATCCTTCTCCTACCAAATTAGATGCTGTTAATGCTGAGTCATGCTTGTAAGATTTCTGCCCTTTGTCTGGTTACGTTCACTCACTGCCCCAGCTGAACGCCTGGTGGCTCAGCACCGGTCTGTAATACTGTCACATCAGCTGTGGTGCCACCGCTCATTCCCTTGGGTGCTGTGCTAATGCCGCCAGTTCCTTGTAAATTCAGTCATTTACATACACACTTCTGGTCTGAATTTGAGCATTTTTTTTCTTGGCCAAATCCCTTTGGGTGCTCAGTTTGGTGTGTATTTATTTTTGTTAGTGGTAAAAGGATAAACCTTAAACTGTCACATTCTGGCATGATTACTGTTGGGCCTGCACAATCAAAGCGTCAATCTCTTTGACAACATGAAGTGGGCTGAAAGATCTCAAAGAAGACAACATGTTAAGCTTTGATCTAAAAATAGTGACATGTACCGGTTTGTTAAAAGGGTTAAAAATCTTAGAAAGAAAGAAGGGAAAAAAACAAAGAACTAAATAAAAAAAGAAAGAAAGAAATACATAAAGAAAACAAAAAGCAAAAAAGACAAAACAAACAAACAAACAAAAAAACATTTCTAAGGGTGTTTTGTCACCTGATGGTTCAATAGTTTCCAGCGTTGCCACCTTTCAGAAAATAAAATAAGGGATGCCTACCACACCCTGTCTTCCCCTACTCTCATGGGGTGGGATGGCCAATGCAGTGATAGACATTTTTATGGCAATGTATTTGTTAAAAAAAAAAGTAATTCATACAGCTATCATTCATACACAGAGGTGAGTTAGAGTACCCTAAAATTCTACTTCTGTCTTAAAGATAATTTTTTGCTTATTTGAAAGATCCTTGTTGTTATGGGTGACAGTGTAAACATATATCACACTAGAAAATAAGTCAGTCAAGTCAGTCATTGTAATTATAGAGAATCACAATGTAGTGTAACATCAATTGCCCTTCTCACCATTTGTCTCACAGTTTTCTCCATTTTCAAATCAAGTCAGAGTTTTTTCAGTCAGAGTTGGAATCAGGGGCCACACATTTTCCTGTCAATTTTATGTTTTATAAATCAGAACAATTGCATGGAAAGTAATAGATCTAAGTTTCAGGCCCTGTTTTGTGTGCATGCAAGCTTTATAAATGAAACCACACAAGATCTAATCGCTGGTGAATTGAAGTAGCTGTGGAAGGGAGCAGGTAGGGGCATGTGAGGAAATGAGAAACAGCTGAGACCGGAAGCAAAGTGTGAGGCTGTGGGAAAGATGAAACAACAGAGAGAAAGCATAAGAGAGAACCTAAGGCTGATTTAACAGTGAACAGAAAGATGCACTATTCTAAGTAAACAAGTGGAAAGTACTTGTGTACTTTGGTTACTTACTTTACTCACATCAAAAACAAACTGAAATGGAAGGTCTAGGTAAATAATAAAAAAATGATCACAAACCAGAAGCACAAAGACCAAACAACTACAGATCATAACATAATTTAACCAACTCTTTTTTCTCTCTCCCATCTCTGAAAGTAAATTATCTTTTGTTGTTTAATATTTGGTTGCTGATCTTATAAAATTAGAAATTTTATCCCTTGCCTAATCAAATTGACTCAATTTAAAGCTCACAGGGTCTTTAGCACTCCACTTATTATTACTAAGTTAAACAGTACCAGAGCAGAAAAAATCTTTGAAAATGGTCCACTAATGAAGCCTTTGCAGTGATGATTACTTTTCTGCTCGGAGCAGGGTTGCTGAAACTAATTGTGTCTAAGCGATAATGAATTGATTCTTGGTCACCTGAATAAGCATAGCTTTAATAAGAAGCGACAAGGACGACGGGTCCTGATTTAACTGTTCCTTCAATGCAAGCAGGGATATGTCATCAGTAAATATAGCTTAGATGAAAATGCTGCTTTGAGGATGTATGATTTCAGTTAATTATCCTGAAGATGGAGACACTTCAGGAAACCTTTCATCTGGATTACACTTCACCTCAAAAGAAATGCTGTTATTGAGGACCTGTTGTTAAAGATCACGTCTGTGCACCCCATGATGGGACTGTGTAAACCTCTGTTTTTCTATTTGTTGCTCTCTTGTGTATCTTTTCTAGGCAGTTAGGATACAGTTAAGTGTGGTTTTTCCTGCTCACAGGCTTTACCTTTAGGTCCATCACACCTGTGCCTTCCGGTCTGAAAAACACAACTGAAGTGTACATCAGGAGACTCATAAAGAAGTGCCACAAAACTTCAGTGGAAACTATTTCTGTCAGTGGAATGGTCGCTTATGTAGCTGAGCGTCAAGATGTAGAGCTTATACCAAAACCTCTTCAGTGCACATTATAAAAGAAAAAAGAAAAGGTAAAGGTTTCCTAAACAGCCCAGGCTAGAGACAACAAGGACTATCAGAAGTTTGGAGCTTTAGAGACATAGCTGAGAGGAAGACACCTGTTTAGTGTTCAGCACAGAGCCTGTCATGCTGTTTGTGAGCCGAGGCAATTCCCTCCAGGCCCAAAGAGCTCTTATCTACTGTTCACTTTGAAGATGATTTCTCTTTGTGTTTGTTTCTCAAAGAACATGAACATTGCTCCTCTCGATATGTTGTTCAGTTTAACGTCTGTTTGCCACTGCGCTGAATATACACCATCACCTTAGTAACCATTAGATTTTCAGCAGTTTCATATCAAAGGATTTTAAACTGGAGTGAGCAAAAATGCCACAGTTGTACATGACACAGTTCCATTCAATTCTGGTTCCTAATATAGTCCACAACCACAATTAAAAAATCACCTCCGGCCATTCAACAAAACAAGACGGGCCCAATTCAATCTGAATTCTTTCAATTAGCCATATTCATTCTTAAACAAAGATAATCCAGTCAGACAAAAAAGCTTTACTTCCAAATCTTTACTCCAAACTGCTTACAGACAATTCAGTTTCATCAAAATGACAATAATATTAGATTTGATCATTCATAAATTTCTGGACAGAAAATAAAAGTTGCACTGAATATCTCGTTGACATTCTGATCATGTATTGTATAACTAAGACCTTCAGAAACATCACAACAACAATTACAGAAAGAATCTGCCTCTCATTTAACCTCTACACACCCTGGGATCCAAACATAAGTCCTAATTGATGGAATTTGTGATTATTCATTTAATCTTTGTAGGTCCAAGACATTTTTATGTTTTGCTTTTTATTTGCACAATTTTGATGTGCATAATATTTCTAGAATTTATTCAGGCTTTGTTTTTACTTCTTGGGGGTTTTTGGTGGGGGAAATTTCAATCAACAATGAATCTAAATGCATTTTGATCGTTATTGTATTAAGAAATTAAGCAAAGAATTTGAACATTGCTTTTAGTATCCACCTTTCTTTCTTACAAAGATTGGAGCAAAAGGGAGAATTCCACCAGTTTCATTTTAATTTACTTCACAGCTCTGGTATTTGGACCTGCAGACTGAGACCCTGGATGGTTCAAACCCAGTTCAGAAATACCCTTTATATGAGTTTCCAGTGAGCTGCCTCCAACATGAATTGTGCTTTATAGATCAAATTGATTGATTGATTGAAATGTCTTTTTATCATGTTGTTTTCTATTGACTTGCATCAATAGCACACTGAAACAAATAATTAACTAATTTTGTAATTGATTAAGTGTTAACGGGAGTCATTTATTGAAAGAGCAACATACTCAGGGAATACATGCACTTTCCTTTCAAGATGAAAACTTTCTTTGCCTCTAAATCTGTTCAACCCAGAAATCTTCTGCTTAATTCTGTAAAATAAATAAATAATAACACCCAGTAAGTACCTCTGGCTATCCAATTATGAATTGGTTAATCAGAAAATAATCAACCAATCAACCCTACACTGTGTTGCTGTTAGTCCAACAGAAAGAGCAGAGAATTTAAGATGTTCATGTTAGTAAGTTTTCTTTTAATCTCATATATATCCTTTGCTATAAATAATCAAGTGTTCACTAAAGGAATACTGGCACTGCATTTTTGCATGTTCTTAAATATTTCTAATATTGCATAACATAAGCTTAAGTTGTTAAAAAAGACATGTGCCATTTTTGTAAATCTGATCTTTCAGATGTCAGAATAACCAACTCATCTAAAAAATAATCAACTGAAGCCCAACTTGCATTTAAAATGCACCTCCTGAAAGCCCTGTCATTGAAATCTTATAAATAATTAGGCCCGAGCAGCTAAGCGCTGCGAAGGCCTATTGTTTTTGTACTGTTTATTATTATTAGGCCCGAGCAGCTAAGCGCTGCGAAGGCCTATTGTATCTGTACTGTTTCTTATTATTATTCTTCCACCCAAAAGAGGGGCCATTTTGGGGGCTTTATTATATTCAAAAACTCACCAAACTTGGCGGAGACCTTAAGCCTGTTTAAAAATTTCATATTTTAAGGTTGTTGGAAAAATCGCACAAGAAACGGCTCAATAGCGCCACCTAGAAATTTTCTAAGGACCCTTTGCTATTCACTTACTTTATCGTAGAGACATGAAATTTGGTACACTTGTAGAGCTCCCCAAGGTGCTCAAAATTTACAATTAATGTCATAGTGCAAGTATCACAGAAAGTCGGCCATTTTGGATTGAAGCTCCGATTTTGACCCCATTTTTGCCGTTTACAGCCTTCGTATTTTATCGAACTCCTCCTAGGGATTTTGATTGATCGGCTTCAACCTCGGTCAGTCTGTTCACAAGGCATGTCCCATCTAAAGTTATCAAAACTGTGAGTTTTTGAGTATGCTGAAGGGGGGTTAGCAGGGGTCAAAGTTCACCGACTCGCCAAAAAAAAAAAAACTGTTATATCTCCTACACAGAAACTCACAGAAGCACCAAAGTTACTGTGATTAATCATCATCGGGTCTCCTACAATACCCAATGGTTGAATAATGACATCACTTAGGCCACGACCCCTGAGAACAGGAAGTGTAATGTTTTACTGTGAATGGTCGCTATCTGACCCCTTTGACTTCATCAACATGAATCTGTGCCCAGAGACAGAAGACATGTTGGTGTGTTGAGGATTCCATCCCTGACCAGCTTCGATGAAGCAGGTGGGCGTGGCGGCGTGGCGAAGTGACCTGTAACGCCATTGCCATACGTTTGGCTCTCAATTCTAGAGTTTTGGGCCCAGCTGCTCCAAACTCACTAGGATGGATCCTGATCAACTCCCCGACAGGAATCCATCACTACATTTGGTGGGCGTGGCCTAATTTTTCTATAGCGCCCCCTAGAAAACTTTAAATGATCAGCCCCAAGCCACGCTTTAACCTAAAATTACAAAACTTGGTACACATGTGTATCTTGTCGGGATGTACAAAAAAGTCTCTTGGAGCCATGGTCTAAACCCCACAGGAAGTCGGCCATTTTAGATTGTAGTTCCGATTTTGACCCCATTTTTGACATTTACAGCCTTCGCATTTGATCGAACTCGTCCTAGGGATTTCGATTGATTGGCTTTAAACTCGGTCAGTCTGTTCATAAGGCATGTCCCATTTAAAGTTATCAAATTGGTGAGTGTTTGAGATTGCTGAAGGGGGGTTAGCAGGGGTCAAAGTTCACCTACTCGCCATGAAATAATAAACTGTTATATCTCCTACACAGAAACTCACAGAAGCACTAAAGTTACTGTGATTGATCATGATCAGGTCTCCTACAATACCCAATGGTTGAATGATGACATCACTTAGGCCACGCTCCCTGACAACAGGAAGTGTCATATTTTACTGTGAACGGTCACTATCTGACCCCTTTGACCTCATCAACTTGAAACTGTACCCAGAGACAGAAGACATGTTGGTGTGTTGAGGATTCCAACCCCGACCAGCTCCGATGGAGCAGGTGGGCGTGGCGGCGTGGCGAACTTTGACGATTCGCCATCAAACATCAAGATTGAATAACTTCCAAATGCAAGATTACAGCTGCATAAGACTTCCTATGTCTTTCTGCAGAACACTCCTCAACACATTGACATTGCCACTTAATGAAATCACCTTAGCCCACCAAAACTGTAACACCAAAGCAGCCCATGAAATATAGGTTATGTTATGCAGGTTAACATATTAATTATTTAAATAAACATTATTATAAGTTTTTGATTTTTTTTTTGATAATTTTGTTTTGTGGGTTACAGTACAAACATTCATTGATTTTGGTTAGAAATTATACAAAGGACTTCATTCATCAGCAGTCACTGTTTAGAAACCATTTCCGTAATTCGCCACTTGGGGTCAGTGTTACTCCACCAATGAAACAACGCACTTTTGGCACACGGATAAACATGATGAATAACTATACTGGTATTTCGCCAGTAGGTATCAGTCTTACTCCACCAATGACAAACAGATCGACGGACGAATCTAGTGAAAACTTTGCGAGAGCGTCTGCCGTGACATTTTCAAAAGGATAGCGGTTACATATAACCTGAAATGTTATATGTAAGCCCTCAGATAATTTTTGTTGGCTTAAAACGCGGAGAAAATGTAGCGTTTTGTTAATGACTGTTATTTACTACGGCAAGTAAATGCATCAATTTCACTCGTCTCTGCCTAGTCAAGGGCAAAAACAAATTTAAGCAATTTGATTGGTTATGAGCCGTAGCTGTGCCTGCAAGCTATACGTACTCGCAGTCGGCCCGGCGGTACTGGCAGTCGGCCCGGCGGCCGTTCAGGGTCGAGGTTAGGCTTACTACGCTGTGGACTGTACTTTTTTTTTTTTTTTGCGAAGCATTTGGAGCTGTTAACTTTTCCTGAACAGTTTGCACGGACTTTGGAGCCACAGAACCGGACCACGCTCAACGTTTTGCTTGGGTTTTTGGAGCCGAACCTCGCTCGTGAGCCGGAACTGACTGTTTTATTGCCATTCGTTTAAAAACTGGCGGTGGTGAGTAATGCATTCCTCATGCTGAGTCTGGAAGCCGTCGTGTTTGGAACAGTTATTCTGAGGATGATGCTAACCGAGTCCTTTCAGACCTGCAACGTTTTTAAAGCTAACGAAGCGCTTTACTAATTAAATATACTGAATAGTGTGTTTCATACATCCAGTTTCATACATTGAGCCTTGTTTGTTGTTACGCTCAGTAATAAACCAGGGGCAAAGCACATTAACAGAGCACAGTTAACTTTCAGCACATCTGAACAGTAGCACAGGTTGAATCCCACCCATTAATTAGGTATTTATCACAGGAAGTGCTGCAACTAAATACGCCTAAACCACAAGAGCAGCGGACTTCTTTTCCAGACGACGCTAAATAATAAAGACATGAAGGGAAGCCTCTCCAGAGGACGGTGTTGATTCCCAGGTTCAGGTGTTGCGATGCGAGCTACGAATAAGATGGTTTGGCACAATTTATTTAATTTTTCTTCACAGTTTTGTTAATAGTAAATTAATAGTAAATGATAAAAACTCCAGAAGTTATTTTCTTTGTTTACTTAAAGGAAAATGTGACGGAGCTGCAGGCGCTGCTGCGCTCAGTTTCCTGCAGGCGCCTGCAGTTCTAAACTTTAACAGCAGGAAAGAGTTTTATAAATAAAGCAATTTTAAACGTTTTTATCATTTCCCTCCTTTGAACTCTAAATATAAACGTCAAACGTTATTACTTCAATGAAAAAACATTAAATTAAATTATTTTTTGGTAGTGCTCCCTAATAATAATGGCTATTTTTAGGAGTAGCTCTGCGGGCGACTGAAAAGGTCCCTGCAGGCGACCGGGTTGGTGACCCCTGGTTTAAAGGGGTTTGAAAGACCTCTGAGAAAATGCTAAGTGTCTTATTAACGATCCATTGGGGTTATAATATTTAGTTGTAGCGCTTCCTGTGATTAATACCTAATTAATGGGTGGGATTCAGCCTGTGCTATTGTTCTAATGTGCTGACAGTTAACTGTGCTCTGCTAATGTGCTTTGTACTTTGTTTATTACTGACCATTACCAGTATATATTACCAGTATGGTTCATTAAACTGGAACGTCTTCAACTTTACAATTTTCCTCTGATTTTAGGAGAAGGTTGAAATTGCACTGCATTTACATCTGAGCTGTAGTTAGCATGAAAGCATGTGGGCGTGGCTTAGTGTGAAACTGAATATTTGCCATGAAAGATGAAGATTAAATAACTTCCAAAATCAATATGACAGCTGCACCAGACTTCCTAATTCTCTCTGCAGAACAGCCCTGAGCACATTTCCATGGTGACTTGATGACGTCACGTTAGCCCAGCCCACTTTTAAGATACAGTCATCTGTTTTTTATGCTGTATATTTTACTGTTATTCTATCATTTATATGAGTTTCATCATCTGAAAACTGACTTAAAACGATAAAATGATGAACTCTGTGGAATGCTGGCTGCTGACCGAACCGCATTTGGGTGTAGAAATGGCGAACTGCAGTTCTTCGCCATGTGCATAAGATCGGCTATAAATCACTCATGGATCATCCGACTGGCGCCAAACTGGATATGTATGACCTTTGTTGACCTCTAAGGAGCACAACAGCATTGAAATGTAATTTGACTCCACAACGCCCCCTAGGTTAATACACCAGCTATATCTTCTCACTAAATGCGCCAATCTGTACCACACTTTTTGTGCGTCGTCAGGGAGCGCCGCCGAACGCATCGATGCGTACCGCCTGGTGGACGGGCGCGGAAACTGCGCAATGGCTTCTGCGTTGGCACGTGGGCGCGGTGCTGGAATCTGCGCAACAGCTTCCGTGGTGCCGTGCGGGTGGAGGTGCTGTAAACTGCGTGAGAGCTTCTGTGGTGGCTGGCGGCCGGCGGTTGCTAGTTCCCCCGCGGTGGCCAATAGGCCGGAGCGGCGCTTGGCTGCGAGGGCTGCCTGACGCCACTTGTGGCTTTAATATTTATATTCCCTTTTGTGGTCATCTGCTCTAAATACAAAAATGATGCATTCCATCTAATGTGATCAATAAATTTGGCACAACGTCGGGATGGAAATCTGACAATACACAAGCAGCAAGGACTATGAATATTTAACAGCACTCTATCTATCTATCTATCTATCTATCTATCTGTCTGTCTGTCTGTCTGTCTGTCTGTCTGTCTGTCTGTCTGTCTGTCTGTCTGTCTGTCTGTCTGTCTGTCTGTCTGTCTGTCTGTCTGTCTGTCTGTCTGTCTGTGTCTGTCTGTCTATCTAATCATTAAGTTGACCTGCTTAACAGTTGTGATGAGGTAATTGGGTGGGCATTCTCTGGGGGATTCAGGAGGGTTCTTCAGGGTAACTAATGCTGGTGTGTGTGCGCACAAATGCTTGCATTCTACACTGTGGTGGCAGCAGGGACCCAGCATTCCCATGCATGACACGTCCTAGGGCAATTGCTGTGGCGATTTACCCTCTGCTCTGTTGCCGTGGTAACTGAGTCACTAAGAAGGAAAACGTGTGTGTGGAAGGGAAAGGATAAGACAAGAACCCTTGTTACTTAAAGATGATGGCTCTCTCCGTCTCACCATTCCTGGTCTCATTTTCATCTTCTGCACCCAATCACATCTTCCCTGCTTCTTTTTTTTTTTTTTCTTTTCTTCAATATTTCACCTCTGCCTTTTACTTTTTCTCCTTTTTTTTCTTTAGTTTCTTTTTATCTTAAATGTGCTGTTGCAGCTTTTCCTTCCTTCCCTTTTGTTAGCACTGAGAGTAAGTTTCAGTTTGTGTGACATGCATCTGTGCTCTTTGCCTCTTTGCTCCTGTGAGCACTATGACCCGTTTGTATAGACAGGAGACACACCAGGAGGATTTTATAAAATTCTTTATTAAAAGCCTTTATATATGCATTTTCATGACTGATTCATGGTTCACATTAAT
The DNA here is from genome assembly GCA_911649635.1 of Poeciliopsis gracilis. Lineage (NCBI taxonomy): Eukaryota > Metazoa > Chordata > Actinopteri > Cyprinodontiformes > Poeciliidae > Poeciliopsis > Poeciliopsis gracilis. Next base: position 739,874 of record CAJVRI010001138.1, read on the forward strand.
GCAGCTTAGAAAAACAGTAATCAATCACTCTTTCCAAGTCTGCTTACAAGCTAGAAACCACTAAGCATCTGTTGGCGCAAAAGATGTTGGGTATCGTCTGTAGCAATTCTCATCCAAATCTAAACATTTTGATAAGGAAACATTCAAGTACACAAGGTAAAACATCAAAGAATCACGATGCAAACAAATAGAAAATATTAAATGCTTACCAAAAGAAATAAAAAACAAGAACATAGAGTAAGAAGCGAATGTTGGGACAGCAGCATGCAGTGATGAATCCGGAAACTGCATTGGTCAAGGAAATAATGCTGGATCATCTGTTGGATGACATACTAGTTAAACATATGAAGAAATCTTCCTGAAGAACACAAATGAAAAGGCAGTACCTCTGCAGGAAACACACCTGGACAGCTGCATTTTTGACTAGTTTCTGAATCCATCAATTGAAAGTAGATATGTTGATGATTGTCTTGTGTTGGTCAATCCCTCCCATTTATTCCAAAATCAACAGATCCCTGAATTTTTTTAATGAATGTATAATTGTGAAATTATAGCAAATTTTCCTCCAAAATTGTCGCCTCTGAGCTGAAGTGACTACTAACCTCCAACTGCAGGTGGCAGCGTTTCTTCTACCACACTAGGCCCAGTCCCAACACTCGGCTGCACCCTTCACTCCTCCATGAAGTGTGCACTCAGTCGAAGTGAACATGTGGGTTTGAGTGCGCAGGTTACAAGTGTACAAAAATTTAAGAATTGGGATGGAATGTCTCTGTGTCAAAACTTCGACATTCAAATTGGTGGAACTGGTCACTGTTAAGGCATTTGTGCGCCAACAAAATACAAGTACAACAAAAAACATTGATGTTAAATGTACTGTAAAGGTATTTTCGCTTTATAAAGTTATTGCTGGAGATATTTGATTGTTCAAATGTGTTTTGTTAAAATTGTATTCAATAATACAATTACAACACACTTTTTAATGTATTGGAAAGAAATATTTCAATACATTAATTTTGAAAAAAAGATTGTTTTCCTCTGTTTTACAATAGACACAGCTTGTTCTGTGAACATTCTCATATTTTCAAGATGACAAAAATACACATTAAAATGTACTAATATTCAATTTAACACCCTTTGAATTGAAAAATTATAGATATGATTACATTTTCAGGTGTTACTCAAAAAAAAAAACATCTCTCATTCTCTCATGAAGCTAAAAGTTAGTTTGGTATGAAGTGGAGGTAATGTGCTAACAAAGACGTTAAGGACAAACATATGGCAAACATATAACGTCAGATATGCTCCAAATTTGAAAATAGTGAACAAAACTTGAAGCCAATGCCCAAAACAAATTGGAGAAGACGTGAATGTCTGGCAGTCATGTTTGTTGTTTTAAGCATTAAAGATCATGTATAATAGCATCCACAAAAATCCATCTCTTTATCTGCAGCATAAATTAAAGAATTAAGATGTGAAACAAGTGACCCAGAGTTAATGATTAAATATACACATTAACTGCCAATGGATTCGACCCTTGGAGAGGATGAGGACACAGTTGAGAGATGAGAGGACATCTTGTCCATAATTACACTGACAGAATTGTAAGCCTAACAAAGTCAGTGAATAAAAGCGATACTTTAAAAAGGTTAACATAATGAGGCTATTGCAATCAGCCGCTACGCCTCTTCTACCTTTGCTCACCAGTGATCATTGTGCCAAGGCAGGTATAAAAATGAGATGCACGAGTCTGCAGACATGCACACAAAGTGACACTGGCCTTCAGCTCCATAGGGAGGTGGCCTAAGATAAGAAGCTCTGACATTCAGTTATTCGGTATGGGCAGAGGCCAGGAAGGTCAACAAATTTAGGACAACAGTGTTTTAGCAGCCTGTCCTTTGTGAGCCTGGCTGAGTGAGAAAGCTGAGACTAAACTGAGCTTCAGTGAAAATGAATGTCACAAAAATATCAGAAAGGATCAAAGGGAAAGGAGGAATGATGCTGCAATTTGTGTTGGGCAGAAATCAAAGAATTTTTGCTAGCCTCATTATTACCACTCTATGCAAATTCCATGCAATTCTCATATCCTTCAAATACTCAGTCTGGGATTTCTCCCATTGAACTCAATTCCCCAGTTGAATTTCATCCTGACCAATCAATGAGCAGAAGAAGAGTTGTGAACAATCTTGATTTTCTGTGCTATTTTTGTGTTGTAGTCTGTGTATGGTTGTAGTTTGGTAGTGGGGGAAATAAACAGAGTGACTCAGTCTTTGTTTGACTCACTTCCAAATATTGAGCAATTAAAGCCGAAGCAAGAGGATTGCTTTAGGCCTTTATTGCTGGCAAAGATGATGTGGTTCTAGCCTCATCAACTGGTGCTTTACATACATCACAGCCAAATGTTACCAATAAGGTAAAATCACATCCAGTCACATACAACTTCAACAGAGTTCACTCCTCCATCAACCAACTCTTTCTGAAGAGCTGAGGGTCCAGACTCTCTGACGGAAGCAAACAGAACTAGGGGTTGGATTTTACCAGGCTAAATTTATGCATATTTAGTTCTATAATTATTACCATATTTAGACATTTTTATGATGGATAGCTATGAGAATTATATGGAAATTCTTACAGAAGTCTCAAGTCATCAGGCGTAGCATGAGATTCCCATGCTTCATATCCATGGGTGTAAATATCACAGTTTTCACAGGATTTCACATAGAATTCAGGCTCTAAATATCAGTTTGAACTGTAAGATCTGTAAGAGAAAATATTGGTGTTTTTAAAACCACAGCGTTTAAAAATCTCTGTTAACTTTTTCTCGGCTAACTGGGCCATTTCATCATATATCCATCATATATTTTACAAAATGCTTTAGAGTGGTCTTTAGTCCTGAACATTTTTAGAGAATGTATATATATATATATATATATATATATATATATATATATATATATATATGTATATATATACATTCTCTCTATATATATATATATATGTATTCGTATTCTCGTGCTCATATATTTATTTTCTCTTGGTAAGTGCATGCTTCCACTTGCCTTTGCTGTGCTGCTGTTAAACCTGAATTTCCACATTTCCAATTTCAAATTCTAAATTTAGTTTTGCTGGCTGAATATATGCTGTAAATTTTAGAGTGGGTCTGGTAGGTTTCAGCTTCTTGGTTCACTGGTATGTGGCAAACAGTATCATAGGCAATGCACTTACATTAGGTATTATGATTGTGGTGAGTTTTGACAGCAATATCAATCACTTGGTGAAATAATATTTTCTTGTTTGCATAGTGCTGATTACAACAAATGTGGATATATTTATATTTAATTACACATTTTTCAATTTAATACTACTTCTAATCCAAAACCACTCAATTTAGTTAATAGGGCTGAAATGTTTTCTAACAAATGAAACAGTCGTTCAGTAATCACTGACATACTGCATTCTTTGTCTTAAGTCCTCAGTGACAGTGGAGAGGAAGATGACCTTTTTAACAGAAAAAATGAGTGGTGGGACTCAATTCAGGTTTTTCATTGAGTTAATCTCAGTGAATCACAATTTAATGAAAAAATGTGTATTGATAAAATAAGCAACAATTTCAATCCAAAAACTCTTTAGAGCTGCTAAATTGCTGAATAAGTCAGATGTATAAGCTTAAAACCAAATATTTGTATTGTTTTTAATCTCCTCTTCAGATTATTCAACCATCAGATTAGTGCAAAGTTATTTTCTATCTTGTCATCTTTCCAGAGTTTCAGGAACTCCTCATCATTCATGGAGCTTCTTTAGAAATGTGGACTGTAGATGTTGACATTCACGTTGATAACATCTATGCTGATGCTACATGTTTGGCACTGAGATGATATGAATAGCTTAATCTGCAGTGGGCCAAGAGAAACAACTTTGTCATACATCACTGTTGCTTGTGTATCAGATTTACATGCATATTAGAGAAAAAAACAGGGAACATAAAGTGAATGGTGGAATATATACATAAACAACTGGAGAGTAGCAGGAGAAACTAACAGAGTAAGCACAATAAGGCAATGTATGATCCAACAACCTAAATCTTTAAGGTCATAACTATAGAGACAGCTCAGGATTACCTCAACAACTCTAATTTCAAGCTTCATCAAAATGAAAACTTTTACCTCAAAGCAGAGTCTGAAAAGTAGGGCAGACTGTCTGCCTTTGACAAAAAGACTGACAAAATGGATAAAAAGCTAGAGATGGAGGAGAAGAGCTTGATAGCTAGAAGGTCTGACTCCTGTTCTACTTTTGAAAAATGTCCATGAGCAGGATGTCCTGATCTGATCCCAATTACTGATCAGAAAATCTCCAACAGAAATGGGAACCAATTGCACTTTTCTACCACTGGACAAACTCTTTCGGCTAAAGATTTTAGAGAGTTCTGTTTTGCACTGTGGACCAAGCTGAGTTGGGTATTCACATTTTTAAGATTCCAGATATGATTTCTTTCAGCTTCTTGTTTAGATTTTCATCCAAGCACCAAGACATCTTGGAGCCATTCAAACGGCGTCATTTCTCACTGATTAGTGTAATGCTCACTGACTGAGACGATCCTCTTGCACTAAGTCTTTATTAATTAGCTCTAATGATTACAGTGAGAAAATAAAATCTAACAAAATTCAGCAAAACATAAGTCTGTAACAACCCCATAACATCAATGTCATGGGGTTGATTCAATACTAAGAAATGTGAAATTAAACTTGTCTGTAAGGCTTTGATTTGTTGTATTTCTTAGAAACTTGATCTTGAGGTTTTTTTTCCCTCTTTGCTTCAAACAAATTTGGGTTATATATTTCACATGCATACATATCAAAGCTTAAAAATTACAGTTGTGCAAAAGCCAAAAATTAGTGTTCTGGAGGGACTCGTCTTCTGATGTCTATTTCTGGCTCAGATCTTTACTAAATGTATCCTGACACAATCTATTTTCCTCAAACCAGGTTCTTATTGTTCAGACGCTTAAAATGTGTTCACCTGCCATGTTGTAAAGGTCGTTTATTTCTACTTTTTAACCTTGAGCTAAATAAACAGACAGCCATTCACATATACATACAGGCGTTAGATTTAGTACTCACTTATATAAATGGACCCTGTCTCTTTGTTTTCACACACATATTCACACACTGATGATCACATCAGGGGTTATTGTGAGACTCAGTGCTTGCCCAAGGACACTTCACATGCAGGGTGGCTGGGAATTGAACTGCCCACCTTTGAGTTGGTTCTCTAATTCCTGATCCATGAGCACCTATATATTTATTTGAGTATGTAAGTTTTATTTAACCAGGTATGTCTCATTGAGATTAAAAAACGACATGGCCAAAACTGGTAGCAGCACACTGACATTTACAAATAATATATACCAAAAACGAATTGCAATACAATATTTCTAATGAAAAGAAGTATAACAAGAATCAAACACAACCATAAAAGTGAAAATAGGACTAATACAACTTGATATTAATGAAAGCATTTACAACCCCCCCCAAAAAAAAAAAAACAAAAAAAAAAAACATACATTATATACCAACAGATAAAGAGTGGCTTTAAATACATTAAAAGAGTTATATTCTGGAAAAAAATGAAAATTTTTCAGCAGCTGATTTTCATCTGGAGGATGGGCTTCTTTACTTTTGAAACCTCTGTATTACTTTTTATAGGTGTTGTTGGAATTTTAAATAGTTTCCAGATTACTTTTATGGTATGAGACAATTAGAATCACATTTAGAATCAATACCAGTCCCTCCAGTTTTTAGCAATAGTGGAAATGGAACCAAATTTTTCTGCTCCGCACATTTTTTGTAACGCCAATTTATATTTATGCATTTATTCCAAATCTTCTACAAAAAATACTCAAAATAAATGGGTTTTAAGTGACTCCAGGTGGCAGTATTAGTTCTATTCCATGCTGTGTCAGCATGGAATAGAATGTCATTTTGTAGTCAGTGATCGCGAGTAACAAAAATTTTAACCATACAAAGGCTCAAATACTGCGAAATTTCCTGCAAATATTTCTAAAGTAGGACAACAAAATCTATGATATCGATTACAAAACATCACAAAAACCATCGTGAAATCCTGGATCAACTGTAAAGTGTAAAAGTTCCCAGCTGTTGTTTCCTTTGTTTTAGTGTCCGTTTGAACAGTAGATGTGAATTCCTCAGGGACTCAAGTCATAACCCTGTTAGCTCTGAATCCTAGGGCATGTGGCCCATTTAGGATCACACCATGATCACCTCATTTTCTGCCTCTGTCGAGTCGATGATTTTTGAGTTAGCTTTTTCCTCAAAGATTTTTGATAGGCCTACCAGTGTGCAAATAGTCCTTGGGTAAGTCTCATATGCTGTTTGGACATGAGTGCACTTTAATCTTACTAGCACACAACTGTGTAAAAAGTAGGATGTTATGTGCTAGATTTCTAGATTTTTCTTGAAAAAAGAGCAGCTGCTGTATATGAATGTTGCTTTAAGTAACAATAAACTGTTTCAAACTGCAGTAAAAAAAATCCCCCTCTAACAACACATTGAGGAGCCTCCATCATCAGTCTTGATTTTAGATGTGTGTGATGCCTCGTATGTGTTGAGCAAGGCTCTTGGGGTTGCCACTCTGAACACACAGGCACAAAAAGATGCAACAGAGATCAATCGAAGCAGAGAAGCTCGCAGTCTATCTGTAGTGCGGTGCATTCTGCAACGATTTCCTGCCGACATTTTAATGTATCTATAGGACAGGTCGATGAGCACGCTGGGAAGAATTCTATATTTCTGCCTGATGAACTACTTAATCATCTAAGGGATGGTTGGCTGAGTGAGAAAATCCATACCAATTTTACCTTTTGTCTTTCATTGGCCACTGCCTCTCAGGTCATCAAAAAAGAGACAGACATATAGGAGAAGAGAAGGAGGGAGGGAAGGAATACGGGGTAAGAATCTGAGGCTCTCAACATTACAAGTCAGAGCAAATGAATTAGAAAAATAACTGGCTTTTTTAAGGAAATAATTTACATAGGTAAGCAAGAGTAAAACAGCAACACCTTCACACTCACTTTATGTTTCTGGAGTGTCTTCATTTTGAAATCTGATTTCATACTCTGGAAATGTCTGGAATCAGCACAAACACTGATTCTGATCAGTTGATTTTTGTGTTAAGTCATTTGAAAAGAAATCACCATGTGAGCAGAAAAAAATCAAAAGCTTGCCAAAAAAGTAGGAGAGCTCTTTTTAACTCACGCCCTAATCACAAACACAAGAATTTATGTATTCTATGATTTGATTATCTTCTTATCTATTTATTTATATTACCGAAAATGCATAATTCAATGTGGAATTTATTTTTCTGTCATATTTATAAAATGTACTTTCTTTTTAATTGAAATTGAGTTGTACATGATCACTTAAATGTCAAAATTTGGTAGAAACTGGTTTCTGTTTATTTTCTTTGGCTATATCATAAAACGTTTTTCCCCATTTTCCATTGCCTACATTCAAATTCAAAGACGCATCAACATTAGAAAACAGGATTAAACATATTAAAAACATTTTCCAACAAAAAAAATGCTTTTAATTTTTTTTACTGTTTGGAAATGGAAAGAGGGAATGATACAGATAAGCCAAATTTAATACCATATTCCTATTCAGTCAAATTAATGTATAATAATTACCAAACATGTTAAGGAATCAATAGTTAAAAGTGTGTTTAATTTTATACAGTAGTTCATTTTTAACAATTTTGTCTCGGTTAAAATTGGAACTTCATGTTTTACTTTAATTTAATTCAACTTCCAATTTTATTTGAGGATTTGATGTAAATAGCTGCTGTTGACACAAGATGGTGCGGATGAGAAGGATGTAGCTCCATGGTCAGAAGAAAACGCTGCATTACAGCAGCAGAACTGCTGTGAAACACGTGCTGCTGCTAAAATACTTTGGCCCTATTTAGCTGCATCTGGGCCAGGACGGCCTGTCATAATTAATGGAACAATGAATTCTGAATTATATCAGGGAATTAGAAATGAAAATATCTGTACATCTGTTTATCAATAGAATCAAAAGATGAAACTGACTGTAAAAAGCAGTAAAATGTAAAATGGAGTAGTCAAAGTCAGATTAAATGAGGGTGAGAACAAAGTGACTCAATCTTCATCACACGTCTTCAACTATGTGATGTTAACCCTGAACCCTTTTCCTACCAAGGCTAAATGACTCTAGTCCGGGTCCAGGTCCAGTCCTATAGTGCTACCATCTGTAGTCCTTCTCAAACACACCTGGATCAAATCAATGGCTTGTTAGTAGGACTCTGCAAAGCCAAGAGACTGTGGGAAGTCAGTCTATTGACTCAGGCTTGGTGGAGGCAGATGGTAGGACCCCTGTTCTAATCCCTCCAAGGTTAACATCCTTCTTTGGTATCATTTTGCAGGTTTTGATGACATAAAACTTGTTAAAACAGTTTGAAGACGTATATCTGGAATGGTTTATGATAAAAATCAGCTCCAATCGATAGAAGCTGCATTTGCATCACAGTTAAAGTGGAAACACTTCCATGTAGCTTCCCTAAATGAATGTTTGAATGATTGACAAGAATGGTGGGACTACAGTCTTTTTTGAAATGTTTAGTTTTTTCATTCCTTGAGCTATAATCTTTGACATCTGATCATCTCCTGAATGGCTTGTTGAAGCTTTAAAGCAGTGTTCCACAGCCTGCCTGCTCTACATTTATGTGTGTGTCCTTGAGATCTTGAGCAGCATCAGCACAATGCTGCAAATAGTATTGCATTTTATGAACATTAGAGAGCAGATCGATATTAAAACTGAAATCATCATATACGATTATGATTACAGTTCATTGCTTCATTTAATAACGTCTAGAATGAAAAACCTCAAAGATGTCGGTATATATATATATATATATATATATATATATATATATATATATGCCTTTTTTAACAACCTTTAGCCACCAATATCTCTGAATTGAACTGCTTTTGTAAAGTAAACAAATAAAAATGGCAGGCAGGCGCAGCCAGCTTTCTATTTGGTAAACCGCTGCCTTTGTCTGACTCCACTCTGATTCTCAGTAATCTTCTTCACTTCACTCTGCTGAGTACTCACCTTGTCATTTCTCACTTCCTCACCCTCATTGTTTCAGAACCTTCTTCTCTTTTCTCCCATCTTCACCTTTTTTATTACCACCTCTCTTTTCCTCCTTGCTGCATCTCTCTCTCTCTCTCTTTCTCACAAACGTTGTGTTCTTGCTTCCATGTGCCAAATGTCTTTTTATCTCTCTCAACAGAGTTTGTATGTCCAGGGAGTGTTCAGAGTACATATTGGTAAGGAGACAAGACAAACACCAAAGTGCCTGTAAATGGAGCTGACAGGGGAAAGAAACTATGTCATTCTGCTGTCTTGTTGCTGTAGTCCTCATGCTTATCCTTGCACAGATATTTCACTTACAAATGTAGGTTGCCTTTGGTGGAAAGGGGGTTTTGCTGTTTTTGTTTTTCTGTAAACAAGGGAATATGAAGGGAAGGCTTTTGTATGAGTGCCTGAGTGGAAATAAGACTCAACCAGAAATTGTTTTTTGAACAATAGGTTTGTTATGCTAAATTCACATCAGAGTAGTTTTCTTTGTATGTTCACTTCTTTTTTTTTTTTTTTAATCAAATCACAATATCTGCGACAGACTGGCGATCTGTCCAGCCTGTACTCACTTCTCACCTGGAACGTTATAGCTGGAGATAGGGACCAGCATCTCCCGACCACACTAGGGACAAGAGTGTAAGAAAATGGATGGGAATCACAATATAAAATACAACAAAGCTTGTAACAGTGAATAGATGACTTGTGGCAGAAGTGTGTGTGAAATACTGGCTCCTGTCTCTTATGAGCCCGGCACACAGGGGGCGATGTCACTCCCCCTCCATTCATTTCTTATGGAACTTGTACAATGAAGTGACTGTCGCCCGACAGCAAAATTCCTGCATGTGAAGTTTTCAGCTTGTAGATGTTGAACACAGGCAAAGGACGCCACACAAGACATTTGAAAAATCTTTAAATCTTGTGATTTGCCACGGTGTCCCGTGTGTTGGGTTTCTCCTCAGCAGGCAGAAAACTTTCTCCTTTTGCTGTTGCTGTTTATTCAGCCCATTGACTTTATCAATGTAGTTCAATGCTGACGGTGAACTGCTGTGCATGTATTTGTGTTTCTTCACAAAGCAGTCTTTCTTTTAAAGCAGCTTTCTGTTTCAAAATATGTCGAAACTGAGTGGTTCTAATTCTTCTATTTTGTGGCACGTATTACTGAATAAGAACATGGTTTCTGCTCTACAATTTGCAATTACTGAATTAAGGTTATGGTTAATAGAAATGACAAATTAGGTTGTCAGACTTGATATCAGTTTTTTAGTAATAAAGATCAATTTGAAGTCAAAACATTCTCCTTTTATGTATTGTAGATTAATGAAAAACAACTTGCAGAACAATTTCATGGTGTATCTTGTTTTTTGATGTGATCATTAAGAACATGTTAGCACTTTTCACAATATGCAGTAAAGCTAATCCACTAACAGGCTGATTTTCTGTCAAGCAGTCTGCCTTTAATCTTCTGCCATATTAAAGCGTAAAAGTTGTACTTGATTGATGAGATATTGTTGATATAACTGTGCTCACTGACCCTGCAGTCGCTTTAGAAGAAAAGAAATGAATTAGTCAGACCTTCTTGTTGACGCTATTGACTGAAGTACAAACAACAGGGAGGGATTAGGTTTCAGGCTGCACTGAAACCTTTTCCACCCAAGCAAAGACTTTCTCACTAAATTGCCAGAATGAGCATCTCCAACCATTAGTCACAAAGTAGGAAGAACGACACAAGAGAAAGCTGGAAGCCAAATGAATGCCTCTGATGTATGGGTAAGAGTAGAAATCACATCCAAATAGTGATGGTGATCGCAGTTATGAAAGGTCTTCAATGACTGCAACTTCTTAAAATATTTCTAAATTATGGGAAAAGCCTGACTCATATGTTAGCTTCCCCGCTGTGCCTATTCAAACAACTGCTCCACCCAAGGGAGGTTCATTAGAATGGGAATAATGTAACATGGTGCTTTCAGAGCTGTCACTTCAAGGATGCTGTCTGGCCTAAGCTTAGGAAACAAAATCATTTTCATAGAAACAAATATTTTTGGTTTACTTGTACAAATTCAATTTAGAAACTGGCGGTAAAGTTATTCTTACATTTGCATTATGAAGCACTATCATTCATTCATTCATTCCAATATATAAAAAGTAAATTAATATCTTCTATATTTTGTCCTAGCAAGCAAAAATTCTTTTCATGTTTGTTTTGCAGTTTTGATCATGACAGTGTGAAAGGTTCCTCTGCACACACTTAAACCCATTAAAGAAGTGATATTTACAGCTACAATCTGATTATTCTATTTCAGTGCAATTAGAATGCCATCAGATTTTAAAGGCTTCTTTCGCCAACATGGCTGTCCTTCATGTAAACCATAGCCTACCGTCACATTGCAGGTACTAAGATGTTTTTCCTTAGCTCTGGTGTTTTTTGGTTATAACTTGAATGTGAATGCTATCAGTTGATCTGAAACTGAGGACTGACCTGAACATGGAGAGGATAATGACATCACCTGCAGAATCTTGAGTTTATGGAAGTAAATGTGAATGTTACAAATGTTAATGTGTGTATATCAAAACAGAATTTTGCTTTATAGGAGACTGACTCTACTGACAGGAAACAGTATGCCATACGTTATTTAGCCTGACAGTTTGATTAGATTGATACAGATGTACATTCATTTCCCTCTTTTCCACATGTGATGTATTAGCATTACAGTTGTGACATTTTACTGGATGGACAGGGAATCAGGGCTTTGGTTTTGCTTGAATGTGCTAAAGATGTGACAACAATCGATAGGTTGTTACTGGGTCAGACAGCTGAACGCATCAGTGAAAACAGCTGTCAGTTTACACTGTGAGGAACATAGTAAGGAAATGGAAGACCACTGGGACAGTTCATGTTAAACCCAGAAGTGGTAGGCCAAGAAAACTATCAGAGAGACAGAGAAGAAGAATGGTGAGAACTGTGAAGGACAACACAGAGACCACCTCCAAAGACCTGCAGCATCATCTTGCTGCAGATGGTGTCACTGTGCATAGTTCAACAATTCAGCGCACTTTGCACAAGGAGAAGCTGTATGGGAGAGTGATGCAACGGAAGCCTTTCTGCAAGCACGCCATAAACAGAGTCGCTTGAGGTCTGCAAACGCACATTTGGACAAGCCAGCTTCATTTTGGAATAAGGTCCTGTGGACTGATGAAACAAAGATTGAGTTGTTTGGTCATAAAAAAAGGCATTATGCATGGCAGCAAAAAAAACACAGCGTTTCAAGAAAAACACTTGGTACCCACTGTGAAATTTGGTGGAGGTTCCATCATGCTTTGGGGTTGTGTGGCCAATACCGGTACTGGGAATATTGTTAAAGTTGAGGGTCGCCTGGATTCCACTCAATATCAACAGATTCTTGAGACTAATGTTCAAGAATCAGTTACGAAGTTGAAGCTACGCCGGGGATGGATATTTCAGCAAGACAATGATCCAACACACCACTCCAAATCTACTCAGGCATTCATGCAGAGGAACAATTACAATGTTCTGGAATGGCCATCCCAATCCCCAGACCTGAATATCAATGAACATCTGTGGGATGATTTGAAGCAGGCTGTCCATGCTCGGCGACCATCAAACTTAACTGAACTGGAATTGTTTTGCAAAGAAGAATGGTCAAAAATCTCTTCATCCAGGATCCAGGAACTCATTAGAAGCTACAGAAAGCGACTAGAGGCTGTTATTTTCGCAAAACGAGGATCTACTAAATATTAATGTCACTTTTCTGTTGAGGTGCCCATACTTTTGCACCCGTCAAATTTTGTGTTTATGTGTACTGCACATTTTCTTTTGGTCCAATAAACCTCATTTCAATACTGACATGTCACTGTGTACATCAGTTATTAGATATATCAAACTGAGATCGCTGTTGCAAACACCCAAATATTTAGAAATAAAAATAATTCAGATTAATAGGGCTGCCCAAACTTTTTCATATGACTGTATATATTCTTTTGACTTTGGATTTCCCTAATTCTTTCATACATGTTGAGCTATGCAAACTTTATTGATGAAAGTGTTGCTGTATTCTTCTGAGCAATTAACGGCTAATAAATCCCACGGGTTTCCTGCCCTGAAGTAGCAGATAGATGATGTTAGGCCTGAAGGCATTTCAAGGTCTGACCTCTGGAGACACACTTCATGTTTAGTGTGCTCAGTATGTTTAATATTCTTAGATAGAATTATATTATTAAATAATGGAATAAAAACGGTATCGTGACAATGGCGATGGTTTTGAGTTGTCAGAAAAATGTGCAACATTTCCTTTTCCAATCTATCTGTTCAGATTTGGAATTGAAATCACTTGATAAAAGAAAAAAACATATGCTTCATAGACACTTCCTGTTCCATATACAGACCAGTGGAGGAACTGCTGAGCTGACAAGCCTGAAGACTGATGAGAAAGATTTGTCATCCAGCCAGTGCTCCAATAATCACACAGAAACATTTTGGCTACAAACTGAAATTAATGACTTAATAATAAGCGCACTTGTGAACACGTAGATCCATTTCACAGGTGCTTCACGTTTAACCAGCAGCTAATTGGATGTGGGACACATTTTTCTGAACAAAGCCTACACTTTGAACACAACTCCTTAGATAAAAAGTCTTTTGAAGGCATCTATCTGTGAGCTGCAGTGAGACAGTAGATTCTATAGCTGGTGCTACAATAAATGGAACAAGTGATACAACATGTTTAACAGGAATAAAGAAGTCAGTGGTGTAAAAAAATATTTTCCCCCTTACAGATTTCTTTTGATTTTGATTTTTTTGTCTCTTTTAAATGTGTCAGACCATCAAATATAATAGGAGACAGACAACCTGAGGAAACACTAAGAGAAAAATGTTTTGAAATGACTTTTCTACATTACTCCCCCATTCATCAGTCATGCTTTTTTTAATTAAATCAAATTGATGTATCTTTGCATGGTGTTTAAAAACACACCATGTTAAAATGACATGTTTCTAATGAATTAGCTCTGTTGCAAACGGCTGACAACAGAGTGTCTACTGGTATCGCGTTTTGGTATTTCAGCTTCCTAATCCGCATTTACTTTAAGTATATTTTAGACATGCTCTATGAAAAACTGGAAAAAAAACCTTTTCATTTTTATAGTTCAAACATATTCAATTATGGATTAGTATGCACTAATATGTACAAAGAAAATCTTCTCTGTGGGGTACAGCAAACATCAATATATTTGAATATGAATGGTACTTCTGGATCAGTTGTTTTGCAAACACCACCCAGTAGAATTGTGCCTTACTATTTCAGTTTCCTGAGCTGTATTTTATTTTAAATGCCTTGAATGCTTCATGAAAAAAATGTGGAAACAAACAAATTTTGTACAAATAATTTGCAACTCCATCTCCTAGGAAAATCTTCAAATAGGTGACTGCAGGTACTGATCCTCCAGTAGGCAGAGGTCCTCTGTACTGAATTCACCTTTAACACAAAGCTTAACTGCTGAGCACTGAGTCTTGTTCTGGATTTCTTTGTTGTTGATGCACTTGTTAGAGTAAGTTTGGATGACGAACAACTGTTAAATGCTTTCTCAGTTGGTTAATAAGGCAACTCTTTCTGTTTTGCTGAGGTCCCAACCGTTTCCAGACCTTTAGATTTAAACTACTATTCCTGAGCCTTTTGGATGAAAGCATTAAGTGTTGCTTTTTGAGATATTTTAACTTACTTACGTGTTCTGTTTGACAATCTAACAAGTTTACAGCAAAGTTAGAACTCATCATTATAAAATGCCATTCAATTGTCATTTAAAAATTCCATATTTGTATCTATTCAGAACATCTTTTTTGTTACATTAACAATTAGTGACAGACAAAAACAACTAAGTATGAGAGAACGAAAGCAAAACAAATGGAATCAGAAGGGGCAAATACTTTTTAAGATGCCTGTGGGGACAGTGTTGTTGCATATGGCTTCTCTGTGTGAAGCCATGCCATGGAATGTAGCAATTTGTCTAATTTTATCTCTAAGTTTGTCTTTGTGATCAGACTCTCAGAGAAATATGTGCTGCAAGCTGACATGAATAAACCAAAAAGTGCTCCTATTTTGGAATAACTCTTTGAAGACTGACTTTGTCACATTGTTTCTCGACATATTGCTTTGTTTACCCTTCAGCAGTCTGTAAAAACTTCTGCCTCAGTTCTTTCAAAATCTATTTGTGCAGTCAATTACACAGCGACTCTTTACCATGAAGCAGCAGTTTGTGCTTTTTTCCAAGTGAATGCATGAGTGCCTCTGTCTGTTCCATCCTTCCCATTAGACGTGGGACTGTGTAGCTTCTGACATCAAAAAAAGAAAAAAAAAAATCCTCCACTGGGATTAAATTAGTTTAATTTATTTTTCATATTCTTTATTTTTACTTTATGGATCCGTCAGATTGCTCCTTAATTTTATTAATTTGTTTTTAAATTTAATCACATTTACATTAGAGTCCAGACAAAAAATCGGCACACATTGTATCTTTAAAAGTTGGTAAGTTTTCAACCTCGGCTTCACAGTGGTGCAGTTGGAAATACTGTTGCCTTGCAACAAGAAGGTCCTGGGTTTGAATTCCATGTAGGTCAATGGATGAGAGGCGGGGTCACACTGGACAGGTTGCTTGTCTAACGCAGGGCAACGCAGAGACAGACAGGATAAACAATCTCAGACCAGGATTTGAATCCAGCACCTTCTTGTTGCCAGGCAGCAGTGCTACCAGCTGAGGACCAAAGTCTGTCACAGATAATCTGAGACAATACTGATACATATTTGTAAATCATGGAGCTACCTTCCACTAAATATGAAATATCCCACCATCTCTGCACAAATGAGAATTGCACTCAGTTGAATTTCACATTTACTGGATGACGTGACTTGTCTGCACACACTCACTGAAAATATTACATGCTGATAAACACTGACTTTTTCCTTTGTTTTATGATGCATTTATTAACAGAGTAAACTCATATAAATGTATAAAGCTACAAATCATTTGAGGTTTATTTGTTTTACCACTTTCTGACTTACTGCCAATCTCAAAAGAGCAGTCAGGAGTGCAAAGCACAATCCAGAAGAAAGGAAAAAATATAACATTAAATCAGTGTTGTATAGTAACAAAGTAAAAATACTTCACTACTTTACTTAAGTATATTTTGGAGTACTTCATACTTTCCTGGAGTAAGAAAATTTTTGATAACTTTCACTTTTACTTCACTACATTTCCGAACTTAATTGCGTACTTTTACTCTGATTCATTTTCAATGTGTGGTTTAGTTACTCGTTACAAAAAAGCGAGAGAGAAACGCAACTGTTTTGATCCCACCTACTGATCGACTGCAACAAAGCCGGTAGCCGACTTGCCTGGGCTTGTTCATCACCACCAATAGGATGCACAGGTTTCGCACCTCCCCACTACGTCAAAAAGTCCAGCAAACAGTCTGATTGGTTAGTGCTCCGTTTGTGTAGGTTTGTGCCGTTAAAATGTTCGTTTGTGCAGCTTTGGTTTCCAAGATATTAAAAATGATTTTTTAGGCCATCCAGAGTTACCATCCCCCCATTCTGCTCCAAAACAAACCAAAGTGGGCTGGTTCGTTAATGCTCCGTTTGTGCAGGTTTGTGCCATTAAAACAAACGCAGCAAAGTTGTTTTCAATTTGGATTTTGGCTATTCCAATATAAGGTGTGAGCGGCGTCTAGCTCGTGGTTGATCCGATTCATGAACGCTAATTTCGGCCAGCCGTTCTCTAGGTCTCCCCTTCCTCAAGGTGTCGGAGGTTCACTCAGGGAGAGTCAACAAATTTTACATCCAAACTCTCCTGAGAAACTAATGGAAATAGATTTCTTGCCTTGTGACCAACTGACACAAAATTCATGACACAAAATATTGAGTATGAAGTAGTCATACTCAATATTTTTAGTAATTGTAATCTTAAAAATATATATTTTGGATGGCCTAAAAAAATCATTTTTAATATCTCGGAAACCAAAGCTGCACAAACGGAGCACTAACCAATCAGACTATTTGCTGGATTATTTGAGTAGGTGGGGTGTCAGCATCACGGAGGTCTGTTACCTTTCTCCCATTAAACACCAAGTTAACAAAAAAGCTCTCCCTCTTCAGATGCCAAATAAGCTGCATTTTCCTCCCAATTCGTTTTTTCTTTTGCATAATGACCAGTTGTGTGCACCTATAGTTTGTGGAGTAATCATAACGGGGTTTTTTCTTCATGTTGGCCGCATTTTCTGTTCTGACAATTTATTTTTCTCATTTTCAGCACTGACCTTACTGAAAGGGAAAACTTAAGGCTTATAGAAACTTTGTATTTTCTGTCCTGGAGGGCTTACTAAGAATCTGGTTCAGTTGTAAAGCAGGTTAATTTAACCTTGTGGTTTAGGTAAAGCACCTAATTTTCTTAACTAAATGATGCCTACAGGTATATCTATTAGCAGGTTTCATTTTGCCTGCACTTGGTTGTGTACATTATTTTAAGTGTATTTAACAAGTTTACCAAAATATAAAAAATGTCATTCAAACTGCATTTGCCTTGTTTTACTTTTTACTTATACTTTTCATTACATTACTTGAGTACATCCATTTTTACAGTAATTTTCATACTTAAGTACAAGACATTTCAGATACTTTAATACTTTAACTCAAGTAACATTTCAATCAGTGACTTTTACTGTTACCAAAGTCATATTTTGGAGCGGTACCTATACTTTTACTTGACTCCGAGATTTCAGTACTTTATACAACACTGCATTAAATCACCCAAAATGTGGTGAAGTGAAGGATGAGAATTACAAAAACAGCAAGACTGTTGTTCTGTATTTTACCTTTGTTGTAAAAAAAAATAAATAAAAATGTGGTTCCCTCTTGTTAAAATTTTCAATCTGTATCTGTTTTACAGTCTTCCTTATTACACCTTTGTCCTCTTTCTTGTTAGAATCTCCTTGTTAAAGAAGGTTTGTGTGCTCCACTTTAAATTGGTAGCACATCCTTCCTCTGCTCGCTCAGACTGAGCTGCAGAGGAAAGAGAATTATCCAGAAACAATTTAGTCTCTTCTTTTTATCTAAAGTAAGAGGTTCTTCTCAGGTTTGTTTAAAAGAAGAGCACGTTGGTATTGTTGGCAAAAGTCACCTCAACAAGCTTATGTTATCAAAGAAGAATTAGATTTTGTGCTGAAACTGTAAAAAAAAAAAAAAAAAACTGCAATCAAATTAAACTAAAATGTGTGAATGTTAAAAAAAAATTATGGTGCCTTTACTCAACTTTGAATCAAATATAAAAAATCTAAAACTTTTCAGGCTTTTTCCCTCACATTTCATTTACACTGTCAGTGTCTTGTATTCATCTTCATTTTTGAAATGCCACTTTATACCTTCAGTGAAAGGTACATTGGAACTTTACTTGATGATCAGGAGAAAGTAATGAGCAGGTTTGTGTTTTTACAAAAAAAAAAAAAAAAACTAAAACAAAAAAAACACAAAAGTGTGACGTGTAGACATGCTCAGCTCATCAAGCGTTGACATTATTCTGAAAACAATGTCTTGTAGAATAACAC
Organism: Poeciliopsis gracilis; assembly: GCA_911649635.1. Classification (NCBI taxonomy): domain Eukaryota; kingdom Metazoa; phylum Chordata; class Actinopteri; order Cyprinodontiformes; family Poeciliidae; genus Poeciliopsis; species Poeciliopsis gracilis. The sequence goes on from CAJVRI010001138.1 coordinate 758,657, forward strand.
TCTTATTGAATGCAACAATATAATAAAAGGCAAAATATTTCTTCTTTGGTTTCAACTGATCAGAATTCTTTGAGTTGTATACTGTCTCCTCCATGTGGTTTGAGACAAACTGCAAAGTGGACATTTGATGGCTGTCTTTGACATAACCCTCCAATATATAACTTCTTCATATATTGTCTCTGATCTGTCTGATATGTCCCATGGTCTCCAAGAAACCTCTCATACATTTATAAAACAGATGGATCCCAGAGAGTCTCTGGGATCCAGAGACCCTTTTTAGAGTTGAACACAAATACATGTTTTATGTGTCAGATCTTCATCAACAAAATATCTTGAAAATGATCATATTCCTTCCACTTGACAAATAATAATTCAAGAATACATTCTCAAAGATCAATAAACTTTACATTGTAATGACCATTTAAGTCTATAACTGGAAGACATTTTAAGTATGCAAAAAATAAAATAAAACGACAAACACAACACATAAAATAAATTATGAAGTCAGGTTCTGTAAACAAATTTTTTTACAGAATCTAGCTAGAAAGGGCTAGCTGAGACTAAAGCATCAGACTGAAGTCTTTTATCAACCAGTTTGTGATAGAAAGCGAGAAAAGAGAAAAACAATAAATCATGCAAATGAAAAATATTGAGCTCATTTTAATTTATAATGCAACTCATTTATTTATTGCTTATTGGAACAGACCTACCTACCTCTATGGGGATTTGAGCTGAAACATAATTACCTGTTGACCTACTGTGTCCCACTTTGTCAGGTTGTTTAAGGACCCTACATATCAGTCTTCAACCCTAATCCAGCTTTCATAAGCAAAAGGTTTGACCTCAGCCTGCTTTGGTTTTCCTCACTGTTCTGAGTCAAATGTCTTCCAACATCCCCCCCATGATTTACCGAGCTAGAAAGAGCATAGCCAAGGATGGATAGATGAAATATTGATGAAAAGCTAAATGTATGATTTGTAGCATGGCATCAAAGGCATCTGCTTCACTGGTGCAGTAAGAGAGAGAGAGACAGGGAGAGAGAAAGGAGGGACCAGAGGGTAGAGCAAAAGTAGAGATATACAGTATAGATGTTTCCAAACATATGCAGATAATAGCAAGATGAGATAAATTCAGTTAAAGGCAGTCTGACACATCAGATTATGTTGTGATTGGAAATCTCCTTAATGGAACCAGAAAAATGCCTGCAAGTTTAAAGCAGCTAAAAATTGACAGTACACTGAGATCTGTGTTATTCAAATAAAAATACACCAAACAACTGACATGTACTGTAAATTTTACAGCATAATAGAAACAGATAGTGTTTGACTTTAGTCAGTTTAACATAGCCGAAGAACAGCTTCTGCACTCACGAAAGTTTAAGTTTGGATCACTGGGGCTCATTTTTTTTATTGTTGAGATAAATTCTTTGCACCCTTTATGATTCCTTTCCCCCGTGCTTTAGGATTTCAATGTGTTATTTAAAGTCATATCAAAAGATTCATCTACACAGGTGAATTGATGGCCACACGGGGATCTTAAATTGAACCTTTTGAGCTGTTTAACGTTGCGTTGCCTGCCTGAACCTCTCTGAAGCCAAATGTTTCACTTCCTCCTAGAACATGAACTGTCTTACTTTTAGTTACTTTGACAATCCAAACTGCATTAAAATGAAAACCTAAATAATTCTACCACTATGATATTACATATGACATTTTATGTCCTACCTATCGCTAAAAAAGCAGATGTTTTAAATGTGTCCTTGACAAGCATAAGGCACAGTGCTTCCTCTGTTAATTTGGGATGTTAGATGAAAACATGCGGCCAAGTGATGCCATTTGTGCTTCATTAATGTAACCTAAATATGGTCCACTGCATGACCAGGACCAAGGCTGGAGCAAGGTCTCATCTAGTTAGACAAAAGCACAAAAGAGATTCTTTTTGGATTTTTACAGAAATCCAGCTCTGAGCCACATCATGATGTCACTAAACATTTTAACTAAACATTTTAAAACAAATGTTAAAGGTTTAAAACTAATGTTTAATTAAGGAGCAGCACAAGTCAATAGTTCCTGTTACATCCATGGAAGCCCAGACAAATAAACTCTCTCTCTCTCTCTCTCTCTATATATATATATATATATATAATTTATTTATTTTTTGCCATATTTGGGGGCTTTTCCCGAATTGAACAGATTTTATAAATTGAAAATGTAACAATTCAGTAAGCTCAGGCATGACTTTACTCACTTTATCCTTGGACAATTTTTTATGAAACTTACAAAAAAACAAGAGACATAGAGAGGCTTGTTTTTTTTTTGTTGTTCTTTTTTTAATGATATTGCTTTAGGTATGTGTCCAAAATTAGGGAGACTCAAATTAAAACTGCGTTAGGAGTTTAAAACATGGTGAAATTATAATTACTCATTGGTTTTCATCAAATCACTTCGATCTTCAATGACAGAACCATTTTTCTGCTCTGAGTGCTTGTTGCAGTGGAAAATAGTGCTGGGCAAACATTAAGCCCATTAGTAACAAAGTCTTCAGCTCAAACGAGTCATGCGTCAAAGCTGATGGCCTTTGAAAATATTCTAAGCAAAACTTGATCTCAGATGTAGTTTATGTGTCAGACATGTGAAGATTCCTTCTATTTATAGGATCATACTAGTAAGAACTTGACTCCTAGTTACTGATGTCCTGTTTCTGATGTGGTCAGGCCTACATGCTTACATCTAATCCAATTTGCACTGCTCTTTTCTTTTCAGCAACTCTTGCAAATTCCATTTCAGTTTAGTTTAATTATATGCAACCAATTCACCTTTGAGGCACTTTACAAAATAAATAATTTCAATTCAATCACACATAGATTCCATTTGGTCTTAGGTATATTAAGCTCAGGTGATTATTCACATTAGTTTATGAAGTTTATATCTAAAGAAACAAATCAGATTGCATCTAGTCATTGACTTACAACATTCACTCTTCCTAGACGAAGGCAAAGCAACAGCAGACAGACTCTGGCATTGAGTTGTTGACTTTACAAAAATCCCTCATACCGATTCTACATGTAACAACAGTAGAGAGGAATACCTCCCCTTTAACATGGGGAAACTTCCAGCAGAGCCAGAACCTGGATCAATACAAACGGCCATCTGACTGCAGCGTTACAAAACAAAACAAATGAACTGACATAGAAGTACTTTCTATGTATGTTAATGAAAATTAACATACTCCTAGTAACTCCTAGGTTAATAACAGGACATGGAGAATGATTCATTGTTGGCAGCATTATCTCAACCAATGCCCGTGTCCAGGAAGGAATCACAGCCAAACAGAACGCCAAATCAGATATATCTTCTAGGGAGAGATAACAAAAATGGGAGACAAAACTTTTTAAATCAGTGTGATGATTTGCAGAAGCAAAACGTGTCATTCTTCATCTCAGGATTTTGATTTGTGACCAAGTGCTAATAGGCCTGGTCTAGTAATTAAATCAGTTTTTATAATGATCTATATAGAGAATCACACTCTTTATCCAGAGGTTACCTGGCTCCCTTTGAAAGCAAACACTTGCCAAAGTATCATCAAATCCTTCAAACAGGGATGGATCTGACCTATCAACTGAACTTCCAACAATCGCATAGTTTTCTGCTAAATTCTTGTGACAGAGAGTTGTTGCTGCAGGCAAATATTGTAGTGGATATTCCACATCACATAAAGTGAAATAAATCTGAGCTTCTTCTCTGTCAGACCGTAAACGACCCAAACATGCATGTTCAAGGAAGGATGAGAGTATTCCTCGCCTGGATATTTTCCTCTGTAACTAATTTTAGAAATGCCAATGAAAAAAAAAATATTCCAGTATCAGTACATAAAGTACAGATTTCACGTTGTTTCCTTTACTTTCGCTTGCTATTTCTTTCTCTACCCTTCCGCCCTTCACTAACTTTTCTTTTATCCCAGTCAAATGCAAATGTAGCCAGAAGGCTCTTTGAAATTGAAATGATGTGAAAATAGAATTGCAGTGGCAAATGAGCTGTGTTTGCTGGTACCGTTGGGGCCAACCAAGCCCCTTTGAACGTGTCTCTCCCACTGCAACAAGGCCTTGTTCTGGGCCTTAGTCTCACTGGCACGCCCCTCCCCTGTTTTTAAGCGTCAGCTCCCAGTGCAGGAGAAATCAAGCTGAAGCTGATTGGATTGGAGGTTTACTTCTCACATGTGTGCATTTGCACATTTTCACCCAGGCATCTTGCTATAAGCAGAAGTGTCAACACTCACATAAACTCAGGTTGCGTTCCAGATTTCATAAATATATAGGTGAGAAATCCCAGAAGATATTCACTTTGCAAATTTGAATCAGAATCAAACCAAGGCACTGGTTTAAAGTTCCAACTTGTGGATGGGTGAGCAAGCCTTGTCACAGTGATCAAGGCTGCCGTTCAGCAAAGTTTGGCAATGCAAGACATGAAGCTAATAGAACAGTTTTTTTTTGTTTGTTTTTTTCACAGAAGCTCATTGCAAGACAACCCAAAGCTAGATATTAGGAGTTTAATGGGTCATGCATGGTACAGGAATTTTGGTTTCATTCACGTGTTCTTGGATGGATGAAACCTCATAACTGGATTACTTCAGATCTAAGCACTGTGGAATTTTCCACTTCCAAGCTGAAACAGGACAAGATGCCTCTGGTTGACTCTGAGGACATCAGTATTATTATACAGTCTGTGGAAATAGAGTCATAATCCAGCGAGGAATATCAGGATCAATCCAGGTTCAACTCTACTAATAACTCAAAACAATGACCAGCTCAGTATTATACAAAGACCTCAGTCTTTGCAAATGAAGGAACTGGAGGTAAATATTGAGATAAATGGTGGTTATTTTGGAAATTAAACACAACAGAGAGGTCACATTCACCTCACCAAACAGCTCACCCGGAAACTCTGGGACCTAAAGTCTAACACTTCGAATCTGAGGAGACAACTGATAGGAGGAACCCATCACTTAGATGGATTATCATTTCCCGCTTTGAGCCAAAATGTCCTCCCATCATCGACATCTGCTCCTCATTCAACTTCACACTCGCTCCACCAAATAAAAATAAACCACTAGCTGAAACTGAAATGATTCCACTGGCCTCATTTCTAAGGACAAAGTGACCAGCCTAAGCCATAGCACATTCTGACTCCATGAAAGACTCTCTGCATAGGCAGCTGATGCGGCTGCTGCTTCTGCACTTTCTGGAAGCAACACCAGTCACACTGCTGAAGTTGAAGATCCTGTAATCACAGGGATCTGAGCTGTTTCCAGGCAGAAAGACTCCAAAAATCACAAGCAGACAGAACAGAGTCTGTTAAAAGCAAAGAGTAGTGGAGATGAGAGTTCGGGTGAGAGGCAGGGTACTCTGTCGCAGGGCAACACAGACAGCCATACATTCACTTAAGAAATACCAATTAACCTGACAGTCATGTTTTTTGACTGTGGGAGGCAGCAGTGGTACCCAGAGAGAACCCACACATGCACAGGGAGAACATGCAGGCAGATCCCAGGCTAGGAATTGAACCTAGGATCTTCTTGATGCAAGGCAACAGTGCTACCAACTGCACCACTGTGCAGCCCTACCACAAATTTTGTGTAGTAAAACTCTAAAGTTCTCAGTTTTAGAAGTACATGATGAGGCATTCAGATCAAAGTATTGCAGTTGTACTTTAAATAATCCCTAATTAAATTATTTGCATGTGAAGAGGAATGATTTAAAAGCACGATATGTCCACTTTAAGGGTTTTTAAAAATCATTACCATTTATGTCAGAAATTAGTAACGTACAAGGAAAACATAGCTTTTTATACAAGAACCTTAAACAAGTAAACAACGGCTGGTAAGATGAATGTGTAATCAGGTCCATATTTCATTTTGATTATACATTAGAGGAAATGAGACTGAAGGACAGTAAGAGTTGAACAGATTGGATTAGATGCCAGATGTAGAGTGATGTAATTGAATGGCAGCAAATGTTGTTTATTAACGAAAACACCTGTGTGTTTTTTTAGCCCACATGTAGGTCCACGTCTAAACCAGGAAGCATCTGAAAATAAAAGAAAAAGATGTGACCTCCAATGACCTCGCAGTCAATGGATGGATGTAAATGGAAGAGCAGCAGGGACTGAATGCAGTGGCTTCTGCTGCTGCTCCAGGATTACTTCTTGGCCCTATTCCCAGAATGGAAATCCCCCTCAACCTTAATGGACATTTCATTTAATAATCAGTGATTGATCACTGCTGGTAATGATGTATAAGCAGTTAGATTCTAGAATGAAGAATATTTGCAGTCAATAATTGGAAAATGTAGGGCACAGCAGAAAGACAGGCAACAGTGTTGCCAATAGCAGCACGTCTCTTTAACTCTACACTTGTCAATATGGCATCACTTTATTTGCCAGGGGCAATTAGCACTGTTGAGTCATGTTGTTGAGTCACATCAACATCACAGAGCTAATTAGACACACTTGACCTTTTCGACATGAGGATAATTTTAGCGATGGCTCAAAGCTTTAAAATCAGGGGGCATTTTACTTCTTAATTCTGAGTTCAGTTTGCAGTTTGTTTTGTTGAGATAGAAAATATTTGATCCAGAACGGTGGTCCGAATGTATAACAAGGGGTGTGAATATTTTTCTATGTTACACTTTAATAGGACAGCAATATGTGACTCTGTGATTTAGGTAGGACAAGACATCAGCAGATGAACTCAGGTGATCTCCTGAGACTCATCATGAGACGATCAGCATCATTTGGCTGGACCTGTTGAATTAGGTCAGTCACTTCAAAGGTGTTGAATATTGTCATTATTTTGTACAAATCAGTTTTTACTTTGAGATGAGAGCGTTTTTGTTTTTCATTTTTATGCCAAAAAGCCAAACGTTGTTGATCATCACTGATTTGTAAAAGCAATGAAAAGAGTAAAACCTTCAAGGAGAGGAATCCATTTTATACACTGTATAGTAGTTGCAGTGGGACATGTTTTTAACACGTGTTTTTGGAACTTAAGAATTTATATATCTAAAAAAACATCAGTAGTAATCAGTTTTACAAAAGGGTGTTGATGTCTATTGCACGATAAAAGATTATCTTCTGCAACTGCAACATATTGAATATAAATGCTTAAAAATGTTGTAAATGCTTTGTTGTATTTACATCCATCCATCCATTTTCCGTCACCCTTCTCCCTAACGGGGTCGGTAGTTGCTGGTGCCTATCTCCAGCTGCGTTCCGGGAGATAGGTGGGGTACACCCTGGACAGGTCGCCAGTCTGTCGCAGGGCAACACAAAGACAAACAACCATACACACCTAAGGAGGATCTGAAAAGCCCAATCAGCCTGACAGTCATGTTTTTGGACTGTGGGAGGAAGCCGGAGAACCCGGAGACAACCCACACATGCACAGGGAGAACATGCAAACTCCGTGCAGAAAGACCTCGGGCCGGGAATCGAACCCAGGACCTTCTTGCTGCAAGGCAACAGCGCTACCCACTGCGCCACTGTGCAGCCGTTGTGTTTACAAGATGCACAAATATTAACATCTGGTATATTTCTCATCATACCCAGTTGCACATTCTTCTAATCAGAGTTTATTTATCTATCATTTATCTATTGATCAATTTAATTTTCTTACTTTTCTGTTTTTATATTTTTGTCCCAGTTTGAATTAGCGAGATTCGATTTACCTGGATTTCCGGGACAATAATATTTCTATTCAATTTGATTATTGATGCTTGTGCTTGTTTGTAAATATAAAAAAAAAAGAAAGAAAAAAATCTGAATTTAAATAGAATTTGAATTTAGGAATACTGTAGAAAATACAAACAATTAATATCTACTATGTTCATGAAAATCATTGATAATTAGCTTGTGGACTAACAGCAAATGCTTTTCTGACATGTGTTTGTTGGCTGACTCTTCTTTAATAATAAAAGGGATGCACTTCCTGTTATCTGACTGACTAACATGATTCACACAGAAAGTGAAGCCATAACCTGGCAGAAAATAACTAAAAAACAACAACAAAAAAACAAAACAATGTTTGTTAAAACTATTTAATAATTATCACAAGTTGGAACATAAAGAAAAGCTTTTATTGTTTTGGTTTTGTGGGGGATTGGGGTGGGAGAGATGTCAAGATAACAGAACCAAACCTTAAGCTTTGGTTTGTTCCTGGGTCAGTATTATAAAATCTTCTCAGTGAATAATTTATCAGTAAATCATATTTATTCCACTATACTGTATTCCTCCTTTGTTGCTAATGAGCTTACAGTCACAGATATCACTGATAGTTTTACCTCCTTTGGTTCACTGCATATACAACTCCTGGACAGAACGATTAATCAAACACAACACAACCCTTTACAACATAACACTGATTACATCATCAATGGCATTATGAAATTATCTCAGCTTTATATCTAAATAAAACAATAGACTTGATCTGACTTTACCTTTAATTTTTAAGGGAATTTATTCAATGTTCCTAAAAGAATAACATGTTCTAGTGAGAAAACATAACTCTCCTCAACATAAATAAAAAGTCTGGGTAGTCACAAAAAAATAAACAGTAATCTTGTAAGATGTTTGAAAGTCAGCCATGTTAGTGACATGTCATTCAATATTCATGAAGGTGGAAGTACAGCCTTCAGGCTGAATGTAGTAGCATGGCTTTAGGAAAAACAAATAGTTTGTAGCTCTTAGCTTGGATTAAAGTCGTGTGCAAGCAGTGAAGTTATCATCCTTACGGTTTAAATGAATGAACTCTGATTTTCTTAACAAAGCTAGTGCATAGGTTAATAACATATTCAGCTGTATTTCCCCCATGATATTGTTACAAAGATCTTCTTTGGACAATTATTAATTTTCCACCCACTTTCAAGTCAGTAGATGACACTTTTTAGAGCAGAATCAAGACGATCCTGCAAGTATTTCAGGCATTGTATGCCTCCTACATTCAAAGGATTCATCAGTTGTGTCACCACTGACGCAGACAACTCTCATGTGGATTTACTAAGAATTTAATAAATTTGAATAAACCAATTTGTTACAGTTTCAGAATGTAGAAGATGCATTGAAGATTTTCCTTATTTTGACACACAAATTTTTTTGTATTTCTAACAAACAATGTCATTTCCAAGGAGTTATCTAGGTCAATACTTCAAACAACTTCATCTGTCAACTTCTTCATACAAATAGATTTTGTATCGTTTTTCTTTTTCTGTTATTTTTATTTAAAGAGCCCTCTTTGGGACATTGTTACTCCGGTGTAGCTGATAAGATTAACTATCTTTTGTTCTCCAAACATTTGAACTACATGTTTTCATGTTCAAGTACAAGAACTAGACAGTGAAAAGACTAAAACCAGAGTCAATAAGTAAAACACAAAAAGTCAAAAATGCTGACTCATGCTTCCCCAAAAAACATCTGTGACAAGCTGCCTACAAGTTTTTATGTTTAAGTTCCATACCAGATATCTGTTGAAAGTAAATAATGTTTTTGGCATGTGGTCTAGTGTTTACTACATTAGCTGGAGCTAACACCATTAACAGGAGCGAATGGAAATCAAATACAAAGACATTTGTTCTTTTTTTTAAACCGTAAACTATCCCATCCATGGAAGAAATCCAGTTTGTTTGAAAACTCTGCCTTTTTCGCAGCCAGTCATTAATTACAAGAACGAAATCATACTATTATCTGATTTCGTCATGATGTCATTATGTCATTATGAGAATGATTATGCTATTGGCAAAATAAAGATAAAATATTGCTGGAAGAAAGTTATGAGAAAAAAAAAACATTTTAAAGAGAGAAAGGCTTTAATAAAGGTATCAAAAGCTGATTTTAACAGCTCATCAAGCGTGTAATTGTTTGTTTGAAATGGACATACAATCATAATCTATAGATTATCTGATCACAAATGACTCTATGCCCCATTTTGCTCTGTATGGATGCTAGATGGATACACCAGAGCTAGCATCCATACAGATCCATACAGATGCTAGCTCTATCTGTATTTATGGAGTTAGCACGCTGCATATGTCGCCTACCCAGGATGCAATACAGCATAATCAACGTGGCAATGACCATGCGACGATATTTTACTGAAATTTATAAAAACTAAACAGTCTGCAGTATTTTTACTGTATTATTTTTACATGTGAAATGAATCTTTCTTATTTACAATCTGCTGTTGCAACTGGGATCCCTTGAAGTAACCCTGAACTATCAATGAAGACCTGTTTAAATCATACTAGATAATTGGTCTTTTAAACTAAAGTAAATAAGGGTATACTTACTATGAAAATTTATTAAAATTAGATGACCTATGTTAAAATACAACAGTATGAAAAACACTAACATGCCAGTCAAAGGATTTTGTAATTTTTCATTTTGAACGATTGTCATTTTTCAGTTTTAATCTTTTACCACTAGAAAATATTAGATAATTGTATATCTACCTGTTTTCCACTGTACTATAAGAAGGCACCATCTGAAACAAGATAGAGGATCCAGATAGCTGTCATGAAGTTTCACAATACTCATTTAACAATGCAGTGTCCCACTGGATGACATTTTTTTAGAACGTCTGTTAGCTAGCTTGTAGTTTTGAGAGAGAAGGAAAGAAAGACAGCTCAGACAGCAGAAAATGAGCTGGGATTCATTTAAATGCAGCCTCATGTTCATGTTTTTTTACAATAATTGGTTTTGTCACCATGAAGCCCTGGGCTTCCTTTTTAAAATCACTTTTACGTCACATACACTCGCATCATTTAAACAACACTGTCTTACACTTAGATGTGACTTCAAGCTCTCATGGTAACTTACCAAGTCAAATGCATGGTTTGTATCTACTAACTCTCTTCCCATTTCATGTTTCCCTTTTAATGCTGCGTTAAACCACAGATAATCGTCTCGAAAAAGTTGTGGTGGCGTCAACAGTATGCTTCTCTTTATTTTAAAGATAAAAAGCCAAACAACAAATGTGTGAGAATGCTGCACATTATTTCAGTATATCACTGATTCTTCATTTTATAGGACAACATTAGAGCAGAGATGAAAAGGTCATCAACTAAAAGCATGAGTGAGTACTTTCCACTGCATTGGCATATAGAACCCTACCGGGATTGCAGAGCTCTTCTGATTCTCTTTGATGGTGTGATAATCCTGCAGATTTTCTCCATCCTTTTGTAAGAATCCTAGAAATTCACTAAAAAGCTGTTAGAACACAGATTTTTAGTGAACATTTCTCATGTTCAGCACAAGTGCAGACAGTCATCAGACAGTAATTACTATTCATATACATATAATTATTTATTATTTATTAATAAACACCAATAACTATTCATATATCAATATCAAATTTCATTTAAATTTATCTCTGGAGATCAAAATAATTAATATCTATCCTAAGGAAGGTTTGACAGACTTTTCACTTTTAAGCCAGTTTTAAGTCACAACACTGCTTCAAGATTTGGACTTTGACTGAGCCCAGAAATTTCCATTACTTAATTTTCCGCCATTCGTTGTTGGATATCATTGTCATGTTACATAGTCCATTTCAGTTTAGGTTTTAATTAGGAGTGCACTGATTGAAGTGTTTTGGGCATTCAGAATCTTTAAAAAGCATGATCTCTCAAATCCAATTTTGGCCAATACAAATTATCTTTCGTCTGAAATATTACTGAAAATAGTGATAAAGTTGCTAAGTTGGCATCAGTCAGTCCTCTCTTACAGCAGAAGACAGGAGACAGCGGATGTTTTACAGGCCTTTGTTAATACATGAAAGATTGGCTTCTCATGTATTGGCTGATCGTAAGTCTCCCAAAATTAGGAAAATCGATGCCAATTTAAAAATCTGCAAATAATTTTTACTGTTTATATATATATATATATATATATATATATATATATATAAAATAAAAATTCCCTTCTCACCCACCGCGGGTGGTTCTTATCCTCTGAGCCTCAGGTCCTCTACCAGAAGCCTGGGAGCTTGAGGGTCCTGCGCAGTATATCTTGGCTGTGCCAGGACTGCACATTTCTGGACTGAGATGTCTGATGTTGTTCCTGGGATCTGTTGTAGCCATTGATCCAGTTTGGGGGTTACTGCCCCGAGGGCCCCGATGACCACAGGCACCACTGTGGTCTTCACCTTCCAGGCCCTCTCCAGTTCCTCCCTAAGGCCCTGGTATTTCTCCAGTTTCTCTTGCTCCTTTTTCTTGATGTTGCAATCGCTTGGTATTGCTACATCCACCACAACGGCTTTCCTCTGTTGTTTATCCACTATGACTATATATATATAGTCATAGTGGAGCCCCCCATATTTGGGGGGCTTGTCACATGGTCCATTTTTATTTGGTGCCAAATTAAAACAAATTTTTTTTGAAGCAAAACACAAAAGCGGTTACACATGAACAGGATGGACTTTCCGACCAGCCTTTCCCTCCCTGGAGCCATTTCTTATGCAGAGTTACACAAACATCTTTTCTGCTGAGTTTTGCCTCAAAAGCCTGAAGTCAGAATCCATATTTCTTTCTTGTGTAAGTAGGGTCACAAACTGGGGCTTAAAACCTCTGCAGTTGCTGTCATGCCATATTTCACAGTGCAGTATGTGAACGAACACTGAGCAGAGCTGACAAGTCTCTGCGTGAGGAGAGGAGGCTCGGTTCAAAAACAGCTTGACTCCCTGATAAATGGACTGGCGACTGGCCCATTAGCTGACAAACGTGGTCAAAATGAGTCAGTTTTACCAAAGGAAACAAAGAGGAAAAAAGATGAAGAAATGTTGTTTTTGTCCCAACCCGTTAGCTTAGAGACGTGCTGCTATGACACATCCAGAGATGTATTTGGTGAGACTGGACAGTGACTACTGAACCACTGAGGCTAAGGTTCAATCTTCCAACTGTTTTAAAATCAGCTCCTCTAAACCCTACAACAAAGGACGGCCCACAGTTTGTCCTACATTTAGCTTATATGTGCTTTTATGAGTGGTTATTAGAAGTCCTTCAATATGTATCATTAACAATGATTGACAATTTAATCTGAACTTCCAACAGAACCTAAAACAAAATGCCTGCAGAAATTTCCTGAAGTGTTCATTGCAGCTTCTTTTCATTGAAAAATTTCAATATTATAACAATGTGCAATATGTACATTTGAATGAAAAAAATGTTTGAGTTTAAAAAATTCAAAAGCAAAATGAAAAAAAAACAAATATTTTAGTAATCAATTACTCTATTGACTATTCAGAAGATTAAACCGACACAAATCTAGCACATTTTGCAAATTTCTCGTCGAAACAGTAAACAGTTCATTTCTTCTACAAATTAATTGAAAGTTGAAAATAGGTAAATAATTAAATTCCTAAAATGCAATAACAGAATTATTTGAGTGAGCCCTTATTAATTTGTAGCAAAGAATGAATCTGCAGCTAAAAACTACTTCTAATGTCAACATGCGAAAAGCTCAGTCCTTTCTGTTGGACTGAACATAAATGCAGTATGGAGCTGATCTGGTGACTAGTTTTAGATTAACACAAAAATAATTGGACAGAAAAAGGCGACGTTTTCTTACATAATTTGAGCCTGGTGAATCTAAAACTGCAACTCAAGGTTGAATATATTTACAAAGAAGCTAAATGCAAAATGTTTTCACTTTTTTTTATAGTTTTGGCTTCATTTCTCAGAGCATGTTGTTCTTTCAACAATTGTCATCTTGTTGAGTGTCTATTCCAGTAATCAACTACTTAATAAATAAGTTAAAAAATTGATTCATTATGATTAATCCGTTCAGTTTCACCCTTGAGATAGCACATTTCAAAACTGTTTTTCTGTTTTAGCAATTTATTTCAATGGTTAAACATGGTCTCTCTGCTCCTTCCATTAATATAGTAGATGACATGAAAACACAATTACAAATATTGGTCAGTAAAAGAGAAGACATGAGGAATGGGAGGATTAGATTTAGACTCTGTTTGTAGAGATCTGCCTCACTTCAACTCTATTTCCCCCTCATAGATAGATAGCTTTTGACACATTAATATTTTTGTTTAGTTGCTGTCATGGATAGAGTGGAGGTATTGTTTTTGTGATGAGATGTTAGCATGTTAAAAATTATGAAATACTTGCTCACTATATGTTTTTTGTGGGGCAATAAACATTTTGGTTAAGAGTAAACATTACTAAATCCACGACGAATGATAGAGTAAAACAAAAATTATATTAGCAAGTTTTCATAGCTGCCATTTTAGCATAACTTGCGTTGAGGCTTTTGCATTTTGTTGGTCCTTATGGGCCACCGTAGGACGGAGCAAACATACATTCTTCACCAGCATTAAAGTAAAGGAGTACCGCAATGAAATGAAAACGGATGACAAGTAGATTCATATTGTGGAAATAAAACATCAGGTTTGCAAATATAGCTTACTCAGATTAGCACAGTTAACCTTGAAGGCCATGTTGTTAGTCTATCAGTTGACAGCTCAGAGCTGAGCCTCCTCTGGAACAGCATCCTCTTCCTAATGCATTTTCAGTCTGTTTGTTTAGTGTTCATTTGTACAAATGAGATGGAAAACAAAAAGCTCACTCTGTGTAAATGCAGCAATTCAAGTTAAATCAAGAAGCTGTGAAAGTGCCCTTGAATACTGAAGAACTCATTATAGTACATAAAAGCTCACTGTTTGATCAGCAGTAATGTCTGAATCATGACGTGAACTGAGGTTTTTCTTTCTAATGTACTTAAAGACTTCAGGTGAGATCATCCCTTTTTTCACAAATAGAGCTCCCTGAAGGAAGAAAAAAAATATCTCTCATTGAATTGTGTAAAAAAAGTAAAAAATAATTAAGAGTTTTTGATATAATTTTATGCTCTTTTTATTTATAAACACTGTCTTGTCTACACAACACTCTGGTGTTTTTATTAATTACATCAGTTCAGTTTATTGTCATAGATCCAAATCACCAAACATGGCATCTCGAGCACTTTCCCAAACAAAGTGGAATTCTATTGAAAAATAAAGATGGATTCCATGTATATATTTCAACTGATGCTAGTAATAATAAAGAAAAAATGGACAATTATTGCAAATAATAAATATGTGCTGGCCTGCAGTTATTAGATTTATTTTTGATCAAATAAAATAATGCATTTTCTATTTACTCAAGATATCTTTGTATGAGATTAAAATTTGACTGATGTACTGCTACATTTAAGTGTGACATAAAAAGACAAATTTGTCAGAGGTGTTTTTGCATGACAGGTCTAAAAGTCTGACTAACTGTGTGATTTTGTGTTGCTCACGTCAGAGAGATTTAAATTTATTTATGCAGCTTTGGTGTTGGGTCATTCCTTCCCTTTAAGAAGCAAAGGCTAAACCCCATGACTTAGCTAAATAAATTCTAGACTTAGTCTCATAATACAGTTAGTTAAGATGCCTGAAAAGTAGAGTGGTTGCAAAAAAAGAAAATGGGTCACAAAAAAAAGAGAAATAAGAAATTCTCAGTTCAGGTAGGTAAATCTCCCCCTCCTTCTTTGGCTGCCTCCTACTGCTTGTAAGCAGGAAAATTTTATTTCTGTGGTTTATTCCCCTTCTTTCATGATATGATAAACGTAAACAAGCATCCAAATGCAGGTCATCACATGCTAAAGCCGTGTGCCTGTTTAAAGTCTAGCACTGCCTCAGTTGGTTGACTTATTTATTCCTCATGACTTGTGTTTCCTTTCGTCACAGACCTAAAATCAGAGGCCGGTATGCAGATTAATGCAACATTTCTTGTCATTTAGTTCTATTCTGCTGGCGGGGAGTCAAAGTGATTAAGTAATTCTCAATTCTGTCTGTCTCCTCTGACTAATCTTACTTTATATGCTTCAGGCAACGTGCCTGGTGATGATCTGGAAAATTAATGCATCATCCCCCGTTCGCAGACTACCTTTTAGGATTGTATAATCTTAAGATCTTGTGAGTTAGGACAGATTTTCCCCTTTAAATGACATATTTTAGTAATTCCCCTGACACCTCATTCATCATGTTTCAATGTCATCTTCACAAATGACAGCTTGATTATGTTCTCTGCTGTACAGCTGTTTTTAAGTGTTAAGTGTGATTTTTTAGAAATCATGTTAAAGTTTAGATTCAGCCAGACTGTCAGGATGTGTCAAGAATAGTTTTCATAAAGCAATATTCCGCCTTTTGAAACAGCTGTTAATATGTATTTGATGAGAATTGACTTCAGTTTGCTCAAAGCAACAGCGTTTGACTCCTTGGACAGTTTGCTTTCTTGGGAGAGTCATGGAATCTCACCTGAAATCTGTTGCAAATGAAGCAAGCAAACCTTTGTCCAAATGAAAACATGTCATTTGGAAACATCTGATTTCTGTGTTACCATGACAGCACTGTGTTGCTGCATTACTGCATTCTATCTGTAGACAGAACAAAATCCTGATATCTTACTGCCTTGCTCTTGACAAGACATTTTGACATTCAATCATCAGAGAAGATCTTAAATGTCCATAAGTCAAATTGCCTGGTAAAGATCAATATTTCAGGTAGAATGATACTCCAAACTGCAGTTAAACTTTTAATAGGTAGATACCTAATAACAACCAATTTTAAGTTTGGTGAAAATGCAGTATGTATTGATAGTTATCAATATTGTTGAAAACTGATGGGTAAAACTTGATTATGGCAGGTTTTTTTTGACATCATTAGTCAAATCACAGACAACAAAACATCTAGTGTGACCCCTGCTGCAAACTGCAAATGTTTTCTCCCCCTGCTGAAGAGTAAGAAATGTATTGAAACCATGCAAGATGAGAACGAAAATACAGAATCAAAGGAATCTGTCAAGTTTGCTCTGACTAATAGATGATTCTGGTTTCTTGGTCAGAGAAGAGAGGCTTGATTGGACTATAGGTGTGAATCTTAGATTGCTATGCAACAAGGTTTCAACACAGGTATCTAACACTTATGTAGTCCAGAGCACTGGTATCAGGCCGATACCAATACCAATATCAGTTTTATTATCATCAATTAGACCTTATCAAAGAAATAAATAAAAACATTTTCAAATTCTTGTCTATCCAGATATTTTATCCTACTCTGGGAATAGATCTAAAAATGTATGGGTCTGCACATATAGGCTTACTGTAGAAAACAGTTTACTGACAACAAGTGGGGAGTTCACCCAGAGCAGAGATTGATTGCCATAATGGTTACCAGTGGAGTACTTGAGACAAATATTAAGACATTATTCAACTACCAAAATAATCATAAAGGAAAGTGCGGCCTACATCAAGCCTGCAATGCAATTGCCATGAATCTTTTTTAAAGTATCTGAAGCATCTTCAATATCTGGTGATCCACTGATTTGACTGACTCAGATAATTTGCTAACTGGCTGTAGCCTTATCACTTCTCTAGACATCCCAGCACCCATGTCTAGTACATTTCTTTATGTGACAGCTCTGTCCAAACCAAATCTTTAACATTCCTATTAATGGACCAAATTATTTCAAGGTAATCCAGAGTATGAGATAATTCATCTTGTGCAATTCATCTTCATATGGCAAGATTTTTCAATTGTCAGCTGATATGAATATTCATATGTCAACCCATAAATCTTGCTAAACATGAGTTCAGACTAAACAAACGTGGCTGACTGGGAAGAATGAGTGATGATAACTTGTAGACTATTTTTAGCAGAGAAAAAAATAATAAAAAAAATATGTTTTCCACATCAGCCAGACTTTCTGGTTCATGGTGGCAGTTGTTCAACCTTTTGTACTTGGGACTCTCCTCTGTGTGTAAATCACCTTATTTTCTGATTGACTACCCACCACATGTAGTGTTCCTCCTTGGGGAACACTACACATGCTGCAACATGTTGAATATTCTCGGTTTTATTTTGAAGAGGTCCCAATGTCCTTAGAATAGAATAGAATAGAATAGAATAGAATATAATAGAATAGAATTCAACTTTATTGTCATTGCACTGTCACATGTACAAGCAACGAAATGTAGTTTGCATCTATCCAGAAGTGCTATACATGATATAAATATTTATAAACAGGTGTATGAAGATATAAACAGAGAATAATATTGATGTGCTATAAATAAAATGTTTTGTACAAATATAAATATAGATGAGAGCTATGTACATACTATACAAATTACACAGATTATACAGAATATACAGGAATATGAAGAATGGATTGTATATATATTAGTTGTTTTATGATACAGGTTAAATAATGGGAAATTAGATTTACAGATTATATAAAGATTGTATATAGATCATGTATGTGTGTGAGGGGAACAGTCCAGGGATGGGGGGGGAACAGTCCTTATAGTTTGTGTCAGGAGGCGTTCAGGAGCGTGACAGCTGTGGGGAAGAAGCTGTTCCGGTGCCTGGTGGTTCTGGTCCGTAAGCTTCTGTAACGCCTCCCAGAGGGCAGGAGAGAGAAGAGTGTGTGTGCAGGGTGAGTCAAGTCCTTGGTGATTTTGCCGGCCCTTTTCAGACACCGCTTCATGTAGATGTCATTGATGGCAGGGAGCGATGCCCCGGCGATGTGCTGGGCAGTTTTCACCACCCTTTGCATCGCCTTCCGGTCGGAGACAGAGCAGTTCCCGTACCAAACTGTGATGCAGTTGGTGAGGATGCTCTCAATGATGCAGCGGTAAAAGTTGGTGAGGATCTCTGAGGACAGGTGGTTCTTCCTCAAGGTCCTCATGAAGAAGAGGCGCTGGTGCGCCTTCTTGATGAGTTTGGAGCAGTTGGTCGTCCAGGTCAGGTCCTCGGAGATGTGGACTCCCGGGA
The DNA here is from genome assembly GCA_911649635.1 of Poeciliopsis gracilis. Taxonomy (NCBI): domain Eukaryota; kingdom Metazoa; phylum Chordata; class Actinopteri; order Cyprinodontiformes; family Poeciliidae; genus Poeciliopsis; species Poeciliopsis gracilis. Next base: position 777,506 of record CAJVRI010001138.1, read on the forward strand.
ACTTAAAGCTGTTCACACGCTCCACCTCTATTCCCTTGATGTGGATGGGTGGGTGGAGGTCAGCGTTCATCCTGAAGTCCACGATGAGCTCCTTGGTCTTCTCGGTGTTCAGCTGCAGGTAGTTCTTGTCGCACCACTCAGCCAGACGGTCCACCTCCTCCCTGTAGGCGGCCTCATCGTTGTCTCTGATGAGGCCGATCACCGTGATGTCATCAGCAAACTTGATGATGGCATTAGAGCCATGGACAGGTCTGCAATCGTGGGTGAAGAGAGAGTAGAGGAAGGGACTCATCACACAGCCTTGTGGCACTCCGGTGTTTATGATGACGGTGGATGAGAAGTGATTGTCCAGCCGGACGTGTTGGGGTCGACTGGTCAGGAAGTCGAGCAACCAGTTGCACATGAGTAAACTGATGCCGAGGTCTGTGAGTTTGGTAATGAGTTGTGATGGAATGACAGTGTTAAATGCTGAACTAAAGTCTAAGAACAGCATTCTGGCATAAGTGTTCTTGTTGTCTAGGTGAGAAAGAACAGAGTGCAGTGCTATGGAGACTGCATCCTCTGTGCTCCTATTCTGCCTGTATGCAAATTGGTGGGGATCCAGTGTGGGGGGATAGACAGGATCTGAGGTGTGCTAGGACCAGCCGCTCCAAGCACTTGGTGATGATGGGAGTGAGGGCTACCGCACGATAGTCATTGAGTCTGGTCGGGTTGGAATTCTTAGGAATTGGGACGATAGAGGTAGACTTGAAGCAGGTCGGTACCACGGCGCGGGCCAGAGACAGATTGAAAATGTCCGTCAGCACTCCTGCCAGCTCCCCAGAGCATGCTCTGAGGACACGACCAGGTATGCCATCAGGACCTGCAGCCTTGTTGGATTTAATCCTGCTCAGAGCCGCTTCTACATCAGAGGAGAGGAGAGTCAGTGGCTGTTGATCTGTCTTAGTTGCAGTTGTAGTGTTCCCTCTCTCAAAACGAGCATAGAAGTTGTTAAGCTCGTTGAGGAAGGAGACATCAGCGGAGGCAGTGGAGGTGTTGGAGTTCTTGTAGTCTGTGAGAATCTGAAGGCCTTGCCACATGCGTCGGGGGTTGGAGTTGGAGAAGTGATCCTCCACCTTTCTTTTGTAGTGGTGTTTGGCCTTCTTGATTCCCCTCTTCAGCTCAGCCCTGGCTGCACTGTAGGTATGTGCAGCCAGGTCCAGTACAGATGAGGCGTACTGATCCAAGTCAGTGTGGTGGAAAGTATTCCAATCTGTATTCCTGAACTGGTCCTGGAGCACAGCGTCTGAGCCCTCTGGCCACACCTTTACTGTCCTCACAGTGGGTTTCACACGTTGGATGAGTGGTGAGTACCGCGGTGTGAGGAACAAGGAGAGATGGTCTGATTGTCCGATGTGGGGGAGGGGTGTCGCCTTGTAAGCTCCAGCCAGATTGGAGTAGACATGGTCCAGGGTCTTGTTTCCTCTGGTGTGGCAGGAGACGTGTTGGTGGAATCTGGGGAGGACTGTCTTCAAGTTGGAGTGGTTGAAGTCACCCGCAACAATAAAAACAGCCTCGGGGTATTTAGATTGGTGTTTGCTAATGGCCGCATAGAGTTCTTTCATGGCTAGCTTGGCATTAGCATCCGGGGGGGGGTGTACACAGCAGTGAGGATAATCGAAGTGAATTCCCTTGGGAGGTAATAAGGTCTGCATTTGATCATTAAAAACTCCACATTCTGTGAGCAGTGACTCTCGGTAATAGCAGAGTCTGTGCACCAAGCTTTGTTGATATAAATGCACAAACCTCCACCTCTGGTCTTACCGGAGTCATCTGCTATCCTGTCGGCTCGGTGTGTTTGGCGTCCAGTTAACTGGATAGCATTGTCCGGGCAGCTGTTGTTTAGCCATGTTTCGGTGAAAACCATGACATTTGAGTCCATAATCCGTCTGTCACTAGTGATAGACAGACGTAACTCATCCATTTTATTGGACAGAGAACGGACATTGGCGAGGAAAATGCTCGGTAAATGGAGCCGGTGTGGTGCTAGCTTTAGCCTAGCTCGCACCCCTCCACGCTTACCCCGCCTTTGTTTACGTTCTCGTCTCCGCCTACGTGCACTTCCGCCCGGTCGAGAGAAGTGGGCCGCCTCCGGTGTTCTGGAGATCTCTGGGATAAGTCTGAGATCGCCGATAAAAGTGTCAGGATTGTAGCTCCAAAGGTCCAGAAGTTCTTGTCTGCTATAGCACTGCAACGCGGTGCAGTTCTTGAAAAAAAGTCCGGTGAGAAATAGGTAAAAAACCACTAAATAGCAGGTCTTGGAGAGACACTGAGCCTCGTGTTGTTCACGCGCCGCCATCTTGGTCCTTCTGAGTGTACATCATTTTGAACACACCACACACACACAGATAATCTCACGAGATTATCTTGAGCTATTCTAATAATCAGAGCATTGTTAAGGTTGTCAGAAAGAGAAAATCAGGAGAAAAACATTGCATTGTAAACCAGCCATGTGAGTTTTACTGTTTCTCAGTCACGGTATCCACCACCCTGGTCAGTCAGCTGATCTGTAGTGTCAAAATTAGATTAACTTTAGTCTTTTCTCAACAATATGTAAAAAGAAAAGAAATACATAAGAAACAGTATAATTAGACACAATGAAAGTAGCATACTGACTCTTATTTAAAACTAACAATCCTTTTAGCTAATGAGAAGGTTAGATTTTTTTTTTCAGATATACAGTTTGTTTAGAGATGAACCACACCAGCAACTCCTACAGAAGATGTCATTTTTTGCTTGTAGATGACTTCATTCACATCAGAATTTTTGCTTAATTCCAATAGACTCTGACTTTTACAGTGGGGAATAAATTCTCTGTTTGTAGTTTAAATCCTGTGAGGATTTTTATCTTTGGTTACTTGTAGATTACCTCTTTTGCTCATTGAACTGTGTGCTCTGGTGGAGCTCCTTTTTAATCTGCATTGGTGATTGATTAAAGTTGTGTGTCTCTGTGGCAAAGTTGGCATTGACTGATGCATACATGGACCAAAATATAGATATGGGCAGCTCTTGCGTGGAGTGCGAATCAATGCATAGACTCTTTATGAAATTATTACCTTACCTAGACCAGGGATAGCCTGAGGGTTCAGCTCGGATGTTTGAATTAGTTTTTGTAGGTGTTTGTCTGTATCACTCTTACTTCCCCGGCGGCTTTGGAGTGGTTGGTTTTTGGTCTTTCAGAAAGCATGAAAGTCCACTTTAACAGTCTATGTGGTCGGCATGAACAGATGTCCAAAGACAGTGAAGCAGTGGGCAAATGTCAGTAGCATCAGGACTAATAGTTTTACTGTGTAATACAACTAGTCTTTGTCACACTCTAAGTTATGTACTTCTAACATCAAGTGTAGAAAAACCTGCAATATCATTATTTATGTCATAAATTTAGAGCAAATATTTAGAGCAAATGGAAACATTTAAGAAAGATTAATGTTTCCTTTCAGGCAGGTTTAGCTCTAAAGTCAGGCCAAATCTGCCTTAAGAGCCACCGTTGTGTTCTTCACTGTTTTCTATGATCAATACTAAAAGATGAGTAAGATCTTTTGTGAGAGTTTTTAGGAAACAGTGTCCACTGTCCAACCTCCATCAGGGCCTTCAACAGCAATAAGTTGGGATTTATTTTCATACCTCCTTTGTCTTTCATTCAACGTCTTCAATGCTTACCTTTGCTTAGAACTTGCCAAGTCAGTAAACACCCCTCTACGTGCTCTTTCTAAAGTCCTCATGACTTTCTAAAGGTTCACTGTGATGTTTAAACTGTGCATAATTGATTTAATTGCCAGGCAGTTCTAACACGCAGTGCCTGCTTTTGGAACAGCATTTTACAGAGGATTTCTTTCTTTCTGTTGATCTAAACAAAATCTTTCTTCCTGAAAACACTCTTCAGGTCACTACTTCTTCACACAACTTCTAACATTTTGTTGTGTTAGGAGATCTATTTTATCTCACTGAAATTCTAAGATTTTTCCCAATTTGGTACATGTCTTTTTACTCCTCTGATCATTGTTATACCTTAAATAATAAAACATGCTTGATTTCCATCCAAATAAAAGCTTGCTTATATCACTGCAGGGTAGCCAGTCTGTTCAGTCTGTATGCAACCTGTTTAAAAGAGAGCGTGCTGCCAAAAGCAGATGAAGAAATGAGTGTATGATAGCAGTCAGAGAAACTATAATAGAGCTGTAACGATAACACACAAGGACAGATAGATGAAAGTCCCATGTTCCCAATCAGTGCCGATATCAGCTGAAACCTCACCAGTATCTGTGGACGTGTCTCACTGATATTCCACGGTGGCAGTTTGGGGGCTAAAGGCCAGTGTCAGAACCTGCTTGTCACTTGATGATTTAGAAATGACACTTGATTGTAGGAGGACCTGTTTCTCTCTCTCACCTTTTCGTGGTTTCTGTGATAAGAGCTGTCATGCAGCTGTCATGTCTGTTCTGATCCCCACCAAGCCCCTGAGTCAAAAAAGATGCTATAATAATTACAGCACATGTGCAATTCCAATAGCGGTCACATCTGTCATGGGTTTTTTTTATACCTCAGAAGATTTTATTTGTTATTTTTTTCCTAATTATTTTAGATCATTTATTGGGGAGCACACAGTGGTTTCAGGATTCAGTTCTCAGAAATTCTCAGGTTACTTTGTGAACTTAAATTAAGGAATTTAGAATCTTTATTTATATTTTTACTAATCATCCTGATCTAATTGCTCTGGTTGCTGCACTTATCTACACCAATCATGTGCAGTATAATGAAAATTTGTTTGTTAGCCATGCAGCATTATACTCTAACCACTGTGATACACAATGTGTTCAGAGCCTTTCCCTCAAAACCAGCTTAATTCAGACAAATTCAGTAGCAAGGCCTCAACCATAGGATCTGATACACTTCTTCATTGCTTCAGTAAACATCACCAATTACATGTGGTCAACATATTATGACAGACAACTGCAAGAAAGTATTGTTTTCTTTGAACTGAGGTGAACTACTACATATAATTGTGTATTTCCGCCCAGCTACAGTTAAAGGCATACTTAAGGACATTCTCAAATTGCGGTAAGTGCATCTTTACTGACACGTTTCCGTGTCCCTGTAATAAAGCCAGATCCCTTCAGGAACAGGAAAAGGAAGTAAAACCTTATATGCAGTCATGGTCATGTTTTAATTGATTGCTTTATTCAGTGGACTCCTGGTCCGCATACACATAAAACAGTGACATGATTCACAACAATGACAACAATAAAAGATTTATGTGTTCTGTAAAGGCTCATTTCTCAGGTGTATATTTTGAGAATAACATATAATCAGGTATTAAATGCGCTTTTCATTAAGCCCACAGTTCTGTATTAAAAAGTTTTTATATTGGTCTAGTGTAATACTATAATCTTAAATGTTTTATTTTAATATTGACTGTAGGCAAACAAATCATCACAATTAAGATAAATATAAGCCTGAGAACATCAGTCAACATGTAATAATCAATATAATGTCCTTTACTCAGTGGGTTGACTTAATGGAATACACTTTTTAATCATCTTCCTGAATAGAATATAATAGCATAGAATAGAATATACTGTATTGATCCCCAAAGGCAATTGCTTATCTTCTCAAGCTACTCCATCTAAGGTGTTAGATATTAATGATACAAATATAACCATAAGAGATAAAGTTTCTAAAATATAGATGTACCTAAGACTAGTTCCATAAATAAAGAATAAATCACATGCAAATACGTTAATATAAAATGAGTGCAGAGAAAATTAGATTTAAGTTGCTCAAAGTCGGGTATTGTAAATTGTTGTCTACAGACATAAATCGTTTTCTGTGTTGCTCTGTGGTTCACTTTGGTGCAGTGAGTGACTGGCTGAAGGTCCTCCTGTGTCCATCCAGCATGTCATGAAGTGGATGAGACTCATTGTGAAAGACAACCTGCATCTTGTGCAGGATCCTTCTCTCTGACACCAACGTCAGCGAGTCCAGCTCCACTCCAATGACGTTGCTGGCCTTCTGGATCAGTTTTTTCAGCTGTTGGTGTCCTCCACCTTCAGGCTACTGCATGACTGCATATCATAACAATTAATCAGAGACCAACTTCAGCCTTAGAAGACAAAGCTGATCTGGGAGTGGGAGTTATGTTGCCTGTATCAAAAACAACTGGTGGAGCCTGGAGTGGGCTGATAGTGTCAGATGGAGCTTAAGTGAGACATTTGTGAGTTTTTGATATAAGCAGCACTGAAGGTGTTTGCTCCAACCGTGGCTGGGTCTTTTTGTCACAGAGCAGATTAAATCTCGACTTTAAAATAGATCGTTTGGGAGATTGTCTTTTATTTCTGTTTGTCCCATTTTATTTCTTTGCAATACTTTTTTTGTTGACATTTACTTTAATAGAGACTATGTGGCTATAAAGTCAGACTATTACAGAGGACATGGGTTGCAGTGCTGGCTGGTAATTGTAGTTGGTCAGATAAGCATGGAAGTTTCCTGGTTAAGGCAGTTCAAGGCCTGGTGGCACCACATGCTCTGAGTTCATGTTGCATAAAGATCAAATTGTTTTCTGCATGCCACACATCTTGGAATCTTACTTCAGCATGTTTTTGATGTCCTAAAGTTTACATGTGAGCATGTCGGTATGTTTGTACTTGTGTTTGTGTGTCTGTGTATGTTTCTGAGGGAGGAACATGTTTATGATGATGTGTGAATAAAAAAACTAAAGGTGATAACATGGTGGTTAAAGAAGCAAATGACCACTCCTCCTGCCTGAGATTCAGTGATAGAGCACAACAAAAAGAAAGTAATCAAAATAAAGTACAGCAATAATCCATTCTCCATGCTGAGTTCTTGATGTATAAGGCTAGCTGACTTCAAGAGAGAACTTATGTGTAAAACACTTGGTAAGAAATTAGGAATCATGTTCAACAATTTCAGGGCAATACTTAGATAAACATGAATTTTGTTTTGAGACACATATAATCCAAATTGTTGAAAGTCATGCACAAACAGATTATTATTACATCCGTATGGCTCTCCTACTTTGATGCTGGACGCAGTCTGGATTCAATCACCCATTTGGGATGCATTCTTATTTTTATACAGCTAATCTTCCCTGACATGTCAGGGACAAGTCTGACCTGTCAAAGATAGCACATGGAAAAAATACAAATGAATTATTAGTACAGAAGTGTCAAATCATTCTCCTTTTGGAGAATGATCAAGATCATGAGTGTCCTCAAAGAGAAAGTTGTGGCAGAATGTATTTTCCAGTTTTTGTACTAAACTAGCTAAGCCAAGTTAAGCTAACCTAACAATCTTGGAACCAGCTTGCTTTCATCACCAAAAGGTAAATTCTCTTTTTAGTTATGTTTTCTTTCCTTTGTTATTTTGGATTTTTTTCAATTGTATCAAAGAAGGTTAACAGACCACATATAGTTATATTATTCATTTTTCCTACATGTGTTATTTATCTAATCTATTAATCACCATTTAATGTAGAAATAAAATAAAAAAAAAACAACTATCAAATTGAAAGTTAATGTGAACAAGAAATTGCTTTTAATTGTTTTTTTTTTGTTTACAGTGTATGCTTGTGTATTATTTAACACAAGATGAACTCTGAATGTACAACAGGTGGAGCTGGTCATATGCTTCTGTAGCGTGTTATGCTCTTAAAAATATTGCTTCTTTTACTGTGTGTTTCTTTCGCAGCTATGCAGATCACTTTCAATTGTTACGATAATACCTCAGAAGTGTCGAATATATGCTAATATATGCACTGTTTCACAGTGCCTAATGTCTTTTGATCCCATGGGTTCATCGTCAGTTAATTCTTCATTTTTATCAAAGAACAAATTTTTTTTTGCTTCTTTTTTAAATTCCCTCTTTTTTTTGCTCTGTAACTATCTTAAAGCAAACTTTTCTGCACCAAATTCCGACTATAAACATGTGAAACTGACAATGAGGTGACGTTTCTGCAGTCGGAGTGAGAATTTTTCTTTAAAGAAGTGATAAAAGACTATATTCACTGAGAACCTTTCTTATCTTTTGAGCGCATCTTTTAAAGGCTGTGTGTGTTCTTGATGACCTTGTTTTCCTCCATTTTCTCCTTCTTGGTCCTATAGGTCCCCTTACAAAGAAACACACTGATGATTTAAGTGATAGTGACCGCACGGATGATGAAGGTATTTTTTCCCCCAAATGCCAATCTGATTTGCATGACAAGGGAAACCAGACTTACCCTTTCTCTTCCGATTTTTATCTTCTTTGATTTTCTTACATTTCTTGTCCTTTTTTTGAAAGTAATGGACATTTTCTTTTTGCTCTTTACTCGTAAACTCTTTTTGGGCTGAATGTGTTTTGTCCTTTTCAGCTTGATGTCTTGAAGTTTACATGTGTCCCACCATTCTTTGATATTAATACCGTAACATAAATTCTCTGCTTGGATTTGCTGTTTCCTTTACATTTTCTTTGTTTTTCTATGTTGCATCCCACCAGCAGATATAGAACCTATTAACCCCTCAGCCAGCTGTTGCCACATTTTTGCATGTTTTTTTTCCTTTAATTTGCCTAAACGTGGTTGTGTTGAGGGAACTCAGCCACTGGCTAATTTACTAACTCTTAGACTTGTTCATGTTTCAGGCATCAAATCAAATGTTTCTGTAGCCAGTTTTAAGTCCTGGCTAATTATAGCATCGGCACTCCAGTTTCATTTATCAACTTCCTCATTTTAGAATGTGTAACCCTTAACTTAAAAAAAAACAAACAAAAAAAATCATAAAAAAATCATGAAACATTGCCACCTATTATAACAAAATGCAAATGAAGAGAAAAACTGAAAAATAATCAAAAAAATATAATCTAATAAAAATAATATTAAGTAACAATACCTTGAATCCTCTAACAAATTTCCTGTGTACCATGTGTGCAAAAGGTGCAAAAAAGGACAAGTCAGTATTTACTGAAGGTGAAGCAAACCACTTAGACCACCAACTCACACAAACAGATTCCTCCAGTTCCTTCCATGCTACAATTTTTTAAAGTAATTTCTGACTCCCTTTGTGCCACAATCTTGCCAAAGGCTTCCTTTCCAATTTCAATTTCCAACCCAAAAAAATAAATATATAAATAAATAAAAAAACAAATAAATAAATAAAAAACAAGATTGAAACAGCCTCAAATGCCAACACAGTATCAGGGTATGTGCAGAACTATTGTAGAAACCAGAAGTTTATGAAATAAAAAGACAAACACATACACACACCTGTCTGAAGTTACATCAGACCAAACTTCTCGTGGTTATGTCAGCTAGAATTAGCAAAACAATTTCTATTAGTGAGAACCACACAAATATTTATTTAGCATGTCACAATCATTTAAGTTTTGAATTAATATATTTATTAATGTCTTTAAAATTAGAGGTTTACAGACAGGATAGTTACTGTCTCTTTAAACAATGAGGGGAATATTAGATGATGATGTCATGGCTTTGGAAACTTCTGTTTATTTACTGATCCATGGAAGTTAATAGTATGCTAACCTGTAGATGGATTTTAAGGCCTCACCTGGAACTCACTGCTTTCTGATGGGAAAGTCAACAGAAATCGTCCAAAATATCAGGAAGAGAATCGTGGAGCTGCTGCAGTCTGGTTCATCCTAGAAACAATTTACCGCTGCCTGAAGGTGCCGCATTCATCTGTTCAATTATATGTAAATACAGACCTGATGGGAATGTCTAACCAGCACACTACTCAGGAGGAAGACGGATTGCAAGGTGACATGCAAACCGGACAGTTATGCCAGCCAGTTGTGTCTGGAGGAGCAGGTCAGAACTCCAGCAAAAAAACTTCAATCAGTCAGAAAAAAATGTTGGATGTGTCATTTTTTTTTGGTGTATGTAAACATATGGCTTCAGCTTTATATATCGCTGGATCACATGCAGTGCTTTACTCTTTGTTGAGTTCATACATTCATTATCTGATTCAGTCAAGCTAATGTCATGTTTTCATGTAAAAACTAGTGCAGTGAAATATCTGCTATAAACATGATTTTCAATCGCATCTGAAAATCCATTTACATTTCATCCAAGCTGTTGATGCTGTAAAGGCACTGAATCAAAACCTTCTATAAATTATGACGACAACATGAATTTAAAACTTTAGCAGTTCTCTTCTTCTTCACTCTGACTGTGTGTTTAAAGCTTCATATTCTCAATAAGGAAGAAAAGAAAAATTTTGCTTGATTGCGGGAGATAGTAAGTCTGTTGTAAAATCACATCAGAAAAAAAAATGTCCTTCATAAAATCAGAGGAGAGTGTGATATCCCCTGAAGACTGCTGCAGTGCAGCTTTAATGACAGGCAGAAGGTCTCAATAAAGCACCTCTACTTTATAATATCACAAGGCAAACAGAAGTTCCACCCAAATAAGACTCACAACCATCCAGATCCTTTTGATCTGTGACACATGCTGTTTTTCTGGGAACTAGTATACATACCAAGTCTCCTGAACCCTTTCACACACACACACACACACACACACACACACACACACACACACACACACACACACACACACACACACACACACACTAACGAGATTAGTGAGAACTACACAGATTTATACTATAAAATCCCAACAAGCCTCAAGTATTATCTTGATAAAGGTTGCATGCAGGAAAACTAATCCAGTTTAACATAGAGGAAAATATGGCTGGGGAAACACACAGAACCAAAGTCTGTCAGGCTCGCTCTGATCAACTCCCAACCCCTCCACCCATTTCTCTCTGCACATAATGTCTGAATACTCTTAACCTTTGACCCAATGTTGTCTTGTAGCGCAGTCAGAGAACTTCCATTAACCTCACCGCCCCTCCTGACCAGCAAATCTTGCATTTGCCTCTGTCGACTCTGTGAAGCTGGTGTTTGTAATCTTTTTTGTGTTGACAATAGAGATGTAACCGAGAAAGTCTCTAAAAGCTAGATTTGCCCTGAACTCAAAATTTTCACTGTACAATGCTGAAGTAGTTAGAACTGTAGAATTCACAAGAGCTTATGCTCAAAAACCCCGTCATACCTCATATTCATCTTTTTTGGGTATCATATTTTGAGAGGCCAAGATTTGCAAGTAGCTGATGCAAGGCCAACAGGGATCTGAAGCCAAATCAGTTGTCATCAGGTTCAGGCCTGGAAAGCTGACAGATTTAGCTGATTGAAATCGCATGCCTTATTATAAACCACCTTCTCAAAAGCACAACATCATCATCACAAACTTTTGATCAGTTTTAGATGAAGAAACAGAGTTCAGATTACCTGCTTAGATCAAACTAGTTGAGACCAAAGGTTTCTGTCATCTAGAAATGACTGCAAACCAAAATGACCAATGCAGAGGCTTGTTTCAGTCCTTTAAATCAGCATCACCTTTGACCTTACAGTATTGATTACAGACACTGTTTACTTTCCAGTAAGGACCCTCATGGTCGACTGTCTGTAACCGTGGAAAAGCCTCTCAATCCTCCAGGAGCCTACAATGCTCAGAGCTTAAACAGAAAACACTCAGACTTTTTCTTGATTTTTAAGCACAGTTCATCCAAATGTTTACTTCACTTCTAATTATGGGTTAAGTGAATTATACTTATCAACCACATTAACAGAGTAGTTATAGGTCACTAATATAGTCACTGTAATTGCTACCTGAAACAAGTAAAATGTCTACAAAAAGTCTATTTGGTTTGAGTTTAAGTATTGGCCTTTTCCACTGACTTCAAAATATTTCATCAGATTCATCTGTCTACATCCCTTTATTATTCCACAGAGCCTCACTTCATAAAAAACTGTTGTCATTTTACATAACTGTACCATACAAAGAAATTAAAACCAAAGCTGTTCACAAAGAACCAATAAGCATTTGGTGAATTTCAATAAAATAAATACACTTCATCTAACCTTAAAAAGAGTCCATCTTTAAGTGAAGCTTCAAAATGCACAACGGTCAAAGAAGAGCAAGAGACAAATCAACAGCAGAAGATATTTTACTGAAAACATGTTAACTGGCACAGTTCAAAGTTTAAAATATTGGCTAATAAAACCCAAAATTAATGTATGAAAAGAACCACTACGGTTCCTGTTTAAAATGAGTTTCATAATGCTTGATGGACCTGTAGGAAATCCCTCCACTTATTGGAGGGAGCATCCTTAACGACCAGAATCCATGTTCTGCATCTCATGGCTGTTTTTCCGAGCTTCTCTCTCCATCCATCCCCAAACGTTAAATAGGGTAATATTTTTAGCGTTGAAGGAAATGTGGCCTCTGTACATTAAACTCTTCTCTTACAGACACTGTCTCTGCAGTAAGCAGAGTTAGAGCCTTAATTTAGGCTGAGTATCTGCCAGTGCATTCATGAAAGCCCACCGGATCCCCAGAACTGTGAAGGTGAAATTGCTTTGAGTCTACCACTTGAATTATTTGTCCCATGAATCTCGTGATATTTTAAAAGATTTAAAACGACTGCCTTCCTGCGTCCAACCTCTGCAGCGATAGCGTGTAGCTGTATGTGCTGGATGTGCAGCTCAGCACTCCTGTTCAAAGGCAGAACGCCGCTCTAGCCCTGTGGGGCTTATGATTGTGAATGCCTGGCAGAAAACCTAATGAAAGCCAGATTTATGCTCTGAATTTTAAGGATAGCAGCCTTAAGACTTTGATCAGCTGTTTGAGTCTGAATGCATTTCTTTACAAGTTTTATGCTTAACTTGTTGCTCTTCTTTTGAAGCGCCACTTATAACCTTTTTATGATTCAGAAGTATAAATATCAAATGCTTCTAAATTCTGTCCGAGTTTTTCAGATTGAGATCAGGAGTGCATGTTATCCAAACTGTGAAACAGGCCAGTTGCAGCTTCAATATGTCACATTACAGTACAGATTCATTAGTTATTGAGTACCTCAGCCTCAGCCAGAAGACAGGATCATAGAAAAAAAAATACAAAACAAAAAAAAAACTACTGCTTGTTAGTCTTGTTGGTTTGATAAGTCTTCAACATGAGCAGATGAAGAGGATACTAAAGTTGTTGCCGCAGCCTGCGGGCATCTCTCAGGGTTTGCTTTGAGAAATCTAAAGCTCCTGAATCTCTTTGATCATATCCTCATACCTGAGAAAGAAAAAAATGCAGACTAGCTATTCTCAGACAGCTCTCTCTCTATCTACCTCTCTCTAGCTCTACCTCTCTCTCTCTCCTTCTCTCTGTCTCACACACACCCAGACTTATTTCAGGAATGTCTAAATAGTTGAAGTGCTCCAAGATCACGTCTCATTTTCACATATTTTTTCTGTTTTTTAGCTCACCTTAAAACAATCCAGGTTGGAATGACACTGATTTGTTTGCTCACTTATTACTAGTTAGCGTGATCCAAAAGTAATACTCAGTGAAAAAGAAGTAGATGCAAAAGGAAAATTCAGTTAAAAATCAGACTAAGAGCAAGCGATTGTAGTATTACATTAAGTAATCAATATTTATGTGATTAGCAATGGTTCTGGTAATCACTTTAAATACATCATTAAGTCATGTTATGAAAGATGATGAAACCCTCCACTAGCTGAATAAAGATTAATTGAATGGTTCTGAGAATGAAAAGGCTTTAGAGGATTGTTTTTGGCTCTCTGACAGCCAATCAAAGCATGCCAGAAGCATATAGTGAATAAAAGAAGCTGAATATATTACAGCTGGAATTTTAAAGTACATTGTGCTCTGTTGACACTGGAACTACTTTCATTTTAGAAATCCAGGTAAATGCAGGTGAATCCATCAAATTCACACACAAAGCCGCTGCAGTTTTTCTTTAACCTCAGTTCATTACCACTGACCTTCAGAGCAGAACAAAGGGAGGTCGTTAGAACGGTGCTGGATGTACAGTATCTCTCTGAGGCAGACTTTCAGTTATTTTTTCAAGCAGTACTTGAGAGCTCATATCCACAAAACAGAGCAGGAGGACTGCTATCAAAAGTTTAACATATTTACAAGAAACTTACTAAAAACCAGATGCGTTATTTTGATTATAAAAATCATGAAAAATGACTAAGTATTTGAATCTGGGTGGGATCAATTAAGTTTTAATACCCACCTTATTTCTGTAACTCACGATCCTGTCTGGACTCTTCCAGAAGAGATGTGAAAATATTCATTTTTACACCTTAAAACGAATAACATAATCATATTTGCGTACTCTAAGCATATATACTAAAATATGTATTTGCTTCTCAAATCTCAATGCTTTGAACAAGGTGAAAAGGAAATTCAATGCTTTTAAATCTTCAAATTGGCAATCTTACCTTGAAGTTTGAGAATGCAGTCCACGATGAAAAGAAGGGAATCTCGTGGCCTTATGATACCAATCATAAAATGAGACACACAAAGCCAGGTTCACCATTTTACTCCCTGGGCTTTTTGTGAATAAAATGAATGGAGGCTACATTCATACAGCAGGCAAATATGTCCCATACCTGGGATTTTTTTTCATTATCTGACCATGACACAACGTTTGCAAATCAGTCAGAGTCCATTTCCACATGTGCTCCTAAATCAGATAGGTACCATATTGAAAGGTGATGTCACACTTTACATCACAGGGTTTTGTACAAGAGGAGGTGAAAATCAGGAGCATCAAAACTAAATAACGGGTGACAGCAGCACGGCTCATGTTGTGTTTGTTGCTCTAATTATGCGCTCAGGTCCATGTTGCCCGTTTCAGATGCATCTCTACATGCCAGCAAACAGCATTGTATAAGTACATCAAGCCAAGCTACATAAACATGTACTTGCACTCTCCTTCAAAATAAAAGTCTTGTGTCAACAGTATTTACAATTATTATGAATAGTGGATGCAATCAGAAAGCTGTTGGGTCCAGTTGTACACAAGTAGTAGTGTTGCACCGTTTGCACTTCTCTGGCCGATCACTGATTTTTAAAAATCCTGACCAGCCAGTGCACATTTTGCCAAACACTGTCTTTTGTTTTCTCTGAAAAGTTACTAAACATTGTTACAAGTTGCCAGAAGTGGAGTGTCTATTGCTAACCATTTACATCCAGAAGTGACCTGGTGGGAGGGTCAGTGAGTCCTCTCTCACAGCAAAGCAACAGGACAGACTGATTGGCAGACCTTTGTAGAGATGGATAAGATCAGCTTCACACACAAGTATCTACCAATCATCCAGTTCCAAAGATTAAGGAAATCACGACTGAATCATCACCCAGCCTTTTTATCACTGCACCATGAATAAGAAGTGGGATATATGTTTACTTTTATAAAAACAGAATCCTGTGTTTGATGCCCCTTTTTCTTCTGATCTTGTGGGTCACTGTGGTGCTAGATCATCCTGATCTGATGGTGATCACATTAAAACTAGAATGCAAATAACCAATAAAAATTCAGCAGAAAATCAGATTTCAATATTAAGTTCACAATGTGATGTTGGCTACATCACATTGTAGCCAACATCAATGTGATGTACACATGTACTGTGGATGCTACATTTGTCTTGATTTCTTTACTAGTAGATAGAAAAGAAATCTCTGCTAGCAGAAATAATCCTAATAAGGTATAAGGTAGAGCAGCTGAAGGACCTAAATAATAAACAAGAAGTAGAGACAACTAGCATGTTTTTCATTTCACATTTACATTAGCAGAAAGAATAAAAAGAGCCATTCTCAAGATCTTTTTTTCTTTTTATTTAGATGACTTCAGTGTCTTACTGACAAAGCAGTAAGACACTGCTTTGACAGTAATTCCAGCATTTCTGACTGGAATCACAGATTTTGTGAAAGATGGGGAGAAAATTTAAAGTTTAAAAGAAAAAAGGAAATAGCAAAGGAAGGTTTCTAAATGATCAGTTACATTATCATAGAGATTAATAGTCATTTTTAATTCTTTAAAAGTGTAATTAACATAAATATTTCATTATAATGTGATAATCATGCATCGGTTGTTGAAAGATCACTGTTGGTTTGGTTCTTCAGCATTATTACAATGGTAATCACTATCATCACCACCAACAGCCACCAGTCTCAGAGTAATAATCACATCAAGGCTTCATAATATTAACTTCTACAAACAACCATGGTTATCACCATCAGCTTTGACTAAAAGCTCAAAATCATGGGCCTAATTAAGTTGCCCTACAATTTCTCATCATTCCTTCATCACTTTCTATAAAATCATCATCTATAGCAGGTAACTATAGTAACCACACTTGCGACACAATGGTGCTCACCATTGAAGAGAGTTGGTTGTTTTTATCGTTTCAATCACTACTGCCGTTGACATCAACATCAGCATCTGTGTCTTGTTTGCTGCCATCTTCACTGTCAACATTGTTATGACTAAATTCATTTGTATAATGGCTTTAATTATGCTTATCATCACCTCCATAACAGCTATTATCATCCTCATTACTGTCACTCATCACTTTCATCATCAAGGCTTCATGATTTCATTACTGAGGCTCATTGTAACCAAGTTACACTTACCAGGTTATACCATCGGCATTCCAGCTACACATTTTGATTAATATTATGACATTAGCATGATGCGTGACATGAAAATCGCTATGGTGACTCACACAAATACTGTCAATATTTTAATTGTAGAATACAAACACTTAACTGTTTTCTAATGCAAGCTTTTGGAATAATTCAGTGAGCTCTGTGACAAGATGCTGGATTGTAGAGAAGAAAAAACTACAGTTTGATGTCAGCTATGTATATAGAAAAGGTCAAAAGAGACAAAATACTTACCATGGACAGCCTTTTATCCTGTTTATCTCTCATTTCCCTTTGAAATAAAATCTTTATTTATTTAGAACATGGAAAAAATAAACAATAGAGACAGAAAGAAATTGAAAAAGAAGAATACAAATATGAGAATATGTAACAAAAGGAGCAGGGAGAAGCCAATGCTTAGTAAACCCTTACCCCAGTTGACTCGTCCAGTATAAACAATGTGCATTTCACAATGTAGAATCCAAATATGTCCATATGACATACATTTCCTTGATGTCACAAAAAAGTGACTGTACAAAGCATTTTTATGTTCCGTTCCCCACCATGCGAGGAGAAAAGACATTTCTGATGCTCTGCTGCGTTGATTGAATAATAGACTTAAACACCCTTGGTATCAATCAGTTCTACAGCTGTTGAGTCACCTTAATGGCAGACGTATAAGAAAGCCAAATGTGCTCCTTTCCACAAACTTCCTTCCAAGTTCAGTGATTAATGGATGCTTCAATCACACGGCGTAGGAAAACTTTCCTGAACTGAAAAATCATTTTTATTTTTACTGTAGTAAGAGTTTTTCTTGAATGGTTAATTTTAATTCCCCCTGGACTCACTGATCTCTCTGTAGCCCAAAGTTCCTCAATGATAACACATCAGAAGCATAAACAACGTATGTTGCTGCGTGCACCAATCCAGAGAGTCAGAAAGCAAGATGAGTTGCTCATTTCTGGGCAATAGAAGATGAAAGTGACTCCATGTTTTGAACGTCACTTTTTCAGGACGTTGTTGGATCTCCACAAATGATGTCATCCTTTCTGTTTGCAACTTCGTTTATATCAGAGCCTTGTCAGGAACTCTAACTTCCCATGACAAACACATTTGCTTTTAATCTTCTTGATGATTTGTTTCTGTTAGAAATTGAAAGTTCCAAAACTTATGATGACTCACTCACTAGCAGTATATTGGTTTTCTTTCAGTCTGCACTCATTTATAAAACTTTTAACCTTCAGAAGCTAGTATCAGCGGTACATAGTCACACATCTGCTGCGGTTCACACCAATGGTTTCACTACGTCACTTTGCTTACTTTGAGGAACAAGCCATTGTAAAAAATGCTAAATGTTTTATTTTATTTTAGAAGTAAAAAACAAAAACTATCAACAAAAAAAAATTACACTAGTACTGAAAAGTTTATTTATTTCAGTAACGCATTACATAAATTCAGTGAGGACAGGAAGATGTTTTCAATTTTTTATTTTTGTTAATTATGATGATTTCATGAAAACACAACATTTAAGATAAGAATATCACATCACAGTCTTAAAAAAATATTTTATTACAGAAATATGCGATCGAAAATTATGGTTAATAACTGATTGAGGGTGTTTAAGATATACTTATAAACAAACAAGCCCCATCAATAGCATCTTCTAATTTAATGAATATGAATGTATATAGGGAGATGCAACAAGTCTTTTAAACAATTACAGTTAAAAATAAACAATAACTACTAACTGCAGGTCTGGGCACCACATACTAAAAGGTTAGTTAGCACTAAACTTAAAGCACTACTAATAAACACTAGTTCTGCTAATACTAAAGCACTACACCAACAAAGTATTAGCGAATTAGCTAAATTATATCTGCCCTTGACAGACTAAGATCCTCAAAATTCTTTTGTTTTGACACCATAATTAGCATGTTCTGTAATGTCCTTAGATGTTGTATTTATGTTTACATCTTGTTCTTTACTGTCTGAGTTTTATTTTGTTCCGGCATGTTTCTTGTTTGTAAAAGGAACTGCTGCGTCATCACCCACTTCAAAATAAGAGCATGACTATAAACATCCAGGTACTTGAAGAATTCTTAATAGCTCATAACCAAAACTTCAACATAGATAATGAACTTCATTCAACTGAAAGTTTACAAAACAGCCAAATATAGTAACTCTTTCAATTAATTCAGCAGAAGCCATGTGTTCTAAATATGTTCAAAGTTAGCAAAAACACTAAACTGGAAAACAAAAAATTACTGCATGTTAATACACATCAAGTCAATGTAATTATATCTAAGTTAAAAAACCCACAATTTAAAAGCCAAAGTCATACATAATTATTGTTGTACTGCGTTTAACAAATTAAGTCCATCTAGAACCATTTCTTTAGGTTAATTATTATTTTTTTTTTTTTTTTTTTGAGAGAGGATTTAGTTTTAATTCTGTGATAAGGAAGGTGAGAGAGTATCTACTTAAATGGACTAACTACACTTGTTTTGTTTTTAGTGTCGTATGAACAAACACTCAGATGGAGCTGCAATTTCTTTCTTTTAGTTTCATACCATCTTTATTTTATGACATAAATGATTCACAGAGCATTCTAGAAATGACTTAACTCTCAATAAACTTCCAGACATATTAGCAAAACCTTTGATTTATTTAAATAGAAAGGGGTCTTTTAACTTCACACTTGTACTGTTTGCCTCTGGTGCTATCAAGTGGTTCTGTGTTTCAGAACTGTTACGAAAAGATAAATATTTCTCTACAGCTGGACAGATAAATAAAGCAATTACCTGATGGCAAATTTACATCTCAATGACCCGAAGTACTTGTGTTTTTTTTTTTTTTTTTAGAAAAGGCTAAATCTATCATAGTATTTACTGGCAGAGTTTTCTGCAGATTAATTGCTCAGTTTCTGCATCAGCTTCATATGACAGGTCAGATTGCCACTCCTACCTGATGACAGCTGATTTCCTGGATTATTATCAAGACTCATCATTTTAAATATTCTGTTTCATTAACACAGAGAGTATGTGAAATTTAAAATGATCCACAAAACAAATCCCCATTAACCAATCAACACAGTCCAATCCTTTGAATGGAAAAAAAGAAATCAATTTGATGCCTGAAGCTAACAAGGTCTCCATATTAAAAAGCCAGTGTGCCAGGACAATTCTAGAAAAAAACTAAGAGGTAGCCAAAGTCTAGTAGAGAATTAAAATTTCATCACTGTCTGTCACCTCCAATCTTTCATCTAATCAGTCCTTCTGCCTGTTCCACCTCCTCTTCTTCCTCCAGATATTAGGGAGAGTGGAAGCCCCAAGCCGGTGATGGTTTTTATCCACGGGGGTTCTTACATGGAAGGAACTGGAAATATGTTTGACGGCAGCATCCTAGCCAGCTATGGGAACGTCATTGTTATTACAGTCAACTACCGTCTGGGCGTCCTAGGTAAGGATCCTTCTGTTTCATATTTTTCAAGCAACTGGACTTTATTTGTTCCTTTGCTTCTTTGTGTCTTCTGTTTTTCTTTCTCTCCTTCTCCTTCGTTCTTTCTTTATATCTCTCTTTTTTGGTTGAAAAAGCATAGCATTGCTTTCTGGCTTGAACTGGGAGTACTCAGGCAGTTTTTGCTTCACTCTGCTGTAATCTGTGGCTGGTGTCGGCTCTCTTTTCCTTTCCCATTGTGAAGAAGACTCTGAAAGGTTGCTTTAAGACAGTTGCTATGTTGAGCTATTTCATCTGACAGACCAAAACCGCAGAAGATTGTCAAGCATCTCTGTGGTTGGATGAGTCCATGCCATTCAAAAGTTTATGGGCATGAGGCCAACAGGGCATGTTTTCCATTGATTCAGCTTGAAGAGATTTCTGGGTTTCTGATCTCCAGCAGACGATGATCAGACCAGGCTTCGTCATACAGAGTGAAGCTGTTGCTGTTACTCAGTGTTGGATGCACTTTTTTATTTCCACTCTCAAATACATGTGACAAATGTTTTTCAGTGTAAATATTGAAGGTTTGAAAAATATGGACTCACAGAGTAAATCATCTCACGTTTCTTGACCCTCTCTTTTGTTCTCCAGTCAACAGTGTTTGAGCAATACTGGGAAAATCCATTTTCATTTTTCTCTGCTCTCCATTGTGTCTTGTCATCAGTTGTATTCACAATTCCTCCTTCTTCCAGAGGGGATGTATGTATCGCAGATGATGAAAACAGAACTTTCACCAACTCTAAAGCAGATCATACTGCGGTTTGTTTGAATGAGAGGAAATGATCTCATTTTCATATTGTTTGGTTACTACGGTTTCAGGTTTTTATTATTAATCTAGACTGGATTAGTGATTGAGGGAAATACGCAGCTTTCATTCCAATAAAAATCTGTCTCTGCATGTTTGTCTCTATTTGTAGATGTATGTGTGAATGTGAAGGATGAGCGTAGACATGGCCCATTCCTTCCAAAGTAAATAAGCAGAATATGATTCGAATATTAATGCTGTCTGCAGAAGTCTACACTGTCTAGTGTTATTTGAATCATTCAGACTGATTGCGTTTATATGATTTATTTATGCGGTCTGCCAGCATACTCTAATCAGAACTGATAGGAATACCGCTGCTATACACATAGGCTAATAAAAAAGACGATTCACTGGCATGAAGTTTATAAAATGTATAGAATTTTGTTTTTGTTCGTATTTTTTTAGTTATTCAAATTCAACTATTCTATGTTCCTTTGTCCTTATTAGATCAGTTTTGTTTCTGTTCAGTTATTTTACAGTTTCTTCTTATATCTGTCTCAATAGTTTATTTTTCATCAGTGTGAGAATTATTTTCTGCTCTCCTGTTTTCTCCCCTGCTATTTTTTTGTTGCTTTTTCCTCCTCCCTTGTGTAATCTTCCCTGTGCCCTTCCTCCCCCCCTTAAATCTACCTAAATGTTCTCCAACTACTCTCACCTGCAACCTATTAGCTCATCATTCAGCTCTATTGTTCCCACACTCAACCTCCCAATACTTGGCCTCTGCCACTAGTTGCCACTTTGTCTTGTTTCTCTTGTCATGTCTACTTGGTAATTTCCTCGTCATTATGTAGATTCCTCATTATTTCTGTATGTCTCCAGTTTGACTTTGTTTTTGCATTTTTCTGTTTCTGTGGACTTTCACATTTTGTAAGTTTTGTTCTTCATTTCTTTGCCTTAAATGATTAGCTTAACACCACCTGATGACACTGAGACTTTCTATGGAACCAGTTTACATTATGGAAGTTAGTGTATTTGATAAAATTCTGAAACTTTCAGATCAGATTCAATAGACTTTTTTCTATCTTTTTTGCTCATCCCGTTAAAGGCATTTTTTTCCAAGCCATAAACCTTCATCTAGTCATTATGAAAAAGAAATAATACTAGCTCTAGGATGAATCCCTCAGGGATTCATCCTAGAAACCCAGTCTCCATTGTAGACTGGGTTTGTCAGAATTACAATGCTTAACAGAAGCAGTTGTATTAATGTCAGTGTGCTATCATAGAAGTCATGTAATTGAAACTTTGCCAGATTAGGCCATTGAGAAACTATTTTAAAAGCTTTAAAGAGAAGTACTTTATGATCAGCAATGGCTGTGATAACCATCCATACGGAACTGTACTGATGTTCAAATATAACTGACATTTTTTTTATCCCTTGGAAGAAAACACTTTGGTTTTACAACAGAATAAAACTAGTCAAAACATTAGCCTTTCACATTTGATTTCCAACCTGCTTTCCTTCCACTCCACCCTTAATTCTTTCTTCGACATCTTTCTTTTTGCTCTGATGTCCAAGTTGGAAATGACTTCAGGCCTAATAGTGTTGGAGAAAACTGTCTTCTTGCTGGTTAACATGGTGTCTCTCCTTAGATTAGACTGTGTGCATGTTTACCCTCTTGGCGGTGGAAGAAGAGTATGTTACTGTATCTTACCAAACCTATCTTGTGTGTGTGTGTGTGTGTGTGCGTGTGTGTGTGTGTGTGTGTGTGAGGTGTTGTATAGAAGTTATTAAAGTCAGTCTTTCCACTCTGTCATCCATTTAGAAAGTACATCAGTCAGTTTGCTGCGTTGCTCTGTCAGGGCATACATATTAATGTGAAATTAAGAAGTTTTGGGCCTGTGTTTAATTTTCCATTTATTTCGCTTTAAAAAATGTTTGAAGTAACATTAAGGAATTAATTCTTACCCAATTTAATCACTTTTCAGTTTGTTTCAATGGTGACCACATTAGAGTGGCCACAGTGAAGGTTCACCTCGTGGCCAGAATAAAGCAGTTTCTCTGATCTGTGCCAGTTGTTCAGGTCGGTCGGCTTTGAGCTGGAAGACAAATCCAAAAAAATATCTTTGACATTTTTAGCTCTAACATGCTCATTCACATGTGAATTATAGAGAAAGTTATCATTAAGGCTGTAACAATTCATCAAAAGTTTGAGTACCTTCATTATTAAAATTCCTCAAGGCAAATTATCTGCCTCCAAATTATGTGAAATTATATTTAGCACAATTTGTTCCGGACGGGTAAATATTGGTGCTGTACAGTGTTCTCACTTCCGCACATTATATTGTGCTAATACCATTAACACAATATAGAGTCAACAAACATTCCCTTTGTCCCCAGACATGTCTGGTTTCTCATCCTCAATCTGGGTCCATGTGGCAAAGTCTCCCCCCCCACCCCCCCCCCCACACACACACACACACACATAAATAAACACACACACCTACACACACACACACACACACAAACAGCTCCATCAGACTAGCGGCAGCAGCAAGCACCTTGGCATCTGTCTCTTCTGAAAGAGACAAATGCCATTTCAAAAGGTTTAAAATGTTAAAGTAAAATTTATTTTAAGTTGTTTTTTGTACATATATATTTTTAAAACAACTGAAGGTAACATAGTTACTTGATTGTGCTATGAAATGACACTTTGGAAGACACATAGTTCCCCTTTAGGTTGAAAATTTGTTCATTTGGTAGATATGGTTTATCCAAACTCCAGGAGAAAATATGTTGACTTGAAGGTACATCTAAACCACAGGATCATATAAAGTTTTTGTGGACTTCAAAAGAACAAAATTGAGACACAAACTTTGAGATGTTCACTTGACCTTACCTGGCCCACTACAGTCACACCTGTTTGCTGAAGTCTGCTGCTGTGCTGACTGACCGGCCTCCTTTCCTCACACCAGTGGTTTTTCTGCTCCTCCTTGTGGGTTTGTGTGCAAGAGTGAGCAATTTTCAGAAGCCATTAATGTCTTTAAATATGTAGAGCTGCTGACACAAAGCTGTATTTATTAGTAAAGAGCCTTGGCTACAATGGATTTGGCCATGGGGCACATATATAGTACTTTACAGTTGATGTGTGAGTCTGTGTGTGTGCAGAAGCACGTTTCTTCAGGAATTTCTCTGTTGTACCGATTGGGTGTTAATGAAACGCATGCTGTATTGCTGTCAAAGTGTCATTAAAAAGTGGCAGGTATTTATTGTTCATGTCATCTCCATCACTTTTGGTCTGCTCTCAGCTGGAGGCTCACATTCATCTGGTTTAGACAAATAATCAGGTTCTAATCACATTCAGGGAGCATTAACTACAAACAAATGAAACTGTGTATTATTCATGTCCAACTTCAATGAAAATTGCCAGAAAAGTGGCATGATAATACTGACTTTGCTCCATGGTGATTTGATGCAGGGCATCGAGAAAGCGAGGCTGTGCCTTTAAGGCTGGACCCTCGCAGTGTTGAGTTTGTTTTAGCCCAGCCAAAACCTTTAATCATGCTGATTGATGAGGTGCATTTCCCTGACTCAAACCTTCTCCAAATACCTCTTCCATCCCAGCCATACATCAGCCTTTGAGCCAATTCATCAAGCCTTTGATTGTTTTAAGATACCTGGCCAGTAAAATATCCATTTCTCTGCATGGCATGGCTCCTCTTGCTTTGCCCTCTTTACAGACCTGGGATCGCCATAGAAACTATGCGGGGGAGAGAGAATGCAGTTGGAGATTGAAGTTTTTAAGATAATTTTCAGAATTACTTTAAAGTAGTTATTAATGTTTAATGAGAGGAAAACAATACCAAGAAATGAGTCTGTGTTTTATGAGGACTTGGTAGTATGGAAGTAAATATTTTATTCAAATCCGATGGCACATATTTACTTCCATATGGTAGAAAGAAATTAAAAACACATTGAGTGAACATGAATTCCAAAAACATTCTGTTTTTAAAGACCAGCATTGTATGTGACATAAGACTAACATATAACTACTAAAGGCAATTGTGTTGAACCCAGGGGGTTCCCAAGCCCCCCAGAGTGGAGCTTGGGAACAACAACCATTCACCAATCTACAGCTAAATTCTACCAAGACTTGAGACCCCCCAATGCTTATAATTGCCTTTTTGTAACAGTTCAAACAACAAATAGGCCTCAATCTGCATTAATTTACACAGTGCAGATTGTCATTACACCCCGCCTCTCGCCCGGAACGCAGCTGGAGATAGCCACCAGCACCTCCCGACCCCGTTAGGGAGAAGGGTGACGGAAAATGGATGGATGGATGGATGGATGGATGGATGGATGGATGGATGGATTGTCATTACGCTACAAAAGAAGCTAACATTCCAGCTGTTTCTTATCTCTGCTGTGCTACAGCCAAGGGAAAGGTGCTTCTGGATGGGCTGCCTCAGAAACATCCACTAGCATGGATGTTTCCAGTAGCATTGCTCCTATATTTTACCAAACTGCATTTTCTCTGAGATGTTTTCTGAGAGATGTTTACACTCTAATGGTTCATGATTCAGTACATGACTTAACACTGGTTTACTAATAGCCTAATTCTCATGCTATACATTTTATACACTTTGTGCATGTTTTATGTAAATACTTACCTTAATTTCTGCTTAACAGATAAACCCTTTCTGACTTAATATGAGTAAATTCAGTCAGTGAGGTTTTCATCTATTGGGACCTTGTACTCACAGTGATGAAACATTTTTTTTGTTTATTCTATTATGGTGTTCACTTTGGCCTGCTGCGTCAAACTTAAATCATAACTGGAGGACAGCCATCAGCTTTCTGATGCAAACAAAGTTCTCACACCTGTACCATTTGATGCACTAGCCTGTAACTGGGACTTTCTGTATATAACAATCTGTCAAAGAGCAGACAGCTAGTATAAAACATGTGTTAAAACTATGTGGAATGCGATGTCAGCGAATGCCTCAAATGCAGTGAAATGTCTCACAGTGCATGCTTAACTCGATTAATCTGATTAATTGTTTCTGCCCTGTAGTACCTTGTTTGTTTTAAGCAGTTGAACTAATATTTCTGCCCATGTTTTGTCTGGTATTTTTCTGAGTTTGGATCCCGGGGCTTTTTGAGGTAGGCTCTAAAATGTGTGCGCTTGCGTTGAATGAATCACCCGTTTACCTTTGGATCTCAGTGTTCCCTGCTCTACAACATTTTATCTGAACTGTAGAGACAAGCCAGCCTTGATCAGTGCTGTTTAAAGATGCTCTGTTGTTTTTAACACTTTCCTTCTCACTCTGCGTCCCGGCCAGAGCCATACTGGAGAACATTTTTCAACATTTCCCATGTTTTGTTTTTTTTTGTGCATCAAAGAAAAACTGAAAATGACAAAGTCCAAAAAAGGTTCTATCAGGCTGTTCCTGTGGTAAATAGCCATGTAGTAGGAGCTTGTTTATAACTGTCAGGCTAGGAAACGCCATAATAAAATTTTTTCCATCAGCCTGTGTTAAATTTGTAATATTGCTCAAACATAAGTAAGTTTAGTATATCCGCAGAATTTCATTTCTGTGGCCATAGAGTTATTGCTATGCATCGCCAGAGCCTGGCTAAATGAGCATTTTCTATTTGTTTTCCTGCATCCCTGATGGGGAAATGGCAGACATCTTCCTGGCTCAGCTGTGCCATCCTGCCATTCTATACTGAACCAAAGCTTTTCCCTCTATCTCACTTTTTAATTAGGCATTTAACTCACAACATAATCACCTATTCAGTGAGTGGGCGGGAAGCTAGAGGACGTTAACCACACTAATGGTGATCTGGCAACGGACGGTTGGCATCGTTGGGCTAACTGCAGCTCTGCTGACTGGATTCATCTGACAGCAGCTGACTATCTGGACATGCTGGCCAAAACCTTTTCACATCAGAACTTAGTACATCATTATGCATAACATAAAGACTCTTGTTTATTTAGAATATTGATATTAATGCCCAGAGCCACTCTGAACTTCCAACACCAAAGCTTTCAAAGAAGCTGTCCAAAGATTTATTCAGCTACTTTTGTCTGGACACCTTAATCTAGGGCTTCAAAAATTTTTAGTTTGAGATTACAGCCTTTTATATTAAGTTGTTACATATAATTTATCCACAATCAAGTAACATAGCTACACTTGATTGTGAGTACAGGGAGATTATTTAAATTCAACTTTTTTTTAGCTATTGTAATGTCATTTCCTCATTATTTCCATGATTGGTTGTAACAAATAATTTTATTTGAAAACTATTTATTTTAGATATAAAAACAATACAGTAAAAATGTTGAAAATGGTTTGGTTTTATAAATTGAAATAAAATATTGCCATGACATAGGCATGTTGCTTACACTTCAATGCTTTCTGGAGAAATGATGTATGCTATGTCCAGCTGCGCTAGTTCCATCCAGCCAAAATAGCAATGAGTAATGCTAACTCTTTTCATTTTGAACCTGAACATGTTGAAATTGATGGGAATGTAGAAATCACAAGAGATAAAGATGAGGACCAACCGGAGGAAAGAGTTTCTGCAGCTGCTGTAACCTTCAGCTTCATGAATGAAACAGATCGGACTGTGTGATAGTTGAGTAGTTAACATATCTGTATCAGGTCAGATCTTCAGTCTTCTGTTGGGTTCATGCCTTCACATAAAGCAGTAGCAAAAGCTTTGCAATCTTTTAAAAGACCTTCCAGCGCTGCCTCTCTCTGATGTTTCTCCCAGCATCTTTTGTCCACAAATTGTTGCATGTCATTTGTTTTTAGCTTGTCAGAGCCTTCATCAGTTTTGCTCATACAAAAGACTCAAAGTCTTAAGGATAGAAATGTTGAAGGCACAAATATCGGAAGTTGTGTTTTGGCAATTCACAGTTTTTTTCTATTTTTTTTTCATTACAGCCAACAGAAACGTAGTGTGGACTGCCTAAATTTACACCAGTCAAATGGAATTTGATGGCAAATAATCCAGGTAAAGTTAGTTTTCCTGTACTGACTCTGTAGCTTCCAGTACAGAATGGACCCATTAACCTATCACACATTAAACAGGTGAAAAAATGGGATACTCCATGAGTGAAAAATATAACAAAAATATACAGTTTTTGAAGTAATTATGAATTTTTACACATCACAAAATGCAATGTTTTACTTAGGTCAATAATTTAACTAACTGTGCATCCCTTTAACCAGTGCTCATTTAAAGCACTGCTTATTACCACAAAGTTCCTCATTAGAGCTGCAGTCTGTTGGTGAGTATCGGACTCACAAAACACCCCTCTCAGCTCCTCCAGACTAGTGGCAGGAGCAATTAGCAAACACCTGGAGGAACTGTGCATCTTCTGGGCTCCTAAGAACATTTGTAAACAGCATGACAGAGAAGCATCGTTGTTATAAAGCGTTGAAGGGACAGTGTCTATCTGTAGGACATTCTTAAAGACACAGAGGCCAATTTCAAGTCAATTTCCTTTCATTTTATTTGTGGTATGCACAGCATTTTCATAACTGGGAGTAACTTGATAGTTACTTGATTGTGCTATGAAATGATAGTATGGGACTAGAAAAGAAATAATAGTGCCGTGGTTAATTTTATTATCTATGCGAAATTATAATCAGTACAGCTATTCACAAAATTGGCATCCTGATAAGTTGATGTTATGGTTACATCAAAAATCGTCTCCTGCAGTTTCAAACTGGTGGGGCTCTGAGAGGCCAACTGATTGCAAGAGCCTGGAACAGAGCTGATTATCCTGATAGGAGGTCAGGGGGGCACGTGGAATGCTGGGTTAAGAGACAAAAAAATAACTTCCATCCCCCTAAATCCAACTGTAGACACCTCGATGTAAACAGCGTGAGCAGATACCCATTTGCAGAACCCCTGGTGATGTTGTTATTTATTGATCAAAGCCTTTCCTTTGGCTTGCTTCTGACTGGAAGCTTGAGCCAAGGGTTGGTTGTAAGCTTATGTTCATGTCTGCATGTGTGTAATGAGGCTAGTACAGCAGACGTACAAATGTGAGCGCAATCAAAGTGTGTGGTATTGTCCCCACCATGGCATATTGCATACACAGAGATGTGTACCAGTCATAGTTTCATTGCCTTATAATAGTAATCAATTCCTTTGTAATTTTCAAAGCCTGTTGTCTGAGGGATTTGCTGTAAGTGTGTTACTGATGTGTTCAGCCTCTCAGGTTGTCAGTTTTTCCACAGTCCTGAGGGAACTCCACAGACTATCTACCAGCGCTGAATAAAACCATCGCCAACAAGCTATAAAGAAGACAAAGAGACCAAGGGACAGAACGATGAAGAGAAAATGTGATTTAAGACACAATGGGTGTTGTCTGCCCGGCACGACAAAAGCCGTCTGATTGGTTATCAGTGTGAGTCACAAATCTGCCAATGCCATATTTTTAGAGGTCAGACATCAGGCAACAGGAGAGGGAAGAGAGAACAGCATGACGCTTCATGTAGCTGAGAACATGTCAGAGTACTGCTGTCATCTTGGTCAATAACTGGCCAATAATATATACCGACGTCCTGTTTAACCCGTAGTTTGCTTTCATTCTAGTTGACATTTTCTCAGAGATTTTTCTGTCTGTTATTTGAGACATTTTGTCTGAGGAATGGATGTCCTGGCATCAGTTTTAATGAGCAGTTCCGTTGATTTCAACAGTGTGTCAGCTTTAGGTGTCATCCTGCTGAGCACAGTGTCCTTTATGTTGTACCATTGAAAGTGCATGTTGCTGAGGTCGGTGTGATGGATGAGCATGAAGCAAGCACATCTGACTTTCACAAAGGAGACTGAACATGCAATAAATATTTGCCTTTTAAAAAGCTGTGGTACTTACTCCAACCTTACCCAAATGACATTTTTAATGCAAAATTACTGCTGTCAAAACAATGTCAACCTTATTTGACTTTGAACATGCATAATAACAATTACTGATATCAGAAACAAGAGGAATTTTCAAATAAACTTGTCAGCAATAAAAATACCATGTAATAAAATGTAAATATGTAATTTATTCACATCACAGTTATCTTTTCAAAATCAACAAGAAAAAATTATAGTAGAGAGCTTAATTATTATAAATCCAAGTTCACGCTGCAGGATTTTTGGTCCCAATATTCTCCTTCCAACAATCATAGCTTGTTTCAGTGTCAAGCCAAGGCTGAATGAATAAAGTTGTCATTTTAACTAGCTTATAATGATAACAATAACGTTTCGCATTCTAAGATTATCGCTTCAGGAAATTGTACCTGATCATCCTGTTGTGTGTGGTGTGTTAAGACTGGTCTGGTCAGTAACATCTAAAATCTGGGATATTCGACATGTTGGATTGGGTTGGCCCAACACTGCAGCACGTGCGGAGTCCCCTGACTGTGAACGGGAACCTATCCTGTTTAACGTGTTGAAGTCTGTTTTCCTCGATCTCTTTTAGCTATTTGCATGCTCATAAATACACACTCGCACGCAAGAGCGCATGCGAGCAAAGTTAAGGTTAAAGGAAATGACAGTATGAAACACCATCTTTGGGGTGTAGCTTAGATAGAGGCAAAAAAGAGAACTAGAAACTGATGTTAGATACCATTTTGCTCTGTTAGCCCCTAAGGATAGGATTAACAAATGGACCAGAGCTGTATTCTAGTCTTATGGAATTCATGAATTCAACTCACTGACTCTTCTTCAACTTTATACAGCAAGAACCTAAATAGATAAACTACAATTTTGCACAAATGTGACAGGTAGCCAATCAAAAAAACACAGAGGGGAATCCCAATAAAAAGAACAGCTGACATTAGAATCCGGTGGACGTTGCATATATAGGACTATCTCGATGATATGTGGCCACAACGTGAATGTTTATTCAACATTTGGTGCAAGGAATATCAAGAGAAATGGCAAGGAGTAGGAGTGAAATTGCTAACGCAGTTGATATACCCCCTAACTTTTCAGCTATCCATCGTCAACGTGACATAAGTTAGTTATAATAACTTTATTCATTCAGGCAGGGCTTGACACTGAAACAAGCTACATGTATTTCAAATAGATTGTAGTTGTGCTAGTAAAGCATTTACTAATGCCTGGTTTTAATATTTAACTGAACTTATAGTTGTCATTCTGTGCCCATTGCTCTCAGTGTAATTGTAAACATCAAAACAGAACAACTTACCTCCATCTCCATATCATAGTGCAGCAAATAGAGCTGCTGTCTCCACTCCTTTATTCAACATCTTTAGTTTTTGTTTTGTCTGTTATCACTTAAAACTGTTGCCATTGCATCCTGGGCCATGTTTGTCTACTACAAATTCACGTATGTCTGGTATCTCAATGTTGGGAAGTGAAATGAGTTTGTGTTTGGCGCATTGCTCCTGCCCTGTGGCTGCACACCCACCACACATGGTACCATCCAACCAGTTGTACCTAATAGTTTCTTTCTGCCAGCTGTGTGATCTCTGAGGATTTTAAAGTTCTGCCATGTGAAGCAAACAAGAAAATATAAGAAGATCAATAGTGTGACAGGTTTTACTATTTTATAACCACCGTGAAAGTGTGAGCTTACACTTTGATGTCTTCTTTATATAATCAAACATCAACTCTACTTTTATCCCCTGAAACTCCCAACAGAACAGTTTAAAGTCATTTCCCTATCCATGAAGTGAAAGCTCACAGGCAGCATCTCCACAGAAACCAGCCTTATCTTTTCAGTAGTGTAACTTTGGGTGAACTGCTATTCATAGAAGGAACTCTGATCAGACCTGTGCATTAACTTGTTGATCCTATCTCCTGTTTTGTCTTTCACTCACTTTGCCATTCCTGCCATCTCACTGCACCAATAGTCTATTTTCCAAATCCATCTGCCATATTGCCTTCTCGCTTTGTTCTGAAACAAATCCCATAATCCTCTCAAAGGTCAGCCTTCTCTATTCTTGCCTGTACAGCTCTCAGCACTTGCCATGTATTCATTTGTTTTTCCCCAATGAAAACAATGGAACAATATGGGAGCTAAAAGGGAACGAGGAGGGGGATGAGACGGTTGGAGATCGTGCAGAGTGTATGTTGTTTCCCTCTGTCTCCCTTGTGCACCGCTGTTCACTCCGGTTTTGGCTTCTTTTTGTTTTCAGTCACTTGGATTCAGCAGAATTATTTATTGGCATAAGAAGCGTTGACAGAAGCCAACAATTAGCAGTTCCTACACTGTCAGTGTACTGGCTTACTTAGTGGTTGGTTCCAAATTTAATTCATTTTGCTGAATGATTATTATCATCATTTGCCATGCTGTGGGCCTGGCTTGTAAAGCCAGAGATCTTTAGGTTCTGAGTTTTGGCAAATTCGAAGCAGGCCTGTGGCTGTTTTTCATTCCTCAAGTAGTAACATACACTCTGCACTTGGAACACATATTAGCCCCAACAGAAGTCATCAGGCCCACACACCCTGGAGACTGTCGTATGAGTAAATATAGAAATGGTGGCTGAATTACAGGGAACCAGGGAACAGGGGACAGTGTGATAATTGAAAACTAAATAGCTGATTTGCATGTGCAACATTCATCTGCAGCATATTACATCTAGCTAATGCTAATTACACAAACTATCAGCCACTTAATCATTAATCAATATTAATATGCATGATTATTAATATTTCTGTTTTCCCTCTAATGCTACAGCACTGCAGGGCCCCACTTACTTGTTTTTACATCAGCATCAATCTTCATTATACATCTTCTATTAATTAACTGTCTCCTCTTTCCACTCTCCATCTCTCGGCAGAGTCTCATCTTTCTACCTTTCACTCACTGTATGTGGTTGTCACTCAAATTTGAACGCAAATATTGGCTAGTCCATTTGATGCAACTCAATTAGGAAAGCATAAATTATGCTTTTATTATTAGACATTCATCCAAAAAAGTGCAACAGCAATTTAAAGTGCCTGTAAAAAGTATTTACCTCCTTCTGTGTTTTATCCATTTTAATCCTTCCGCAAATTTATTATGATTAACATAATGTGGATTTTTCTGAAAAAAAAGAAAAGTAGTCTTTGTCCAAGTGAAAACTGATTTCTACAAAATAATGACAAATAAAATATCAAACATGAAATGAGAGACTGCATAAATATTCTCGATCCAATTCTCAAAAACAGTGACTATACAGAAACAAAAAAAAATGTTTTTTAGATAGCTCTCTGTGGTGGATGCTCCTACCACCAACGCACAGTGTTAGTATTTATTTTTTCTTTATATTAGTTATAGTTTATAGTTTATGTTGGTTATTTCATTTAGACATATATTTTCTAATGGGTGCACACTTTAGTTAATGTCTGTCTGAATGGTTTATTTATACTTGTTCTTTGTTTGAGGTGCTGCTGATAAACCAGCTGGAGGAGAAACTGGAACCAACCACTTTTCTAAGACTGGAGGGGGAGACTTGTTTCAAGTTGATTTGAATTAGTTAATCTTTTCACTTAAATATTTACTTATTTGTCTAGGTATTTTTTTGTGTTTGGTTAGAGTTCAGTTGACCTCAGTTAAATTAGTTTCAAATTTATTTTTCTTTTTCTTACTTTTGTATGGAATCTTTAATTTTGTTTACTATTTTTGAAGAATTAAATTGCAATTTTTCAATTTTGAACACCTTTTTGTCCTCTTTTGAGTTTGGTCCAACCAGGAAGCAGAGCCAACAGGAAGCCCAATTACTGTTTGTTGTGTGCAATTTTGAGGAGATGTATGTGTGTCCGTGTGTATTTGTGGCGAGTAGTGGAGATCTATAAATGCTGGCCTTGCAGCTTCATAACACATCCCAGGGGAGTTGTGAACTGGTCACACTGTTGACAAGTTTGTGCGTCTGTGTGTTTCATTTACTGCCCCACAGAGACCTTTACCCGACCATACATTTAGTGACATTCACACTTTAACTGCTGCTGACCAAGCTGTTATTTCCTGTGGTGAGCTGACCTCTGCTTTGACTCTCCAACCCCGTTTCACTAATTTGGACCCCAGCCTGTATTGTCGGCGCTAATCACGTAGTCCTAGAAAGATGGCTGTTTTTTGCCGTTGGCAACCAAAAAGAGGCTGAAAGTGCAAACAGAACTTCAGTGAAGTCTAATGTAAACTCCATAACCAATTTAACAACAAAATGTTATCACTTTGACCATGACACTCTTTTGGTTAAAAAGCATAATTCATGCACATCTGTTTACAGAAACATTGTTTGTTGGTTAGCCTCCAATTCCTACACAGTCCTGCAGTCAAATAGGGGTTGCTGTCTCAGGGTGAAGTTTTATTTGTTTGGCTGACAGCAGGTAGTTTCTTTAACTGCAGACAATGGGTAAGACAGAGAGGATTTACCTTGTGTAGACATTTTGGGTCCTGTACGTCTCAATGGCCCACACTATCTTGGGTCACTGTGCCAACTGCGTTGTAACATTTTATCTTCCCTGCTGCCATGAAGTTATGTGCAAACTCCTTGTGGTGCCTTCTCTGATAGCATCAACATTCTTGTCCAGCAAGGATGAGCATACGGCCGCCAGGATAATGCTGCTTTGTTTTCCATTTCTTGTTGCTATCATTAACTAACTATGACTTTCTAATAGTTCAGTTTTGTTTTGTTTCACACGGCTGTTGATATTTTCCTGATTGGTTCTGCTCATTTTGTTGTCCAGTCTGCTGGACTTATTCAGGTTCAGGGTCTTATTCATTCCAAACAAGCTGATGAGGAGACAAAAGAGACAAAATCAGTAGATGTAATGTTCTCAAAGGGAGAAATATCTGCCCCGTCAACCAACCTTCATATGCTCTTTGGATAAGATACAACTTTTGTATAGGTTAAATGATTACTCCACTTTTTTTTCCCTCTCAATATATCACCACATGTGGATTTGTATGCACATGTATATAAATGCCTGTGCACAATTCTGTGTAACAGAGCAGCATCTGTTGTGCCTGAGGTGCACACACACACCTCAGCCAGGGGACCTTACCACAAAAACCGCGGCCCCACACACACACACACACACGCGCACACACACACACACACACACACACACACACACACACAAGCACACACAAATATTGCTTATTCGGGTTACTATCATCATCTCCCACCGTGTGGATGTTATCGTCCTCACTTCATCAATTAAAGGACTCTGCTGCGTGCTGGGGATTTGGCAACGGGTCCCAAAGCCCCACAAGTGCAGCACACACATGTAAATGCAGACATGAACAGAGGAAGATGTTCCTGTAGTGCACACATGCCAACCAAATTCACAAAACTGTTTATGGTGTTGGTGGTGGTGCAATAATTAAAAGCTTTAAGGAAAAGTCTGAACACACTAAACCATTACAAAACACCACTGCTATGAGTGTGTGACATTTTGTAGGACTGTGTGTCACTCAGGCAGATGAGCTTCATGTCATTCTGCAACTCCAAACTGTTGAAATAAGTAAATGTGTGGGTTTGTTTATGTACATGGAGCTCTGTGATTCATACTGTCAAAGACATTACAAGTGACACATTGTATTAATCACAGTAATCCAATTCTCTTTATCAGTAGCTGCTGCTGCGCTTTAATGAGCAATTCACATAGAGACACTCTCTCAAAAACAGGGTGCTCTGGCAAGATAACCAACCCACAAACTGTTCCTCTGAACCACACACGTTCCTGTCAGTTTTACATCAAGGGAAGAAAAGTATGTTTTGTTTGATGAAAAAAGTTTAAAATGTATGGCTGATATATTACTTTTTTTTATTTTTGAAAAGAAATAATATAAATAAACTATCCCTGCACCAAAAAACTTTATAATTGTTGTGTACCTTGTGTTGTCCTTTGGGTGCTTCCTCAGAAATGGACCAGAGCCTTTAACTATAGGCTATTTTGTTCCTGTTGCACTGGAGGGAGAGTTTGTTTTGCATTGTCAGCTGTAAGTCTGGTTTGTTTTCAGTGGGTGTTGCCCTCTGCTAAACTTGTGTTTCTGTTTTCACTCCAGTGCTTTAATAATTTGTAGCTGGAGTGAAGATGTGGAGGGATTCAAGTTTGAGCAACTTACAATTGTATCATTATGTCAGACAGATGGTGTAAGTTTCCTACCGTCACCAAACAGAGACATGAGACATTGGGATGTTTGCAGGTATGTCTGAAGGATAAGTCAGCATGTCTACAAATGGACATGCTGACTTATCCTTATGAGAAAAGTGTCACAATGTAAATGAACAAACTGCTGAATTGCTGTGTTCTGCTCAAGACAGAGCTTTGCCAAGACACAAAGTTCTACTTTCATCAGTCCACAGAGTAGAATGGTCAAATCCAGCCTCTTGTTCTCTGCTTTGCTTCGTCCAGAAGGACTGGACCCTCAACTATTGACAAAAAGATTTCGTTCTTGAGCCATGGACTCTGTTGATCTTTTAAACAATATGTTCTTGATGAACTTTACCTGAAATTGCTTATGTTTTAAACACCCATCCCCCAGTGCGAAATGCCAAGTCAAATAATGTCTTTGAATTATAAAGTCAACGTTAATTGCTCAGTATTTGAAAGTGTGGAAAACATGGAGTGAATGGGTTTGTTCACTTCCTAAACTGCCATTACCAAAGTACAACCATAGGTAAACTGCAATTCTAAAACAGCCAGAAAATCAACGTCATTATCCACAACTCCTTCACTCTGGAAAGAGGGAATTCAACGGGAGAAATCAAGCTCAATGGGAGAAATCCCAGAAGGAGTATTGAAGAGAATAGAGATGAGAATAGTGTGGAATTGCTAAGAAAGGCTATGACCAGGCTAAGTTTACAATGACGCTTTACAGATGGAACGTTGTGGCAGTTTTCTGGGAATGGATGGATGGATGGATGGATGGATGGATGGATGGATGGATGGATGGATGGATGGACAAACAAATTTTGGCTTCCCATCTGAAGCCTTGATGTAAGTGGATCAGGAACAAATGAGAGTGAACTACTCTGTGCAGCAATGTCACTCAAATGAGTGCAAAAATAAATTCTCAGAATATCACTTATGCTGTTTTATATCATTAATAAAAATATGCCATGGCCTCGGCACAATCTGCATTCTGCTAATGTTAATGACCTCAGTACTCAGAGCAAATTAGCTTTAACTGTTATATTACTTGACAGTAGTCAAAGACGAAGATAAAATATACTCAAAAGTGCTGGAGTCTTATTAGAAGCTGTTATGAATTATGCATGTAAATTTTCATCAGCTGGGAAAGCCAACCTGCAGTAGAATCTCCTTTGTGTTCCTGGAAACAACAGTGATCACTGACCAATAGAGTGGGAGTCGCTTTGGCACTGCAACCTTATGCTGGGGGAGCTGCAGTCACGTTCAAGTGATTGTGATTGGCCTGGCTTGAAGGAAATTGATTTAGTGGCTTGAGGCTGGATATGAAGTGTTTCTGTGATATCACTGCTTTGGAGAGCAGCAGAATGACGGAACAACAGGGTTGGCTGGAGAGAAGGAATCAGCAGCAGTTTACCTCATGAGTTACTCTGTGGCCTGATGTAATCTCAGTAAGTTTCATTGGCACGACACTGTTCACTGAGTCTCTCTGTAGAATAGTTGGATAGAGAAAACAAGGGAAAAAAGGAGAGACTCGAACGAGAGAGAGAGTTCTGTTTTTCTCTGTTCAGTGTGTTTAACTTCAGTCTTAAGCTGGACTGACTTTTTAGACAATGGCTCTAGCAGAGATTTGTGATACTAAATGAAATAGTTGTGATTATGAACAGTATACCTGCAGCAGCAGGTATACTGCTTCCTAACATATTAATGAGCTGGGCAATGGTTGGTAATCCCATGCTCACTCTGTGTCTATCTGTTCCTCCTGTATGCATTTTCCTCCTATTTTTAATCAGATAGATGTTTTTTGAAAATATTGGGTATGTTGGAAAATTCAAAGACATGCATGATTTTGTGCATGAAAAAACTATATATGGCATACAAAAGTTTTTCAAAGGGTTTTATTGGTTTAACACAGTGTAGTGTGGAAGTGAACAGCAGCAGCTGGAAATATATCAAATGTTGCCTCAGCTTTTGGTCCAAAGCTGAGTCTACCGGACTATCAGGTGTGAAAATACCCTAGGAAGACAAAAAGTTGGAACAGCCAATATTGTGACATAATGCTGTATTTAACATGTCTAAGTTGTATGTCTAAATTCAAAATTTCTGCTTCATATAGTGGAACTTTGCTGTTCCTAAACAATAAAAAGTTTATCTTTAGTTCTCACTTCTTGGAGTTGTGTATTTTCTTTTACAACATGGAAGGGTTTCCCTGGGTTCCAGTAGCTGCAGTTTATGATGATATAGATGGGCTCCAAACCAAAAGGTCATCTGTTATGCTGCTACTGCAGGGGGGAGCATCAGCATTGTGTAATATCTGCCATAGCATGATCATCTGTGTTAAAATCAATACTCCTTGGATGGTCAGACAACTTGGCACAGAGTTTCATCTACTGAGTTCAATCTGTGGCAAAGTGCCATCAATTTGTCACTGCTGATGCTCCATTCATTAGGCTGCACCAAGTGCTACACCGCCCCTTCAGATATATTGATGGTGTGCTTTAATGAGGCCGAATGGAACGCTTAAAATCTATTTATGCAATGTTTCAAATGACCCTGTAGAGTTTTCTCTTTGCATTTATGAGTCCATTTGACCTAAACAAAACATATTTTTTGTTCTTTAAATCAAAACACCATGAAGCAGGAATCTTTTAAAGTCTCAGTCTCCATAGCATGTTTGTTATGGTATCAACAAGGGTGCTGATAAAAATATGTTGCTACCAGCAGGTGTGCTTTTATAGTGCTCTACACGCAAACCTCCAATTTTTCATCTGGATCCTGTTTTTTTACCTCTTTGAGGCACAAAAATGAGGTATTTTGATGCATAAGTGGCAATATCTGAATGACTGCAAAATGATAAACCTAAGCAATAAAGTAATAAAACACGGCAGTGTTAAATTACTTTCATTTATGCTCAACAGGCTGAAGTTGTTAGGTAAAAATTTCAGTAATGTCATTTGATGCTTCTAAGGAGTTGCAAAAATCCCTCAGGTCTCCCCATAGCGTTCCATCAGCAGAGCCTGAGAAATATTTGTTTCCATGAAGTGGTAAGGTTAAAAAATAAAAAAAGAAGAATCTAAAATCTCAGGAAAGTAAAACGTGATTTCACTCAAAATAATAATATGTATAAAAAATTGTTGAAAAAATAAAAACATCCATTTTCAAAATGTACAAAATGCTTTTAAAAAATAAATATTTGTGGTTTTGTGTCTGAAATTAAATTGGAACGCGGTCCAGTACAGTTTCTGAGGAAACTGTACTGGACAGTTTCCTTTGATCATATGTGCTTTATGATCAAAGCACATATGATCAATGTGCTTTGATCATAAAACAAAGCACATTGTTTTATGATCCGGCATTTAAAGGAGAGAGTTTCCACAACCAGCCGGACTCTCACTGGGCAGACGGGGTTAAACCCACACAGCCAACATAGCGTCACAGTTGAGTATGATCAGGTAACATTCCTGCATGTCTTGTGCTTGTTGCAAGCAGTAATGTTTTATTCCCAAGTCAACGGACTATGCTTTGTGACCCCAATAGCGCCGCCCGATAACAGATTGGTTCCCCTATGGGCTTTCCAGCATGCCACTCAGTGACAATTACAATTGTTCTAAATGACTGGTTGGAAGATTTCAGGTCAGGATTTTGCTGATGATGACTTTTTAATGGTAGAATAAAATACCATAAGACAGAGCCAAGCTCTGAATGTGCCACACAGTCACACGTTGCCTTTAGGTTTGCAGCCTAAAGGACTGTTAGGACTTTGAAAGAGGATGATCTTTTTTTTCTGAATCCCTCAAATAACATCAACAGAAGACTCATTAGAGCACTGAAAATAGACCAGAATCCTAATGCTTTATTAACCATATTAGTTGTGCTTCACTAAATACATTTCCATTGCTATGGCAGACTAAGTGATAGCAAGCATGTTGGGAAATGCAGGGCATCATTTTGGATCTTTAGACAGATCAAGCTGGTTAAGCAGCAGGCAGATCATTCCTGTAGCCTGATCACACTGTTTGTTTATTCTTTCTGAAGCTAGGACGAATGACAGAGTTGGACTAATTCAATCTATGTTCTGTTTACCCAACTGCTTAGTCAGTAATGCGAGTGAGATTGGACAACCAAGACTGAGTGAACCATCACTCTGTCTGACAGCAAATGTTTTCTGATTTGCAGAATCTGTTAACAGAGTCATATGGAAACATGAGTGTGGTATTGGTTGGCTTTGTATTTATTTAAGAAGGAAAAGCTTGATACTTTCAATATGTTCCTCTGCAAATGACATTGACATAATTACAAACATAAATTGCATTTTTTATACTGCTTTCTATATTCCACCTTGTGACGGGGTTCTCTCATGATTTGGGCAACCAAAAAAAAAAATTAATGCAGTGACCAAAGATGGCAGGCGCAGAATATGTACAAAAGATGTCAGAGCCAGGTTAAAATCAAAACAACCTTACCTTCAATGTCGGAGTGTATCACTCACTCTGTGACTTCTCCAGAGTCTAGCTGCAAACTGCCTCCCTGTGGAGCAGAGCGCCGCTTTTAAACCCACAGAAAGTCCAATCAAACAAAACAAACAAACAAACACAAAATACACTAACCAATTACTTCTAACTCAAATAAACTTTTAATTTATACAAAATAATTATAATAATAATAATAATAATAATTAACAACAACAACAATAATAATAATAACAATAATGAGGGAAAAAAAATAAACTTGTAATCAAATTACACTCAAATAGAAAACACCCAGCAAATTCTGATGACATCACCACATCACGTCACTCTCTCCCGGTGCGCCACAATCCGGAAAACAACTCTTCTCAAAAACAAAGCCGGGAAAATGTTTGAGACTGAAAATAACTTGTTAGGATGACTATCAACTAAAGCAGGAACACCGTGCCTGCACCCACGATGAACCTCATCACTTAAAGCTGCAACAAAAAAGTAAGTTAGGGATTGTGCATGTGTGTGCGGGCGAGCTAACATGAACTTTATAATTATATCTCAGCTCGTATCTGAGACAGCTCCTCCATCACACACCTTCAAAATAACATAACTACAAAATTAGAAAGCAGGACAATCTGCCTTCAAGTGTTTGGTAAGTTGCATAAAAACAATTGGATTGTTGTGAAATCTGCCTCAAATATAGCCCTGATTGACTCCTCTCTGAGCAAACTGCACAGGGTCCTTAGGGATTTCAACAAAAAGTATTTATTGTGTTTCAATTTTTATATCTTCACAGTATTTTGTAGAAGATGACGGTACCAAAAGATGTGGAAGTGCTCTGCCATTATACTGCAATTTTCCAATAGTGGTGTTAGATTTTTATTTATTTTTTAATAAAATTTGCCAATAACCAGGTAAAAACCTTGGTTTTCAGGCAGACCTAAGTTTGCTTTTAAGTCCACATCAAAGTTCAATATACACCTCCCTAGACGAACCAGACTTTTTTGGCAAAGCAAGCTAACGTTCAATTAAAGCGGACTAAACAGGACTTATCTTTTATTTACACATACTGCCTTGGATAACTGCCCTTATGACTCACATCAACACCCACTCTTGCAAGTGACGTCTTGGTTGATTAATGTTGAGAGAAAAACAGACACAGAGTGAAAGATTACATCATTAAGATAGGACGAAGTGAATGATTTTCACTTCACTGAGATTGCATTAGTCATAATATGAAACTGTATCACGGTACAACTCAATGACAATGACGCAGACAGAAGTGACAGTTGGTTTCACACTCACTCCCTTTGTGTAACATTTTCTGCCGAGAGATCAAAGGTAAATGTTGAGGTGAGAAAACGAAGATGCTGCGATAACGAAACGCAACTTTTCTATACCTTCCATGGACAAACTTTGGGTTTTGTTGCTGTTTGCGTGCTCTCTGGGTGTTTTGCTGTCTGCCTTTGATGCATGAGGCAGGTTGTTTGATAGAGACATGACAGCTTCACACACATGTGTATATGCGCGTGTGTGTTTGTGTGCTTATTGACAGCTTCAGATTGCTGTGAAACGCACAGAGAGAGCAGTCTATTCCCTTTTCAGTCTGAGGCACAGGCAACATCCATCACCACTGTCAGAGAGAGGAGGAAGAAGAGGGAGGGAGGGAGGAGTGACAGGTGAAGGAATGATCTTGATTCTGAGGGGATTTTTATGTTTAAGGGTTGAATACACATCAAGTTCCATTAGAAAGCAAAATGGAATGGTGAGGCATTCGAAGACGAAATGAATCTGGTTTCCTTTTTGCTTTCCTTCTTGCTTTCCTTCTTGTGTTTGATGTTTCCTTTTTCACATTGTTTTTCCTCTGTAGCTTCATATACCGCAGTAAACAAACATACACACACTCACACATTTATTTTACAAGTGCAGTGGCCAAGCTAGAGCACAATAACAGGAAACTTTGAAGACCTTATTTTATTTTTTTTTTTGTCTGTCCTTCAAAGCTACACATTTTACAGCTCTCCTTTTCTGATTCTGTCTTACATCACATTATCCCCTCTCAGATATTCATTCTCCTTTTTATTCCATTTCCTTATTCACCTGATTTTAGTTATACAGTGAAGGGATGGTGCATAGTGCAGAGGAAGAGCAGGTGCTGATAGTCCTCAGTTGTCCAGGGTTTGATTCCCTCTGCTTTTTCCTGTCTGATTAGTTATAAATAAGAGCCACTACTGTCACAAAAGTTATTTACATACTTCACTGGCACACAGTTGTCTGAGACCTTGAAGTCAAATGTCATTTATTAAACAACAAAATAAATGAATAAAGATGGAGGATGTTGCTTATATTGGGACTCACTCAATATGTGAGCTAAGATAAAGGTGCTGCATTTTTACACAGCATCGACAATGTTTGGTATTTTCTTCTCTTATTACTTTAAGGTTTTCTAAACTCTTTATTATCCAAATAAGACAGTGTCATTGACCATGTTAATGGACGATACAGCGTACATTACAATAATCATTTTTACCCCTTACAAAGAAAGCAAGATGCTTCATACTCAGTTGTTTTAAAATGTGGTTGGTGCTACAACGATGAAGCATGAGCAACCAAAATTTGTATTAGGTCATCACATAAACACAATGTATGTCCTCGCTACTTTTGGTTAATTGGATTATTAATTATCTGTAATAACGGTGATTATTTGAAAACTGTTGCTATATTTGAAAAGGAAAACAAGGCTGTAAAATGAAAGGGGCATGGATAAAATGCAGAAGGCTACAAGCTATGTGCTGCTATACTCCACTTAATAAAGAAAACTGAAGGAAGAGCAGCCCAATTAATGTGTCATCCGTTTTTACGTTTCTCCTGAAAACAAGCATGCAGGATTCTTTGTGTACAGAGTTAAATTGTTAAAGAGCATGAAGGAAAAAAAGTGGCCATTATTAGCCACTAAGAATACTTCCATCTCAACATGTTAAAGTGGCTAAAAAAATGAAGAGTGGTGTCTTGTTTGAATGTCTGTCTCAAAACCTGAGACTTTTGATTCTGAATTAAGTTTTTTTTTCTTTCTTCGGGATTTGATCCCTGCCCTTTACTTCATGTCTTCTCCTCTTCTCTCTCTGCCATTTCCTGACTTACTAGTTTGAATAAAGGTCACTACTTCCACAAAAGAAGTGCCAAGGCAGGGACACAAATACATGTATGGTGAAGACACCTGCGAGTAGCGAAAATCTGCAGATACCAGAGATCCTCTCTAAAAACACTTCTTACTCCCGGGGTTAGATAGCTCAAACACTAAACTTACTTTATATGCATTAATACAATCAATAGAAACAATCTTAGCACCACCACAAAATCTAACATCTTGTGAATAGGCAGTCCACTGTAGTGATGTCTAAATTGTTGGCTTTAGACAGAACATGAGTCGTTTTTTTCTAGATTTAATGAAATGATAACTGGCCAACCCAACCCAGTCAATCAACGTCTTATTGAGCTGAGACATGAAGGATGTTGATTTTCTGTGCTGTTTTTGAATTGTAACCTGCCTGTGGTTTTAGTAACGGCAGTGGACAGAGTAAAGGAAGAAGTTCAAATCTTGCTGGCCAAATACTAAATTAACATTAACTCATCTTGTACATTCTGAGACTCCTTCTCTCATTCCCTGTGCCGTAGCAACTGCCACGCTCGCTTCTCCTCTATGGTCCACGCTTGTACATTGATGCTCACTGTTTGCACCATGTCAGCAGCCTGGCCTGGATCAACACTCACACTCTAGTCACCACCACCCATGAAGTCAATGTCAAGCAGTGGACAATCAAATACTGAGCTACAAGCAAAACATTCACATCTCCAGGGACAAGGACTACTGTAGAAATTAAGCTTTCATCTTGTTCGGACAGGCACTT
This sequence comes from Poeciliopsis gracilis, assembly GCA_911649635.1. Lineage (NCBI taxonomy): Eukaryota > Metazoa > Chordata > Actinopteri > Cyprinodontiformes > Poeciliidae > Poeciliopsis > Poeciliopsis gracilis. Next base: position 821,793 of record CAJVRI010001138.1, read on the forward strand.
CTCTCTTTGCCTTGGAGGACATTTATTAAAATCATTGGCAGACCTTATTACCTACCAAGGGAATTCACTTCGATTATCCTCACTGCTGTGTACACCCCCCCCCGGATGCTAATGCCAAGCTAGCCATGAAAGAACTCTATGCGGCCATTAGCAAACACCAATCTAAATACCCCAAGGCTGTTTTTATTGTTGCGGGTGACTTCAACCACTCCAACTTGAAGACAGTCCTCCCCAGATTCCACCAACACGTCTCCTGCCACACCAGAGGAGACAAGACCCTGGACCATGTCTACTCCAATCTGGCTGGAGCTTACAAGGCGACACCCCTCCCCCACATCGGACAGTCAGACCATCTCTCCTTGTTCCTCACACCGCGGTACTCACCACTCATCCAACGTGTGAAACCCACTGTGAGGACAGTAAAGGTGTGGCCAGAGGGCTCAGACGCTGTGCTCCAGGACCAATTCACGAATACAGATTGGAATACTTTCCATCACACAGACTTGGATCAGTACGCCTCATCTGTACTGGACCACATCTCCACCACCATAGACTGTGTCACCATCTACAAACGCATCACCATGTACCCCAACCAGAAACCCCGGATGAACCGAGACGTTCGTCTCCTGCTGAAGGCCCGTAACATTGCCTTCAGGACAGGGGATGCACAGACCTACAGTGCAGCCAGGGCTGAGCTGAAGAGGGGAATCAAGAAGGCCAAACACCACTACAAAAGAAAGGTGGAGGATCACTTCTCCAACTCCAACCCCCGACGCATGTGGCAAGGCCTTCAGATTCTCACAGACTACAAGAACTCCAACACCTCCACTGCCTCCGCTGCCTTCCTCAACGAGCTTAACAATTTCTATGCTCGTTTTGAGAGAGGGAACACTACAACTGCAACTAAGACAGCCACCACCCCAGATCAACAGCCACTGACTCTCCTCTCCTCTGATGTAGAAGCGGCTCTGAGCAGGATTAAATCCAACAAGGCTGCGGGTCCTGATGGCATACCTGGTCGTGTCCTCAGAGCGTGCTCTGGGGAGCTGGCAGGAGTGCTGACGGACATTTTCAACCTGTCTCTGGCCCGCGCCGTGGTACCGACCTGCTTCAAGTCTACATCCATCGTCCCAATTCCTAAGAATTCCAACCCGACCAGACTCAATGACTATCGTCCGGTAGCCCTCACTCCCATCATCACCAAGTGCTTGGAGCGGCTGGTCCTAGCGCACCTCAGATCCTGTCTACCCCCCACACTGGATCCCCACCAATTTGCATACAGGCAGAATAGGAGCACAGAGGATGCAGTCTCCATAGCACTGCACTCTGTTCTTTCTCATCTAGACAACAAGAACACTTATGCCAGAATGCTGTTCTTAGACTTTAGTTCAGCATTTAACACTGTCATTCCATCACAACTCATTACCAAACTCACAGACCTCGGCATCAGTTCACTCATGTGCAACTGGTTGCTCGACTTCCTGACCAGTCGACCCCAACACGTCCGGCTGGACAATCACTTCTCATCCACCATCATCATAAACACCGGAGTGCCACAAGGCTGTGTGATGAGTCCCTTCCTCTACTCTCTCTTCACCCACGATTGCAGACCTGTCCATGGCTCTAATGCCATCATCAAGTTTGCTGATGACATCACGGTAATCGGCCTCATCAGAGACAACGATGAGGCCGCCTACAGGGAGGAGGTGGACCGTCTGGCTGAGTGGTGCGACAAGAACTACCTGCAGCTGAACACCGAGAAGACCAAGGAGCTCATCGTGGACTTCAGGAGGAACGCTGACCTCCACCCACCCATCCAGATCAAACGAATAGTGGTGGTGCGTGTGAACAGCTTTAAGTTCCCGGGAGTCCACATCTCCGAGGACCTGACCTGGACGACCAACTGCTCCAAACTCGTCAAGAAGGCGCACCAGCGCCTCTTCTTCATGAGGACCTTGAGGAAGAACCACCTGTCCTCAGAGATCCTCACCAACTTTTACCGCTACACCATTGAGAGCATCCTTACCAACTGCATCACAGTTTGGTACGGGAACTGCTCTGTCTCTGACCGGAAGGCGCTGCAAAGGGTGGTGAAAACTGCCCAGCACATCGCCGGGGCATCGCTCCCTGCCATCAATGACATCTACAGGAAGTGGTGTCTGAAAAGGGCCGGCAAAATCACCAAGGACTTGACTCATCCTGCACACACACTCTTCTCTCTCCTGCCCTCTGGGAGGCGTTACAGAAACTTACGGAGCAGAACCACCAGGCACCGGAACAGCTTCTTTCCCACAGCTGTCACGCTCCTGAACGCCTCCTGACACAAACTATAAGGACTGTCCCCCCATCCCCGGACTCTTCCCCTCACACACATACATGATCTATATACAATCTTTATATAATCTGCAAATCTAATCCATTCTTATATTCCTGTAAAAAAAAAAACCTTTTTTTATTCTGTATAATCTGTGTAATTTGTATAGTATGTACATAGATCTCATCTATATTTATATTTGTACAAAACATTTTATTTATAGCACATCAATATTATTTCTGTTTATATCTTCATACACCTGTTTATAAATATTTATATCATGTATAGCACTTCTGGATAGATGCAAACTACATTTCGTTGCTTGTACATGTGACAGTGCAATGACAATAAAGTTGAATTCTATTCTATTCTATTCTATTCTATTCTATTCTATTCTATTCTATTCTATTCTATTCTATGAGCTTTATGGCTTTATTTGCTTATAACAAAGCCAAAACATTAGTTATTGCAAAATTTTTAAACTTTATCAGAGTCCTCGCCTTCAGTAAATAATCCCACATTCAGACCCTCTGAATGAAGCAAACAGTGTAAAACAAAGACATGTTTTCTTTAAATAATAGTGTACTGCATTTTTTTTATTTGTTTGATTTATGAAAATATTATTTTTGTCATCAGGGTCTTCTAAAGGATATTAAGCTGTTGCTTGTTCTGTATGCTAACTTTACCTAAGAAACATCTCCACTCAATGGAGCTCATAAATCTGTACGATCTGACCAGATGTATCTTCTCTGTCCTCATCATTTGGTCATTTGGTATGGAAGCTTCCTTTGAGGCTCTTTAACTGACCGATAACAACCTGCTTATCCGCCTCTCCTCTGCAGTTAGAGGAGCAGAAAGGGAGCTATGTGATTACACTGGAATTGTGTTCTTGACTTGAGGAGATCACTCAATCACAATTGCAGAGCCTTTGCTTGTGAGAAATCACACTTAACACACCAGGCTTGGATGATGCTTTTTAACATAACCTGGCCTGTTCCTGCAGACATTTTATTTTCTCAGTGCAGATTCTTAAGTGACCTCAAGTTAAGTAACTTCAAAGGAGAAATGTCAAGTATGATGAGCTCATCCAGAAACATCATACAAAGCAATCACTCATTCTCTCAAATGCATATAGTTTATCCTCTCAAAGAATACATGAGACACATTTGAAGAAGTTCCACTTGTACATAATAAAATCCAAACTAAAGTCATGTATAAAATCATCGGTTTCGACCTTGGGCAAAAAAAAAAAAGATTGGGAAATCCACCCCATGATATTTCTCATATATTTCCCAGTACAGAATCTGATCTAATAGGGCACTATATTAAATTTTACAATTTAGTGGCATGTAAATGAAGATTCACATCTTCATTTACATGAAGATGTAAATGATATATTTGGATATTTTTGCTGTCCAAAGGGCAGCAAAAATATCAACCTATATGTCATTATAAGAGCCTGTGTCAGAAAACATGACCAGCTGGTGGTGTGACTGACACAAATCCATCAAGGTCTACAATACTTTTCATCCAAAAATGTCTTGACTGGATCAGGTTAAAGTGAAGCTAAAAATTCTCAGGAACATAGTGGAAAAAGTACAATCTATGTGCTTCTTTCAATCTATGTGCAATCTTTCTCTTGTCTAACTGCATGTTTGTGTATCTACAACAACTGTCAATGAGTTCCATTTTTGCACCATGATGCTTTTTTTATATTTTTCTTTGGAGTAGATTTTAGCCTCAGCAAGGACAACAAAAGTGAGTCCTGCTAGGAGAGATCTGGCTCCCAGAAATGTGACCACATATCATTTTAATCCTTCCTCTATAAAACATAATCCATCCTAAATCCTTTGATGAACTATTCTTAGCACCCCAAGAACAAATTAAACTATAGATCAGCTTCTTTCAAACTAGCTGGGAAAAGATAACCCTTACATTCAGTAACACGATAAATCTCCTATGACCCACTTTCTGTCTCAGACACATAATTATAGTGTCTGAGTTGTGAAATCCCTAATGCTCAATATTGTCAAGTAAGAAATTCTCTTATTGTGTTTTTACTTTCCGTATATCTCCCAGGTTTACCCTGTGTTCACAGGGCTTTCCATTACACTGCTTAATTGTGTGTGCTAATTATTTAGCCATTATAATTTCACAGTGTGTTAATGCTCAGCAGTAATGTTCCTGTTTTGCCAAGTTTTTGCTGAACTGTCACAAAACATTGTGATCCAACAGGGTCCCTTACTCATCTGCTCAAAGCTAAATTTCAAGATGTAGAATAGAGCATTTACAGTAAAGGCAGCGGTTTCTAAAAGGTTGAAATGTAAAATCTTAAACTCTCTGCTTTGAGACTAAATCCAGTTTGTGTACCGTTGATACTCATGAGAACAGAATATAACAGCATCAAGAACGAATAATACTTACACCACATCTCTGAACGCATTATATATACGTTCAGAGATGTGTATGCTTTAAAACTTAGTAAGACTTATTTCTACATAATTGTTGGAAGTTAAGTGAAGTAATATCTGTCAGTGTTTTGATTTTTAGCTGTCATGCTCCCCCAACTGGAACTGCACCCCCTCACCCACTTCCATAAAATCATTTTGATATTTCCCCAGCTGTTATGCAATTTTATGTCATTGGTCAGTTTTTGGGTGGGACGCTTCCTCTCCCAAAAAAATACCAGCTTTGACTTCCTCCGTTTTCTCCAATAAATGCCATATATTTTTATTCCCATTAGAATTGGAAGAATATGATTTTGAGAGATGAATCAGTAGATTTGTTTGCCTACCATGTCCTTGTTCTGCTGTGAGTCTTTGGTGTTATCACATAAATCATACATGTCTGCAGAGACCTGGGTACAGATGTAATGCTGTGCTTGAAGATCAAATTTGTGCAGAAACCCAACATTATTAGTGAATAGTAATATATAGGTGGTGTTTTTGTTCTGCCAGGGTGGAGCCTAACAGCTCTGACTGGCTGTGTGTTCATGCCAGCCCACAACTTTCCATAGCGGACTGAGCAATGACCTGTCTGTCTACGAGCCTCTCAGCTCAGCTGCATCTATCAGCCTCTGCCCCCACAGCTCCCTACCTGCTTCCAATGTATTCTTTTTCTGCTGCCCCAGGTTCATGTCACACCATAACAGGATTCATCCAAGTCAAGGGTTAGATAAAGAGCAGTAGGAGGGACTGAAATGAACTGGGAAAGAATCCTCCTTTTCATCTCTCAGCCTCTTACTGTCTCACTGTCCCTACAAGGCTTTGCAGACTGTGATGGAGCACTGTGTCTCTGCCCTCACCCAACTACTGATCTAATCCTGTTTCCTCTCTCATAGGCTCCGTGATAGACTATTTTGGGGGTGCATTCATGCTTTGAAATAGTGTGTATGAGCTATTTCATGCATATTGTATAGATGGGGAGCCTGCTGCATCTCGGTCTTCAGGGGCCAGGATATGTGAGTTTGTTGGTCAGCGAGTCCGCAGAGATGGATAGTGATGATATATGATGGGACATACACCCCAGAGGTCATTCTGGGAGCATGGTGCATTACAGTGATTGAAGCTGATAATGCACCAACAGACTCTGTGCTATGTCCCTTTTAACCCAATCACAACTTTGCTGATGGCATACCTCACCATCTGTGCTCCTTTGATTGGATGGAGGAATGATTGATGCACACTTGAACCCATTGCAATGACTTATTGTATCCTGCTGTAGTCTTTAAGGGAAGGCTTCCTCGCCATTTTTCAAATGGGTACACAAGATGGTTTCTTGCCTCATCCTTCAATCAGGAGCTCTTTGATACAAAGCTGAAATACAATTACAGCTTTTTACAACTCGGAGGCATGGCATTTTATCTCTATCTGATGTGAGTTTCAATTTTTTTTAAAAACTGGAAGATTGTGAACTTTTTGTTAGTGCTATTTTGAACTTTGTGGTTTCCAAATGAAAAACAATGTGCTTAAGGTGTAGAAATGAACCTCTGTGGGCAACACTCGTACATATCAATCATCTTAAAAGGTTGTAGAGCAAAGCTTACCATCCAGTTTATATTACAACGCAGAGACCCACAACCATAAAAACAAGTTTGGAGTCATCATTAGCCTGCATGCTAATGCATACCAGAGTTTGAAAACTGGTATTTTTTTTTTTTGACATTCTTCCAAAAATGGATTTGTTAGATCAGATACTAATGCAGAGTGAGAAAGCCTTTGCAGTCTTCACAAAATTTGTAATCAGTTCTTTTCATGCCAAACATTTCGGTCCATATCTTTACAAACTTTGCTTTGTGAGAAGTCTTATTGGAAGTAAAAGGCTTGACCCGCAGTTCTGTTCTGAAGCATTTCTCTGGAACAAGGAGAACAAGTAGCCTCACACCATGATCTCTTCTGTGCCAAATTTCTTGACAAACTGCTATCTGACCAGTTCTGCTCTCTTTTCAAAAGCACAGACCCAAACTCATCAACTGGACCAACAGATGGGATTCATCTCGAGAGAGAGAGCTACTCTCCACTGAACGAGGTCTGAATGGTGGCATGTTTTCCAGTATGACATCCCAGGCTTTGCACTGTAGTTGGTGAGAAGGGTTGAATATTTTCGATATTTTAGGTGAAATATTTTCTCTAAGAGAAAATATTTCACATTCCTGAACTAATCAGGTGATCAGATGGAGTTTAGAGGTCTGAAAATAGAGACTGCAAGAGATTGATGAACTCTCTAAGTTTCAGCATCCATGAGATTTTAAAATCGCTTAAAGTTTATGAATGAGTTGCTGGTGTTTAGGAACATCACCAACACCTTGGAAGTGACTGTAACACCTGACTTTAGCGGCCAGTAGCGGTGAGCAGAGACTAGATAGTATCTATATCTATATATAGATGTATAGATGTTTCAAACCTTACACTGAACTAATAAGTACTTTTTGGGCAGCAAGCCTAACTAATACATACTGAGGCGATTTACTTAGTCAGGTGTGAACTTGCCTCCTTTGGATTTTTTTTTTCTCCTTAGGTAATCTATTTTTACATGTGTGTTCCAAAATGTTCTCTCACTCAGTAAATAGTTTTCCGAAATCTACAGTATATGAGAAGACATGAGTAGCAATAGGCAGTATCATTTTCTATAAAGTACCAAGAGCAGTAGGGTGAATATATGACTTAAAAAGATTGAACATGAACTGTTCAATCAATTTGTGGATCATCAGTTTTCAAAACTAGAGCACAGCGGCAATATTTGAGAGATCCTCTGTAATTTGAGTGTTTGCTTTGTTCTGTTCCTTTTGTTAAGCCTGTTTTCTCCGAACTGTATCTAACTGACTTTTCTGTCGTTATTATGGAGCATGATCCTAAATATTGACTTCCCACAAGTCAATAAAGTGTCACTGCAAGATCTGCTTAGCGGTCCTAGGCAGGGCTAAATGATAATACTGGCCATCTTCTTTATGCTCATCCTTTCACAATAAGCCTCTCCAAATGAGACTACACAAGATAAAGGAACATAAAATTACGATAAAGGAACATAAAATTACAGCCTCTTAATAAAACATTATTTCATGAAGAATTTTTTATTTGAATCAGGAGAGAGAAAGAATGATTCTACTTCATATGAATCACATGGAATGGTCTTACATGTGCTGCATGTCAGCATTGTGATGCCAACAAAATGCATGTTTACAAAATGCTGTCATTCATACTGTCTATTATCTTGTTAATACAGCATTTCATTATGTTACGCCACCAACAGGACTAAACAGCCGTAAACATTCTTTTCTTTTCCCATCGGTGCATGTCGAAGTTCCTCCTACCCTCCAGTGCTCCCACTGAGTCGCAGTCTCCTTGTAATACAGGTTCTTGACAGAACAGCTGAAATGTTGCTCCAGTAAGTTGGTGCATAATTCCCTGTGCCTGGGGAGCAGTGCCTGTTAGCTTCATTTCTGCAGAATGTTGTCTCCCGGTGGTGGAAAAGGCCAAAATAGAACAAAGTAAAGCATGTCACGGTAATAACAGTTGAATAAAAAACTACATGGAGAACAAAAAAATCTCCATTCCTATGATGGGTCTGCAAAGCCACATCTTTACACTTGACTTTTTCACAGCCTCCAGAAAAAAAAAACTACTAGCTGTCAACTACTATAGCTAAAAAACTCAGGACTTTGATTATTGGAGTGTAAATATCTGTTCAAATAAGTGTTATTGATATCTCTAGTTAAAGATTTAATACCAAAGACAATCCAAATTCAGACAAGAGCATAATGACTGCCATGACTTGCTTATGGAAATGGATTAGAGCCACCAAAAAGAAGAAAATAAAGAGAGAATCTGATATCCGGCAAATTCTTTTAGTTTATAATATTTTTTGTTTTTTTCACTAGAAAAGTCTTTATATCAAAAAAGGTTGAATTTAAATAAGTTTGTGATCATAATGTCTGCTGTGTTTCTTTCTAACTGCATCTTCAGATGCAGGATGCAATGTGAATATCACATAAATAGGAAGGTGAATGCGTAATCCTGTCTACTGACAACTCACTAGTCAAAGTTTGTCATGTAAACAGATATCAAGCCTGATGTTAGCAAATTGATATACTTCAAACCAGATATTATTGTGCATTTCGTGTTGTTGTGGTTGTCACAGTTAGTTTTATAGTAAAATATTCATATAAGCTTCAATGCAGCAAGAATTTGGAAAAATCTTCCAGAAAACTGCAAAACAGCTGAAACACTGAGTTTCTTACCCACAGAGTTAGTGGACTTTCAACCATAATAAATGGAACATTGACCAACATATTTGATGTGTTTATATTTTTGATTAAGGTACTCAACAAAATGTAATGTTTGTTGCTGGTTTCTCAAATTGGTGACCGATTGATGTTTTTATTACATTTTCTTTTAGTGTTTTTTGTACATATTTTTGTGATGTAAAGCACTTTGAGCTGCCATATTGCTAAAATGTGCTGTACAAATAAACTTAATTAATTGACTGATTGATACAATATAACTTATTTTCCATTATTCAGAAGAAGAGGGAATGAAACTAAAAAAATCATATTAGTTTGCATTGCGATATCTGCATTTGTAATATCTATGTAGTTTTAAGAAGTTTTCTGACCAGAAACATTTTTTCACGTATTTTTCACTGTGAAAAGCCACGAATCAGAGCAGCTCTGAGTGTATCACCTGATTCCCAAGTGTCCTTTTAAGTTTTTGACCTTTTTCTACATGACAGGTAACATTTAGAATGCACTGTCTTTGCTCAATATGTAGTAAGAATAAGAGGAACAGCCTGTTTTCTGTGTCTTCTACCCCTTGAAACATGCAGATTCTTCAACTAAAATTGCTCAGTTATTTAAACAAACACATCTTCTCTAGTGATTCACTGCAATAAATTCCACTGAAATGACATGCTGACTCTACAAAAACATCATAGGAAACCCATGTAGTGGATATGTTGATTCACACAGACTTTCTCAGGTTGCTATGGAAATGTTCATTTCAAATTACTATTATGTTATCTAAACAAATACACTGATGGTTGAAATTAATCCATTAACCTTGATTATTTATTATTTGAGACATGCTACTATGGAAATTAGGCAGGCATGAAATTAGCTTATTTTGTTTTTTAACCCTCCTATTATGCTGCAGGTCAAATTGAACCATTTTAAGTATTTTTTTTTTTAATAGTTGGAAGTATTGTTTGTGCATTAAACTTGTTTCTACGTATCTTAATAGATGCACTCTACATATAAATTGAAAATGGTTCATTTTACACATTTGCAACCCTCCTGTGTCTTAATATTACATAAATATGTGTGGGTCAATTTGACCCGGCAGTCAAGTTTTGAAGGGTAAAAAGGGTAAAAAAAATATTCAATTCTATTTGATTCCTTGCAGCTTTGAGACGTGTTTCACACACACACACACGCGCACAAGCCCGCTTTCTCACTATTCTTTTTACTTGACTGTGAAAAAGAAGGTGTTCATATAACTTTTGATGGGAAGCTTTTCTGTTCCAGAGGGCAAAGCCTAGCCACACTGACTGGACATTCACACATAAATACTCTCTGTATGACTCATTCGTCTTGATTGACCCGCTGATTAAAATCAGCGGGTCAATTTGACCCGGAACAAAATATGTGTCTCATATTATAAAGATCACCCCTTGGAAAAAAAATGTCAAAATGTAATATACAAAAATTACAAAATATCAATTTCAAAGATGATTATTATATTTTTGTGTATTCTGTTTTTCAGTGGACATAAAAAATGCAGATTATTATTTTTTTTTTATGTCCAAATGAGTAAATTGTCATCATTGTCATCTTTATTTGTGAGAAATAAAAAAAACTTAATTGCACAAATATTGATTGGAATGGTTAGTATTGGCATTAATGATCAGATACAAAAATGTTTTGGAGACATTTTTTGCATGATTAAACACTCCCAAATTGACCCAGGAACATTATTGCTGTACCTCATAAACAAACATAACAGGAGAGTCAAAAATAATTTCATAGTATTGGCACATCAAGTAAGGAAATTGCAAGCAACTCTCTTTGTGACAAGTAGCATAATATTCCTGGGGTTGTATGTATATTGTTGAGCCTGTGTTAGGATTTTTCCAAAATCTAAAGAAATCCAAACTTGGACAAAAAGTTTTTCTTTTTAAAATGTACTGAAGTTGTTTGTTTTACACCAATTAACCCTTGAATAAAAAGATACAAGTCTGTGGAGACTCAAATTTATGGATGACTAAGAGGGACAAATGAAATACAAAAATACATTGTTAAACATCTATTAAATATACCATGAAATAAATATTAAATTCAATGTATAACAAATGATAGTAATACTAATGCTAATGCTAATGATAATAATAATAATAATAATAATATTCACAATGGTAATAATAATAATTAATGAAGAAGAATAAGGACATATTTGTAATAAAATATAATTTGTAAAATATACAAAACTCATAAGTGGAGCCCAATGCTTCATCCATCAAATTTGACGGGTGAGTTTGACAGATAAAATGGCTTTATGGTGATGCTGCAGGAACAGGAACAAATAAAAAAAATACATTGCTTTGTGGCCACAGTTAGATTAAATGATATTTAATTAATGAAAAACAAAACAAAACAAAAAAAAATACTAATGAAGCTCCATGTAAAAAAATATAAATACCCCTTGTTAGACATATCATGAACTATTGTGATTGACATGTTTTGGTCAAAATTGGGATCTACTTTCCACTGCTGACAAAATAGCTCAAAGGAAACAAACAAAACAATGAATGTAATGGAATGATCTAGTCAAAACATGTGCCTAAATTGAAATGCCTTGGAGTAACCTTATTTTAGCTACTAACACCTGTAACCCTTAAAAGGGTTAAATTAAAACAAGAAGACCAAAAGTGGAATACACAGTAATTCCTCCAAGACAATCTAAGTCTAGTTGATGCAAATACTTGATGTTATTAGTTGAGACAAAAAGTGGCATAGCTTTTTCCTCACAGGCCCATGTTAGTTTGGATTGCTTTTTCCATTGATAACAATCTCAAATATTTAAATGTGAAAAAAAAACTAAATCAGAAATGTGTAAGGGGAAAATACTTTTTCATGACACTACATGGAATAGAAAAGTGGCTTTAAAATTGACAGCTTCTATTGTGTCTTATTTGTTTTCCATTATGCTCATTCTTTTCACATTTTAAATTGTCAGCTTTATATATACTGTATGCCCATTGCTAAGCAGAGTATAAGAAATCTTACAAGGACAGATGTGGTTTGTACTTCATTACTCTTAGCTCCTGCAGTACAAGACAAGCTACAAGGGCGAATGACAAACTAGCCTACTGATGACCTCCGCAGGCTTCATTGTTCACTCAATCGTTGCCTTACAGTTCGCAGCAGTCTGCCAAGTCTCTCAGCAGGAAGTAGATATAAATATAGTGCCTGAAAAGCTTTATGCATGATTACATCTGCTATTCACAGTCACGGAGGAACTCACCTCAGTTCATGACTTCACTGTCAGCTTAGTGGCATTAGGCCATCGTCATGATGGAATGATGTTTGCACCTTAAGGTGACCATTACCATTACTTAACAGCTCCAGTTCAATGTAGAGCTTGTGTTTAAAAGCTGGTAGATGACACTGAAGGTCAGAGGAGTGTCTTTGCTTTTTCTAACTGGTTGAAAGGAAAAGTCAGTAAAAAAAAAAAAAAAAAAAAAAGGTTCTTAGTGCTTAAATTGGATTTGAGTGAAACAAGACTGTTTGTTAACCTGTGCTGGGGTGAAATGCATATAGGTGTTTCACATAGATTTACTGAACTTGTTAAAAATCTTTTCGATTAATTTCAGAAGGGATTTTGTTCGAAACTGGTCTTTTCAAAGTATGACGTTAGATTAGGGTTAGGAAATGTTGAGTAGCCAGGGCTAAGCCTCCCACATGCTGCATCCGAAGTGCCAAAATAGGTTCTCGGTAGATGCCTCTCCATTGGAGACCATTTCTGGTCTCCATTGACCATTTAACCAAAATTTACTGAATTTTGGTTCAGTAAATTTATAATTCCACTTTTGTAAGGTGGAAGTACAAAAGTAATTATTATATAATGATTTTTCAATATAAAAAAAAAAAGTGTTAGAGCTACTACTACATGATTTTTCAAGAGTATCAAAATTTGTGGATTTCACAAAACTGTAATGGAAAACTTTGCATCACATGACATACGATAGTTTGGCTGCAGCAATAGCTTCTTCCTTATTTGTAGACACCAGCCTCCTTGCACAATGTGAACCTGGCTCCACCACAGCTCTCACAGCATTGCACATTTCATCTCATTGAGTGAGTCATTTGAAAATTTTGAATTCACAGCTCTTCTTCAAAGCCCCTCCAGAGTTTTCCCAAAACGACGCATACGTAGTTCAAGGGCTCACAAGTTTAAGGGGCTTGTTGCTCCAATGCCTCAGGAAGACGCTGACGTCTCCTCTGATGACGAGCTTTAGAGCCATGACTTGAAATAAGAATATATCTCATGCTTACATGCATGACTGACATGATTTTTAGTGACATTGCATGAAAAAAATGTAATTATTTTAATTGCATTTTTTATTTAATGGGAACATGTTGGATCTATTACCTAACACTCTCGCTGGACATTAATAAAGACACAGGGAGACGGTTAAATTTTCTTATGCAATCTTCCAATTGAAAGGAGAACTCTGCCCAGAGACATCCCGTTGTCTCTGTCTCCGGACCAGTTCTAACGTGCTTCTCTGCAACTGCATATTTTATTACATTGAGGCGTAGCTTAATTACAAACATTTGCATAGAAGGAGTGGCAAACACAATACACATTCTCAAGGTACTGTCTTTGCATCTCCTCAGGTTACAGTTGTTTGTTGTCTCTCTGGACCATAAAATTACAGTTTCTTGGGACATCTAGCCTTTGATCCGCTCTCCTGCTAGGTGTCAACTCTTTCCCCTCTGGGTGGCATCTGTGGGCCTTTTTGTCCTCCTGTCAGGGCAATTGTGACTGCAGGCATCCTGCTCCGTTCCCGGGATTCTCTGGGGTCGTAAAGTTCAGTTCCCGAGACTCTGGGTTGTATCCAAACCACCCATTCTTCCCTGACCATCAGTCTCCAATGTGACAAACTCATTGCTTCCTTCACAGATAATAGAAACACAGATCCCAGGGGCAAACAAAGGATTCTCAACTCTAATAGTCTCTTAATCTTGAATATTTATATTTGTATTTATCTAAAAACTTAACAGAACATCATAACAATTAAATTGTGTTTTTTCCCATCTTTTTCCCTCAGAGAGACGGTCTCCTCCTCTTCACAACACAGGTTCCATATGTCCATGTCGAACAATTTTGCAGAGTTCTGTGCAATGTATTGTGTGATTGGCCAGAAATTTTATGCAAACCATGCTCAGACAAACATATTGATATTTTATTTTCATTAGTCCACCTCCACTGTCCGTTTTGAGTATCTACATGAGACCTGAAACCTCTTACAGAATGATTATCCAACGCAGTTAAATGTGTACTTACATTTGTACAATTCTTCACAAATAGTAAGTATGTGAAATTGCTAAAACCTCCAGGATGGAAATTGCAATATCATCGTCCATAGAGTAGACTGTCTGTATGAAGGTTTGTTGTTGCCTTCGTGAACATTTTGTAAAATCAGAGTGAGGGTTTCATGTATTCTGAATTGAAAACCATGTGATCACGCCTTGACTATTCAACTTTGGATGGAGAACGTGAGAACCTTTAGAGTGTGAGATCATGTAGTTTTTATTGTATTCATAGACCACAGACAGAAATGTGAGCCATTTGCCTGTGCAATGTAAAAATCACTGGGTTCTGTTGGACTCTTTTATCAGTAATGTCTTGATATTTGCTTTCAGCTTGCAGACCCAGTCCTTTAACGAGGGCCAAGGGTGTGGACTGTATTTCCTTTAATATCCACTCTACAGTCTGTGAATTTGATCTGAGTGAATTTCAGGGACTTTATAGAAATGGGAAAAAGAGCAAGAAAACCCAGACTAGGTAAAAAAAAAAAAAGAAAAAAAGGTTCAAATATACGAGAGAAAAGAAGAAGTAGAGTGTTAGGGTTGGGATGGTAACAAGTATGGTTGCCAGGGATACGGTCAGGGCTGCGACCCCTTATATCAATCTGTCCATTTGGAGCATATTGCAGACTAAGAGGATTGAGTTTTATGGAGATGGATTTCATTTGCTGAAACACTTTGTTTCTCTGACTTGATCACACTCCACCTCCAACCACCTTACTACTCTGGAAATTGCTCTGGCTTTTTACTCATCTTTGTCATTGTGGTTTATGTTGAGTTTCGTGCCCATCTCTGTGGATTTCATAATCTTCCTCCTTTTTTCGCTTGATTTCCCTCTTCTCTCTATCTCTTGTCTCTCCCCTTCAGGATCAACATGACACTCATTTGCATGCAGTCAATTTGTCATAAGTCACACAAGTTAGATTGCAGTTTGTGCGGTGTATGTCGTTCTTTTTCTCCATGTGTCCTGTTGTTGCCGCTACAGCCCCCCCCCTTCCTTCACTCTCTACTCTCTCAGTCACTACTTCCTCTTCTGAGAGGGAGGGTTAGGGTTAGGGTCAATTGACCCATCTAACGGGTCAATTGAGTTTCCTAAATCTGCTGGGATTTACCCTATCCAGAACAAAAGTAAACTCTGTTTAAGCTAGTTTCGAGAAAGAATTCGCCTGATTTCTACGGCCTACATCCAGATGTCCCACCCTTCTTCCCTCTGTGAATTAGCCAGACTGAGCAGCATACAGCCAACTAGTTCCACAGAGCACATCTGTTAACGGTGCTTCTTCTCTGTTTTGCAACTTGCACTTGTTACTGAATCAGGTTGGTTTTAGTGACTCGGGCGAGTCCCAAGGATGTTGTTTTAAATATGGGCTAAAGCAACCTATAAAACATTACCTACTTTTCTTCCCCAGAATCAAACATCACAGCTATTTTACTACCATCAAAGAACTTTGAGGTGACTCATTAATTGAATGTCCACAACATCTTTTAGATTTTCTTAATGCTAAATATTTATTAGTAAAGCAATTTTGCAAGGATCAGTACAGCTTAATTCAGTAGCAGAAATAATCAAATAAGTAAAATCAATAATCTAGCCTATCTTTCCCTAACGCTGATACTAAGAATTAAAAAGGGAACCTTTGAGAGAGACGGACGGAGTTTGGTGTTTCGAACCCCAGAACTGGTCTGATGATGAAGAAGGTGTTGCAGCAGGAGGAGGATGATGATCGATGAAGGCAGGGATCTCTGTGGGTCTGATGAGCTGTCATCTCTGCCGGGATGGTGAAGTCACACAGGACTTGGGTCTTTCTCTTTACCTTGGTCTTTATCTTTGCCTTTGTCTTTATCTTCGCCTATGTCTTTATCTTTGTCTTCATCCTTTCCTTGGTCTTCATCTTTGTCTTTGGGGTCTGAACCCAGCCGATGAGAGAAGTGCGATTTGAAGCCACATGTTGCGGGGCTGATGGGTTGGTCCCCATGCGCAGACAGTCTTCGGCTCGGTGGCCCCGGCTCTTCTTCAGCTGCAGAGTTCTTTGTCCATCTCGGTCTTGACTGGAAGCTGCCTGGAGGATCCAACCAAGGATTCCTCTTTTGCTCTCCCCTTATATAGGGTTTATACCCGCTTTCGGTGCATTTTCATTGGCTAACACTGTTGCTGTGCTTGCTTTATTGGGTAACTTGTTTGGACAGATGAACTCATCTCCATCACTGTCTTAGAGACATCTTGTCCTGATGTCTTGGCTAATGTCTCAGGGTTGCTCAACGTTCCTCCCATGTCCTTCTATGCCCAAATAAGGCCTTGATCATCTCTGCTTTCCGTTAGTCCCCATTTTACCCCTAACCTTTCCCCTACTTATCCACTTCCAACACATCATCAGTGATCTTTAATAGCAGTTACATGTTTTACACCATTTCAAGTTTATGTTACAATCGCATTCATAACCCTTTTAGTTTCTCTGATTTAGCATTCATTTATAATTTTATGATAACCACAACTTATTACTCTTTTATTATTATTTGATACCAAAGTTAGTTACTTGTTTTACTTGTAAGTTTTCCCACAAGTGTAAGTAAGTATTGTTATAAGTAACCCAATATTAATATAAGTACTTTACTTTAAATCTTATCTAATTAATCAAAATGTTTTGATTTCATCCTTTAAAACTTTTATGCTTTTAAACAAGGACTGGTCTCAGCTATTTTTGTACAGCTGCAAGCTGGAACCTTACTTCCTCTTTTTTCAGGAAACCTGCTCTTCCTGACTCATCTCTCTCTCTGACTATGATTTCTTATGATTAGATAGAAAAAATAAGTTTAATTAAAGCTAAGTTTGCAGGAGACAAAAACAACACACACAACCAGGTTTATTTTATTGCAGTCTGGGTCAACTGTTGGGTCTAGATGTGATTTGTGTGACTTATTTTAAAGGTAACTTTATTTATTGTTACTGTTAACTAAAATCTCCAACATGGGGAAGTGGGATGATCTCGGATTTTCTTGACAGTCCGTCGGAAACGAGGAGAAGTCTGTCACACAACAGGCTAAATTGGTTCAGTCTTCTTGTGTCTCTCTTGATCTGCAGCAGAGTGCATTGCTGATTTAGATTGTTGCTCATGTTATCCACTCAAGTGTGCACAATTTATGATTTACTGCAGATATCGAAAACTCATAAGAAATGTTAAGTTACAACAACTCAAAGATGAATAGACGTATTCTAAATAGAACTATAACTCCGATGGTTTGAGATTAGTGAAGAGTCTGCTGTCTCATTAGAATGTGTTTAATACTAACTATTCTTGTTTAAAAAAACAAAACAAAAAAAATAGTATAATTTTGGAGGAAGAATGTAATTCCAGTCCTCTATAATATACCTCATTTTGATTCTGAAATTAAATTGGATTTAATAAAAAAAATTAAAAAAACATGTTTTTTTTTTGTTTTTTCTTTCAATCAGATGTACCAAGATCGCCTGCCTGCTATGAAAAGAGTTGACTGTCATGATGAAATGTAATAGCTTTGCAGCAATTTTGAAGCTAAATATTTTTTTAACATCTCTGTTCCATCTATATTTTATGTTGGGCTTCCAAAATGATTAGTTTGAGGCACACATTATATGGAACAGAGATGTTAAAAAATATTTAGCTTCAAAATTGCTGCAAAGCTATTACATTTCATCATGACAGTCAACTCTTTTCATTATGTTGAGGAGGAATTGTTGCAAAATCAGTTCCTTGATCCAATCAGAAAAGATTTGAGCCACTGGCACTAAAACCTGAATTTGACTACATAATTTATTTTTATATAATGATAAAATTAGAATGTGTGCAATTCACTTTGAATCTGTTGGCATTTTTGGATTGAATTGATTTTTGGTTGAATTGTTAAATGGTCTGGAGATGTATATTGTAAACTGGTGATATAGAAACAAAACAAAATTTAATGTTTGAGTTCACAGGTCATAACAGACTTACCTTTTTTTCAATGACCTGGAATTGTTCAAAAAGTAGCAGCCTTCAATACCTTAGCAAGTCTGAAACATTGGATTAAATGGAGTGAAAAGCAAAAGTGCTGAGATTGACAGGGTTAACAATGGTGATGGTCACATGGCTGCAGTTGAAGGTTTTGATTATATTTTTACTTATACTGTTTTAATACTGAGTTTTCAGAATGTGGCCAAGCCAGAAGCCTGTTTTTAGCCTTTTTCCTATGAAAACTGTGATTCACTTAAACAAAAGCACACAAAAGACACAGTTGTCAAGCACTTTGCTAATAAAAGGTTTCCAAAGCCTGACCACCATTTTCTGCATCTGTTCCAACTCTATATCAACTGTAGTTGTAAATAAAAGCTTTTATGAATCAAGGCAAACCGATACTTAGAAAAAAAAACGAAAAACAGAAAAACACTGAGGCCCTGTAGAATGTCTAACATACCAAACATACTATGCAACCTAACAAGGGAGAAAATACTAAATGTCAGTCAATCTTTAATTCATATTTCCTGTTTGTGTATTTAGAAACGTACGTACATGTATACATATGAAAATGTGTGTATGCAGAATCCTGCGCCAAGCCCCTCAATGATCGCATCATGTAAGCATCCTGCCTCAGCTTACATGCTGTGGGTAAAAACAGTTAGTGTGTGTGGATGCGTGGGGATGTGTGCGTGTGTGTGTTTGTGAGAGTACCAGGTTAATATGTCACTCAGTTGGGGGCTGTGGTAACAGCTGACTTTTGGTGACACCCACACTGAACCGGCAGCATCGCTCGCTGTGTCGGAGTGTATTTCTGTGTGAGAGCCAGCGCGAGTCACTGTGGAAATAGCCTCTCACTGCGAACCGAGCCCATCCGTCAGAGACAGCCCCATCGTCTGCATAATGTCTCTACTGTAGGGGCCCCACACAAACACATGGCAAACACACTCTAAACAGACAGTTTGGGGTCATTAATCTCTGTAAGTCTCTCTCCCTCAGCCACCCTACCCATCCTCCCCTGTCCTTACTCCCTCTGGCAAAGTCATGGCTATCCTCCTTGACCAACACACTCTTCCATAGAGGTGTGTTTGTGCGTGTTCTTTCTTGTGTGTACTTCTTGTAGGAGTAAGTGCTCTATAAGTGAGGTAGATTTTCTTTGTGTTGGTGACAGAGCAGCAGAAAACATACAGAAGCACAGATGTGTGACAGTAACAGACAGATCTATAATTCTTAGTTGGCTGCAGCAGGCCAACCAATGGAAGTCATTGGTGATGTCCTCATTTAAACCACGCTGTGTATGTGGCTGTGAGTTTTTGAGATGGAGAGTTCTAGCCAAAGTCTGGAGTTAAATCCTATTAAAATACAGTAGTTATGACCTGAAACGTCTTGTTCATATTCAAAATCTTCCATCGTGGCTGACTTAAGACAAAAGGAAGATTTTGCTTCTAAAGGTGTCACAGGCAGTTCTTTGGTGGTTCTTACATTTTGTCCACAGAGCCAGTCCAGTTTGGGTATTTTCCCTTTCATGAATTTAATCGTCATATTTAAACTGCCTTGAGCACTGACTGACTCAAGCTATCTTTATCAAATGCGAAAATACATTCAGTTATCTGAAACATTTGAGCACTGTATACTATGGAAGAAAGGATATTATATTTTGAACAAATAGTGATATTTTTGGGATAATCATGGAAAATCCCTGGCCCCAAATGTTTCCCTGCATGTGATAAATTCAACAGCACAATTTATTTAGACTTCAGACTCGTTCTTCTGTCTGGAAGGAGACTTAGAGAGGAAACCGGGGCGATAGAGAAAAGAAAACTCTCCAAAGCACAATTTTCTGCTCCAGCTTCCTTCCACTTACGCTGACATTTCCACTTTAATGTGTGGTCGATGTGGTTGCTAAGGATGGTACAGAAGTTGGGGACGAAAAGGCTTTAAAATTTGTGTCAGAAGAAGAAAGAGAGCCCTGGGTAATCACATACGCAGCGCTACCAGAGCTTTCCCTTATTTTATGCTTCGGTGTGATGAGAGTGATTTTTTCAAGCTGCTTTCGAAGTTATGTAATACACAGATGGCATTAGATTTACCTCAACATACAGTTCTGGTGTTGTACCTCTGCTTTTCTCCAGCCTGCAGCAACAGCAGAGACTGCTCAGGCTGGAGCCGACAAAGACAGTCAAGCTTATTTCTCCATCATTATCTGTAAGGAAAAGAACTGAAAATAAATGCTTTTAGGTTTCCAAATAAGTGCAGGTTTTCTCAATGCTTAATGGCTGTAAGAGCTTCAGAGGTTTTAAACCTTTAGAAACAAAGCCAGTGTCAGCTTCGTATCTCCACATGTATTGAGAACATCTAAATTTAACACCTTGTAATTGTGTAATTACAAATCCATTATGTACCTGTTTCAAATAGTCTAATGCAACAGTTTAGATAAAGACCAGGCATTCTGAGAGAGGTGTATTGTGGAGACATAATCCTTGCTCTGTGAGGCCAGAAGCCCTCATTCTTCTCCCATGACACTATCAGCCAGCAACCACAGAGGCAAATCCCACTGTTGCGAGAGGAAGACAAGGAATTACTTCCTGTGTCAGATTAGGTTTATCTTAGCCAGGCTGAGAGTTATTATTATTGTGAATCATATAGGTGCTTACACACACAGACGCACACACACAGTCGAAGATAAAAACCTACAGTAGCATTATGATGTTAGATAATCTGCACTTTGGGGCAGATTCTGTATGGGGAATTGGTGTTGCTGAGAATTCCACCTGGCAAATCCATGGTAACATCACCTGGAGAAATTAACACATACAAATCCATATACGGGAGCCAAAGATGTTCATGAAGAAATGAAGAGAATCAAAGTGTGAATAATTTATGGAATCAATCAATCAATAGATCAATAAGGCAGTTCAAATTGCTTTACATCATTAAAACACAAAAATATAAAGTCTCCAAAACAACAAACAAGATGTCGTCATCAAAATCATCAACACATGTCAAATATTTTGATCAATGTTTTGCTTGTGACGGTTCACGGGCAACTCTAAACATCTGGGTTTTTAACCTGAATTTAAAGGAACTCAGTGTTTCAGATGTTTTGCAGTTTTCTGGAAATTTGTTTCCAAATTTGAAATTTGTTCCAAATTTCTGGTGCATCGAAGCTGAATGCTGCGTCTCCAATTTTGGATTTGTTTCTGGGGAAACAGAACCTGAAGACCTGAGAGGTCTGGAAGATTCATACAACAACATCAGATCTTTAATGTATTGTGGTGTTAAGCTGGTTAGTGATTTAGAAACTAACAGCAATATTTTAAAGTCTATTCTCTCAGTGGGAGGAATATAGAACTGTTTCATATGCTCTATCTTCCTGGTTTTAGTGGGAATGCCAGCAGCAGTGTTTTGGATCAGTTGTAGCTTTTTTTTTTTTTAGGGAGACCTATGAAGACACTGTTGCAGTAATCAAGGTGACTGAAGATAAATGCATGGAGTCCATCCAGATTTCAGGCCTGATCTGATCCAACTGTAACACCAGAAGCTGTGTGCTGACTAGATCATTCCTCTTCAGGTCCAAAGGTAATAACTTAAGTTTTGTTTCTGTTCAGCTGGATAAAGTTGTCACATCCACATATCTATCTGTTCTAAGCTTTTCAGTGCTTAGATGGGTTCTTGTGGTGACATTGTAATGTAGAGCTGTGTGTCATCTGTAGTTATGATAGATAATCTTTCTAGTGAGAAGTTGCCAGGCGATGGTACTTTTTTGCACCAAGAGGGAGAAGAAAAGTATTTGCAAGCGAGCAGAGAAGTATGCAAGATATTTCATCAGAGCACAGAAAAGTTTTGAACTCGAGGAGAAAGGTTTGAGAAAGCACAGTGAATAGTTTAAAGACAGCAGAAGTTTTGAGTACAAACATGACAGGTTTTGAGAAGAAAGACCTAAAATCTTTCTTCCATACTGAAAATATGTACTCTCTAAATATGGCAGAGAAATTTCCCCATAATCATAAGCCCCTCTGTCTTCCAAGACGAAAGTGTCCATATCGCAGCTTAGCATCACAAGCCCCTGTAGTGTATCACTGGTTGATCCTGTGAGAAGCCATGGGGGGTTCATTTCTCATATTTACTATAACTCCTCTGTTATATTTCATGTTGGCGTGTCTTTTTTAAAACATTGCTAATAACTTGTGAATTTGTTGCTGCAGCTGCTATTCAGACGGCCGAAACAGCTTGTTGTTGAATCAATAATAATTACACAGCAAAAGCTCTTCTCGCTAATGATTTTACACAACAGAGCTATGTTAGAGGACTCAGGGTTATAAACACTGGTCTCTTGTATGTAGTGAAAAGAAAAATGAATTTGGTTAAAGCCACGGTGTAAAGAAAGTGCAGTGGTGTGAAGAAATTATCTGAAAATATATAGCTATAGAAGCATTTCTATGCATTTATGCAGTGTACATGTCATTTTGCTGGTGTTCAATTACCTAAACTAATGAATGTGCTGCTATGACAAACTATAAGAAAATAAATTTCAGATAAAAGAAGTTCTCTTCAAATTTAAGCTTTGATAAGACCAAATGTATGAACACAACAGAAGAGATTGGAATATATATCAAACAAAATTCAATTCAGGGAAAAAGTGCAAAATACTGTACATAAAAACAATATTCATCATACCATTTTTCTACTTTACAGATCTTTGCCACACAAAGAAAAATATATTCTAAGTGCAGATTTGACAAGGTGATAGGCCTTTCTTTCACAAGCTCTGAGGAAATTTTTTTCTGTCTTGGAAGCTTTCAAAAAGTCTATTTCCTTTTTCTAATATTTGAAATAATGACTGGGGTCTTAATAATTAATACCACCTTTGGGACAAGATGGGTTGAAGAATAAGAGTAAAGGGCTTGTAATAGAGACACATTAGGATACACTCATACCCTGGAGAGAGAGCATAATTAAAGCAAATGGTGCAAGCCTTCACTTTGATTCAGAAAGGCTTTGCAAAGCTCTGCATCCAAATGGGTCTCGTCAAACAGTGTTTGAGTAACCACAGAAGTCATGTTAGTGTTATTACATACATTTTATTATTTTGCAACCCCTTTCTTCTTCATGTGAAAAGATCTTAGAACTTTTCACACAGCGGTGATCACAGAACTCGTTTTGAAAAGCCCTTTGTCACTCCACGACCCTTTGGTCAACACCATTACAGAATATCTCACCAGTGAGCGAAATAAAGAGTGATATACGTAGATCTATTCATCAGCCATTACAAAGGCATCAATGCATATATCGCACATGGCACAGAGTCAGCTCTAACCCAGAGGTATAATTTGTTTAAAAAACAGTCTCATAACAACAGGACTCATAAGCCTAGCCATTGCCTTGTAGAATGTCTAACATACTCTCTGTCTGGGATTTCTCCCATTGAATTGGATTTCTCCAGTAGAATTTCAACTGTGCCAATCAGCTATATCCGTTTGGATATATATATCATCGGTCACAATAGCAATATTATTACATCAATTAAGTTCTTAGACTTTAATAAACTTTAATAGAAAACATTTTGAATCTGCAGTTTTGATGTGTCATTTAAATGTGTTTAAGGAATATCAGTTTTCTTATTTTTATTCTTGTTACATTGCTGTAAGCAGTAGAAAAAAAGGTAACAGTGCCAGAAAGTTAAAGAAACACTCATGGAAAGACAAACTGTTTTCCAACATGTTTTTCCTCTGAAATCATTATTGAACAATCCAACAGTGTCTCAAGTTCTCACAAAGGTACAACATTGGTCAAGATCTGGTTCTCTGTATCAACTGATTAATCCACAGTTGCTTCTGCTTCACACATTCCATTTAGAGTGTAAACTATAGTCATATTGTATTTCCCCACATAACAAATGTGGGCAAAAAAAAAAACAGATAAGTTAAAACTACACCTTCCCTTAAATGATCCATAAATTACGCTGTATACCTGTAGCGTACTCTGAGTGTCAGCCTCTGCTGCCTTATCTCTTATCCCATGAAATACATTACTCTTATCCACCCGATATTGGCTTTTTATTAAAATTGTGATCTCTGCCTTTCCACAGTCAATAAAAAGTAGGTGAATGTGTGTTTGTGCATAGTACCTTGCAGGCTACAAATCTGCTAGAGGCAGCAGTGAGAGCTTCCTCATAGCGGCACAAAGAGCTGCTAACCCAAAAGAAAACAATTTAGCTTGTCACGTCATATTTTCTGACATTTTTATTATTTTGGAAGAGTCTTTGTCACCTGCTTTGAAACTGTTGCACTGGTGAATCTGCTAAATTAGCCTGAGCACACAAGGTTCTCTTTGGTAGGTCAAATGGTCTCTCTCTGTCTCCCTCAGACTCCTGCTTTCTCTCACACATGTGTGCTGTGTTACATTATAAGTGTTTTCAAGTCAATCAACGCCAGTGACATTTTTGGTGATTTTATCAAGTTGAGTTTAAAATCATTAAAATTGTTATTCAACTCTGATTTTGTTTTAAAAGTCTCATGACTTGACTGTGTCCTGTGCTAAAACTAGTTTAAAAAAACATGAACAAATCCTCAACAATGACAACAATCTCATAAAAAATGAAATTATTGACTAATAGATTCAGTGTTTCATGGATTAACATTTTTGTCAAATACATGAATTTTAATACTTACTTTGCTTGAGTAGAAACAAAAAAACATTAAAGAGAACTTTAGGGTGAGGTGAGTCATTTATCTGCTCAGTCATACAATAATGATTCTATTCTCCTCTGAAATTCATTTGTCACATTTGTCTAAATCTAGTGTCCATGTTGTCAGTATAAGCCTGAAAAGAAATTCACAGCACAATTATATTGTTCCTGTTAAACCAGGAACCCCATTTTATTTAAATTCTCTTTCATAAAAGAATAGAAGATTATGGAACTTTTATGAAAACAGTTTGCACAGTTTCTTTGGATCACATAATGGGACCTGAATAAAAAAAAAGGAAAAAAAAAAGTTTCTCATGCGCACCAGATATATTCTTGTGTGCACCACCCACTCTCTCACAGTAAATCAAGCACACCAGATAGTACGTGTATCGAATACTATGGACAACCAATAAAGCCATGTCCACAAACTCAGACTGGATTATACTGTATGAAACCATATTATCTCTGATAATGTCATCCAAAAACTGAAGAAAGAAAAGTCCAGAAAGAACCTGATGCCCTCAAGAAATCTTGATTTTAACCTGTGTCCCCTTAGGGCAGGACTGTCCAAACTTTTTGCAAAGGGGGCCAGATTTCGTGTGTTAAAAATATAGGGGGGCCAACCTTGGCGGACGTTCTTTACATATAACAGCAATTAATTTAAATGCATTTCAGCGAGCTGTTGTGTGTTTCACATTTGCTTTTTTATTTTAATTTCAGCCATCTTAAGCATATGTTTTGGTTCATTTGAAACATACATATCAAAATTCAATTGACATTGAAAATTTAAATATTCATTTAACTTCACTTTTTTAACACTTTAACTTTTTTGTAACAGTTGAAGAGAAATAATTGTACTCTTGGGTGCAAATTACATTTGAAACATAAAAAAATCTCAAAATGGGAGTTTAATATTTACAGAATTTTTAAACACAATAACAGAGAAATTGTCATATCAACAAGTGCAGGGCTCATTTAAAATATGACAGTAACTATAAATGTTGATTGGCACACCTCTCTCTCGCTTGGCGACCCGGGGACAGGACGCGCGGTGATGATGTGCGCACTAGCGGTGTAGCTAGTGCGTACCTTACAGTCCAACCCTACATGCTTTCACTCCAGAATAATAAACAAGAAACATAACCCCCCAGACTTCGGTTTTTCAGACTTAGGTCAATGAAAAATGATGACTTGTCCGCATTAGTGTGATGGGTGAAACTGAGATCTGGATTGCAGGACAAAGGCCAGGTCTGGCTCAATGGCAGTAGTATTGATGCGCAAGATGTCTTGTAAGTGAGAGTCTGATAGCCGTGTCCTCACATGGCTCTTATTTAATTTCATAACCGAGAATGTCTTCTCACACAAATACGTCGACCCAAACAAGCTTAGCATTTTCTTATCAAATGCTCGAATCTCTGGAAACCTGTCCTTATTCAGCTGTCGGTAAAAGTTGGCGAGAGTAAGCTGCTGGTGCTGACCGCGGATCTCTGCGTCACACTGCAGCTCAATGACCTCCAACTGCAAATAGTCTGGAACATCATCTGTGTCCACGGAGAAAGGTGAGGAAAAAAGAGTGATCTCCTTCTCGATTGCTGCAAAGTCCCGAAAGCGTTGTTTAAACTCTTCAGCCAGAGATGAAATATCTGACGCGTACCTCCTTGTTTGCACTGCGACATCGCTCTGTGGGAATCTGGCCATGATTTCTTGCAGCGCTGGAAAGTGCGCAGTGCTGGGCTGGGTCGACGACAGGTGTCTTTCAAACAGTTGCAGCTTGATTCCAAAGGCTTTGACATGTGAATATAGTTGGCTTATGACTGCATCTGGTCCTTGGAGACTGGTGTTGAGGACATTAAGATGCTTTGTAATGTCAACTAGAAACCCCAAATCAGCCAGCCAAATAGGGTCACTTAGTTCTCCCATAGGTTGTCCTTTTTCAGCCAAAAACTCACCGATTTCTTGCCTAAGTGAGTAGAAGCGTGACAGTGCAGAACCCCGACTGAGCCATCTCACGTCATTGTGATAGACAACATCTCCATATTCCGCATGAATCTCGCTGAGAAACTGTTGGAACTGACGGTGGCATAGCGCTCTGGAGCGGATAGAATTAATTGACTTTATCACCGGTCCCATAACATGTTCGTATTGGAGATGTTTAGCACACAGAACTTGCTGATGAATGATGCAATGGAGTTTTACAGCTTTCCCTCCTTCTTCACTTACTTTGTTACTTATTAGTGTTGCTAACCCGCTTTTTTTGCCAGTCATCGATAGCGCGCCATCGGTAATTATCCCAGAAATTTTATTCCACGGGAGTTTCATGTTATCCACGGCAGCGCAAACAGAAGAGAATAAATCTGTTCCTCTTGTTTGGTTTTTCAGGCTCTGTAGGTCAAGTAGTTCTTCAGTAATATTCATTTCGTTGTCCACTCCTCTCAAAAAAATAAGTAACTGAGCAGTGTCAGAGGCGTCTGTGCTTTCGTCGCAAGCTAGTGAAAAAAAGTCAAACTCTTTTCCTCTGATTCCCAATTGTCTTTTGATATCCGATGACACTTCTTCAATCCTGCGCGCCACAGTGTTACGTGCCAGGCAGACTTTGGCAAACTCTTGCTACTTCTC
Source organism: Poeciliopsis gracilis (assembly GCA_911649635.1). Classification (NCBI taxonomy): domain Eukaryota; kingdom Metazoa; phylum Chordata; class Actinopteri; order Cyprinodontiformes; family Poeciliidae; genus Poeciliopsis; species Poeciliopsis gracilis. The sequence goes on from CAJVRI010001138.1 coordinate 849,461, forward strand.
AGGACAGATATTTTTTACCATTGTCATCACACAGTCTTTGATAAATTCACCCTCGGTGAAAGGTTTGCAATGCTTTGCGATCAGCGCTGCTACCTCGTAACTAGCCTTTGTAGCATTCTCGTTTGACTCTCGAGCTTTTGTAAAATATTGCTGCTGTGAGATTAAGCTAGCTTCAAGGTGTTTCAGTTCCTCGCTGCATTCATTACCTGTGATCTTGTCATATGCCTCAACATGTTTTGTTTGATAATGTCGCTTCACATTGAACTCTTTAAAAACAGCCACTGTCTCTTTACAAATGAAGCAGACACAGTTGTTACGTATTTCAATGAAGAAATAGTCCAATTTCCACCCATCCTTGAACCGTCGGCCCTGGCAGTCAACTTTCCTCCTTTTGCTAATTGCCGCCATTTTAGAAAATTGGGGGGCCTCACATGCTAATTTGCTGTTCCTATTTGAGCCTCTAGATGTCAGCACTTAGAACACACAAGTAACAGCGCTTCTGCCCAATGTATTACACGCGGGCCAGGCGTTATTGATTCTATGACGGAGGCTGCGGGCCGGATGAAAATTGACCACGGGCCGCATTTGGCCCCCGGGCCGGACTTTGGACATGTCTGCCTTAGGGGTTCCACAGTTTTACTAATTTATGTTTCTCAGAATTGACCTTTAATACTTAAATTACAGTATGTCTCAAACTGTTTTGCAAAACTCTAAGAAATGGATTTAAATTTAAAAAAGAAGCATCTTCAAAAAGCTGATAATAAAATCAATAAATAAAATGACTTAAAAATCCATCTTAAATACCTTGTGCTCTGTGATGGTTAAAACAGTTCTGTTGGATTAATTTTCAAAAAGTGATGCTAACAATGCTAATGCTAAGCTACTACAATTGTAAGCAAAAGAGTCATCAAAATGTTCCTTCACAATTTAATATTGATGTCTTGCTCCAGGGTAGGCTCAATCTGAGGCAATCAAAGAAACATTTTACCAGTGTAAACAACTTCTTCCATTGCTGCCTGCAGCCTGACAGGAGGAACAGCAGGAGTTTACTCATTATGAACTAAGTACCTTCCTGCAACATCTGCTAAAAGGGCTTGTCTCCTGAAATGAAGAAAAACCTAAATTGTTTTTCTGTGAGAAACATGCTCGGTGTTTCTCTCAACAAAAAGCACTGACTCTGTGTTAATCAAATTAATTCTGACGAGAAGAATAGTTTTCAGATTCACTTTCTTTTTAAAAATTGATTCATCCCCAATAACTCACTATTATATACGCTGGAGTGCAGATGTTGTTTTTTTTTTAAGCTGAGCTCCACATGTTTGCTTTTCTCATGAGTTCTAACTTGGACAAGAAGCTCTCGGCTGTAGAAATGGTTCTTACTATGAAATAGCTCAACATCTGTAGTTTTCTGTATTGTTGATTTCCTTCCAGATGTTCTGGATCACTATGAGAATAAAAAGAGGAAGAGGTAGTTAAAACGAGTTAAAGTGGAACACAGAAAAAGGACTGCATCCCCATTCTACAAACTTTGTGTTAATCCTAGTACTAAAAAATGTTACTACTGAATAAAAACTATTTACAATTCTAAAATGTTCGTGTAAATACCTGGTTCTGTTCGGTCTGCTTTACCGTAGTGAGGTGAGCTCCACAGCGACAGACATGACAGAACCATGCCTCCTGTTTCTTCAATTCTTACATTGTGGGATTTAAGGTTTTAGTAGTTCCTCCTGTTGGCTTATACAAAATCAATTCTCAATATTCACAAAGAATGCTTGTTGCAAAAGTCTTAATTTTATCTCCCAACTTGGATTGTTGTACAGCAAAGCTGTTACACTGCATGCTGTGTGCATCTCTGAAGCCTTGTTTGACAGTAGTTATGGGTAAACCGATGAATTTCCTACTAGTGGCACTTAAAGCAGAATAAGAATCTTTTCATACTGAAGCAGATTTTGTCTGCTGAGCATAATCTCAAGAGATCTCAGCTAACTCTACTTTCCTTTTTTGGAGAGTAAATGCCTGCAAGACTTACATAACACACACATACGCAGAGAGAAAGACAGAAAGACACCATCAAAAAATCCTCAGATTGCTTTGACAAATCGCACATGCAAATGTTTCAGCAAAAGGAGCCAAGGGTGTCATCTGCCTGTCTGCCCAAGAGCACTTCTACGTAATTGAGCATCCAAAATGGCCAAGCTATTGTTGTTGTCATGCAGAAGAAAGCAGAGACTGAATGGACAGATTTGGGCTTTATGGCACAGCATTTAATGTGGCAGCAGACACCAGTTGCTGGAAGGAAAAATCAGTGTTTTCTGTGTGTGTGTGTGTGTGTGTGTGTGTGTGTGTGTGTGTGTGTGTGTGTGTGTGTGTGTGTGTGTGTGTGTGTGTGTGTGTGCGTGCGTGCGTGTACGTGTTGACAACCCAGACATCAATGAGTCTGTGTTGATTGAGCGGCTTTGTGTTGGAGATTGGGGACTAATAACTATTATGAAATTGATAACCTTGGCAGGCGTCAGCTGAATTTGCACCTGCTACTGTTTTCAATAAAGCGAGTGCAAAGAAAAATCATTAAGTATAATGCCCCAAATATGAACCCACTCTATTTTATTCTTTTATTTCCTGTTTGTTACGATGATGGAAAGCAGTCTAAAGGGGGAGGAGAGTGGAGGGATTGGATTGGTTGTGACAGGTCAGCTCGTGATTGACAGCGCACTGATCTGATAGTCGGGTAGACTTGGTTTGATTAAATCTGAAATTGCAACAGATCCATTTTAGCTGCTTTGGTTCTCTTTCACACTACACTGAGTCAAACCTATCAAACCCTTTGATCAACCTGTTCCACTCCTTACCTGTAGGGGCGCTGCACCAAGAATCACTAAAAGAAATCACACAAAAAATCTCTGAAGAAGAAAAACTAACAGAAACTTCTAAAAATGAAGTTGTCTGAAATGAGAGCGATTGTACAATTTCTCTTTGTCTTCAACATATGTGCCACACAGACGCTGAACAATGGGATCAACATAAGCTATTTGTCCCTGTTGTTTTGGTTGCATTTACCCAGAAGGCCTTACCCCAGGTCCTGCTATTGCGGTGGTCTCTGTCCACTCATGAAGAGATGACTTTATATAATGCATTTTGGTCTGCATCATAATTCAGTTGTACATTCACTCAAACCAGTTTATTACACAGTGATAATATACAGTGTCCCAGAAGAGTAAGCAACTTGTATCATAACTTCTGTTATAGCATGACATTGGTTCTAGCTTAAATCCCATTTGATATTACTAACTTCTATTTCAGAATAGTCATTTTAAATTATATTTCAGCATATCCTAAAAAATTCTGTTTTAGGTCTTAGATTTTCTTAACTTTTTGCTTAAGCCTAACTTCCATTGACCTTTGTGTTGTGGCTTTTGTTGTCCAGTTATGGTTGTTCATTTTGGCCACTGATGTAACATACAGAACACGTTCATTTCAAATGATGAATTGTGGTGCTGTGAAACAACACCATTCTAATTTTGCTCTTTCATGTCCTCACAATCAGTGGGAAAAATAGAAAAAAATATCTCTGGCATAGAAAAACAGGAGCAAGTTTTTTTTTTATTGATGGTGGGATATCTATTTATAAATTTGCCACTTTCTACAAACAAATGAGGCAATTATTCCAGGTTTGTTGTTTCATTTTTTTAATTTTATAAATTATAGCGGCTGCAATGTGCCACAGCAAAAGAAAAATAATGCAAAAAAACAGGCGAAAAACAACTTCAAACCACTCGCATCGTGCACAGACCTGTTGCTATGGCAACCAATTAAGTTGATATCTGTGGACCTTGTTATCTAGCCCTCGCAGTGTTGACAATTAGCAGATTCTTTGTGTTATTGTATCATTTTCCCAACCACGGATATTCCCGGCTTAGTGCATGTGTGCTGCACCGTTGTCACGTGATGCACAGCACAGTAATCAATGGTCAGAATCTCTGAAGTCGGTGTCAGTGTGTTACATTCAGTGTTGTGAGAAGTTATCATTCTTAATGTCTGATTTGCCATAACTATTTACTGAATTCATAGTCATCATAGTCATCAGCGAGGGTGGCAACTGGGGTAGCAAAGCTGTGGCAGCTTCTAAAAAAATGTCTTTCCAGCTAATTTCTAAATGCTGATGTAAGCCTTGAAATGTCACTGGATTCTGTTCCCCTTTGTTGATGAAAGCAAGGCCTTACAGAACAATCAGTACCTTAATAGAGGGGCAATGGACAGAGAAACAAAGTAAAACTTCTCCCATGCTTTCATTGTTAATTGAGGTGACGCTCCGACACACTGTAAGCATCCTGAACGCGGCAGTCAAACACAGAAGTCAAGGTGAACGGAGAGTGAAACACACTGGTGATGGCAGCCACAGCAGAGACTATCAAATCCTCCCGTGTACTGTGTGCTCTTCTTTTCCCTGTCAAATGTTTAATTATGTCATCATTTCATCAAATGTTTGATCTGTCCTCTGTAATTTCATAATAACTGGAAAAGGTAATATAGGTGTAGATTTTGATAATGTCACTGCTACATGCTGGCACTGAGTTTTGAATTGAAAATTATGCTGAAGTTTATACTCTGACACATTAACGGCTGTATATGATGATAAATCAAAGCAGTTGTATGTGGTTTAAAATTCAGCTACTGGATGTTATTTTACTGACTGTGGTTGTGTATTTAATTTTAATCAAGCAAAAAACAACAAAAAACTTTTAAAGTCAACATTAATACAGTGGGACAACAGACCTAGAGGCTGCCTTTCTGAGCAATGATTGAAAGTAACAAAAATAATTTCAGCTCTGGCTGAAAACAAGCTGCAACGCATTCTACATCTGTTTCTTCATGAGAGTCAATGCACCTGGAATGATAAAAGAAAAATAAAATTCCTTTCAAGCTTTTTTTTTGAATGCTATAACAGCACAAGAATCCATCTTTAAAATAATACTCCATTATCTAAAAAGGTTTCTGCTCAAAGTAAGTAAGTATAATTTAAATGTCACTGTCCACTCAGAGGAAATGCTGTAAAATAAAATATTTTTTGCTATATTAGTTTTACAGAGTTAAATTTGCTTCATAAAATTAACTTATTATTTTGTGCTGAGTTTCTTAATGCGATGTACCACATACCAACTGGAGCTTACAGTCACATTTTACAACAAAAAACATCATCTTTTAAAGTAAATAACAGCACCAGTTGCCCTGCAGCAACACGATCTTGGGTTCAAATGGAGGCGAATGGTTTATAATGAAAGCTGTATTTTTTTTGTTCAGTAATTCTTCGAGGTTATGAAATGCATGTGTGCCTCATTTTGAATCAACGGTAAATAGTTTTTACTGACCCAGTAGCCAGACTGATACTGATCCATAATATGTCCACAGTTCATATTGCTAAAGAAATTCCATGAATGATCAGACGTTCCTGAAACTCTGGAAAGATGAATGGATGGAATAGAACTTTATTGCAATATGATGTTTGAAGAAACTGAAAAAAGACTAAAAATAAATATCTTTGTTGTTGAGCTCATATGTCTGTCCAATAGTTTAGCAGCAAAAAGAGTTTTAAATTGACAACATTGATTATTTTGTGAATATATAGTTTTAAATGAAAATGCATTTAGTTTTAATTAATTAATTACAGACCCTGCAATTAACTCAGTTAAATTTTTAATGTAGTCCCACCACTAGCAGTGATGTGTAATATCTTCATCTATTTTATTTTAGCACTTTTTGAGACATGCTTCTCCTCAGCTGCTGTATTACTTTTAGATGAATAGTCATAAGAAAAAGCACATGTAGAAAGGCAAAATGGAGTCGGTAAGACGGAAGAGAAAGTATGAGTGAAGCAGGACAGAATGTGAGGGGAATCTCTAGTGCCAATGAGCTTATTTATCACTGCTCCCCTGTTACCATGGGAACCAGTATTCTGAGTCAGTCATTGGAGTTTTTGCACTAAAGGAAAAAAAAATGTTTTTTTTTTTAAAGAAAATGATATGTTTAAGATCTGGTATCATAATTGTATAGATGTACAGCACTTGATGAGAAACAGTTCACTGCTTCATTACAAATATGATGTAATGAACATATTTGATCATTGCAAATATGATCATTACATCATCTACTTGTACCTACTTTTTTTTGCTAAAGTAGGTGCAAAAAACACCTACTTTCGCACTACTTTAGTAATTGTAGGTAATCTTCTATAAATTATGGTTGAAATAAATATTTCAATGTATTTTCTAGCACAAAGAAAACAGATTTGAAATTACAAAATTAATTTTTGAGGATTATGACTGCAAAATTTTAGAAAGGTTGCTTCTTTTTGACTAGTTTCATCTTTCTTAGAATTTGAGAAATAATATGAGTAATTGAGGAGCGTTCAACAGTGTACAAGTTCATTGTATGGATCAAACAAAGACGTAGATATGAGACAAAACAAGAAACTCAGTAAAGTCAACAAAACACTAGAGAATGACCCTGAAGTTGATTCTGTTGCTTTCAATGAAAAATGTAGTTATAGATGAAGGTTTTGGTATTACTCTCCTATTCTGTACAGAATTTATTTTGATACTTGAGCAAGATTAAATGAATCAGACATGGATGATTCTAAGAAACCTCAACAAAGAGACATGTCAGCTATCACTACTGATTGGCATTCCTCTTTCTCACCATTTCAACAAAGTGTGGAACATTGTATTCTCTGTATGTGGAGCTTTCATCATGTGTAGAGAGAGGAGGCTATTATTATCAGGCCTCTTAGCATCTCAGATCTGGCTATTACAATGTCATTATTACAAATGTCATTTTCCACTCAGCATGTCACTTATTCTTTGAGCCTGACTTTGCTGCAGTGACATTTGCTGTCACTAACTAGTTACATGGAACAGCAAACTAATACTTGCTGGATAGAAAGAGTGGCTGAAAATACAGAGAGAGAGAGAAAATAAAGACTGACACAGCCACCTATTGATGGGCCTTCACAGAACACACAACCAATATGAAAACGTCCAATTAAACTGAATTGTGAATATATCTCATGGAAGTGTTTACATCCGTCACTGCTGTGGTTTCTAATGACTTATTGCATCAACAAGCTTATTCGTGTGTGATTTTAATTTAATTTGATTTCCCTTTTAATGGAAATGCTGCAATTGGGTGAATTTTATTTATTTATATTTTTTCAACATTAGGAGAAAATAGACAAAGATTTGCACCAATTGTAATGGAAGCAGTTAGTTTGGCATATGGATCAATCTCTATAGAGTTCAGACCTGCACACAGCTGAAGGCTTTGGCAGTTGGACTTTCCCATCATCAATACAAGATCTTATCATCAGACACTGGATGGAAATAAATATTGTGGCATTTCAGCAGCTTATCAAAAAACAGTTTTTTATTTTTGTTGTGTTCTTTACAAGCTGGGTTACCATTTGAGGTTAACTTTCTGAGACAAGATTGTAACATGGTGATAACAGAATGCCTATCTGCATATCTCTGAAAGTTGATGGCAGTCCATCAGCATAAATCAATATTTCCTTACATAAAGAAACATGGCTGTAGAAAACAGATCACACTTTTAAAATAGGCAAACAAGATATATTACCTTTTCAGAGGTAATTCTTAGTTTAGCTCCAGGCACAGAGATACAAAAACTTTTCTTAGTTGTTCAGATGCAACATATTTTGAAATTTGGTGTTTCCCCTTAAATTGTGCCCATCCTCAATTTCATAAAACATTTTCTGAAGATGTTTCAGTAACAGATTATAACGCATTTTATACAAGAAGAGTTTAGTTTGATATTTTACAATGTCCTGCAAGTCTGATAAGTTACACTTGTGCTTGTAAGAAAACTCACATTGTGTACAGAGTGCATCCATTCTGAGATGTTCTTGCAGGTTCAAGAACATCTCAGCTTAGAATAAAATAAACAGACAACCTAAGGACATTCAGTGTAGTCTAGACATTTAAACACAAATAAATTCTGTCTGGAATGATTTGTTTTAGGCTGATAACCCTGACAGTAAATGTTCTTCCTTCCATTTTCAATTTGTTCTGTTACTGAACATGATTTGATGAATAAATCTATTTGGTTCATTTTCTACATTTTTCACTCTTGATAAAAAGTCTCACAAAATGTCTCAGAACACCAACACTGCAAAAACAAGATAATGGCTGGTTTAATTTTTACCCTTGAGAAAATCAACCTAATGCTGAAATTACACTTAATAAAGTTCCACCTGTAATGTAAAAACAATCTATTTATGTCATTAAACCTCCTTGAATCGGTTAAGAATATCAGCAGTGACCCTCGCCATATCTTTGTGTTGCATGAGGATTTTGTTGTTGTTCTTTTTTGACTTTCAATGCAGGAGATTATGAAAAAGCACCCTGCTGTGTTCCCTTTTTCTAAACTCCATTCCCTCTGAATTACAGTAGGAGGGAGGAAAACATGTTTACTGTGCTTCCTTATTCTCTTTCTCTCTCCCCACAAGTTGACAGCACATCATAAATCCATCTCAGCCTGGAGGAAGAGCGTTTCAAGGCTGCCGCATCTACACCCCCCCAAAAAATTCTTATTAGAAAAAATCCTCTAGAGTAGAGGGAAGATGGGAAAGGGGAAGAAGGGATGGAGGAGGAGTAGAAGAGAGGAAGAGGAGGCGGCTCAAAGAGAATTATTCATCTTGTGTTTGGAGAGCAAGTTTGGTTTAAATGAGGCTTGGCGAGCTGATATAGCAACAAACTGGTTCTCACTGCAAACTGCATACTGATCCGGTCTCTTCCTGTCAGGACCTTCAGTGTTCTAACAACCCTTGACTCACTTGGATTATAAACACCAAAATAAGTGGGAACAAGTTTCCTATTTAGACTCATGACAAAGTAGCATGCTAACCAGTAAGCTAGCAATTTGGCTTATTTGTGTGAAGCAGTTTGTCCATTCAGTGTACACTGACACAATTCTCCACTTGCTTTTTGACTGGGTAGTAAATCCCTGGTTGGCTGTTAATCCCTGGTGCAAGAAGTACTGGAACATGTTAATGCTAGCGGTTGTACTCAGTTCACATTTTCAATCAAGCTAATTGCAGTATTATAAATCATTAATGCAATGAAACACATTTTGATCTAAAACCATATACTGACAAAATGTCCAGTTTCTTTTGTCCTTTTTGCTGTCCTTCCCTCAGATTCAGATTCAGATTCATTTATTTGTATCCCAAATGGGCAATTGATGTTACAGTAAGTACAAAGAATTACAAGACAAAGTATCAAAGATTAATAAGATTAAAAAATAAAAAAACAAAACATACTCAACCTGCCTGCCTGGTCTCCCCTCCCAGCTGGACCATGTTCCCCATCAGCCATCTGGCACTTACCAGTAATCAGGCTCCTCCTTCTCCTTCTCTTCCCCTCACTGCTGGAATCTTCTATTATCCACCATCAGTCTGCCTGAGAAGCTGCCCATGTCCTTGCAGACCAAGATAGGTTACGTTAAAATACTTTGCAGGTTAGCTACATTGTGCCTAATCTGCAAAGTACCTAATGTACTAAGTTTATTTGTTATATATGCCCAATATTTAAGTAAATTGTTGTATAAATTGCAGATATTTCCACTGTTTAAGAGAATGCTCTTTTTCATCTTTTTACCGTCTTACTGAGCGTGATTAAATGCTATTAATTTTCTCTATTTCTCGTGAATATGACAGATCTGATGTTTCTAATTCCACAGGATTAATAGAAATGTTGAATGAAACAGTGTCAATGTCACTGCTGTTTCTCCATTTGCTTCCCAGCCACTCTCCGAGGTCCTTCAGTTCTTCCTTCCCTAGTTGAGTGTCCCTGCTTTAGCCTCACTCAGCCGCTCCTCATTATGTCATTTCCAAAGAAGCAAACCTTTAAGTTTGAGAGTGCTGCTTAAGTAAGTCCTGAGTAGCAAACCATACAGCATACATTTTTTTATATTTTCAAAATATAGAACTCTTCAGGCCACATATTAAGAAAGCATTCTTGAACCCAGTTCTGGTGACTTTGAGCCTCAGAGTTGTGTGCACTTGTTGCAGAACTTTTTTCTAGTGATGTAGAGGTTTAAAACAAAATTACGAATGTACATAAACTTTAATGTTAACATAGTTATTCTGGGTAGTTGAAGTGTTGCAGTCATGTTTATCACATCTCCTCAAGAGACTAAAGAGCCACACATTTCCAGACATTCCTACTAAGATAAATAACTGATTTCATCCATTTTCAAAGTCAATTGATTTTTCATAACTTAGTATATGTAACTGGCAGGGGACGTACTGTTATTGTTTCCTATCTTATAATCTATGATGCACCAGTAGAGAATAAATACTTTTTTTTGCACTCCTAGACCCTCAAAGTATGCATAATATTGGATTTAAGAGCTAAGAATTCCATTTTGCATGATATGTCCCTTTTAAAGGAGAAATGTTTTTGTAATCTCTTAGTGTAGCTATTTTTAATCTTGTATAAAATAAGCTTGGTCAAATGAAAAATCTGTAAAGTGAGACAATCTGATTTATTCAATTATCCAAATAATTGATAACCTAATTGTGTGTATTTACTAAGTAATATCATATTTCTGGGCTATTTAAAGAGATTAAGAAACACTCTTGTGTTAGTAGATTTATGTTTGGAGCTACTGACATTTGGCATGACTGCTTTGACATTTAAATGGAACATTTTATCTGCTTCACATGAAGTTAGCATGGATAATACTCTAATGTCTTCATTTGGTTGGTAGTTTACATGTATGTGTTAGGCATGCCACAACCTGAATACTGCATGTATTCACTTTTACTCTAAGAAATGTTTAGTGGTCCCATGATTCCTCAACTCACCGATTAACCCAGTCTTTACCCTTTAAACTATGAAGCAACTGTTAACCTTGAAGCATGGGACAAACCCCTCAGGTGGATCCCCTTTAATGGTTTGAAATCGAAGTAGGCCAGCTATTTCTGACACATTTTCATTATTGGTAAAAGTCAGAATCAAGTGAGGGAAAGAGAACACCAGGGTGTAACAGCCAGAGAGTCTCTCTGCACATGTATGGATGTGCAGAGAGCTGTGAGACAGCTAAGACAGTCTCATTGGTTCATTGAGAGGCCAGCTAGTTACATTGCATCACTGCGGAGGAGACGAGAAACACACAATGTCGTCCTACAATCTCTCCTACTGACTGTAGTGTGAATATCTTAGGTGGCAAAGGGGAGAGAAGCAACATGAGGAAGAACTAGAGGTAGAGGGACAGCAGTAAAACAAAGTGTCAGAGATGTATAGACTTTAACGCTTTCCAGCAATCATCTGCTTACACGGCTTGTGCTGACCAAAACGTTTGCTGTTGTGTGTTTTGAGTCAGTGGTAACAGTGTGCAACACTGCCGCCGAAGGTACTGGCCATGTCTGATCCTGCTAATAAACTTCACCATATGCTTAGACAGCTGGCTGCAGACAAAACCCAGTGTTTTGATGATATGAGGGTAGTGCATCAATCTGAAAAAAAATATTCACCCAATAAAGTGCATATGCCAAATGTGGCGGCCAATCTCATTAATGGTGGTTTATGCAGAGTCTTTATTTTAATTTCTGTGCACTTGTTTGTCTGGCTACAAGCAAAATGAACCCTTTAGGTACAACATTATGAGCTTTTGCCCGATATCAAGTAGGTTCCTTTTTTTCACTGCCAAAACAGCTCTTACTCATCTGGGCACTGGCTCTGACTTCTGGTGGGATTGCAGTGCTATCTGCTGCTAATCATTTTAATGCAGTAAGGTAGTCCAAGAATGTCTGGATATTTTTTTGTCAAGTTTGCATCTTCAGTCTGTGACTGAAGGTTTCTCTCTACCTGCTCAGACTTCCTTCCACAATCCAAGCACATTCACACTGAAGTAGTCTGTTTCTCTTAATTACTTTTAGGTGTGAGTGTAAATGTCTGTCTGTCTGATACTGGACAGGTTGCCAGTTAACCAAAGTTTATCCCTCCTCTTGGTTTCTTGTTGCTTATTTTACATAGACACAAAGTACTTGAGGTTAACCAGAATATTGTGCTTTTATTCCACTTTAAAGCATCATCAGGTTAGGATTGTCAGCATGATCTGGTGATCTTTGTGTGCATCTGAAAATGAAACTTAGTCGAATGGATCAAACTGCAATGAAAATTATACTCTATATAGATGCAGTCCATCTATGTGGAGTCTGTCCTCAGACTTACTTGTAGAGTGCTGTCAGACCACACTTGGTACGAAGTGCTACCATCTGAAAAACAGTCTAGAATCCCTGCTTATAGACTTAAGAAATTTAAAAAAATCATTTGTCCCTACATTGATCCAATTGTTAAATAAAGTAGGCATATTGTGTTTTGTTCTGTTCTGACTTGTCGGTTCATTTACTTGCTGTCTATCTACCTGATCCTCCATATAACCCTGGAAGGAAAATGGATAAATAGAATTCCAGTTTCTTTAAAAGATACACTTGGTTAGCAGCACATTGCGGTAGGTTGTGCAGAGGCACACTGAAAGGTTTTCCAGGGTGTGTCAAGTTCACACTGCCACCAACAGACACATACATGAACAAGTGAGCGAGCAAACATGTATTACTATCTTCAAGCAACCCCACTGACAGGTTGAGTCATTGCTTAAGGAGGCATGTCATGGTGGTAGGAGATAGGCGTATTGGTAATGAAACCTGCTCAGCAGCAGTACAGGACCATAGCCCCAACAAATTTGTAAAGTTGTAAAGTTAAAAATCTAATTGCTTCATGTCACTTCTTTATCATTTATTTTCTTTTCCTCTTTTCTTGTACAAACTTTCAGCTTTAATCAGAGAATGAACCATTTTAAAGGCCATACAGACATGTACCACTAGAGATACAACAGTGACTGCATCAGTGTTGAAGGAAGACCACACTTTTATTTAAAATTTCCACCTCTGCTTACAGGTAAGCAAATTTGTGTAATGGCTAAACATTTAGTGCTGAGCCAGCAAAAATTGTTGTTAGCTAAATATTTAGCTAACAACTATATTTATATATAGCTATATTTAGAACCAATCTTTACTTTGGAACTAAATTGTTAGCTTGCACAAAAAATATTTAGCATTAAGCCCAATATTCAGCTTGCTAACTATATATTTAGTTTGATGCTAGTTGGTGGTTGGCAGTGTCCAAATGATATGGGCTCATTTGGACCCTACAAGTTTCTCATAGGAGAAATAAATGTATGCCTATTTTATTGATGCAACTGATGGTTATTCAACTTATTTCTCAAGACAAAAACTCCACATTGCGCTTCAGCAAACAAGGAAGATATAGTGGAGTTAGTCAATAATGATATACTTTTCAGTGGTAACAATCCCATTTTGGTGGTAAATTGAAAAAGTTCAAACTATTTTCATTGGACAGAGGCAGCCATCTTATCCTTCCTCTCCACCAATGATTGCAATGTGGAGAAAAGATTTAACCAAAACAGATTGACAATGTCCGTTGAAAGAGCATGAGCTATTACTGCATTCATAGTCAGAAGAAAGAGAGTTGGAAAGAGAAGTAACACAACAGGCTACAGAACATGTGGGAAGTGTTTTCCAGAAGAGACTACACTTTGCGAACCCAGAGAACTCAGATTGTTAGACTGGCTGTTTCATAAATGTCAATTCTGCATCCTTCCAGCTGACAAATCCAAAGGCATCGCTGCAGCTCAATTAGTCTTTTCCTCTTTACTTTCCTTAACAGGTGCATCTCTTTTGGCCTCCAAGTCACTTAAAGTAGCACTTTTAAATACCAGATCACTCTGTGCTAAAGCTCTATTAATTAATGATTTCATCACTGAGTTAATGTTGACGTTATGTTTTTGACAGAAACATGGTTGAATGACGATAATGACCAAATTGTACTAATTGAATCAGCGCCTCCTCACTACAACTTTTTAAACAAGAATAGAAAACATAAAAAAGGAGGAGGTGTGGCTTCTATATTTAAAAATACCATAAACTGTAGTAAAATCTCTTTCGGTCATTTCAGTTCTTTTGAGTATCTTGGAATTCAGGTTAAAGGCTACAAACGAACTCTGACACTAACCTTATACAAAACTCCAACATACGTGGAAAATTTCTTTACTGACTTGAATGATCTTCTATCTCTCATATGCATTGATTATGATTGTTTAATAATTGTTGGTGATTTCAACATTCATGTGGACAAACCCCAAGACAGAGGAGCAAAAAAGCTCTCTGATATTTTAGAAAATTTTGGTTTAACACAACATGTCAAACAAGCAACACACACTCAAGGACACACACTGGACCTGGTTATCAGTAAGGGTGTGAATATTTCCAATGTCTCTGTAACTGATGTCGCCTTGTCGGATCACTTTGCTGTTATCTTTGAAGGTTCTTTATTCTTTGACCCACTTGGACAAACAGCTACTATCACAAAACGTTCTTTTACAGAAAAACACAGCAGAAACATTTAATCAAATCTACTCTTCTTCCTCACCCTTAAGCTGTAATGATGTAGATAAGTTGGTAGATGATTTTCAGTCTAAAGTTTTATATATCATTGATTCCATTGCCCCAATTAAAGTAAAGGTTGTGACTGGTAGGAAGAAATCTCCATGGAGAAATGCACAAACAGTTTGATCTGCAAGTCAACTCTGCCGCAGGGCAGAACGAAAATGGCGTAAAACTCAACTTCATATTCATCATGACATCTATAAAGAAAGACTACGCAACTATCACTTAACACTAAAACATGCAAGGGAGGCTTTCTTTGCAGATGTCATAAACAAAAACATTAACAATGCTCGAGCTTTATTTGCAACAGTTGACAGGCTCACAAACCCTCCTATGACGTTACCACCTGAACTCCAGTCTAATGCTGCCTGTAATAAGTTTTCTGACTTCTTTTCAGAGAAAATCCAAAAAATCAGAGGATTAATCTGCACATCAACTCTAAAGCCAGAACCACTGCTGAACCCAAACAAAACTAATACAGGAAAAATGACTCAATTTCAACCACTTAATTATAAAACCCTAGAAGAAATTATAAGTGAGTTAAGTTCAAGCTCCTGCTGTCTGGATGTCCTACCCACACATTTCTTTAAGAAAGTCCTGCCTGTTATTGCTACTGATCTGATCCAAATAGTAAACTCATCGCTCACATCAGGCGTTTTCCCCCAGGCTTTGAAAACAGCAGTTATCAAACCACTGCTAAAAAAGAACAATCTGGACAAATCACTACTGCAGAATTACAGGCCGATCTCCAACCTCCCATTCATCAGCAAAATTATTGAAAAAACTGTGTGTAAACAATTAAATAGTTTCCTCATGATGACCAACTGCTTTGACTCTTTCCAATCTGGTTTTCGTACTCACCACAGCACAGAGACTGCCCTCGTAAAAGTATTCAATGACATCCATATAAATACGGACTGTGGGAGAACCACGGTGCTAGTTCTGTTGGACCTCAGTGCAGCTTTTGACACTGTCGACCATGACATATTACTGAATCGACTGGAGAGTCGGGTTGGACTCTCCGGTTCGGTGCTCGACTGGCTTGAATCTTACATAAAGAACAGGGATTTCTTTGTTTCAATTGGAAACTTCTCATCAAAGAGGTCAAAGGTCACATGTGGGGTACCCCAAGGTTCAATCCTAGGACCCCTCTTATTCAATATTTATATGCTCCCACTAGCTCAGGTTATAACAGGAAATAATATTAGCTACCATAACTATGCGGATGACACACAGCTCTACATTACGATGTCACCAGGTGACTCTGAACCCATCCAATCACTGAATAAATGCTTAGAACAGATAAATGTGTGGATGTGCCAAAACTTTCTTCAACTGAACAAAAACAAAACTGAAGTAATTATTTTTGGACCTAAAGAGGAACGATCTAGAGTCAATGCACAGCTTCAGTTATTACAACTAAAAACTAGCGATCAGGCCCGAAATCTGGGAGTAGTGATGGACTCGGACTTGAACCTCCAGAGCCACATAAAGACAGTAACAAAATCGGCCTTCTATTACCTGAAGAACATCTCCAGGATTAGAGGACTGATGTCTCAGCCAGATCTAGAGAAACTCATCCATGCCTTTATCTTTAGTCGCATTGATTATTGTAACAGCGTCTTCACAGGCCTGTCCAACAAATCAATCAAACAGCTGCAGTTGATCCAAAACGCTGCTGCTCGCGTTCTTACTAGAACCAGGAAGATAGAGCACATAACACCAGTTTTAAAGTCCCTCCACTGGCTCCCTGTAGCTCAAAGAATAGATTTTAAAATACTGTTGTTAGTTTATAAATCACTGAACGGTTTAGCACCACAATACATTAAAGATCTGCTGTTGTTGTATCAACCTGCCAGACCTCTCTGGTCTTCTGGTTCTGGTCTGCTCTGCATCCCCAGAATCAGAACCAAAAGAGGAGAAGCAGCTTTCAGCATCTATGGACCAAAAATTTGGAACAAACTTCCAGAAAACTGTAAAACAGCAGAAACCCTGACTTCCTTTAAATCTCAACTAAAAACACACCTGTTTAGAATTGTATTTGAAATGTAATATGTATGGATTTGTATTTGGATTTGCATTTGTGGATAAGTATGTAAGTTGTAGGTTGAGACCTTTTCCTGTTGTGGGCAATGGGGCCCGGCGAATACCCGTGGTTAAACGGACGGCGGAGTCCGGCGGTAACAGGCGCTTAAATTCCGTGTTTTTTTTTTTGTTTTTTTTGGTATTTTATTTCATTTTATTCTATGTTGTATTTTGTGTTTATGATGTAAAGCACTTTGAAATGCCTTGTAGCTGAAATGTGCTATACAAATAAAATTTGATTGATTGATTGATTGATCTCCTCTGTGAGAAGCTTGTCCTTTGTGTTCATCAGTGAGTATTCGGTGCAGATTCTGTTGTCTTTTATCTCTATTTTGATTCAGACTTCTTGGGGGAAAAAGAAGAAGCAAAAACAAGAGTGCTTTTTTCAGTTTCCTGCAAACTCCAACCAATTAGCGGAAAGCTTGTTAGTTCACAGCTCAGCGGTTACAACCAGTGAGACTTGAGTTAAACTCCACACCCACACTCATGTGCATGCATGCAGATAGCATCATACACACAGTCACATGGAAATAAACAAGTCATTCTCATTTGTAGGCTGTTGCATTATTACAACCTATTAGGTTTAAACACATGAGATTTGTAAGGTTAGGAAAAGATTAATTCACATCAGGATTTAGGTGCAAACACCAGCTGATTAGGTTTATTATGGTAGTTAATAATGCAGACTTACTGTATGTCTGTGTAATGCAGACATGCAGTACACATGGTAGTGCTGTATGCATGAAAGTACATTATTATCCATAAGAGATTTGCTCACTTTGAAGCAAATCTCAAGAAGCTGATTACATTCAGGGTAAAGTTCTACAAAATACTGTGCTGGTGTCCTTTTAATTTATAAAACAGTTTGTAGAATTTTTTTCAATTGCAAAATTTTGATAACATTACTTTAAAATGAAACACAAACTCCATTTTCTTCCCTTAACTTAGTAACAAATTTACAACACTTCCTCTCACTTTAGTGAATCGGCATGCAGAGCTTTGGAATCTATTCATTCAATTTTCTGATTTGCATCCAAAGATTTGCCATTATCTATTCGAATAGAGTTAGACAATTTCTCCCCTATAATACGTTATGAACATTTGATGAAATGTGAGGATGAAAGTGGACTAATCCAAACCTGCTCCGGATGTAAAAATCAGAATTTATTTCACCTGATGTTGATTTAGTAGGCATTTGTTCAAGAGGCTGATGACTCTTGGCAGGGAAGATCTCCCGCAGAATATTGTAGAATTAATTTTAGTTTTTGATTTTTTTTTTTTTTTTGCTATATGGCTCTTTTGCTATGAGCTAAACTAATCCATGACATTCTCTGTCATATATGTTACACAAACTAATTGTGTGGTCAGAGCATGTCTGAATTGTTCGATCTGGATGAGCTGGATACTGAGAAGCAGAAAAAGTTTACATTTACTCCCGAGATGGTGGTGGTGAGGCAACCTGCCCACTAATTCTAGGATCCATTTCAGCAATCAGGTGTTATTTTTGGGAGAAAGACACTCGTATACCCTGTACATTTCTGAGCTGAAATGTTGCTCCAGTCTCTGAGAAGGTTGCTGTTTGGAAAACGATGGATCATAGCAGGTCACTTATAGTACCTCTGATTTTCTGCTAAGTTAGCATTGGGTGTGCTCCATCCATATGTAATGTCAAATATGTTTTATATAGATAAAAACATATATTTTGCTTTATTTATTCATCTTTGCAACATTTTAATATTTCAAGCTTTACATAACAATTGGGTGGAAACATAGCTAATGTTTTCCTAGCAGAGGTGTATTTAAAAAAAATGTGGTTGTTTACATATTTCTTACAACAATAAGATAATTTTTTGAAAAGACAATTTTAAGTTTTGCAGATTGGAGGAGAAAACTGGAAACAGCTTATGACTAGTTGTTTCAAGACATCATTTTACTTATAATTTCCATTCTAAGACAAGAAACCCCCACCAAAAAAGAAAATAATTATTTGTAATACTACAGGGTGAATTCTAGTTAATCAATGTCCTGTTGAAGTGTTTGCTCCTCCAGCTGCTGAAAATTTTCCAATCCAACCGGCTTCTGAGGCAGGATGGTGTAAGAACAGACAGGAAGCAAAATCAGAAGGAGCAACCTGTTTACATTGGCTGCTGCTTTAATAAAGCTGCATGATGGCAAACAGCAAGACACAATTTGTGCTCAGATATGGAAAATAAAGCTGCGTAATGACAGCAGAGATGTAATCTGTACACTGTGCAGGAGGAGTGGAGGAGACATTGGCATGGGGAGAAAGTCATTTGTTGCAAATCAATGAGAGCCCCCCCCCCCCAAAAAAAAAAAACTGTTAATTTAGTTTTGGTGACAGCAGAGTGTTAGTACCGTCGCCTTTTTCTGTCAGAATGCACAAAGCATCCCACTGGTTTTTACTTTTCATATTAAACACAGTTATCTGTTTCTTAAAACTCACTATATATTTACTGGATTAAAGAGATTTTTGCTTTTGTGAGATTGATTTCAATTTGTTCTCTGAAATCAAACACAAAAATTATTTATTTATATAGAAACATAATTGCAACATTTTTTACATTTTCTAATTCAAACATGAAAGCAAAACTCCTATTCTGGATAATATGGTTTTAACCCAAAATGTGCTTAGCTTCAGACAATACACTTTGTTTTAAAAAAAACCGTCCAAATGTCCAACAAAACCTACATAACCTATATTCTATATTTGGTTTCTCTCAAGCTTGCATTTCAGCTTGTTTTGCATTAAATAAACAATAATATTGTGCAATATTCCCAGTGATATTTTCCATCCATCCATCATCAGCCTATCTGGGGTCGGGTGGCAAGAGCAGCAGAGAGCCCAGGTCTCCATGTCCCCTCCTGCTCCTCAGGGAGGAACAGAAGTGAACAGGGTTGTTTATCTAGATATGTTGTTTATCTAGTTTGTTTGAAACCGGTTTTAATTTGGTCCTGAAATGTGAAAAACATGAACAAGTTTAAGAAGAGAATCATCACTATGCCTGAAGAATTTATGTTTTTCTGCAGTTGAATTGCAAACTACATCATTTCCAATAGGACCAGCAGAGTGGGTGTTAAATGGAGATAGACTCTGATCTGCTGCCAGTCACAATTGTCATCTTCCTGATGTGACGACAGATATTTTGCGAGTGGTTTAGATAAATTTTATTGTCTGTTACCATATTGCGTCGCACAGCTTGCTTCATTACTTGTCTTCCTGCCTCCATCCATTATATTTTCCACCATTACTCTGCACTCTTCCCACGTCTTTTGCTCCTCCTGCGTTTTGTGTTGCTCTCTTGTGTTGTTGAGGTTTTCTTCATAACATTATATAGGTCACAGAAAAACGATGAATTAAAGTTGTCTGTGTAAGTGTGCGTTGGTGCGTGTGTGTGTGTGTGTAATGTTTGTGTAATATATTACTGGATTGTGTGTGAGTTTGATATATTAAAACAGTTTGTGTTCTGCATCTTTCTAAGGCAGTCATTTTGAGGCTGATATTTATCTTCATCAGTTTCACCATCATATCCAGGAAACTTGACAGGACATCCAACACTCCCTACGCCAACACCAAGACATGCTGCATCATTTTGTCTGGGAATGTCTCAGGGTCTAGAGGGGTGGGGAGGGGGTGTAACACCAGCTGCTATGCTATCATGTGGTAAGGCTGATTTATACAAAAGTAAAACATTCGGCTCTGCTCTTTTTCTTCCAGTTCCAACGTAGAGAGAGACTAAAGAGACCATATTTTTAAAGTTTTTCAGAAATTTGTTCAAAGTATACATTAAAATTATTTGACAAATTAAAATATGGTGCAAATTCTTTTTAAGTTGATATATTATGCCACAAAACCCTAAAGGAGAAGAAAAGATTAAAATTTAAGGGCCCACACTTACAATAATTATTTTTTTTTATGATTTTATATTATGGTTTTTTGAAGGTTCCATGAAATCAAAATTTAAGATAATTTCAAAATCGCTATGATCTAAATTGAAGACCTGTTAGCAGAGTCAGTTTGATTGGGCACAGCGTTCAGCGTGACAAGAGACTGACGAGGTTTTGGCTTTCGTGTTGCTCCATTGTTTGGAGGACACACCCTTTTATTAGACACGAGTGTGTTCAATTAGACAGGTCACATGACACCAATAATCCAATAATGGGGGAGAAAAAACAAAAAACAAAAACAACAACAACAAATGAGAGCACAAAAACATTCATAATGTCAACACCCCCACTTGCTCACATTTGGGTAACTTCCTCACATTCATGATATGCCAAACATAAATATTTCATACTTCTTCAACTTAATCTTTGTTGCTGGTTTAGTTAGTACATCTGCAACCATTTCATTAGTTGGACAGTACTCTAGAAAGACTTTTCTTTCATTCACAACTGTTCTGACAAAATGATATTTAATATCAATATGTTTACATCTTTGTCTGTTCACAGGATTTTTGGCTAAGGATATGGTACCCTGATTGTCCTCATAAATCTTAGCTAAATAATCCAGACCATCCATGTTGAACAATAGTTGTTTCAAGTATAAGCATTCTTGTATAGTAGCAGCTAGAGCCATGTACTCTGCTTCACATGTAGATAAAGCTACTGTAGGCTGTCTTTTGGTCTTCCATGAGACTAACGGACCATCTTTACTCAGACTTATACAGTAACCTGTCGTACTCCTTCGATCGGATACATCACCTGCCCAATCAGCATCACTGTATGCATATATAAGGTTATCACAGGCACCCCTTTTAAAACATAGTTCTTTATCTTGTGTGCCTCTTAGATACCTAAAAACATGCTTTACAGTATTCCACTGCTCTGTGGTTGGGTTCGCAAAGTACTGTGCCAGTTTACTTACTACATAGCTTAAATCTGGTCTTGTACATGTTGACAAATAGATTAAGCTTCCTACTGCCTCCCTGTATTTTTTGACATCACTCATTACTTCAGCATCATCAGCATACTTAAGTTTCTGCTCACAAGGGGTAGTTCGTGGCTTACAGTTCTGCATGTCGAATTTTTCCAGTATTTTTCTCACATATTTCGACTGTGACATTTTAACACTGTCAGCCTCTTTTTCAAAGTCAATGCCAAGAAAATGTGTCAACTCTCCCAAGTCCTTCATCCTAAATTTGGATGCAAGTTTCTCTTTTATGTCTTTAAGGATATTCGTATCACTGGCAGCAATAATCAAATCGTCGACCCATATAATGATAAACACAGTTTCAGTATCATTCATCTTTGTGTAAACACAATTATCAGCAGGGTTTTGAACAAACTTGATTTCACATAGGTAGTCATGCAACATTTTGTTCCAGTTTCTGCCTGACTGTTTAAGTCCATAAAGAGATTTTTGCAGTTTATACACCAGTCTTTCATTTTCTTGAGATTTCTTCTTGTAGCCCTCTGGTTGTTCAATATAAAGTTCACATTCGATTGGGGCATGTAAATATGCTGTCTTTACATCCATCTGGTGAACAAACATGTTCTCCTGTGCTACCTTCTGCATCAACACTCTGATGCTTGTCATGCTAGCAGTTGGTGAAAAGGTTTCATCATAGTTCACACCTTTCTTTTGACTGAATCCTTTAGCAACATATCTAGCCTTATATTTGTCTGATCCATCACTATTCTTTTTGATTGTATACACCCATTTACCCCCTACTACAGCTTTACCCTCAGGTAAGTTGGTCAGGGAAAAAGTAACATTGTCCTTTAATGACTGCATTTCCTCATCCATTGCTGTAACCCACTCTTTTGCATTCACAGATGTTACAGCTTCTTTGTAGGTTTGAGGTACTCCACTTATCAGTCTGTAACAATAATCAATGTTAGCAATCTGCTCTTCATCATCAATGCTACATACATAGTCATCTAAATAATCTGGTTTCTTCCTTTCTCTGACAGGGTATCGCCTCTCAGGTTCTTCAGGTTCTGTTGTGTGACTGGTACTCGCCATTGGTTCTTTTTCTATGCTCAGTTTATGATTTACTGGATCAGCATCTGTAGTTTTGGTTGCTTTGGGACGAATTCTAATCATATCATCATCATCCAAAGTTACATCCGTCTCATTTTTCTCTCTGGATATAATTTCTACAAGCCTGTGTTTCTGGATTTTCCCGCTGTTTGGATAATAAACCATATAAGCTGGGCTATTCTTGTCATACCCTATAAAAATGCCTTTTTCACACCTTGAATCCAGCTTCCCTTTTTCTCGTTTGTAAGTGTAACAAACACATCCAAACTTGTGCATCCTAGAAATGTTAGGCTGTCTGCCCGTCAACATGAAGTAAGGTGTTTGTTTTGTGCGATTATTAAAACATCTGTTTCGCACTACAGCAGCTGTCTGAACTGCGTATGGCCATAACATTTTTGGTAACTCACCATCGATTAACATACATCTAGCCATGTCAAATAAAGTTCTCCAGTTTCGTTCTGCCGTACCATTTTGATGTGGAGAATATGGTGCGGAGGTCTCATGTCTGATACTATTTCTGCTCAGTAATGCCTGATACTCTTTTTCCTGTGAATTCTGTACCATTATCTGACCTCATACATTTAATCTTTCCATGTGGAGTCATGTCAGCAATAAACTTTTCAGTAGCTTGTACTGTATCACTCTTGTTTTTTCAAAAAGTACACAAAGACTGCACTGGAATAATCATCTGTGAAGGATAATGCATATCTGTGACCATCTTTGGACATTGGGTCTATAGGTCCTGCTAAATCTGTGTGGACCATTGCTAGTGGTTCTTTAGCTCTTGCATCTGGCTCCTTGTTCCTAGTTTGAACAAATTTTCCTTTTGTGCAGACTTCACAATATGGCATTGGTTCACCTCTCCCTTTAATTTCCATGCCATGAACAACATTTTCTAGCTTCAGTACATCTCTGTAATTGCAATGTCCAAGAATCTCATGCCAACCTTGTAAGTCATAACATTTTTTTACACTGATCACCACATTCATTGTCCATCGTTTGTAAGTAATACAGTTTGTTACATACGTGAATGGGGAACTTGGTACCGTCTCTGAGAAGAACGTTCTTTCCTTCTTTGAAGATCACTGTTGCTCCGCTGGATGTTGCAGCTTTCACTGAGAAGATGTCCTGCGGGATATGAAGGGATGTACAATGCGTTCCTCAGCACTGTTTTAAGACGTCGACCTCTGTTGTCGATCAAACACACTTCCGCGTCTCCTCGTTGCTTAGCAACCCCCAAAACATCTGGATCCATCAGCCAATTCCACGCAGTGCGTCTCGGCCTGAAAACTTTCATCAAGCTTCCGAAACTTCCCGATGTCGGTGATTATATGCGACGCCGCACCAGCGTCCCACCATCAGACCTCTCCTCCTGATGTCGCCCACTCGCGTGTCAGCGCCGCTCACCCGGAAAGCAAACTCTTTGTCGCCGCCCGTCTCTTCGGCTACTTTCCGTGCGTTGTCCCGGTGTTTTCTCCGTCTGCAGGTCGCGTTGCTGTGACTGTTATTCTTACAGTAACTGCACCACTGCTTCCGCTGGCAGGTTTTGCTTATGTGGCCTTTCATCCCACATTTAAAGCATACGATCTCAGAACTTCCTGCTCCAGGATCATTTGCGCCTCTTGGTGCGCTTTTCGTGCCTGAATGTGCTTTAGCTTTCATCACATTGTCCTCAGATACTGTGGCACGCATATTTTCAATGTCTTCAAAACTTCTGAGTTTAGTCTTAAACTCTGCAAAAGTCAATTTATCACCATCTTCGCTTTGAGTAATATAAACAGTAAATGGCTTAAATGTCCCTGGAAGTCCTTTCAGGACCATGGCGATCAGAAGTCCGTCGCTCAGCACCTCACCTGCATTCCTTAAAGCGGTGATCGCGGTCTCAGCTCTGATGATATACTCGCAACCGACTCAGTGGGTGATTTCTGCAATGAAGTCAGTTCAGTATACAAATTAATCACTCTGGGCTTTCCTTTGCCGGCGTAATGAGCCCCGCAGGATTCCAAGTGCCGCACGTCCGTCGCCTGCTGCGTCATGCATGATAAGTGATAGACTCTTGTCATCCAAAAACTGAATGAGCTCGGCATAAACCTCAGCATTTTTCTTCGCGTCCTCCTCGTCATCGTCATCATCGGACGGGCTCGTCAAAATTGTCTCTTTCAACCCTTGCAGTCGAAGATGTCCTAAAAACTTGGTTTCCCATAGTTCATAATTTCTCTCGTCTCCATCAAAGAGAAGTCTTGACCATCGACTGTGTGTCATGTCTTTTTTCTCTTTGCTCATTTTCCTTGTTTACTTACACAGCAGGTGTTCACTATCTGTCGAGGCATTCACCTTTTTCTTCATTGATCCTGGCGCTTCATTGATCCTGGCTCGTCAGTAGTTCTGGGCCCATAACCTGTTAGCAGAGTCAGTTTGATTGGGCACAGCGTTCAGCGTGACAAGAGACTGACGAGGTTTTGGCTTTCGTGTTGCTCCATTGTTTGGAGGACACACCCTTTTATTAGACACGAGTGTGTTCAATTAGACAGGTCACATGACACCAATAATCCAATAATGGGGGAGAAAAAACAAAAAACAAAAACAACAACAACAAATGAGAGCACAAAAACATTCATAATGTCAACAAGACCAAAGAATCTTCAGTGATGGTGGTTTGTATATGTATTTTGGTTTGTGCACAAAAGCCTGGAAATCTTACAGGTGTACACACTGTAAAAATGATGCACCACATACCATCTTTCTTGTTAGTGGCATATTAAAAACACCAGACAACGATGTGAAGGCATAAATGAGGGCTGTAATCCACATTTTTGTGTATAGATTGTACAAAACAGATCAAAGCCATTCTCTAATCTGAGAATGGCTTTCCAATTCAGAAAAGGAGGTTTTAGTGTTATTCCATTGTGAAAACACAGTCTCTCTGTTATTCTCACACAGACATACACACGCACACACTCGTAAGAATAACTCAACACCTGGTCTGTACACGATGGCAGTTGGTCACAGATGTGACCATCTGGCATCTACCCTGACTGTGATTGTGTTTATCTGTGTGTTCTAACAGAACTCTGAGTCTTAGAGCAGCGCACTTTCAAAATTATGTTAAATACGGAATAAAAATAATCAAGCAGCAACCCTGGGGTTGGACAAGTGCAAGCATTTAACTGATGAAAATATAAAACCTGTATTGGAGAATGTGTTTTAGCAAGATAAAAGTTATGAGATTTTCAGTGGATGGTAATGTAGATAGGGATGTACAGACAGCAACACATTTACACACACTGGAAGAAAAGTATGTGAAGTCTATCTTTGAGATAAAAGAGATAAAGTGTCTTTTGCATTTTTAGTGAGATGCACTTCTTAAAATTCTTCAGTGGGGTAAAGATTTCCAGCAGTTTTACTAAACATATACCCTGCTCACTGTTGATGTCTGTTGGAATCCATTTTTATTCACAGACTGAAAAACTCTTAATACCAAAGCATTTCTTGTGCTGGAGGTACCATTACTGGAAACATCACTGCCAAACTCCCCCTAAAATAAAACTCAGAGCTGATCAGATAGGAACTAATCCTCTCTAGAAAAGCAAGACCTGAATCTTAAAGCCTTCTATGAGCTCAGAATTGTTTCTTCTGACCTGCTGGCCAGGAAGAGGATTTGTTTCAAAAGCTTCAAAGGTTTCACTGGAGATCTTCTAGGAAGCATTCTGCATACCTTGTATTTCTGTGTTTCCATAGAAACATCAAAAGTCTCTTGGCGTGTCTCCCTGTAGAGACCTGCTGTGGTGACCCCTCCATCCCTTCACCAGAACTTGTCTTGGTTTTCCAACCCATTTCCAGTTTATACTCTCATGTGAATACTGTGGTCGGTCAGAGTCCACATAGCTTTATTTAGAAGAACATTTCTGTCCAGAACTAAAAACACAAAAATAATGAACATGAATTAAGGCCAATATTTCAGTGACAATATTATATATCACCTTTGCAATTTAATGTTGTAGTTAGATCCACTGCCTAAGGCAATTCTCACTGCAGAATTGCCTTGCTCTGCAGCTGACACTGTAACATGTCACTGTACTTTGATCTCCAGCCAAGCCTGACAGCCATTCTTTGAATATGTCAGAAAAAGATCTGCAACCTGTCCTGCTCTACATATTTACTACAGACTGGCTGAGATACACTCATTTGTCGGAGCATAAATGCTTTCCTACATATTTGCTGCCAACTGAAACCAACCTGCAGCTTTAAAACATCAGAGCATAGTTGTTTCACAATGCTACAGTGACAGGTAGCTGTGCTGCTACACGGTGCTCCCAGCAGGCCTCCTTCTTGATTCCATTTGAAGTGGAGTGGTGTAGCTTGTAGGCTTTAAGATAATCCAGCTACCTGCTGCTCAGCTTTGTCTAACAGGTGACAGGAGTCGGTGACTGAGAGCTGAGTAAGCAGCAACCTGCTGGACAAACATTAGCAGTATATTGGAGCAACCAGTCTCCAGCTTAAGTTACCATGTTGCTTTTAGCTCAGCTAACTGTTTGGAGAGCAAGGATCTGCTGTCCAGCTGCTGCTGACCCCCCTGCCTCGTCCAAGTCAAGGATTAAAGATCCTTCCCACCATATGAACAGCTCTGTAATTTTTACTGCCATGTCCCTTTTCACCTCATCCAGCCTGTGCAGTGTTGCTTCCCTTTTCATAGTCAAACATAATCAGTTCTCCTCTTGTCTCCTCTTTGTTTTATCATTTTCAGGCAGATGTTCATTCCTTGTATCGCCTCGATATTCGTCCTCCATCCATTTTCTCCTCAGCTGTCTTGTTTTCTTTGAAGCACTCACCTGTTTCTGATCACATATAGAAGAAGGAAGAGACAAAGGGATGAAGGTGGCACTGACTCACCCTCCTTCTCTTCTTATCTCATTAAAATAGCTGTCAGAGCAAACTGCAGTTACCAAAGTAACTATGCCACCACTCTGTTTGCTTCCCTTCATCCAGAAAGTGTGAGTGTGTATGCTTCCATATGCGTCTGCCTCTGAGGGTGAAGTGGAGAGAGTTTTAATTGTTCGATGTGCTGCACGTTCTCATTTCCGACAGCCCACGGAGACATGTCATGACCTGTCTGCAACTTAATGAACTGTTCTACGCATCCTGATGAAGTGTTCTGTCTGGGTGCCCTTCTCCGTGTTGCTTCACATGTGCTGGGGACAGGTGTACACATCACACTGGTTTCATGATGATATTATAGTAAACTAGTGCAGTATAAACACTTCTGGATTATGGCATCTTCAATTAAAAACCACTTTTATGAAGCAATTTTTGTTACTTATGGAACGATCTGTTGAAGAACCTGCTGCACAAACTCCAGCAATTTTTGACAAACTGTTGTATGTTCGGCATACGTTTATTTGATCTCTTCATTTTTAAAAACACAAACTGTTGTGCTGTTCATGTGCTCTCTGCAAGTCTGACACAGACTGGCCAGATTTTTGTCATCCAAATTTAACTGAAACAAGATAAATTGACCATGAGGGGGGTCAATAAAATACAACTGTTGCATTTCCTGTGAAGAAAAAATGTAAAAGAAAACAGAAACAACTGGAACCACAAACTTCCCACCTCACCACACACTATACAGACAATCCTGCTGTGTGATTTTTTGACCACGATCTGTAAATTTTCTCAGGTTTCAAACATTATTAGAAGATTTTAAAATCTTGGAATGTGAACCAGCCATAAGTAAAGGCTGTTTTGAAGGCAGTACACAGGTACAAAATTCTTGAACTTTGCAAACAAATACAGAGCTATGTTCATACTTTTATCATGTGAGGTGTCCCCAGAGGACAAACTACAACACAGTGTAATGTGTTTTGAAAACTAGCCAAGAATTTTAAAATCTTGCTTCAGTTGAAGAGTTTTTACTTGAGCCTCATGGAGGGCAAAGTTGCTATGATAAATAGTCTGTCTGCTCAGCAAAGAAGAAGAAATAGCTCTAAAAGATTAAAATTACTGCTCTCTATTAAACCCATTCAGTTTTGTATCTTTGTTGTCCTTGAGAGCTAAAGTACCCAAGAATAAAAATAATAAATCAACACATGGAAGAGTTTATAACTTCTTTTTCAGTGAGGGTGTTTGTTAGCATCCACTCTTCATACTGGTGACCAAAACTTAAGAAAAACTGGAACATTTTAGACCAAACTATTAAATATCAAATCAATGTATTGAATTTTTTTGTAGGGAAGAATTGCTTTAAATTGTCTTAATACACATTTTGATTTTATAACAGATCATTACACATTTTGCAGGAAAAAACATTGGACATAAGTTTGCAGGTCTAGGAATATTTCAGTTACACCATTTTGTAACTTAACAAACTACAATAAGATGTCTTCCTGCTAAATCCAGCTTATGATTGGTTAAAGATTATGTGTAAAAAAATTATGTTCCAGTATAACTAAACAGCAGTTGTTATAGGTAATAAATTGTTAAGTATGAGTGATAGCATATAATTGAAATACACATTTTTATGTTTAATGAGAATTTGTTACTTCAAAGATTGATTTATATTGATACGACATATCAGAGTTAAAAACAGTATATTCAAAAATTCTATAAAAGCATAATTTAAAATTACGGCGAGTTTTTCATGTCAGGGTTTAGTGGGGGGAGATAATTCTGCACTTCTGGATTTAAAGCCATAGCCGTGACTGAGTCAGCGCTTCATCACAGGCCTGATTTGGTTATACAGAGTATATAGGCGGCTTAGAAAAAAAAAAGCGACAGAGAAAGAATGAGGCGAAGAGCTTGATGAAAGAGATTTATTTTGGGTCTAGATTTGATAACCTGTATTCAATCTTCTCTGCAATGTCCTCGACCAGGCTCTGCAGATGCTGTGTGCCTCTTTTTTTCTCTCTTTCATAATTTCTTTTCAATCAGTTCCACCTGCCTTTTGTGATGGTGCTGAGATAAAATATTGGGCCAGCCTCGGGTTCTGAAGTGGTTTATCGCTATAGAGACATGCTGTAGTATGCCGGTGAATCCGTCACACATTCAAATCTTTAATTTTGTGATTTACGATTTCATGGCTGGACACTTTGGAGACACAAACATGACGTGAGGAGACATCTCGACCTGTCAGTGCCGTCAGCGGCTAATTATGGTGCTGCACAGTTCTCCTTTGTTTCCACTCTAATGTGAGTTATCTCAAAAACTTCAGCCACAGTTATCAGCCGCTAAATTGGCGAGAAGGTGACTGCGGCCTCTCAACTACGGCCTCTAAGTGAAAATGAAAGATTCTATGAATAAATAATGCATGGAGAGTTGATTCATCCATCATTTTTAATGATGAATTTACACCATTAATGTCATTTACATGATTTGCACTCAACTCATCAAAATGACAAAGTGTTTGAAGGGAAATAACGCAGCAATAAAAATTGATTTAATCTGTAAATTCCAGCTGATTTGTAAGGAGTTCTGAAGGGGCAAACTTCTGCATTTTCCCTCCACTAAGCTGCACAGGAAGCTGTGGTGGGATCGTCAAGTACAGCAGGGGACAAACAGGCTCAGGCTCTGTCTGGAAGTGGGGAAATAATGACGGTGCAAAGAGCAGCTACCGCTTCTGTAGAAGCTCAAATCCTGAAATGCCAAGTGCACCGAAACGTATATTTTGTGTCAGATTTATCACTGGTTTATTTATATCCAATTTTCTCTGGGTCACATGGGTAATAAGTGTTAGAACCCAAATAATTCACCAACAGGTGCAAGTGACTCCTCCTGATAGGGAATCATCTGTGCTTGTCTATGCACCTCGCTAAATCAGCCTGATGGCAGGAGCAAAGGTCATTGGAAGGAAAAGAGAACATCCAATCAACAGTATAAGAAGACATAAAATCCAAACTATTAAATTCAGTCTGCCTCTTTATTTACTGGTAGAAAGTATTTGTCCCTAAGAAATACATGAGATATATCACTGGAACATTGAAGGCACCTTGTCCTCAGACAAAGACAGACTTCCTCCAAAAACAGTAGAAAATGTTATGTATTGTCTATCATTACACGCAGATTAATTCAGAGAAAGACATGTATTAAATATTCATATTAAACACTGATGGTAAACAATTTGACAGGAAATGCAATAGACACCCTACTTTGTAAAATGAAACAGCAGTTAATGCTTTCTGATATAACAAATGTTGTAACAGAGCAAATCTAAAAAGATTTTCTAGATTTCCTTTTTCTCATTGATGTGTTTGGAGGAAGAATTATAGTTTATTTGTTTATTTCATTTACTTACAGTTTTAAAATGAACATGTACACAGACAAAGGTTCTGAATAAAACAGTTTGAAGACAAACATCTTAAATAGTATACCTCAGTTTACAACACAAGCAACCAAGCATCATCAACCATCCACATAGACACAAAACAACAGGAAATCTATATATTAAGATAATAAAGAAAAAAGTGACATAAAATTCACAAATTAATTATTGATTTCACTAATCTCACGTCTCTATCTAAATTAAAGTCAATGTGTATGGCTTTAGCAGTTTAAATGATTTCTTCTCTTTCTATTTTGGAAATAAATACAGCTTTGAAATTATTCTTAATATTTTTGTTATCGACCTTCATTTTGGGGATATTTACTGCAAGGCTTGGATCGACATTCACAAAAAAATATTGAACGAATCTGCTTTTCTATTTGAAATTTTGGCACTTTCTTTAAAAGAATAAATAGGAAAACATGTTTGTCTGTAACCATATTTTACCACATTGTTTATTAAACACTACTGAGCCTTAATATTATTTCCAATTTTACTAAATAACTGACTGTAATAGTCTATTTTATGCTCTTTTTTAATCCGAACTAACTTGTTTTTGTATTTCTTACTTTTCTCTTCATATTTAAACAATTTTCCATATTATTTTCTTACTCCAGGTTTTTCTTTTTATCTTTTATTTCTTGGCTTTTTGTCACAGTGGCATTGCCCCCTGTACTGCAATAATAGTCACTGTAAACTGTAAAAACAGGTAATTTTTTTATATCTCTTACCAAGACCACACGCCTTTATTTTTTGCCCATTACATTACTAAAATAGTTTTAATGAAAGTTGCACTCTGTGATGTAATTCTTGGTTTTTCAATCAGTGGAAGGAATTAATGAAATCACTGTTTGCATTTAGGTCATTCAGATTTCCAATGTCTTTACTGAAATGTCCACAAAGGAACATTTGCCTATTTTTTTCTCTCAAATAATTTCAACAATTTGGTAGTGTAGTCTAAGCATAAAATGAGAAGAAAAAACAGCAAACAGACCAAGCAATCGCCTGCTGGGTTTCCATGGTGACTAGTTAAACATACACTTTGCCAAAACTGTTTAGTTTATTTGCATCACAAGCAGATCTCTGAGTGCTGTGTTTTCACTCAGCATGCACACATAACTGTGTTTGTGTGTGTGGATGTGTGTGTTGAGGTGACTGAGGTGACTGACAACTTCAGTCTGATGAAGGAGGAACTTCATGGTTTGTGGAAACCCATGCTGACCCAGTCTCAGATAGCTGGGTTTTGGTTTGGTCTTCATTAGAAAAGGAGACTGTGTCTACATTTTCTTGAATCCCAGCAGAAACATTGACCTATTCCATCATTTTAACAACTGTTGGAAATGCACATCTTTACAATCGACTGGATAATTATAGAATATTGTGTAACACTATGTGAACAGATGAACCACAGTTTCTTCTTCATGTTGCTCCTAAATAAAAATTTGAATTAAAAAAACAAAACAATTTCTTACCTTCAATTGCACTGCCTCAGATTAACTGTCAATGGAGTTCTCTTTGTCAAATAACTGAAATGAGATCATCATTTAGTAGATACATGCTGCAGTGCTGGACAGCTAATCCAGCATTTTTTCCCCCCAAATCCATCATTCTCAGACTGCAGCTTTTCTCCAGCAAAACATCTTGGAGGTTGTTTACATTGAATCTGCATTATTCATGCTCTGTTCCACCAGCTGGCTGGAGGTGTGGCTCCAGGTAATAATGTGAATCTGCTTGTGCTGCAAAAAGTAATTTTTCCTATTCCCCTGAAGATTTCATACCATGGCAAGCTGTCCATGAAGTGGAGAGGGAACATTAACAGAAAAGAAATAAAACCTATTTTTCCAGGCACCTAATGTCTCAGCATGATGTAATTAAACATCGGTGTTGATTCTTTGTTTTCATGATGTTATTGAGGTGAACATTTGGCACAGTGACCTGATCTCAGTCATCACAGGCAAATAAAAGTAGTTCAAGTAAATACATCCTTTGTTTTTACTTGGACTAAATCCTCACACCAATCATTTTTTAGTTTTTCTGTAATTCTTGACATTTGGTGAGAATTTTAGGTTCCATTAGACATTTTAAAATATACAAATGTTAGTTTATAACTGTATGGACTTAATAGGGAGTTAAAATGTTCTATGCAAAGTTTCTATGCATTCCTGAAAAGTCTGGAAAGGTAGATGATTTTCCAAGGACTACGAAAGGGAATAAAAAAAATAGTATGGACGAAAGGTTGGAATTTTAATACTGTACATTTCATTTTATCTGTAATCTCTGTTCACCATCTGGAGAGGTAAGTTCATTATGTTGCCCAAGAACACAACTACAAGCAAATTTGTCATCAGAAAAGATGACGTAGCTCTTTATCACTTTGCATAACTTGAATCAGATTCAGAGCTGGGTTCTTTAATGATTTGCCAAAAATAAATATAAAAAACAATCCAAGTTATAAATATATTGCACAAAAAAATCCCTACAGTCTGGAAAAATGTGGAATTTCTAAACGGAACATTTGTAGGACCTCTGAGTACACCTTGTTAGCACGGCTCTTTCAGTGGTAAGAGACACACAAGAAGATAAAAACACAAGCAATAAAACACACAGTACTGAGTGAGAGGGAGGAAAGAGTCTGTGTAGAGGAGAGACCCTAAGAAGTGACAACGTAGAGAAAATAGAGAGAAAGAGAGGTGAGAGAGATCTATACAAGGCAGAGATGACAGCGAGAGTATCATTGCTTATTTATAACCTCTGTTAGTCCCTGCCTTGATCCCCACTCAGATCTTACATTAGTAATTTCTGGGAAAAAAAATGTCTATCTTTAGCTGCCATCTCTACACCAAATAGAGTTTTTCTTCCTTTTTTTTTGGCCTTTTTTTGTTGTTCCCATGCAGAGCACGCTGTGTGGAAGAGGATAAAAATACAAAACAAAAGTGTACAGATAATCTGTGCATCATGGGTAAAGCTTTTATCTTAAAAGCCTTTACTTTCTACAGATAAAGTTGGTTTCCTATTTTTATTACCTTCTGGAAAATTTGCCTTCTCATATTAGCCATGTTTAAAACAATGGAAGAAAACTGATTTTCAGAGAAAGGGAACAAGCTGAACACTAGCAGTGATAAGAGCAGTCATGAAGTTGTACTTAACTCTGGGAATTCAGCTCTTGACTTTGCAGGCCTACTCTGCATTCTTTGGGCAGTCATTACTGAAATATCTCTGGTGAAGCTTAATGTATCCAGAATTTTGGCCTACACGCTTTATTATCTGTTCATTAGCACACTGGGACTTCTCTGTTGATGGCAAAAACAAAGCAGCATCTCCTAAATCTTTGATTGTCCTCCGGATGTGTGTCTGCAGGTTTGTCTTCAGAGGTAATTGTAGTGCAGGTGTCAGCAGCCATCTGGTGGCTGCCATGCCAGAGTGAAGGTTAAATATTCTCTTTGTGCTCCCAACCTCTCGCACATGTGCAAGAACAGATTCTCCTACAGTGGATGTCTGATACTTATGAGACATTCAAGAGGAAAATAGACTTTTATTCTTTATATTTATAAAAAAAATAAATAAAAAAAGTATCTCTTGAGACCTGCATGTTGCTAGATTAAAACGAATACTTCAGTTTTTGGAGTAAGTGATGCTGCTGTCAAGGGTATTAACAAGAAAATGAAATTGAATGAGTTAGAAAAAGCTACTTGATGTTTTATTTAGTTATTTTTTCATTAAGAACTGCTGGAAGTTTTTTGGTAGCTTAATTTTGTCTTTTGTTTTTTCTTCTTCTTTTTTTTTTTTACACATGCTCCATGATCTGCTCCTTTGTATTATAAAGGATGTGCACATTTCCTTTTATTAGTTCTCTAATCACCAGGGCCTTTCATTAGTTTGAACTTTCTTTTAGTTTTTTCGGCTGATTTCATGGTCGACCATTTTGATTTTGTAGCTTAATCAGATGCTTCTGAAGAAAATGTGAAAATGTTGCCCTCTAGTACAGAACTTTTTTGAAAAATGTATTTTGTTGCTAACATTGAGGAGGCCAATGCCATGTCAGTATTTTTTTCTTTAAATAATAATTAGAGTATGACTATCAGCCATGTGCATGTGAACCCATAACCAAGCCCTCAGTCACATTTTGAAAAATTTCACCAAAATGGGCGCAGCCAATATACTCATGGGAGTGTGATTAGGATGAGGTAAAGCACTTCGACCAACTTACCCACTTTGCTGTTATATTTAGTAAATTTTCAGATCCTGCAGGGATTTTTGTTCTTTATTATTGGAGACTTATGAAGAGGTGTGAAAGCATCAATAGTTCTGCAGCTGGACAGCTAAGAAAATCGCTTTGTATATTGAGAAGGAAATAATGAAATAATTGCCTTTAAGGAATTTAGAGTGAAAGAACATTCTAACACTACATTTCCTTTTCTTTTCAGTCTGTATCGGTTTATATTTGTTGAAATATTCATTCTTGTCTTTCCCTTTCACTTTTGGCATCTTCAGTACTCCAAATAGAATCCATTGGATTTTTCAAAACCATCCTGAAACATTAAACATGGATATCACCTAAAATCAATACAGCAAAGCTTCCACCCAACGCTTTGTAGAGAGTTCACTCCCATATCTCTGTATTTGTATCTGTGTCTTGCTTCTCTGCTGCTATCTTTCCGTCTATCCCTCTTCTTCCATAGCTCGTCGATCTCGCCTCGGGTGAAGGCTGTTGCTTAGGAACGGCTGGAGGAGCCAGTGTATGTATTAGATATGGTTTCTTTCTTTTTTTTTTCTGAGTCCCTATGACGAGTTCAGAACTTTTTCAGTGGGAAATGTCAAAGAAAATCAATCCCTTCCGCTCTCCTCAACTTCAGTTTACTCCCTCTCTGTCCTGGTATGTTCTTGCGCCTTTACTTTTTCTTTCTTTCTTTGTTCTCACTTCTACAACGACATATTTTTCTGCATGTGCTTAGTTTTATGACTGTACTGGAAGAACATGCTGTTTTTGTTGACTGCTTATACATTCAGTCATAGCCCATTTCCCAATCTCCCTGTTGTTGATATTGAAAGGGAAAAAAAGACATTTACTGAGTTAAAGCTGTAATTTATCCATAACCCTCAGTCATCAATGAAAGTGTTATTTTATGTCATTCATTTTCAGAACAAGAACCTAAATATTATTCTCTGGGGCTTTTCAAGACTCATATGATGATATGAGTATTATTCCTGTGATTATTGAAACACATTCGCAATCTTAAGCAGTCTTTCATATGGATTTATGGACAACCAATACTTCCATTTTTCATCATTAGATATTAACATCCAGCTAGCTGAAAGTCTGCTCACACTTTAAGGTCTGAAAAAAGTTTGTATCTGACTTTCAAACATTAACTTTAAAATCTTTGACATTCTTAAGTGTTATGAGCGAACCCAGTGACAGGCTATTGTCACAATATAATTACAAATGACAATTATTCAAGGGAAAGTAAAAGTGCTTGATTTTGCTACTGACAGCCTCTAGAGATCATAATTAATGTCTCTGTTTCATCATGAGACTATTTCCTTAATATAGTTTTGGGTGAGCAGATTTTGATGACCATATTAGACAAGAAGGACAAGAATCTAAGCTTTTGAGTTAAAAATACAAACAATTTGATGACTGACTCTGAAACAAAGTGTCCTTTGACACTGATGGCCTAATTCAGTGGCTGCTAGAAAATTATACATTCATTTTGCCTGCAACTTTTGCTCAAGAACAGCTGATAAGATTCTTCTGAAGCATGGTAGGTGGTCTTTCTCTGTCCATCATATTTATTTCCTTTTATGCAGAGGAGCACCACTAGGATGCTCCTCTGTTAAACAGGCTCATCCTCCTTCACAGCTGTTATGAAACACTCTGCTGTGGTCTTCTACGCTTTCTTGGTTGCTTTGGGCTGGTAAACCATTCACACAGAACTCGGATCCCCAAAGCACCTCCAACCCCACCTTGACCTACGCTGCCATTCCTACTGCACACCTCACCGCTGTCTGGGTGTCACTTCTTTTTCTATGTGACATCTAGCATTTCCAAGAAATACTTCAGCTCCTCTCTTAGCATCCCATCACATGTATTCTGTAGGTCCACAGACACAGAGCATCTTCTACTGACCATGCACCGATGTAATCTGAACTGTAAAATTTTATGTGCAATAGTTCTGTTTCAAGCTTTTTCCTGGATTAATCCTAAGAGTCATGATTTCCCATTCAAAATATGCTTAATCAGAAAGAAAATCAACCTTTAAATTACCAGTACTAACAATACTGAGCATACAGATGCATCAATATGAATATGAGGGCTGATCTGCTCGTCCCTCTTTGCAATGGAGGATTGTTGTTTACAGTGCAGTCAGTTTCCAGGAAGCTTCTTAGTATTGAAATGATGCATACATACGTCACGCGCAAAGGTTAGCGATGGGGCAAAATCTAAAACCTCATTAGAGTCCATGCCTTCAGGAAGCTGTCGTTTCTTCCAAACCTCTGGATGAAGCCAAGCGTTGAACAAGAAGCTGGTTTTTACCAGGCTAATATTTACCAACATTTTAAACACCATGTTAGGGCAACCACACATCCCACACTGCTTCTCTGCTACAATTAAACACCGTACACTGTAAAAAAGGAACCAAGGGGGTTGTTACATTAACAAAAGAATACCATGTACTTTTAACTAAATAATTTCATGTTTAAGACGAAAACGTGATACAATCATGTTGGATAAACAAAATATTCAACAACTTCACGTTTATAAAATTGAATCATGTTGAGCTAACATGATTCATTATAGTCAGACCGATCCTGTGCTGAAGACCATGTGTGAGATCACGGGATATCACCCGAGTTCACGCGAGATTATGGGAAATCACGGTATATAACACGAGACCACGCGAGACAATCGTTTTTTTTCTCTCAACTGGAATGAAATGTATTCAAGGTGAGATAACGTGATTCAATTACGTCAGATAGATCTTCCGCCGAACAAAAAGACCTTAGGGGCGTATCACATTAACAAAAGAATATCATGTAACTTTCACACAATAATTTTGGGTTTGAAAAGAAAACGTGATAAAATCATGTTGGATAAACAAGAAATTTAACAACTTAACGTTCACGAAATTAAATCATGTTGAGGTAACGTGATTCATTATAGTCAGACTGATATTGTGCTGAAGACAACGAGTGAGATCACGGGAGATCACGCGAGACTATGGGAAATGACACGAGATCAGGCGAAATAACCGTTTAGCGTTATGAGAAGACTACGTTTTCCTCGCAGCATTGTGCATAACGTTGAGATAACGTAATTGAATCACGTTATCTCAACTTGAATTCATTTAATTAACGCTAGGTTGTTGAACCTATGTTTATCTGACATGATGTTATCACGTTTGCCTTTGAAACATTTGTGCCAAGAAACACAAATATGTATATATATAATTAAATTATAATTAAATAGTCTAGGTTAATCACCTACGTGGAGCTGACACCCCACCTACGTCAAAAATCCAGCAAATAGTCTGATTGGTTAGTGCTCCGTTTGTGCAGGTTTGTGCCGTTAAAACTGTCGATTGTGCAGCCTTCCCTTATGAGATATTAAAAATGATAATTTTGGCCGATATAATTTTTTTTCCTCCGAAGAGTTTTTTGTGGCGCTAGTGGCTCACATTTTAGACAGTAGATTGACCGGAAAGAGGGCGAGGAGAAGGGAGGACATGCGGCAAAGGTCGCCGGGGCCGGGAGTCGAACCCACGACGTCCTCGTCGAGGACTGAGGCCTCCAAACGTGGGGCGTGCTAACCCCTGCGCCACCACAGCACGCCCCACAAACGAAAATTTTAACGGCACAAACGGAGCACTAACCAATCAGACTACCGGATTTTTTGACGTAGGTGGGGTGTCAGCCTATCCACCTATCCACGTAGGTGATTAACCTAGGTAGGTGGTCCTATCCACCTATCCACGTAGGTGGATAGGACCACCTACCTATCCACGTAGGTGGTCCACCTACATCAAGAGATTACGGAAAATCACGCGAGATAACTGGCTTGCACCTTGTTGGGGTTTTTTTCAAGAGAAGCGGGGAGATTCCTAGCGTGCATCTACTTAATTTGAAGAAGGTAAGATTCAATCTATTTTCATCTGTCTAAATGCAAATAAAAATATGTAACTTAAAATCATCAGACTTTAGAAAAATAATATTTTGCTATGTTTTGTCACGTGTATATGTAATTCATAAACTCAAGTCAGTGACTAACACGTGCTAACATCACATGAAGTGATTATTAGCTGGCAATTATCTAGCTTTTCTTTACCATTTGCACCATTTTATACTTGTTCCATACTTGTGTCACATTATTTTATGTTTTGTAGATTAAGTCGGTTAGGCTAAGGCAGACAGCTTTTTGTGATATCATTGGTAAGTTTACATTTGTCGCCG
Source organism: Poeciliopsis gracilis (assembly GCA_911649635.1). Lineage (NCBI taxonomy): Eukaryota > Metazoa > Chordata > Actinopteri > Cyprinodontiformes > Poeciliidae > Poeciliopsis > Poeciliopsis gracilis. Next base: position 888,848 of record CAJVRI010001138.1, read on the forward strand.
CACCATGTTAGGTACATTCTGTGCGAAAAAAGTCTGCAGAGAGCCATATGTAGTGTAAGGGTCACAAAGCTGATTTCAAAATGAGGTAGCCAGCTCTCTTCCATCCGCGTGACGTCAGTGGACGAATGTATATTAGGAAATGCATGCAGTGTGTCACAATATATATTGATAAGCTCCTGACAAGTTCCTCAAACATTGCAATTTAATGAAGGCCAACAAAGATGATGCTGCAATGCCAAACTTAGTTTTGTCTGTCTTTTTTTGTAGGTGAGTGCAGAGTTTAAGAGGATCACAATGATCCTTTCACAAGGAGTCCACATTCCTCTCTGTGCTTGATGGTCTTTCTGCAAACCTAATGAGGGAATATGCAAAGATGGAGTTCAGGGAAAAAAAATCAAGACCATCATGGCACCCATAACTACTTTATTATAGAAATGACTTTGAGCATCACATACTTCCTTTAACTAGAAGCATATAGATTGTGTTGAACATTCTCTACTTTTCACATATTTCTTTGGTAACAGCTTCAGTTAGATGTTTAAATAAAATGTTAAACTCCATTTTAGTTATGGCATGATGAAGGAATAATAATTTTAAACATCTTTCAAATAGACTGCAACCCACTGATCACTTTTGTTGTGAATGTAGCTATGTTTTCAAGTGTGTGAACCTATACTGCTGGAGTTTTGGAGATTGTTCGCATTGTTTTTTGATCTGCATATTTAGGAAGGCACAGCTGAAGTCAGACGAGAGTGCATCCTCAAAGGTCGGTGTGTGTACCTAAATGAAGATCCACAGAAGCTGGTGAGGGAGTACATGGTATGTTAAATTCTCTTTGTGTTTACAATAGAGGTCATAAGAGTTGGTAAAATACTTTCAACAACTAAGGTCCATGAGTGACTCAATCAATGTCAGTCTAAATTATTTATTTAATTACATGTTAATTCTCTCCTCCCCAATACCCTTTCCTAACTACCTTAAGACGGTGATGAATGTGCAGAAATGCCCATGGCCGAGACTGTCCTCGGAATCGTTGTCATTCAAGCAGAGGGTGCAGAGGCTGCCGATGTGCATCTGGATGTTGGGATTGTCCTGGAGGGGGTCGAAGTTATGAACAGCTTGGGCAGTGTGTCTTCTGCAATAGTGATGCTGCTGGGACTAATCTACGCACTAAACTTGAGCTACCCTCAGGAGCTCAAGCATACCTTTAAAGTGCTACAGAAAATAATTATGAAATTGGATGGAAAGAACTTATCAAAGAAAGCACAAGTTCTCAATATGAAACTGTTCTGCTAAGTTGAGTAAAGTTTCATATGGAAAATGTTTAAAGTCTGCAGTAGAAAAGATTTAAATTGTTACAGTTCTCTAAGTTGAGCAAATATACTGGCATGTTTTATGTTGTGAAGAATTGACTGGAAAATTGAAACTGTAACCTTTTTGTAGTTGTTTTTTTATTTCAATGTCCAACTCCGCTGTGTTTTGTGCTGTGTAAAAAGACAATGTATAACAATTCCGAAAATAAAATTGTGTTGTACCTTTTCTAATTGTTGAGTGTTCTTCCTACCCTTTCACCTAGTGCTATCTTAAAACGCTTAACACTTGAAAAAATGTCTTTGAATTAACATGATTAAATAATGGAAAGGATTTCCACACGATTAACTAGCTTTCTTTTAGCATGAAGCATATTTGTTGAGCTAACTCAAATTTTGTGAGTTGGACCTACTTAATCAAGTAGTGTGAAGGTACCACTGTAAAATAAGGTGGTTTCAACTACATTTACATTCATCTTAATCAAGTAAGATCAATGATTTGGTCCTAAACATTGCAGATTAGTTTGGCTGGCTCTATTACATTACACTGGGTCAAACTATAGTAACTGAGTTAAAGGAACCTTTAAAACATACGTTGAGCCAACACATTTCATTTGAATTTGAATAACCATAATGAATGAAGTAGAGCCAACTCATTTGGTTTAACTTACAATAACCATAATGAATGAAGTAGAGCCAACACATTTGGTTTACAATCATCCATAGAATAACCATAGTAATAAGTTGAGCCAACACAATTGCTTTACATTGGAAGAATCTTAATAAATTAGGTTGACCTAACACATTTGCTTTAAATAGGAGTAACACAAGTACATGGTGCTGAAATAACGCAAAGTAATCAGGTGGAAATCCTTTCCATAATTTTTTTATGTTCATCCAAAGAGTTATTTTTTTCAGTGTACAATCCTGTCACTGTCACATGACTGAACAGATCCCACATGACCAACCCACCACATTCCTCTCCTGAAACACAAACAAAACAGGTATAAACATCGGTTGTGAATATCGGGACAATTTTTCTTATTAAACTGATATTGATATGCTGAATAGTCTAAAATTGGTCAATACTGATGTTGGTGCAAATATTTTGCGTATCCATATCTAACATACATCACATCTGTTATTCAAATTGTCTTGGAGGGTTTATGATAAAAGAGAGATGTGGCTTTCTTAAAAGCTGAGATGTTTTAAGGACATAATTGACTATTTTGTCTTTTTTACAATATATGATATTATCATTAGTTATGCATGATGAACATAAAGACAGCAAAGGATTTGTGTCGTTTTCAATAATCAACTATTCTTTTTTTTCCACAATGACAACAGTCTCTGTACTATCTAGACTGATGTATTAAATGGTTATATTTGCTAATATATTGTTTAACAAGATTGGAAGTTTCTGTGGATGTAAATCTGAACATTTTTAAACTGCAGTACTCATCTCAAAAAAGATCAGTAATAATAAATACTCTTATATTTTGAAATGTAAACATTTCATCCTCCAAAACATAAATAACAGCGACTCCTTCATTGTAATATAAAAATCCTGCATGTGTTTGTCCCTATTTGCATGGATGTCCTCTCCATAAGCATCAAGTCACATTCAGATTTCTTTCGCTCCTGGCTCTAGGGCCTCACTGGATGTGCGGCGTGTGCATGCAGGAGCTTTAACTTTCCCACACATTAGCTCTCAGGAATGAGCCCAGAGACAACACACTCATGCTCTCTGTCGGTTTATTTTTCTGCAGCTAGTCTTTGTATAGTTAATGAGCTGTAAAATGTAGGTCAGAACTTTTTCTCTGGACTCTGTAGAGGAGGAGGATGTATGGACCACTGCTTCCCAGATTGCAGGCCCTTTGGGGTTCCCGCACCCAGGCAGCACTTTACAATCATAAGCCCACTTTAGGTTATTTATATTAGATTGCATTTAAAATATTGCAATTAATTATCTCATAGTGTTATTGCATGTTTCCTTAAACAATGCTATTAATCATGCCGTGTTTGCTTCCTGAACCCATGTTCCTCAAACTGGAAGAACAAATATGAGAATAGAAAGCAAAATGGCAGCTTTACAGTAGAAGTCAAATTTGCATTTGCCCAAAGGCCCTCGGATTGGTTTGCCTCCATGTGCAGCTGATTAAATTTGGCCGTGCTTGATTTGTGCCAGCAGGCAGCTGTGTGCTGGTTGAGAGATGACCGCTGTCAGAGTGTGAAGAGACATGCAGTCATCAGAGAAGTGCTTATTTGCTCCAGCCTTCTGCTGGACGGCAGCAGAGCTCAAATTTATGAATTCATGTTGTTCTGATCCAAAACGGAAATTACAGCAACAGCTCCCATCTGCCTCCCTGCATAATGACTTTATTGACTGTCATACCAGGACACATTTGTATCTTACTGTGATTTATGGCTGCAATGAAGCCAATTAAAAGAAGCTCAAAATGTTAATTCTCTTTTTGTGAAACGGAACAGTTGATGCACAGATTGATTTTTGTTTTGATGGAATGTCTGAGGGGAGTGTTTCTTAGCTCACAAGCGTTCCTACACACGTGGAAATGCTGCAAATGACAGGATGTGATTAGCTAGTGTCTGGCCAGAAGCCACCATGACAGAAAGTGTTAACAAATGACACAAAGTTAGGCAGGCAGTGGCACAGTCTGGACGTCAGGCAGACACAAGCAGATATACAAACAGGCCCCTCAGCAACATTCTTCTTACTTATTACTGCTGATATTTATCTTCCATTTGGGATGAAAAGCCTTTTCACATTCTGAAATACAGTTGGTGCATCAGTAGCTGGCAACTCATTAGACTTCAAAAAACAGACCAGTTAAGTCTAAAACAGTGTTCTAACTTTATTTCTGCCAAACACACACTGAAAAAAATAACGCTTTGGATGAACATAAAAAAAATATGGAAAGGATTTCCACCTGATTACTTTGCGTTATTTCAGCACCATGTACTTGTGTTACTCCTATTTAAAGCAAATGTGTTTGGTCAACCTAATTTATTAAGATTCTTCCAATGTAAAGCAATTGTGTTGGCTCAACTTGAATTACGGTTATTCCATAGATGATTGTAAATCAAATGTGCTGGCTCAACTTAATATATGATGGTTATTGTAAGTTAAACCAAATGAGTTGGCTCTACTTCATTCATTATGGTTATTCAAATTCAAATGAAATGTGTTGGCTCAACGTATGTTTTAAAGGTTCCTTTAACTCAGTTACTATAGTTTGACCCAGTGTAATGTAATAGAGCCAGCCAAACTAATCTGCAATATTTAGGACCAAATCATTGATCTTACTTGATTAAGATGAATGTAAATGTAGTTGAAACCACCTTATTTTACAGTGGTACCTTCACACTACTTGATTAAGTAAGTCCAACTCACAAAATTTAAGTTAGCTCAACAAATATGCTTCATGCTAAAAGAAAGCTGGTTAATCGTGTAGAAATCCTTTCCATTATTTAATCATGTTAATTCAAAGACATTTTTTTAAGTGTTACTCAATCAAGCGTTTTAAGATAGCATTAGGTGAAAGGGTAGGAAATACACTCAACAATTAGAAAAGGTACAACACAATTTTATTTTCGGAATTGTTATACATTGTCTTTTTACACAGCACAAAACACAGCGGAGTTGGACATTGAAATAAAAAACAACTACAAAAAGGTTACAGTTTCAATTTTCCAGCCAATTCTTCACAACATAAAACATGCCAGTATATTTGCTCAACTTAGAGAACTGTAACAATTTAAATCTTTTCTACTGCAGACTTTAAACATTTTCCATATGAAACTTTACTCAACTTAGCAGGACAGTTTCATATTGAGAACTTGTGCTTTCTTTGATAAGTTCTTTCCATCCAATTTCATAATTATTTTCTGTAGCACTTTAAAGGTATGCTTGAGCTCCTGAGGGTAGCTCAAGTTTAGTGCGTAGATTAGTCCCAGCAGCATCACTATTGCAGAAGACACACTGCCCAAGCTGTTCATAACTTCGACCCCCTCCAGGACAATCCCAACATCCAAATGCACATCGGCAGCCTCTGCACCCTCTGCTTGAATGACAACGATTCCGAGGACAGTCTCGGCTATGGCCATTTCTGCACATTCATCACCGTCCTAAGGGACTTAGGGTAGGGTATTTAGGGGGGGGGGATTCACATGTAATTAAATAAATAATTTAGACTGACATTGATTGAGTCACTCATGGACCTTAGTTGTTGAAAGTATTTTACCAACTCTTATGACCTCTATTGTAAACACAAAGAGAATTTAACATACCATGTACTCCCTCAACAGCTTCTCTGGATCTTCATTTAGGTACACACACAGACTTTGAGGATGCACTCTCGTCTTGACTTCAGCAGTGCCTTCCTAAATATGCAGATCAAAAAACAATGAGAACAATCTCAAAACTCCAGCAGTATAGGTTCACACACTTGAAAACATAGCTACATTCAAAGGAAGTCACAACAAAAGTGAACGGTGGGTTGCAGTCTATTTGATAGATATTTAAAATTATTATTCCTTCATCATGCCATGACTAAAATGGAGTTTAACATTTTATTTAAACATCTAACTGAAGCTGTTACCAAAGAAATATGTGAAAAGTAGAGAATGTTCAACACAATCTATATGCTTCTAGTTAAATGAAGTATGTGATGCTCAAAGTCATTTCTATAATAAAGTAGTTATGGGTGCCATGATGGTCTTGATTTTTTCCTCTGAACTCCACCTTTCTTTGCATATTCCCTCATTAGGTTTGCAGAAAGACCATCAAGCAGAGAGAGGAATGTGGACTCCAAAAGGATCGTTGTGATCCTCTTAAACTCTGCACTCACCTACAAAAAAAGACAGACAAAACTCAGTTTGGCATTGCAGCATCATCTTTGTTGGCCTTCATTAAATTGCAATGTTTGAGGAACTTGTCAGGAGCTTATCAATATATATTGTGACACACTGCATGCATTTCCTAATATACATTTGTCCACTGACGTCACGTGGATGGAAGAGAGCTGGCCACCTCATTTTGAAATCGGCTTTGTGACCCTTACACTACATATGGCTCTCTGCAGACTTTTTTCGCACAGAATGTACCTAACATGGTGCGGCGACAAATGTAAACTTACCAATGATATCACAAAAAGCTGTCTGCCTTAACCTAACCGACTTAATCTACAAAACATAAAATAATGTGACACAAGTATGGAACAAGTAAAAAATGGTGCAAATGGTAAAGAAAAGCTAGATAATTGCCAGCTAATAATCACTTCATGTGATGTTAGCACGTGTTAGTCACTGACTTGAGTTTATGAATTACATATACACGTGACAAAACATAGCAAAATATTATTTTTCTAAAGTCTGATGATTTTAAGTTACATATTTTTATTTGCATTTAGACAGATGAAAATAGATTGAATCTTACCTTCTTCAAATTAAGTAGATGCACGTTAGGAATCTACCCGCTTCTCTTGAAAAAAACCCCAACAAGGTGCAAGCCAGTTATCTCGCGTGATTTTCCGTAATCTCTTGATGTAGGTGGACCACCTATCCACGTAGGTGATCCACCTACATCAAGAGGCTGACACCCCACCTACGTCAAGAAATCCGGCAAATAGTCTGATTGGTTAGTGCTCCGTTTGTGCCGTTAAAATTTTCGTTTGTGGGGCGTGCTGTGGTGGCGCAGGGTTTAGCACGCCCCACGTTTGGAGGCCTCAGTCCTCGACGCGGACGTCGTGGGTTCGACTCCCGGGCCCGGCGACCATTGCCGCATCTCCTCGCCCTTCTTCCTGTCAATCTACTGTCTAAAATGTGAGCCACTAGCGCCACAAAAAACTCTTCGGAGGAAAAAAAATTATATCGGCCAAAATTATCATTTTTAATATCTCATAAGGGGAAGGCTGCACAAACGACAGTTTTAACGGCACAAACCTGCACAAACGAAGCACTAACCAATCAGACTATTTGCTGGATTTTTGACGTAGGTGGGGTGTCAGCTCCACGTAGGTGATTAACCTAGACTATTTAATTATAATATATTTAATTATATATATACATATTTGTGTTTCTTGGCACAAATGTTTCAAAGGCAAACGTGATAACATCATGTCAGATAAACATAGGTTCAACAACCTACCGTTAATTAAATGAATTCAAATTGAGATAACGTGATTCAATTACGTTATCTCAACGTTATGCACAATGCTGCGAGGAAAACGTAGTCTTCTCATAAAGATAAGCGGTTATTTCGCCTGATCTCGTGTCATTTCCCATAATCTCGCGTGATCTCCCGTGATCTCACTCGTCTTCAGCACAATATCAGTCTGACTATAATGAATCACGTTAATTAAATCTCAATGATTTAATTTCGTGAACGTTAAGCTGTTACATTTCTTGTTTATCCAACATGATTTTATCACGTTTTCGTTTGAAACCCAAAATTATTGAGTTAAAGTTACATGATATTCTTTTGTTAATGTGATACGCCCCGAAGGTCTTTTTGTTCGGCGGAAGATCGATCTGACGTAATTGAATCACGTTATCTCACCTTGAATACATTTCATTCCAGTTGAGAGAAAAAAACGATTGTCTCGCGTGGTCTCACGTGATATCCCGTGATTTCCCACAATCTCGCGTGAACTCGGGTGATATCCCGTGATCTCACTCATGGTCTTCAGCATAGGATCGGTCCTACTATAATGAATCATGTTAGCTCAACATGATTCAATTTTATAAATGTGAAGTTGTTGAATATTTTGTTTATCCAACATGATTGTATCACGTTTTCGTCTAAACATAAATTATTTAGTTAAAAGTACATGATATTTTTTTGTTAATGTAACAACCCCCTTGGTTCCTTTTTTACAGTGCAGTAGAAAATGAACATTTCATTCAGACTCTTGATTTGAGTCTCAAGTTAAACAATAGAATCATTTTGATATTTTGGTTAAGAACTTTGAAGTTTCGACACAGAAATTTCCAAACTTGGAAAACTGACTCTGGGCGTTCTGTTAACTTCCTGCCTAAAACAACACTTGGCCAGTTGGATGTTTTCCAATAAGCCTGACCTCAAAACCCAAGATGGCTGCTGCATGTTTGTGTAGAGCTTAGATATCTGTAGGAAACTATTGTTTTATACTTTTTGACAAAATGGTTCTGTTTTGTTAATGACTGGCCAGTGGTGACTGAAATATATTGAAATAATAATAATAAATTTCTTCTGTTTATTAATCAAAATGAATTGTACATTGTTTGTTTGTTGTAGTTCAAAAGGATCATTGAAAAAAACATAAAAAAATGTGCATTATTATAATGTCATAATATTTCTGCACATTATTATAAAATCATTAACAGACTGGTACCAACAATTCTGTCCAAGTGTGAACATGTTTGAATTCATATATCATGAAGATATGGTTTTTGGCTAGTAGATTTGTATGTCATCTTAATGTCACAGAACAAATAAACTCTGGTTTCTGATTTACAGCTGAAACATGGTTCAATTGATTGGAACATTGCTAGAGTTCTGACTTCCAGTGAAAGTGGAAATATTTGAGTGTGTCTGTGCTTACTGGTATTAGCCAGTTCAGTTAATGTCTAGTTAATTCTTCACCTTGTGGCTCCATAAAGATGATTTATCTGAAACCGGTTCTTTGTGCTGAAGGATCCATGAGTATTCATGAGTATTCACTGCAGCAGCATCTGGCTGGCATCCGTCAGTTGTTCAAGTTTAGCTCTGATTAAAGCCAAGGCACACTGAACACATTCTCTCAGTAGGAAATCCTAAAAGGCGGACGACTGGTCTGTTGCCACAGAGAACTCAGAGAATTTCTCCTCAATCACTAACACTAATCCTGCCGAAGTTTCACTGAGAAACATTTCAGTCATTTTTCTATTTGAGTTGTCAGTGTTGTTTGACGAAAAGCTGACCTTACCATACTCTGATTATCTGTAATGAAAAAGGATTACAGTTTGTCCTGGATTACATAGTTTCAATCCCATTTTAGACATACAGTCATTTTTCTTAATCTGACTACTGGACATGTTAGCTTCATGTATCACAGAGAGGATGGCAACTTCTAGCTTCTATGTTCAGCACAAATAAAGTTTGAAAACTATGTCCTCATAAATTTTTAAATTTGACAATCTCCATATGGGACCCTCATTAAATAAACAGATTTAAGCTAGAATGTTCTCTCATGGTACCTGAGTATCTGTGAACAGAAACAAACATTTTGGATTTTTTTAATTTGGATTGGGACTTCGGATTAAAACGGAGAAATGCTTCCAGGATTTTGTTTTGTTTTTTTAAATCACTCAGTTTAAGTCAGCAAAAAAACCCTAAATAATTAAATGTCCAAACATTCCCGTCCTGTTTGTATGGACATTATTCTCATCAAAAAAATGGTTGAACATTTAATCATCTAGGGTTTTTTTTGCGGACTTAAACTGAGTGATTTAAGTCTAACCAATAATTATTTTTGAAGGATTTTTGGTTCCTCATCTATGCATCAGAATAACTATTATTATTTCTTAGTATTGTGGTTTTCTGAATAAATCATTGTTGCTAAAAAATCAACAAATTTCATACTGAGTGGTTGGATACTTTTTCTTTCTTATCAAATTAAATGATGTAGCATATTTTACCTGATTCTTGTGACAGATCCCTCTTGACTATATTGAGTTCCGCTTTCAATCAAACCGAATTTTACTAACATTTTACAATACATTTACTCTTTAATGTATTTATTCAGAAAAGAAAACAAAAACGAAAACACAAACAAACATTGTGGTTATGTTACAAGGAGATTAAGTTGGAAATTGTGTCTTTAAATGAGCTTATAGTCAGTCGACTCCCAAAGTGCTGGAGTGTATAAATCTAAATAAATAAGGATTTAAAAGTGGATCAGCAAATTTGGACAAATGCTCCAGCTCCTTAATTCTCACAGGTTAGAGCTGTTTAAATGTTCTTAAGAGAAATGAATAATAAAAAAAAACTGTATTCCTCCTCCGTAATTTTTCTTCCCATACTACAGCATAATAAAAGGGATTTAGAGGGTAAAGAAAAATCCAATAAAATCCACTTAAGAATAGCTCTGTTACACAAACATCATATTCTCCTCAATGGCTTGAACATATTGTTGCAGAGCTGCTCATTAGTCAGAAATGCTTCTGACCCTGAGTAAATAATAGAATGGAAGCTGGAGATGGATCTAGCTGGAGGCTTACAGTTTGCCATTTCTCCAGTGCACAGAAAGTCATGAAGGAAAGTTTATCCTGACTGAATTGATTATTATTTACATGTTTCATTTTGGATATGAAAAGAGAGAGTTGTCACCGGACAAAAGACAAAGAAGTCTGACCGGTACAGCAGGCTGTTTTGTTTGCTGCTTTTGACAGGAATCCAGCCAGTGCCCTTCAATACACCAATAAATATTTTTTCTCTCGACAGCAGACTTGAATAAGAAAGTAGAAGATTTGCCCCATCCTTAATTGTGCCTTAAAAGCCTTTCGGTAGCAAATTCAGTTAAATATGAATAGGGGGGAGTGTTTATCACATTGATTCCTTCAAAGAATTTAGCTCTCTAATTTTCTTCAGAGGTACACCGCAACTGAGAGAGAATCTAAAAACAATAAATAAATCCTTAAAATCATACACAATTTCTAATTAATTAACACTCCTAAAGGCTGAGTTATAGTCAAAGTTTAGTTGTGCCAAGCCAGTGGTATAATGTTTAAAATGAACCTTCAAAGGTTCATTTTAGGAGAGGGCAAATACTTTGTAAACCTAACTATAGAGACCAGACTGGACCGGAGTGAAGCCTTGTTATGGCTAAAAACCATCCATCCAGGAGCAACCCTGCTTGGGGGAATGTCTTCCCATTACCCCACCATTCCATGGATGTGGTTTCCTGATGTTAAAGCTGATGTTTCCAAAATGTGTTGTTTCATGATACACTGTGAGACATAATCATGCTCATTACCACTTCATATGTACCAAGCCACATATGAAGCTATTTCAGAAGTAGGGTGCTATTCACACAAGAGTACATAAAATTATGAAGAAAATTAAAATGATAGATGAATAAATTAGACAATAATTAGTCTTAGTTACAGACTGCTTAATGCTAAATCCCAGCTAAATAAAACAAAACTGCCTCTTTTCACTCGTCGACTTTTTGTTCCCTTCAACCTGCAGTTGATTAAAAAGAAGCCAGATGGATTCACATGCAGGGCTTTCAGTGGCTCCTACCTGAGACCTGGAGAGTGTGCAGTGAATGGACATGAGGTTCTAATGAGGCAGAAAGAGAAAGGATTTAGTTTGTTGGGACTAATTTCATTATGCCCTCCTGTTTCAGTCATTGTAGAGGAGATTTCAGGTGGTTTATCATAGCTCAGAAACCAGCGTAACACTCACGAAACAGTGGATTCAACATTGCTGGGGTGAGTGGAAGTCAGTTAAATGTTTTCTATAAAATATGCTAAATGTTTCCATGTCAGAAGACTGGCTATAACACTGAGCTTCACTTATGACTACGATGGAATTCAAAATTTGCACTAATGTTTGACTTATGTAATTATATTATTATTAATTGTAATTATTTATAAAGTTAAAGTTTAGTTGCAGAACCCACCTGCCAGTGGGTTCTGCATAGTGGTACCAGCTGTACCACTGGTTTAAGAAACAAAGGGGCAACCTTTCAGTAGCAGAAGCCTCTTCCGATGACGTCTGGAAACAGACTGTAAAGCAGTTTTGCATGTCTTAACTTTGATCACACATGAACCTAGGAATTTGAGTACTCCAACAGTATTTATTTAGAAGTTCTCCAGATATTTCAAAGCTTTAAACCCTCCTATTATGTTCATTTCTGAAGCACAGCAATAATGTTCCTGGCTCAGTTTGATCCGTGGAGTGTTTAATCGTACAATAGTGTCAGAAACCAAAAGTCAGTATATCACCCGAGAGGGCGGGGTCCTTAGGCAAGACCCTTCAAGCTGCTGCCTACCTCATACCATGAGAGATACTAAGTTGCATAACATGCCGGCTCAGACGTCGCCCGGCCAAACAAGGTCTGCGTCAGGTGTTGGGGAACCAGAGCACCTTGATGACAAATGGGCTACTGGAACAAGACGGAAATGGGCGAGAGATGAAAATGTGGATCTGTTGGAATGCTACTACTCAAGTAACCCTAGTCAGAGAGGTTACATGCAAAGACTGAGGAAGGAATGGTTACTTTGACATCCCCAGTCAACACTAAGCGCTAAACAACTAGTAGCTCAGTGTTCCAACATCCGCAAACGGCAACTGCTATCACAACTTGAGATACAACACAAATGCTACGGCAAATGGGAGGAACCCGGATGTCAGAACCGTGGGGACTTAACTACAAGTCCCCAGCCAGTGAGGGGATACACGGCCCCAGTGAGCGAATCAGAGCTGAACGAGACAGCTGCTGACCTGAGAGAGAGAATCATGACCCGAATGACAACCAGGCCTCCCCGGCGCCAATTACAATGGCTGAGTGAAGTACCATCAGAAAGTCTCATTGAGAATGTGAATGCAGCATTGAGAACGATCCCTACCAATACCATAACCGAAACCAATGAGCTGATCTACAACTCAGCATCAGTGATCCTTTAGATACTTGGCTATAAGAGCAACCATGAGACCCAATACCCACCATGGAAAAGACGGTTAGAGGCTAAAATCAAGGTAACAAGGAGGGAAGTGAGCCAACTGTCAGAGCTCCACAAGGGTACAATGAAAAGACAAGTACCCAGAAAGTACAGACAGATGCCCATACGTGAAGCACTCGAAACTGCCAAACAGAGGCTCCAAGCCTTGGCCAGCCGCCTAAAAAGATACACAAGGGAGAATGAATCCAGAAGGATTAATCGGCTCTTCTCCACTCAACGAGCTAAGGTGTACTCTCAATGGCAGGGTAATAATAACAGATCAGACCCACCAAGGCTGGAGACGGAACAATACTGGAAAGGCATATGGGAAAGGGAGGCGTCCCACAACAGCAATGCACAGTGGTTGATCTCTCTACGAGAGGACCATAGCAACCTCCCTGAGCAAGCCCCGGTAACCATCACTGTGACAGATGTCCAAGAAAGAGTCTCAGGTATGAAAAACTGGACAGCACCAGGGCCTGACATGACCCATGCCTACTGGCTAATGAAACTCACTGCCCTCCATGAGTGACTGGCAGGCCAAATGAACCAGCTGCTACAAAGTGGGACTCACCCTGAATGGTTAACTGAAGGGCGGACAATCCTAATCCAGAAGGATCCATCAAAGGGTCCAGTCCCACCCAACTACCGACCAATAACCTGCCTCTCCACAACCTGGAAGCTCATGTCAGGCATCATAGCGGCCAAGATAAGCAAACACATGGATAAACACATGAGCATGGCACAGAAATGTATCAGTGTAAATAGCAGAGGAGCCAAACACCAACTCCTCATAGACCGCACAGTTGCCCGAGACTGCAAAACCCGACACACCAACCTGTGCATGGCTTGGATTGATTACAAGAAAGCCTATGACTCAATGCCACATACTTGGATCATTGAATGCTTAGAGATGTATAACATCAACAGGACTCTGAGAGCCTTCATTGCAAACTCAATGAGGCTGTGGAAAACCACCCTTGAAGCCAACTGCAAACCACTTGCACAAGTGTCCATCAAATGTGGCATATACCAAGGAGATGCTCTGTCCCCACTACTGTTCTGCATAGGCCTGAACCCCCTCAGCCAAATTATCAACAAGACTGGCTACGGATACCGACTCAAAAATGGGGCCAACATCAGTCACCTTCTCTACATGGATGACATCAAGCTGTACGCCAAGAGTGAGCGAGACATCGACTCACTGATCCATACCACCAGGATCTACAGCACGGACATTGGGATGTCATTCGGACTAGAGAAGTGTGGTCAGCTGATTACAAAGAGGGGAAGGTGATCCGCACAGAAGGGGTCTCACTCCCAGAAGGAACAATAGCAGACATAGAGGACAGTTACAAGTACCTAGGTATACCACAAGCAAATGGCAACCTCGATGAGGCCACAAGGAAAGGAGCCACAGCTAAATACCTCCAGCGAAATAAGGCAAGTCCTGAGAAGCCAGCTCAATGGCAAGAACAAAATCCGTGCGATAAACAGCTACGCCCCGCCAGTAATCAGATACCCTGCTGGAATAATTAGCTGGCCAAAGGAGGAGATAAAAGCCACAGATATTAAGACTAGAAAGCTACTAACATTGCATGGAGGGTCCCATCCCAAATCCAGCACCCTGAGACTGTACACGAGCCGCAAGGAAGGAGGCAGAGGACTAGTGAGTGTGAGAACCACTGTCAGGGCGAAACAACTAAGATCCATAAATACATCAGGGACAAAGCCTCAACAGACAATGTGCTCAGTGAATGTCTCAGACAACAGGGAACGAAGGTTGAGGTGCCAGAGATACCATCATGGGAGGACAAGCCCCTACATGGGATGTACCACCAGCAAATAACCCAAATGGCTGATATCAGTAAATCCTACCAATGGCTGGAAAAAGCTGGACTCAAGGACAGCACAGAGGCCCTCATCATGGCCGCCCAGGAACAGGCCCTAAACACCAGAGCAATAGAGGCCCAGATCTACCACACCAGACAAGACCCAAGGCGTAGGTTGTGCAAGGAGGCCCCTGAGACAGTCCAGCACATAACAGCAGGGTGCAAGATACTGGCAGGAAAAGCGTACATGGAACGACATAACCAAGTGGCAGGCATAGTGTACAGAAACATCTGTGCAGAATATGGACTGGAAACCCGAGATCAAAGTGGGAAACACCCCCCAAAGGTGGTGGAGAATGCCAGAGCTAAGATCCTGTGGGACTTCCAGATCCAGACAGACAGAATGGTAATGACGAACCAACCAGACATTGTCGTAGTGGATAAACAACAGAGGAAAGCCGTTGTGGTAGATGTAGCAATACCAAGCGATTGCAACATCAGGAAAAAGGAGCACGAGAAACTGGAGAAATACCAGGGCCTTAGGGAGGAACTGGAGAGGGCCTGGAAGGTGAAGACCACAGTGGTGCCTGTGGTCATTGGGGCCCTCGGGGCAGTCACCCCCAAACTGGAACAGTGGCTACAACAGATCCCAGGAACAACATCAGACATCTCAGTCCAGAAATGTGCAGTCCTTGGCACAGCCAAAATATACTGCGCAGGACCCTCAAGCTCCCAGGCCTCTGGTAGAGGACCCGAGCTTTTATATAGGGTAGCGCTGTTGCCTTGCAGCATGAAGGTCCTGGGTTCGATTCCTGGCCTGGGGTCTTTCTGCACGGAGTTTGCATGTTCTCCATGTGCGTGCGTGGGTTCTCTCCGGCTTCCTCACACATGACTGTCAGGTTAATTGGTCTTTCCAAATTCTCCTTAGGTGTGAGCGTGTGTGTGCATGGTTGTTTGTCCCGTTTGTCTCTGTGTTGCCCTGCGACAGACTGGCTACCTGTCCGGGGTGTGCCCTGCTTCTCGCCCGGAACGCAGCTGGAGATAGGCAGCAGCACCTCCCGACCCCGTTAGGGAGAAGGGTGACGGAAAATGGATGGATGGATACATACATACATACATACATACATACATACATACATACATACATACATACATACATACATACATATATCTGACCTCTGACCTTCCCCTGCCCAGGGACCCACCTGCTGCCTCCAGCTTAACCGGGACACAAGCGCCCTAGGTGGTTCTTACATAAAGGTCCAGCTTGCACCCTATTATATATATATATATATATATATATATATATATATATATATATATATATATATATATATATATGCATACAATGTAATGTAAACATTACATTTAGAATTTTTTTTCAAGAGATGATCTTTTTATTTGAACTTGAGACATCTATTCTGTTCCAGGTAAAATTGACCCGCTGATTAAAATCAAGAAAAATGAGTCATGCAGAGAGTATTTATGTTTTCTCCACTTCTACTGAGTGTCCACTCAGTGTGGATGGAGTTTGTCCACAGGAACATAAAGGGTCCCTGTCAAAGGTTGTATAAACACCTGCTTTCTCGCAGTTTCCTAGTGTAGTTAAGAGAATAGCAAGAAATTGGGGTTGTGTATGTGCAAATGTTAATGTATGGTTTGGTGTGTGAGTGAGAGGTGAAATATGTCTCATAGATGCAAGGAAACAAATAGAATCTGAAATTTTTTTGACCCTTTTTACCCTTCAACATGACTGCTGGTTGAAATTGACCAGGACAGTATCTATTTAATATGTAGACCAGGGGTGTCCAAAGTTGGTCCTCGAGGGCCAGCATCCTGTGTGTTTCAGTTTTCTCCCTGGTTTAACGCACCTGGATCAAATGATGGCTCATTTGAGACTTTAGGAGAATACTGACATGCTGAGAAGGTCGTTACTTCCTCCAGGGAGAGAACTAAAACATGCAGGATGCCGGTCCTGAAGGACTGATT
This sequence comes from Poeciliopsis gracilis, assembly GCA_911649635.1. NCBI lineage: Eukaryota > Metazoa > Chordata > Actinopteri > Cyprinodontiformes > Poeciliidae > Poeciliopsis > Poeciliopsis gracilis. Next base: position 905,685 of record CAJVRI010001138.1, read on the forward strand.
TGGGCACCTCTGATGTAGATGTAGGGGAGGCTCCAAATGTGTCAAATGAACTATTTTCAATTTACATGTAGTGTTCCTATTAACACAAAACGAAACAAAAAAAAGTTTCATGTAGAAAAAATACTTCCAACTATTTTAGACTATTTGTAATGGAAACCAGCTACTGGTGGTCTGAGGTGCCATGTCATCTGATGGGATAGTTTTCAAAGTCTGGTTTGAAATCATGTTATTAGTTTTTTATAAATAACTGTGTAAACATGCTGCCCTGGGCCCTGTATTAAGTGTCTGGTGGAAGGATGATGACGTTTGAAGACATTATTTTGAAAGTGACAACCGATGTGAATCTCTGGTGGAGAAGGAACAGAGTGTCTACATTTTCTAAAGTTTCATGTTCAGCATATTTTCTTGTTATTATTACATATTTCAGAATCTCATGAATGCCATCCCATCATTTATGTATAATGTTCATGTGTTTGTTGTGTAAAATCACTGCAAAGAGGCACATTTTTAATGTTTTATTCCATCTCAATTTTGTCCTGCAGTGGGACTGAACTCCTGAATCATTTGCTTCCCTGCATACTGAAAATATATATTTTTTTAAATAAATTTTGTATTTTATATATATAATTATACTCTAGTGTTTCTGCATTAATACAGATTTATATTCTTCCACTCAAGGTATAAACACATAACACACAATAATGATCCCAAAGCAGCTGCCATCTGATTTATTGATGAGTTCACTAGTGAGAAGAAAAATTCTGCGCAGAGCAGTAAACTGATGTCGTTTGATTAAACAGAGCTCAATTTCATTCCTACAGTTTGATTTGAATGAATGATTCTATAACTGCTAAACAGAACTGTGTAGGAGATGCAGGAATCCCTCTCTTTCTCTCTCTCTCTCTCTCTCTCTCTCTCTCGCTTTCTTTGCTTCCTTTTCTCAAGGTGCCATAAAAGAAATCCCCAATTACTCCTAATAATGATGTAATCAACCACGGCTGACGTGCCAGCAAGCTTTAATTAAGTTATTAATTAACTGAATAATGGGGTTTTTATTCACAGAGACATAAGCCACAGTCTCCCACGGCAGGAAAATGTATGCGTGAGTGTGTGTAGGTGAGGTAAAGGGTGTGTGTGAACAAGACTCAAAGACTGAGTACAAGAGAGACCTAACAAAAATGATTCCACATCTCTGAAATATAAACAGCATGCATGTTATCATGGGTGTAATTGTGTACTGCTCATAACGTCACAAACAGAAGTCGTCTAACGTATTCCATATTTTTTTCTTTTTTCCTGGCTGAAATTGGAGTGTGGTAACCCATTGCTTGGCCTACTCCTCCCGCTGCTCCAGGCCACGTTAACCTCCTCACATGTTCTGCTCAGTTCAGGCTTTAGAGAGCAGGCTGACAAAGAGACATCCACGCAATACATAATTACCAGAATATGAATAATATGAGTTGACCTCTGTGCCTCCAAAGGTGTACCACAGGTTGATCCAATTAACTTTAAACTAAGGGCCTCAATTTATCTGCAAATGGCTGTGCATCTCCAGGGGAGCTGATAATGTCAAGCTTCTCCTTCACAAAATGACTCTATTCATTTTTGTCTCCGTGGCGAACCTTCGTTAAGTTGCTTTCTGCTCCAGCTAACCCGAGCTAAATTATACCAATTACAATTTTCCGTTACATGCATTTTGCAGGATTTTATTCAGGCCATTTCTCTTTCTTTTATTACCATTTGTTTCAGTATTAGAATACACATGTATGACAGATATGGCCTTTCAGAAACTCAACATTCCTCTGGTGTTTTTTGGTTGCTGGGTATGGCTCATAAAATAAGTACGATAATCACAAGGTGCTCTATGCCTCAGTTTTTGCTTTAGTTTGGGGGATGGGGGAACTAATGACACTAACTTTTTGCAATATGCTGCATGTTTTATTGATTGAAAGAGAAGGTTTATATTTATAACACATAAACTCCAACTCTTTAATTTCTGTGTTTCTAAAGCTGAAATGTTGAGCTGGAACTTTTGTCTTTTAATTCCAATAATCTGTAGATATGGAATGATTAATGTTTATTGTGGCATTAGGTCTGCTTTCACATTTACACACACAGTTGAAACCAGAAGTTTACATTCACAAGCTTCTCTTTTTTTAGGTTAGTTAGAATTATTAAAATAATGTATATTTACTACAGCAAGAGAAACGAGCCAGAGATTTACTTACTGTTGTCTTCAACACCAGAAGTTTAAATACGCAGTGATTCGAGCTTTTTAAAAGAAGTTAATTGAAGGCTCACCTGTGGATGGATTTTAAGGCCTCACCTGGAACTCACTGCTCTCTGATGGGAAAGTCAGCAGAAATCATGCAAGTCTGGTTCATCCTGGGAACAATTTATTGATGCCTGAAGGCGCCGCATTCATCTGCTCAATTATATGCAAATACAGACCTGATGGGAATGTCCAGCTATCACACTGCTCAGGATCTGGTCCCAGAGATGAAGGTATTTTGGTTCAGGCTTTCCTTTGGATTTCTGGTCAGTTCTCATTCACCAATCCTCGGTGAATCATGAATGAATCGCCAATGATTGGTGAATGATTCATCAATCATTGGTGAATGATATCAGTAATGGAAAAAGTCTGACGATTTTACATATAAAAACCTTTTTGACTCAAATTGAAGTACTATGCAGCAGTTCCACTTTATTCCCCTTTGATACTTTTCACACTGTTTATGACATGTGAAACTCCTGCATTTATATGAGATGTGTTCATGATGGGTCCTAAAGGCTGCAGCAGAGCTATTAGACGATGCAGGCATTCTCAAAGCCTGTTTGGTTATCATTAAATGGGAAAGCTAATATGAAGGAAGGGGGAATGGCTTTAATAGAGATCTGGAGATTCCTGTGTCTCTTTTTATCATCTGTGTGTTTGACCTTGGTGATGTACAGCCTCAGTGCTGCAGTGACCCAAAACTCCAGTTAGACGATTGTGCATTCATTGAGCCACCTTCGCCTGTTTGTTTTTAATAACTCTGGGGCATAAATGGAGGAAAACTAGTGTGAAAGCTCCTGTTCACTCTCTCCTCATCTAGCCCTCTTTGTCTTTGTCATATTCCCTCCTTCCCTTCTTGATCTTTTGTCCTCTCTCACTTCGCCCTCGCATACATTGTCTCAGCTATCAGCCGGACCAGCAGCGGCTCCTATTCTTCAATAAGTGGAGGTGATCCTGGCCCTGAGAGACTGAGGAAGCCCGGTGAATACAGAAAGACCTTTTATCTCTTCCTCTCTATATTTTATTTGGTCTCACTTGTGTTTCCATTCCTTTACTCCTCCTCTTTATCTCTCCACCACCCGCTCACGCTCTTTGTTTCTATCTCAAGAGATTGCTCTAAAAGCCAGGTGCATGCAGAGCGCTGCGCCGCTCCTGCTGTAGCCGAGCAAGCTAACAGAATTATCAACTTGGCTGCAGACTTGGTTGCCAGCTTGACTCACCTTCAACCTGCTCTGCACACTGTCCAGCGTCTGTCAGCTTGCACTGTGCTGGCCTTGGCTGCACAGCAAAAGGCATGCTGGATGAAGATAGAAGTTGGAGTTTAAGTCTTTAGTACTTACTCATTCTGTACCAAACACTTCAAGTTGCCAAGAAGAAGAAAATAGCCAAACTTTAATTGGAGAATATTAGAAAATTTGATAATGAGATGTAAAAAAAAAAAAAACTGACTTTCTTGTTTAATAATAGTACCAGTTTATACCACAGGAGCTCCATTAAGAAAAAAGCAAAAAAAACAAAACAAAAAAAAACAACAAAAAAAAAAACAAAACAAATAATACCACAGCTTCCAAAAAAAAACAGAGACAAAAATGTAATTATTAATACTATATTCCGATAACAGTATGATTATTCATTAGATTTCTGCATTTCTAAAGTCCGTCCTGCACAGGGAAAAGCCTGGACAGGTTGTCAGTTCAAAACCCGAATCTCACTTCTGCCAGGCTCATGGTCCAGTTGAGCATTTCTCTGAACAAACAAAGTAAAGACGGCCGAGAGACAAAGTTCACCCTGATCAGATCTCAAGTCCCTCACAGCGAAACAAACAAACGCACAGGACAACCAACCACACACATATGTGTACACCCAGACATACACTCACAGTAGCCCAGAGCAATGAGGACTGAGGGGGGGAGCCAGAGCACACAGATGCACAGGAGAAAGAAAGACCATGCAGAAAGTCTTGAGGCAGGGACTCTGCCTCAGGATGAAGTAAGTGCACCCCCATAATAAACAGGGCAACTCTTCTGAGAAGCCAATAAATGTTCAGCTGTACAAAGTTCTTTGCACATGAATATATCAGTTTGCCCGTATATGGCATGTAAACAATCTGAAGGTCCAGCAACTATCACCATCATATGTCTTAAGTTCTTTTCAAAGAAAAGACTAATTGAACGTCCAAGACTTTTTCCATCCTATTCTCCATAAATTTGTTCATAACCCTCTGATGTGTGAGTGGGGGGGAATCTGTTTTGACCCAGTGAGATCATTTTTTTTTTTTGCAATGTCTTTGTTATGTAAAGTATAGTCAGCACTATAGTCAATATCAATATGTCTATTCATCCATGTCGTCCACACAGACTTTCACCTTGTCTCTCCATTTGCCGCTGAACGGTCAAACGCGGCTCTTGCCTTCAAACACCCTCCCACATATTTCCCATGTTCATTGCAGCAGCTGCTGCTGTACCTTGACAGGTAGGCAGATATTAATCTGTTTATATTACTCAGCCTAATTATCTGTCAGCTATTGATTTAGGCTGCCAGCATCATCAGTGTGTTTAAGTCTTAAACCAGCCTCATTACCCGAGCTCCCATCAGTTCTAATTGCCAGGATAGGGGTTTGTGTACTTCTGCACAGCGCTGCATTCTACAGAGAGGCTATGGAACAAATAAGACTATGGAGACGCATCGGGTGGTTTGTACCATGAAGAATACTTTTGATATCATTTTTATCTTGTATTTTATTTGTCTGTGCAATAAAAACAGTGTTATTTTTTGTCCAATTAAACTTGGTTTTTCTTGGCACAGCAATTCCCCGAGGACTGGATTATGTTGCACAATTACACCATTATTTAAGTAAATCTCATTTTCTTGTTTGCAGGAAATGAGGCTGTATGAAGCTGACCTATTAAAAACTTTAATGCAATTGGTGTGTTTGTCCCTTGGCTGTTGCCATCGCCGAATCAATTCCAAACAAAAAATTAGCCAAATATATATATATATATATATATATATATATATATATATATATATATATATATATATATATATATATATATATATATATATATATATATTATAAGGCCTTTATCTTCATCTCTATTTCTACTTCTGAGTGATAGTTAGAAAAGTGGATCAGGTTAAAAAGAAGTTCCTTATTTTAACATTTTTAATATTTTATAAAAAATAATCTGACAAAAAAAAACCCTCTAAATCAATACACACATTTTCAAACTTTGAAATAATGAGTCCCTGTGGAGTAATTTCTCTTTAAAAGTCCAGCTGCTTTTCCTTTTCTACCCTATAGATGGCGCACCTTTCCACTGTGCAAGCTGTAGCTTCTGTGACTGGTCTGCTGGGTCTGCCTCACTGTGCCTTTGACAATATATTATAGTCAGAGCTGCTACTGTTTGTGTGAACATTTCCCTGCGTGTGTGTGATTGAATGTGAATAGAGAAACACTGATCCACCAGACTGATCGTTTTTTCTGCTGCGCTTTGGTTGGGTTCCACTCACCATCGTCCCCATGCCGCAGGGCAGCGGCTGTTGTTGTGTCGCCCAGAGGGTGTTTGTGCTTGTGTAGTGTGTGTGGCTGGGCAAGGTTCAGACGTGATCCACTGGCCTGTTGGCTTGCTGTTTTGTCCCAAACGAGCCACTGGGAGTTGAATATTGGAGCTGGGACATTGTTCTTTTTAGCAGCTAGCTGCCTTTATTTCTTTCCCCCTTCACTAAATCACAACATTCTCTAAAATGCTTAGACTGTATTCACACTGGTAAACATAAAGCTGAACAATAAAACATAAATTAGAGAAAACTTTCACAAGGACCTGGTTCATGAGTTCATGAAACCACTTCTGAGCTCCCCACTCTACAATGATGGTTTCATTTTTTTTTTTCTGAAAAAACAAATTCCTTTACGACTAGCTTGTCCAACACTTTCTCAGAAGAAAAAGAAAAACACTTTCATCAAAAATATAGTATTTCCGCTGATTTTTTATTTTTCCTTCAGCAGAAATTCACCGGGTTCGTTCCTTTTTCTGGTGATAAGTTCAAATGAGGGAAAAAATGAATTGGTATGGGGAATATTCATCCAGTCATGAGTCAGGTTTGATTACCTTAAAATTGTTGTTACAATCATGAATGTTGGTGTGAGTGGTTAGTAATGCAAAATCACGGTAATGTGTTTAAAGAGAAAAGTCAGAAATGAATGAAGAGGCACTGAGGAACACCAGCAGATGAAGTCTGTCTCGTTCAGGATCATGTCACTGATTTAGACAATAACAGTCAGACTCAGACTCAGATCCCAAAACCACATGATCAAATGAAAATGTCACTGAAGGTATTTAAGAGAAATGTAGCTTAGCAAATGAAAAATATGGCAAATATAAATTCTCTGGTTTTCTCCTTTAGTTTATTTAGATTAGACAACACAAGACTGTAAATAGAAATAGTCTAAATGTTTTGTTGCAGACCAGTTCAAACTGAATCCTTCTCATCTAATTAAATCAATTTAAAGATAATTTAATTGAGCCAAAGCAGTTAGAAACCAATTAAATCCCATCAAATCAAAATTATTCTAATTCATTTACTTTAAATTATCATGATAGTATTTTTAAAATGCAAATATGTTTCAAGTAGGGAGGTCAACAGGGAACACAGTGGCTTCAAATCAAGCATGCAGTGTGCATGTACTGCTGCTTTAAGATGCATCCATACTGGGACACCACCGAATTAATGATTCAATTACCAATTATTCAACATGCTATCAAGGCTTAGAAAAGCCTTGGTAATGAGCCAGTGTTTTGATCCAGGTGTGTTGGAGCAGGGATGCATCTAAAAGCTGCAGGATGGCTGCTCTTTAGGACTGAAATAATGCCTCATTTTTAACGAGTGAAACAGGTCTATATTTTGTTTGTTTCCACTGTAAAAGCAGCTCACTCATACGCGTTTGCTTCATGCATTCAAACACTGTCAGACTTCGCTTTAACCAAACCCACTCCTGGAACCGAAATATGCAAATTTCAGGGTTTCCTTTTAGGCTAAATGGGTAACTATATTTTGCATGATTGATGTTTTTTCGTTCTTGGCCATTGGAGAACACATAAAAACTTTGATCTTTGTCTTTTTATTTCAAAACAGAGAGGAAAGAAAGCTGTATGTTGTGCTCTTCTTGGGTAGAAAAGAAAAAAGACTGGCTGGAGCAATATTACAAAGGACACTGATGAGGGCATGAAAATAGGAAAGGGAAGTGAAAGAAGTAAAAACATGAAGTTAAAAAAAAAGAAGAAAAGTCTCCTCCAGGATAGTAGCAGACTCTTTGGCTGCTTTGTCTCTTTAAGGTTGATCATCAAGAGAAACATGAAGATCCTGGCTTCCCACTACACACAACCTCACATCTGTCTCCCTGTCACCTCATTTATTTTAAAGGACAGATTGCCATTTGTCTGAAAGCTTTTTATGATGGTCCAGACTTGCTATGGGAGCACAGCAGCTTCTGTGAGTGAGAGGTGTGTGTTAGAGAAGAAAAAAAAAAGCTGGATTCATGCAGCCACAGCGCACAGGGTCTCTATTCTGCAGGTGTTATTTATGCATCGGGCGCTCTCCATGTCTGATTCATTATCCTGAAGGAGAGATGGGCGAGGTGGAGGGGAGCGCGGGCGGCCTGCTGCTGCTGCTGCTCTTCATCCCTGCCCCTCTGTCCCCGTCCTCTTCATCACATGGATCTCCCTCGAGCAGACGCTGTGAGTGCATAGTGCCAGCGCAGCAGGCTTTTATTGTGATTGAGTCTGCTGCTTACTAGGAATGATGCAGGGGAGGCCTTCTCTGTCTTGCAGACAGACGGATAGCTCAATCTCCAGCAGCCCTGTTCTGCATCCAGGGAAGAAGAGGCACATGCACAGAAAAACTGCTGAGTGCACACAGCTGTGGGAGGAAATATGTGGCTCTCGAGAAATTCTAATACCAGCATTAACGACACTTCTGGTCTTTGCTATGCAGGAAAAGTTCACATATCTTGTGTCACTTTTTTAAAATAAATAAAAAGGCTTATAAACAATTTACAAATTAATGATCAAAAAATTACAGTTGAAATAGTGAAGCAGTGCAAAGAAAATTCCATGTAAACTAAAGGATTCAGAAGCTTCTGGAACTCCTGACGTAAAATACTCATTATTTATAAGACCTGGTCAGTTTCTCATATTTTTGTGGGGAACTTCTGGCCCACATTTTTTTATTTTATTTTTTAAATCAATTTTCATTAAAGTTTAGATTTAATGGCCTTAGATTTGATCCAGAATAGTTTTGCATACAAAACTGGACTAAGTGCACACAGTCCAGATGCTACAGTGGTACAAAAAGCCCAGATAATGAACCTGACAGACATCTCTAAATGTATTTTTATGCATGATGAACACACATCTTTAACACATCTTTACTTTGCTTAATAAAAAAAAGCTAAGCTACATTCTTCAAGAGAATAACTTGAAGAACTTGCTCGGATGCTTGAAGACTTCAACCTGTTTGTTTTGTTTTTGTTGTAAAGTGAGCAAATCCAGGTATAAAAACAACAAAAAAACAACCAAACAAAAAGTGTTTTTACATCCGACAGTCCAGTAGACTCAGTTCAATTAGGGACCAAAGTTGCAACATTTGTTTCAGCTGCTGTGGTTAGATTTCTCACGGATGTGAGTTAAACCAACCTGTTCCCAGCGCTGCAACTACATACTTTCTAAAGTGTATGTGGACATGTCATCAGTGCCCAGCCCCCTTTCCCCCTCGCCACCCCAGAGACATGAACTTATACAAGTTATCCTTATTTAAAGTATCAATAATAATAAATGAACACATGTAAATAATTTGCTGCCTACAAGACAATTAAAAAAGAATGAAACAAAAAACAGGGCAATATTTCATCATTTAATGTATCTGAGCGAAAGAGCCTCTTCTGTTAGCCTGTGTTTAGAACTGCCTATGGCCTGAGGCATTTTATGAGCATGTTTTCTTTCATTTTTATAGTTGATTGGAAGCCTGATCCAAACTGGCAACCCACATTAATGAAATGGTGAAATAATATTGACCACAAAGATATCAACATTCTTCCTACACAATCCTAACAAATGTTTTCAATGTTCTCTTAATCTATTTGTATGATTTGTTCTTTAAATTGCCATTTATATTATTTTCTGGTGTCAGGAAATGATTGAGGGAGGAAGAGACTGATGTCTGGTTCTTGAGGTTCTGTTGGGTCTGCGGTGTTCCTCTCCTGACCCATTCTATCTGATATCAAACAAACCCACTGTTCGCCCTGAATATTGCCACCCATCTTTTTAATGCCCCTATTAAACGTCACTGTGATTGTTTAGCCTGGGTTGTCTTTTTTCCCACTCACGTCTGTATTTTTGCCAGAGGTTTTTCTTCTAAGAACAGTGTATTATCGGGTGGACATTTTAAAAAGACGCAGGTTGATAGCAGCTCACCGTGGCTCCGTAGTGTCCGTCTCTAAGCAACTTTGACAACAGCGTCAGTTTGTGGGGGCTGGGGAGAAGGGCCCTATTTAGGTCCCTCAGCGACAATATATTTGGCCTTAATATTTTTTGTGTTTTGTTTTAGTCGTTAACAGTGTGACTGATCAATAAGTAAAATTCATTGCTCCATATTCCACTTGTGAATCTGTTTATCTGCAGAATGATGAACTCCGAGCTGTTTGTTTGTTTCCTCATAAGTGTTCTTCAGTTGATGGGGAGCAACAGTTGCTCATGTAAGACTGTTTTAGATGTCCTCCTTCCTGCCACTGAAGGCTTTGGAGAAACAAATTGAGAGAAAAAAATGTTTCATGATAAATTGTGCTTTCTCACCTGAATTTTGCCTGACTAAAGCATCAGTACTACATGTAGCAGGAGTTGAAATTGAAATAGTGAAGCAGTACTAGCAGCAGTGACTGTTAGCTCTTAGCATTAGCAATCCGGTTTCCCTAAGAAGCCATATAAAAGCACTTTAAAAACAGATATTAACTGGACCAAAGTGCTGCACAGAATTCATAAAACATAGATAAAGCACATAAGAATTAAACTCAAATTAAAACAGAAGGGGGGAGGATGTTACAATGTCAGGCTTTACGGATAAGCTAAAGAATAGAAATATATTTTAAAAAGTGATTTAAAATGTTCCAGACTGAATGGTAAAGTCCATATCGAATGGTAAAAGGCAAGAGGTGAGACTGAGCAACCAATGCTCAGCCTCACCTCTGCTTTTCAATCTGGTTCTAGGATCATGCAAGAGAAATGTATTGTTTAACCAAAGTGTTCTAGAGATAGAATGGTTATGAAGAAGGTCTTGAAGGAAAGCTGGACCTAGGCCATGTGAAGCATTAAAAACCAATAAAAGAATTTTAAAATCAATCCGATAAGAAACCTGCAGCCAATGCAGAGAAGCCAATACTGGTGTTATGTGCTCTTGTTTACGGGTTCCAGTTAAAAGCCTCACTGCAACATTTTTGAAAATAGCATATGGCTTTTTCTAACAGTCAAAGAGAAATTGCTAAGGATTGACAAATAGAACTACCCACATCAAATATGCGAGTGCTCAACACAAATTCACATTCTGGTAACTCCTCTGTCCCCAGCTCATGGCCATCTGTCCAGGGTTAGAGCAGTGTTAAAGACCAAGAAGTCCTTGCTGCTTGTGCAATCAGTTCCTTCTAAGTCAGACTCTCCTGCAGCTCCTTCGTCCCTCTTTCCATCCATTGCATTAATTAAGTCTATTCCTTTTGCTTCTCTAACCTCTTCGTTCTCCTTCTTTTCTTTCATACATCTCGCTCCCCTCTCTCAGCTCATTTGGCTGTGGGCACACAGAGTGATTGAACATTTACAACTATCCAGGAAATCTCATTGCCAAGGCCTCGTCACTGTGACAGCCTTTATTGCCTTCTACCAGGAATCTTTGGATTGGAGAGAGCTCTTTATCTCTCCAGACTCGGACATTAGAGCGTCTCTGTCTATACCTATGACATGTACCTCAACAGTCAAATGTGTTCGATGAAAGCATTGTGCAAACAGCAGACATCAAGCAGACATATACACATTACTCATACAAAGCTTGTGGATCTGTACAACAAATTGGATGTTGTAGAGATGAAAGAGATGGAAAGCGAGACAGAGCGACTGAAGGCAGGGCCTTGCAGTAAAGCGGCTGCTTACGTCCACATCTTTCACCGCCACCCTCAAGAAATAAAAGACAGAAGGAGAAAAAGGAGAAGTGAGATGAAATTAAATGAAACCGATGGGAAGAAGTAGGAAAGGAGGGGCAGCAAAATGAAAATGTTAGTGGAATAAAATATGATAGTAGAATCAATCAAGAATTCCTCCTGGTACAGGAAATACTGCCATTGACGTCCTTGGACGTCTGATTTGTGCGTGCAGTATTTCCTGTATGTTCGCTGCATCGTGTGCTGCAGTGTTGGACTTTGTGGACTTCAACAGGGTTGTAATCCAGTGAGACATAACATCTGCCTAGAAATGAACTCTAGAGGCTTTTAAAGACGATTAAGCTGGACTGACAGGCTTTACCAGCAGCGGACCTCCACTTCACCGGATGATACCTAGGAACCATTTTAATCTTTACATGACACACAGCAACACTGGCATTTCTGCCATCACCATCTTACTATTAATCCTATTGAACAGTTTGGGAAAAATACTTAAAATCCTGATACACAAAGAAATAAAAGCAGAAATTAACTAACAGGCCTTTTGATACAGTAATAGACAATTTTACTCCAGTAGTGTTTGATGCTTTGAGTGATATAAGAACATTATCAAAAATTGTTTCCATATTAAAGTCATCATTGGTGTCTGAATAATTCAGAAGAGTTTTATCAAAAGATGGAGTCTCAACTTAAAATCATATATTTATTAGTGGTGGAGTCAATCAATAAAATGTTTTAAATCAACTTAATTGCAGGGTTTTTCATTAAATAATCACTGTTCATGCATTTTAATTGAAAATATATCAACAAAATAAACATTTTCTATTCGAAAGCCCCCTTTCCTGTTAAATAATTTCAATAAAGAAATACGACCTGTACAACAAAGATTGATTATTTTTATGTGTTTTTTTTCTGGTTTTCAAACCACCACATCGGTGCAAAGTTCTGTTTCTGATCAGCTCTCTAGTGTTCCAGGAACACCTGATCATTCTTGGAACTTCTTTGAACAATCCATTTAGAAATGTGGACTGTGGACACTGCCATTAGCGTAAGGGACATCAGTGCTTCTGCTATATCAGTGGTGCCCAAAGTCGGTCCTCGAGGGCCAACATCCTGCATGTTTTAGTTCACCCTGGTGGTAGTAACAGCCTTTTCAGCTTATCAATGTTCTTCTTATGTCTTCTAAGGAGCCATCATTTGATCCAGGTTTATTAAATCAGGGAGAAAACTAAAACATGCAGGATGCAGGCCCTCGCGGACTGACTTTGGGCACTAATGTGCCCAAAGTTGGCATTGAGATGCTGTGTTAGGCTTGAACAGCTTCGGAGAACTAATTCTTGCACAACTTCCAAACAACTACTGTCCCAACAGATCAAATTCTGGAAATGTTCAAAATTTGCCAGGTGTCATAGAGAGACGAATGTTAGCTTTCAGAAAATATTAGTTACATTTTGACTTACAGGATAAAATGTTGACCCTAAATGAATAAAAATTAGAGCTGGTACATTGACAAATTGATTTTGACTAACTTATTTCTTAAATGTATTTTTTTTTTTTTTTACATTTGTTGAACGTTCTGCTGTTTGGGTCATTATCTACATATATTTTATCTTCAGTCATGCTATGACATTTTGCCAGTTAAGAATTCAGTTTATGCAAACCTTTAGTTGTGCCATAGCACTAATGGCAGTCAAATCATAATCCTGGGGGTTATGTCATTGGACCCGTGGCTAGAAGACCTAATTATTTTACGCTGGCTATTGATTATTCTGAGCCCACTTTGTCAATTCCTTGTTTTTGTCGAACCGAAATAAATGTGAACTAGTAGCTAAACAATTTGCAAATTTTTGAGCTAATACTAGTAACACAAAAATATTGTTATTCTTTTGACTGTAATAGTATGCATCATTTTACCTTGTGAACTGAATGTTTTGTCACACCCCTGCAAAACACACAAACTTGTCTTGTCCCATTGCAAACAGTGCAAGTAATGCAGGTATCCTTAAACCTGTATGTATGGAAGCAGGAAGCAGAAAGTGGTCAGTGCATGCATTAAACATTTTATTTCTAGATTTCATTACTACCAAAAGCCCTGTGTAAGCAGGCCAGAAAGGACAGGTGAGAATTTATAAGCTTTGTATACTCAGAGTAGCTTTACTTATTTCACACAGGTTGTACATGGCATAAACAGCACAGATTTAATGAAATAAAGACCCCATATTTATAACAAGCCCAAAATGGTGTTGCTGTAAGTTCCTATGCACAGCTATAGGAACTTACAGCAGTGCTGTATCTCAAGTGTACAGCACTTGAGATATGTTTATGGAAGTAAATATGTTCAACTCCGATGGCACATATTTACTTCCATATATGTGACCTATTTATTTAAGTAGCAGATGGTAATTTTACATCTGCAGAGAAGCCAAAATGTTTCTGGTTATGTTCGACCCTGAGGAATGCCAGGTACTTCTCAGCCTGATACACATTACTGAAATCACAGATTCTTGGTAGCTCCTCTTTTTGCAGCACTTACATGATTCCCCTTTTGGCTGGTGCATTTGTCCACACTTTGGCTTGCAGTTCAGAATAGTCAAGTGATTGCTGCTTGTATGCACTTGCCCTCAACAGACAAGATCATTTGACTGAAGTAGATAAGGAAATCAGCTTGCTGATGGTAGTAACCCAGCATAGGACATGAGGAAAATCAATGCCCCAACTCAAATTATTCAAGCATTGCTAACCAAAAGTAACAGAATTATTAAAAACTTCAGCCTGGAAAAAGTTGTAAAAATATTCACCTTCAGGAGCCAAATCTGTTTATCATATAATAGGTGCTACTGTACAGGAAAAACAAAACAAAACAAACAAACAAACAAATATAAAAAAAGAATTATTTCATATTTGGCCTGAAATAGGGAAAACATAATAAACATCACTGATCACAATGATGGTCAGAATGAGTGGTTGAGAACAGGTTAAGCATCAACAGACCCTGGGAATATTAGCTTCTTTAACTCCAGTGAGGTCATGGGAAGAGATGATGTCTCTGCTGCCTGACGCGAGTGAGTAAAAACTATAGTTTTACTTAGTTTTGTTGTAGGGAGTTTGGACTAGGGAACTTCTCATAAGACATCCATACAATGTTTTTCATCTTCCTGGCATTCTTGTAAGGAAATCATGTGTAGATTGAATGGTAAGTAGTCAGCACTTTTATAGAGCTTTATCAAGCTCTATAAATAGGACTCCAAATTCTTCACACTACATGCAGTCATTCACACACATACACAATGTAGTCAGGCAGCTACATTGTAGCCATAGTAGCCCTGGGATGCCATTCCTAGGATGAAATTCAATCGGTGCCTCTGGGGCTTTGACCTCCACCAGCAGGTAAGGCGGGAGAAATGTCCTTGAGAGCACGGACACAATGACTAAGTGACTGAGACAGACTGAGTGAGGTTTGAACTCTCGCCTCCTGAGCCACTGCCACCATACAAGTAAATTAGCGTTCCTTAGTTTGACTTTTGGACTGATCCAGGAAGGCCTGGAAGACGACACAAACATGCACATATTCATGTATTCCTTTCAAAAGAGCTCTGCATTTGACTCTGTATTTCTTTTTCTATCGTATGTTTTCTGTATCTCTCTGCAGTTCCTCTGTGCAGTTCATGTGCAGCCAAAATCTGTGGTGAACATGGACTTCTGCACAGACGTCTTGCAGACCTTAGTGTGAGGATATAGATGATAGATGGACATTATGCAGGCTTTGTGGTTATGTGGGGAGTAGCACTGGTAGTTGAGCATTGACATTGATGTCTTCCTTCTGAAACTCCTTTGAAAAGGTCTAAGAGCCTTAACAAGGTAGGGTGTCTACATCAGCAAATTTAAGCAGTCATAAAACAGTGAAAATCATTTCCAACTATGTGCTCTCTATGTGCATACTATCATATCACAATCTTCAAAGTCAGACTAAAACATGTGTTGGTGACTTGCATTTTGAACCTTTCAGATATATTAGGATCTTTGGTTCTGACATTCTCATCCAGAGAGTCGTTTTACTGCTATCCAGCCTCATGAAAGAAAGGCTCTCTTCCTGCCTCTGTCTCTGAGGTAAAGGTAATTGGGCTTGGCAAGAAATCTGGACACCATGGTGCTCTTGGTCACTCTTTGTGTTCTAGCCTCAACTGTCTCTTCATGTCCAAAAATATACCCTTATTGCCAGATTTCCTCAGGATATGTTTGGTATTTTCTTGTACTCTCTTCTTCTCTCCCTCTGACCTGTTTTTTCCCCCATGAAGTCTATTCCATCAGAAATTAGAAACGTTACAAATTTCACAGCTAAAGCAGAATTGATCTTACTATGATTTAAGAGTTTTGAGTATACTTCTGATATAACTGTAACAGCAATCATTGTTTTAAATTAAAATGGAATTATAAAGTTTAAGCAGTTTCATGGTTTTGTGGACATTGACAACTGATAGTGAATCAGACAAAGTTTTCAGACAACTCCAGTGATGGATGTACAAAACCAACTTCATTGTTGGGATTGCATTCTGTTCCAGAAAACTGCAAGATCAGAGACATTTTTAAAACATTTACTGGGATGGAAATGTAAAATATTTTCATTTAATGTTATGTTCTTCCTCTGAACTTCCAGAGATCATAATTGTAAGCATTACTGCCACCTATTGACAAGGCATGAATAATCAACACATTGCTTATTACTGTCATAAAATGGGTGGGTCACAGTGGCTCAGAAGGTAGGAGTTTGTTGGGATTCCCTCGCTTTGCCTGCTGCCGGTGTCACCTGTTGTAAAGGCTCTGTCACACTGACCCAAGACAGCTGTGGTTGTAGTTTAGTTTACCACCATGAGTGTGTGAATGGTGCATGACTGAATGTAGAGTAAAGCACTTTGCAGTCTTCTGGACTAGATACAGGGCTACACCACTGGTTTTATAAACACAATACCGGCCATCGAACAAGTACTGCAGTCCTAACGATGAATCTGTGGACAGTCACTGCCATCTGGAGTTGCTTCTGTAGTTGAACTAGTAGCTTTAACTTTAAATGTATTGTTTACTGTTATTATTGTAGCTTCCAGGCATCCATTTAATATTAAAGGGATGAATAATGTAGTTTAGTATCAAAGTGCTTTGTATTTCTTGTAACTAAACATAATAATCTGGCGAGTGACATCAAAACAAGACTATGAGCTCCAGTAAAAATGTGGAACTAATTAGTTTGACTCCACCTGACTTTATTACCACTTAATTGACAGGAAATGATTTTGGTTATTAAAGTTAGGGTCAGTTAGCTTTGCTGTCTTTGTCTTTTTACCCCAAATAGTTGTAGGTTTTAAGATCTAAGTCATTGAGAGTCCACATTTCTCATCCTCTCTTTCTGATTTCCAATGTATTTTGGAGTAATTTTGTCTTTAAGGAGCAAAGTGTAAAATGGTCCACAGCAGGACGAGCCAGCGTCTGACTCTCTGCCCAACAATGGGCCCATTGGTGCTCAAAATGGCTGCCAGACAGACAGCTGAGATAACTGACCATCAGCTGGATGTCTGGACGATGAGCTGCTCTGTTCCCCAGCCAGACAAACTCCACTATTCACTGCAGACTAATGGAGCTCTGTGTTCACAATGGACTTGTTACTGAAGAGATCTGTGGGTGATCATGAGGCCTAACTAAGCCAATCTAGTGTTCACTCAGGACACTTCGTTATCTCCACTTGGAAGACTGAAAGGAGAAGAGATGGGCCGGCTTTCTCTGATGGACAATGGTCCACAGTTCTTCTTTAAAGTACACTTTTTATTTCATGTGGAAATTGCAATCCCTAGATCAAGTTCAAGTTTATTTTCATAGTACATTTCAGCAACTAAGCAGGCTACATCATCAAAACACAAAAATACAAAGTAATAGAACACACAGCCAGCAACTGCAGAATTCCATTTTGTCAAGTGCTGTTGTTACATGTGACACTGTTGATTAATGTTTCAAAAGCAAATCTGAACAAGTGGGGTTTCAATCTGAATTTAAAGGAACTCAGTGTATCAGCTGATAAGCAGTTTTCTGGAAGTTTGTTCCGGATTGTGGTGCTGAGAAGCTGAATGCTTCTATGTTCTGTTGATGCAGAGCAGAACCACAACAAGCAGAACTGAGAGGTGTGGAAGGTTGATCCAGCAACAGCAGATCTTTAATGTATTTTGATGCTTAACCATTCAGAAATGTATAAACCATCAGTATTTTAAAGTCTATTCTCTCAGTTGAAAGACTTTAAAAATGGGGTGAGTCTGGAGGACAAGGAGAGATGGAGATAATCCACAAGGCTTGAAGTCCATTCAGTAATGGTTCAGGATGACACATAAAGCATTACAAATGCTTACCAATTAATAGTGACTCTTATGTTTCTGTTTTTGCTTGACCCAAATGATTTAACTTCTTACTGGTCTGCACTGTCAAACAAAGTGGTAAAAACCCAGAATTACTTATCTGTCCTGCTGTAAAACAAGTCTCAGACACAGTGTCAAGTTTAAACCCACTGAAACTTTACTTTACTTGTCAAAGTAAACATTTTACTTTGATGAGAAATATTGTGGGCTTTAAATTTCACAATATCTTGTGATGTGAGTAGTTTCCACCCCAGTTCCCTTGTCACTAAGCAGGCTAATCATCTGTTCAGCAGTTTGCTGCATCCGCCGGCATCTTCAAGCTCTGAAAATCCTTGGTTTTAAAAGCCTACTCACATTTTCAGATCTTCTGTAACCAATAATGCCAGTCCGTATTGAAAATGAGAAAAAATTTCCATGTTAAACCTTAAGCGGTTGAGGTCTGGGCTATAACATTGTGTTGGATCTCAGGGGAATTCAGGTTGTAATTATTCTCCATGATGAGTTTTTAGAACAACAAAAAATAATTTCTATCCAGAACTTTAAATCTTAGGGAGGATTAAGTGATGACAAGAGATGAATTTGAATTTGGAGCCAAACAATCATGTTCAGAACATTATCCACTCAACTAAACAGGACCAAATCACCTTCATTTTCCTAATGCATTCAAACCTTCCAGAAGTAATGAGGTACTTTGAAAAAATGAAACACACAAGTGTGTGTGGTGTAATACTATGTACGAGTTCTGCTTGCTGCCTCTCCATATGTGATATGAGATTGGGTGTGAAAGTGAGGCGTTTGATTTGACTCCTGATAAATCTTCCTCTGGTGCTGCATCAGAATGTATTACTGAGCCAACAGCGGGGGCCAAATTCATTTTTATCTGAGTGCAATTGATGTCACTCCAACTTCTCACAAAAGTGCCTCCACTGAGGCACCAGATATGCGTTTTTCCCCTGTTGTATTTGCACGTAGAAATCAGTGTGTTTGAGCACTGAATGCGTGCGTGTGCGTGTGTGTGTGTGTGTGTGTTTATGAGGTGAAAGGTGAATTGATTTCCTCAGGTTGGTTTCAGGAAGGAATAGATCTCACAACTGCCCACAGCTGTGTGCAGAGAAATAATTGTGCTGTATGACAGCGTGCACATACACAGATCCTGGAAGTACAGTCGTTTTTAGCACAGCTTGACCTTAATTTCGTGACCGCACCAAGAGAGACAGCGAATCACATATTTGACAAGGTGGCTTGTTCCTGCCAGAGTGTTACACACACCCCACCCGGCAGGCAGATGAAACCGTCGCCTCTGATAAAATCATCATGGACTGTGCCGGAGTTGAGAAGCCATCCAACATTACATCATGTTGTGGTGCTTTCTGGTGGCAAATGATGGGAATTCATCAATCCGAAAGTCCTCATGCTACATCGCCCGTGTCTGGAATAGTAGGAGCAAGATGAATTTTCAATGACTGGCATGAATATTTCAGCTGCCTTCCATCAGCTATCTCTTATCTGAGCAGAACTTGCAAAAAGAAACCAGAATCATCTATTAGACAGAGCATACTTGACAGATCCCTTTGATTCTGTATTTTTGTTCTCATCTTACTTCTTCTCATCCCAGCTCTAAAGTCATATTTTGCATGATAAGGTCAACAATATCAAATAATACAGTCTATCCAATGGGAACTCACTGGTTTTGATTGACATATGTTTCCTACCCATACATACCACCACACAAACATAATTAAATCAATGGTTGTACTTAAGTTGAAGTTCTTCTATTCAGTCATATTGCCATTTTGTTGCCACATTTTTGAAGTACATACTTTGTTAGTTATTTGAAACTTTGTTTTCCTGCTATAGGTGCATCAACAACTGGAAACACCTCAACAAACCACATGTCTGCAAAAAATATTCAATAACTTTTTTCATTAATTTATAATTGAATGAAACTAAGTATATTGACATGGCTCCAATTCCTAACAAATATTTTTTGAGGCACTTTACAAAAACTGTTCACTCAAACTAAATTCATAAATTCCATATCAAGTTCATTTTAATTTAATCTAATTTTGTTTGGTAAAAATGTCTAACCTCTAAATAAAAGCAGTCATTGTCTGCAGTGTCGCTGCAGACAATGAATGCAGATGTGGCACATGTGAAAAGATGAGCTGATGTGGCACATGTGAAAAGATGAGTAGATGTGGCGCATGTGAAAAGATGAGTAGATGTGGCACATGTGAAAAGATGTGCAGATGTGGCACATGTGAAAAGGTCAGTAGATGTGGCACATGTGAAAAGATGAGCATATGTGGCACATGTGAAAAGGTGAGCAGATGTGGCACATGTGAAAAGATGAGCAGATGTGGCACATGTGAAAAGATGAGTAGATGTGGCACACGTGAAAGTATTTAAATGATTCAACAGCAATGTCAAATGTGAAAACACCAACAAATAATAGAAAAGGCATCGACTACTCTTTGTATGCGTGTGTGTGTGTGTTTGTGGAACCCAACTGGGAATGTTGTGGTCTTAGCTTGAAGTATGAATTGGATGTTCTGATGGTGATGTTCACTGAGCTGAAAATTAATATTTGGATGGGTGTAATAGAAAGAAATAACCGTCAGCGTAGTGGTAATACAAAGAAATCCCATGGTTCATACAAGCCCACGCACACACACTAATAGTCATTTTCACAGCAATAAAATTTCAACATGATGAAATTGCTGCTATATCTGCAGCTGTAGTAGAGCTCGCGCAGAGTAAATAGTGCAAAAAATATACATATAGACACTATTTTTTAACCTGTATATTAGGTTTTCTGTGCAGTGACAGCCACTGCTTCCCTTGTAACCACTTCCACTCTCTGTGTCAATTCACCCGGCAGAATAGCTGTGAGCAGAGTGCATCAACATCCTCAGCTTTTAGCCTCAGATAACCATTTGAGTGGATTTTCGGTCCAGACATGGTGGGCTGTCCATCTAATAGTGCCTCTGCCCTTCCCTATGTGCCACATAAGGTCTGAGAAAGCAATAACCTTCCCTGGCCCTGCCCAGATGATCTCCAAAACTGGCTCTGGTGCAGACAGCAAAGACATACAATGAAAAAAACAAGGCAGGAAAAGACTCTCCTAAAAACAAAACTATAAACCAGACCGGTGACCTTTTGAAAACTGCTCTGAAGCCTTGTGTCTTTCAAATCTGGTATGCTCTGGACCAGCTTTAAATGAGATATCTCAGGCAGGCATAGAGGAGCTTTAGGTCTTGTGGATAAAAACAAGAAACATCTGAAAGAACAACATACAGTTGAAACCAGAAGTTTACATACATCAAATAAAAAATACTTATACAGCTTTTTTTCCCTTATTGTCTGAAGTTATATAAAACCAAGCTCCTCTTGTTTCAGGTCAGTCAGAATTAACAAAATAATTTATATTTGCTAAATGGCACAACACTGAGAGAAAAAAAATAAGAGATTTACTGTAATTTCTGAACTATAAGTCAAAGGTTTTTTTCCATAGTTTTGCCTATTGTATAAATGATTCTTTCCTCTCCATGACACATTTTCTGACAGATGTGTTAACTATTCATTCATAGAGATGAACATAAACCAAGCATTAAACATTACTGTTTGCTGTCATGGGGAAGGCTAATGACAGACTGACATCCAGAAGGCCAGACATGGAGGAAGGAGTCGAGTTCCTCTGGGAACAGTGCAGCCTTTGGGATGGCTGTATGTTACAAAAGACAACCAAAGTCTCCTAACCAAATTTCAAAATATATAAAAATGATCAGTTCAGACAAGAAAGAAGGTCTTACAAATACAGAGAAGATCCATGTGAGAGGCAGACGGGGAACAGTGAGGGAGTCAGATAAAACGAGCTCTGGAGGAGAGAACGAGTAAGGAGTGGGAGTGTGTGGATGAGTGGGATTATCCGGGAAGTGACAGATTAGCAGGTCTGAAAGAGGTTCTGTGACTGAAGGCAGAGAGGCCAGCGTCAGGACGCTAGCTAGCAAATAGCTGGAAGGGTTCCACTACTGGATTCTGAACTCACATAATGGGTAATTTAGACATTCTGCTGGTAGGACTGATGGACTCTCTCTGGCCCCACAGTGTGATTCTGCACTGCTGGCTCAAAGGAAGGTTCAGGATGAGAGTACTGCCCAGGACCTATTATTGATTTGTTATTAGACTGGGTCAGAAAAGACCCTGTGACAATCTGTTATGTCTGTATTGTTTTGTTTTTTTTTTCAATTATCAATTCTGCTCTTTTATGATAAAGAGTAATCATAAAAATGCTTTTGGAAGGTCCAAAAGAATACAGTTTTATACTTGACATATTGGTTCTTTACCTCAAATCAGGAGCTTAAACATTGTCCTTTGACCTTGAATTAATTGTTTAAACTTTTTAAACAAATCTTCAGTTTTGACTCATATGTTAGGATGACAGAAAAGCAGGCAGAAGTCATTGAGGCTAACTCTGTGAAATCAACTGCAGCGCTGATGCAGGATGGAAACCTTCTGTCATGACAGTATCATAACGAGAGGCATGAGATGTTTAACATGTTTAGCGTTGGTGCAAACAAAAAGGTGGAATCAGGGTCTTTGGTGTATTTTTACAGATAATTTTCTAGTCACTCCACATCAAGATAAAACACCCAGGAGCAACGGAGTGCATGGTGTCTCTGCGGTATAAATAGTCTTATTTTTGGGTTCCCTGTGGTATCTTCACAGAAATACGATGCATAATTCTGAAGTTCATGTTGCAGTCATTGCACCAACAAGCGGGGCACACGTACAAACACACACACGCAGGCCGTTCACAGAAATACACCCGTTTGCATGTTCTGAATACATCACTGCAAGATGTGCATAAAACGCTGTTTATTGGAGCAAGGACTGCACGCTGTAATGGCCGCCCACTGATGTCTGAGGCTGTGAAATTTCACAAGTTGCTCATCAGAATGAAAACTCTCAGAAGTTATTTGACGTAACTTTTCTTCAAGGGCCCATTTGGTGATGTTTAAGTTTGCAGATGGAGGAGTGGGAGAGTTAGAGAGGCTAAGGGAGGGAGGAGAACTGCAAAGAGAAAAAGACACTTGCTCAGTTAGGGGTCATCTCTGACACTGCGCAACATCTGTTGGCCGGTGAGATTATCATTCGTGACGAACCAGACTCTCCCTAAATCACTAGGAAGAGTACAGAACATTGTGAAATCATTCATACTCCTTCAATTCCATAAATTTCTCTTTTTGTGGGGAGAAAAAACAAAACAACAAAGTATGTCAACATTACCAATTTCAAATTAATTTCTGATTTAATTATCAAAACCATAACGTAATGATTCACATTCTGTTTGGTGTTGTCCCAGTTCAGATGAAGCAGTCTCATTTTAACAATGTCGATTTAAAGCTTCAATATGTAACTTTTATAATCAATATCTTCTTCTTTTTCTGCACATTTGTTAAAATATGACGCAGATGGGTCAAAATATCGATTAATCCATTACATTCTTTAAAATTCAATATCAATTGGGAAATCAGTTAGATCTCCTGTCATGCCATGGTGAGCAACATTGAGAACTGACACAATGTCACAAAACTCCTGAATGTCTGAGTGTCCCACGCTGCAGTGTGTGCCATGTTTACGATTGAAAGTCAGAGGTGCCATATCAGGTATGCTGACGTTTTCATTTTCATGTCAGTTTCTATCTGGAACGTTGATTGTTGGCTCCTTTCCACCGATGAATTGGAGAGCGCGTATACAGTTGTCTTTGGTTGCATGTCGTACGATAAAATCCTCTTGCTTACAAGCTTGTATCCAGCGTTGATATTCCTCAGCATTCCTTTTGGGTTTTGAAAATAGAATAAAGAAAAACTCCTTTCATTTTCTCCCCTAAAGCAACAGCAGACACCAAATCAGTGATGGTTCAATGAGGATTGTTTTGTTCCCCACACAGGCTACCACTACAGTTGGTCTGAAACTAATAAGACTGCAGTACATGCATAGTGGACTGTACTACATTTAGCATTTTGATAACATTTGCCACTGTTTCTTTATTCTTGGACAGCATTAACTGCTTCTCCACCGCAATTTTTTATATTTTTGTGTTTCCTGTGCTATGCTGCCAGGCCAGTAACATGGATCAGTCTTTAATTTGCAGTTTACAACAAGATGCTGGACTGAAGCTGCTCTGAAGCAGACCAAAATGCAGCTGCAGTGAGAAAGGTGACCTACATTCCTCTCATCCAGGAGAAATTGTGCAGGGATGTTCAATATTTCAGCTACTGCACACACACACTCACGCACCTATCTTTGGGGCTCAGGTGATGTCAGTGCAGGTGTCGTCAGAAAGCTTTAGGCTCACTAAGTGCACTGGAGGATAAAACGATATGGATACAGATCATGCACACGTGCTCACAAGCTTCCCAGCACACAGACTTTGTTGATTTCACTTTGTGTACATTCAACTAAGTCGGAGGGAAAAAAGCAGCACGTTGGAAAAGATTTTTCCTAATTAACCGACCACATGAAATGCTGAGTGAGATTCTGTCTTTAATCTGTTAATAACGTGTCAACGCAACATGTTTTTCTGAGCATTTATTTATTTAGTAGGGATTAGAAGCAGAAATCAACATCAGTTGCATTAATTTTTTCCATGTGGTACTTTTTTGTGTTCTCACTGATTCTCGTGCCCGTCTCCTTTTTTCCGCCGCTCCAACTCTCTAAATTAAAGAGGCTTTTAGCTCTCCAAAGAGAGAGCTGTCGGCCCAGCTGTCCACTTCAGCATTAAACAAATTGTCAGGACGCACACCCACATGGAGACATGCGTGTGCACTTGCACAGACGTCCCTTCCCTCTCGGCGGCCCAGTTATTTGAGAAGGTCAAGTATGCGTTGTGCCAGCCTCGCATATGCCGAGGGATCCGTAAATTGCAGCGGTCCAGGAGGGAGCCCAGTCGACCAATCAGACAATTAACTCGGCTCCATAAAGGCCAATGCAATTTCATCTTCCACACACATTCCTACTTGCACGCGGTCATGCACTTTTGAGTGCGCACTACTTGTTCAGACCTTACATTGATTAGATTCATTCCGAAATCTACAGTACAAACTTAATAGTGATTCTAAGCTTCAGCCTGAGTTTGCACATGGCTTCATAGTGGTTGTCCCCCCACCAATGTTAGTGACTGAGGTCCTGAACCAGTGGAAGTTGAGGGTTGGTGAAAAAAGCAACTACTGCATCCAACATGTTGGATGTGACTACTGCATCCAACATCATCAACTGCATCCAGTCATGCATTTAGGAGCTTTTTGACTTATATTAAGAAATCAATGTAGATTCAAAGTGTCTTGGTGGTCTAACCTGGAACTTTTCCCATAATCAACATCCATAAATACAGAAAATTTCCAGAGAAATGCCTTGTGTAATCATAGCCTTCGGCTGCTATAACCTATCCAGAACAAGGGATTAGTGCCTTATTGTAACAACAATAAGGCACTAATGAACGTTTTAACCATCACTTGATTTCAGGGGAATTAAAATAATTTGTAACTAGACTTTGTTATTCCATTAGTTAGTACTGGTATAATGCAGCAGTATGACCAGCAGTGAAACAAACCCTCAACATGATGCTAACACATTGGTGATTGACAGCCTTTTTTTCCTGGAAAGGCCGACCTTAACTCCTCCAAACAGTCTTTATGTGATTTTGGCTTCACAGCTCAACAGTTGTGTTGTCTTAAACAAACATCTTTCTCCACAAGGCATCCAGTTGTCCATGACACCAATCTCAGATTAGATGCTTGTTTCTTGGTCTGCGCTGCCTCAGTTGATGTAATACTGGCTTCACTGTATAACATCATTGACTCTGTAGACTATTTTATGATATCAAAAAGCAATGGTGCAAATTCTATCAGAGATGTGTACATATTTTTGTGTCTGTGTGTTATGTAAATGAATAAAATTTGCAATAAATTTAAAATATTCAAATTTATCATTTGAAGCTTAAACATTAAATCATCTTCATGTTTCTTGCTGACACAAAACAAAAGCCTAAACATAATATTTCATGGTAATAAAGAAGCACCTAGACACTTTTTGCATTGGAACTAAGATATTTCATTTAGATTTCTTACCGAGACAGTTTTCTGTCAGCAACAAAAATATGATCAATAGAATATCTTGGCGTTCTTCAGTTCTTGATCTTGTTGCTATTTCCTCTGTTATTCTTTAGAAAGTCAATAAATGACAGCAGTTGAGCTAGCTAAAATGTGAGACTTTAATTGCTGCATCAGACAGGTGCCAACAGAGCGAAGGGAGATGAAAGGAAACAGACAGAGATGACGCTTTTCTCGTGTGACTTGGAAGAAAGTTGAACAAATCTCCTATTTTGGGAAACGTCTGATTACAGTCTTCACTTTGAGTTTGGAAACAAATGTTCGCTTGAACGGTTTCTCAAGGAGGTGAGTAAGAAACAGATGTAGTAAGGATCATGGATAAACAAGTGGAATTAAGGATTGCTGTAAAGACTCTAGTAGAAAAAACATATGATGTACAGCAAGAAAAAAGAATCAGGCACATACTGATGTGTGTTGAGTAAAACAAAATAAAATAGATGTTTTAAATTTTAAACATGCTCACTGACAGACATGAGTATTAACTGAACAGTCAGAATGAACGCTTGCTTTTGGATGCATGGCAGAGCAGTGTTACCCTGACAGTTACCTTCAAACGCAGTTCAACTAGATTCTCATCTCCCTTCAGGGCTCTGTTAGGGATTTCTCCCATTGAGCTGGATTTCCCCAGATGACTTTCATCCTGACTAATCAGCAAACACAAGGAATTGCATCGTACATGTATTAGACCTCATCAGCAGTTTTTCACAGGGCTTGATTGGGGATTTGATTTGCTTGAGTGTTTTTAAGGGCCCCGGCTCCTGTGTCATGTGGTTGGACAGCTTGTGGGGGGTCTATGCAGCATAGACTCTATGGCTCTATGTGTATTGCTTCTGGGCCCAGGTCTCAGTGAATCCCAGCTTCTTGCTTGATAAGACCTTCTAGTCTATACATACTGCAAAGTGCAACCTCTTGTGTGTAAAGTGCAGGTAATGCTGTCTGACTTGGTGTCATCTGTCTGGTGGTCTTCACTCTTCTGAACAACTGTACAATGCCAGCAGTTCTGTAGCTCCACATATGACTTTGCTGGTCTCTTACATATTAAATCATTTGTAGGTTCATTGACAGCCTTCATAGGGTCCTAAGTACCTTCTTTGTGGATGCTTCACCTAAACAAAGGGAGGCCAACAAGCTAGTTCAGGCAACTAGCTGGAGATTTACTGCTTTTTCACAAGTGACATCCCTCACATGTCACAGACATACTTAACTTACCCCACCATCTTGAGTCTCCTATGAACATTTCCCCTCTGTGTACTTGTCCATACCAGCCTGCTTCCTATTGAGAAATGTGTTGAGGGAGTTTTTAGTATTAAAAATTAGCTTTTTAAACATTTATTTATTGATTTTTAACAGGGGAACAAGAAACATACATATGTTCACTTACAAAAACCAAAAGTGTAAGAGAACAGGAAACATACAAATATACACTTACAAATAGACCTAGACCAGACGAAAACCCTAAGGGCATATACACAGAGTAGACAAAAAAAAAAAGAAAAAAAAAAAGGGGGGGCCAGGGGGTGCAGCAGACCCTCAATTGACCAACCGACATAAACATCAATTTGACTCACCATATGGCCCTATAGCAATCCCTCTTTCCATCCATCAAGTTGGATATCATTTTGGCACAACCAAGTGTAAAAGACAGACCAGACCACCCAAAATTTATCAAGCTTATTCTTAGTAAAGTAACTGATTTTCTCAAGTGCAAAGTAGAACATCATTTGTGTGGTCCATTGTGAAATCCCACATAATGTCCTTTTCTTCCAAGAGAGTGCAATGCAACGTTTAGCTTCCAAAAAGGAGACATTAAGAAAGGATCTCAAGTTGTTTGGGATAACAAAGTCTTCAGGATAAATATTCAAGATTCACATTTTTGGATCCAAAGGAACCTTTTTACCAATCATCTGACCTATCACATTCAATACATCTTTCCAAAACGCTAACACTCGAGGACACGCCCACATGCAGTGAAATAAAGAACCTTTTTGGGAAGTACATTTAATGCAAGTGTCAGGAATATTAGGGTTAAAATTATAATTAGCTTTCTTTTGTTTCTGGTATTTGTGCCACACCTGTTTTGTGCTGTCTATTTTTGTTGACTGTGAGTTCTGCTTGTACTGTACTCAACTGGCTGTCATCAGTTATCAGTAACCTGACTGGTCGGTAATTTCAGGTGTTTCCTTCATGTTTACTGTTTCTTTATTTAAAATCTCTGTCCTGGTTTCTTGCTTCCAACCATGTTCTTCTCCTCCTACCGTACCCTGTTTGTCTCAGTTCTTTTTTTTCAATTTTCTTAAAAAAAAAACCCAAAAACCAAAATAAATAAATAAATAGATTAACTATTTTCAAAAGTCTTCAGCCTGGAGCTGCCGGAAGCATCAGGATGTCCAATCTGCCAGTGATAATGACAACTGGCAGCTAAGCCAGACTGTACCACTAACGACACAATACATCATTAAACTCCCTCAGACGCCCCACTGTCATTGACTCAACCTTTTTTTGTTGCCTTTCACAAAGTATACTGCTCTAATACATTTCCTGCTATGACAGCTTTACAGATGTGAATTATAACATCCCGTAACACAGAGAAATCGTATATTTAATCATAATGCAGCAATCTGTTTAGAGTCTGCTCTGCATTCTGCTCAGGAATCCTCTGCCTCACATCAAAAAACTGATCTCAGACAGAAAGAATAGACTTGACCTGGGTGTATAATGTTTATCAATCACTTTGGCAGTAATGCACTGTCATTTAAAGCCATTTTATGAGTAATTAAACAAGACTTTGTCAGAAAGGACAATAATTAGGCTATCACAAACACAGCTGCATGCTTTGCATAAAGAGTAGAGATGGAAAAACAAGTAAGGATTAACAGAAAATGTATTGGTGAGATAAAAATAGATTCTACGATACATTAGCCTGGTTTATACTGCATCTGGCCCTTCAGATGTCTTTGCCAGATCGACTTGTAAATAAGATATTTCATACAGCAAATTGCAAATTGGATACTTATGTGCACAAATCAAAACGTGCTACTTTTACTGACATATTTTGTTTTCTATTTAAGTATGTTCTGTCAGTGGGCCATGCATCAATGAAACAAGAAGGGTGTGGGTTCCTCTGACAAAGGTGACCTCAGCCCAAAAAGAAAACAATTCAGTCAAAATCAAATTATTTGGTGGAGCATGTTTCTGAACAGCCATTATGTATTCACTTAAAGTGGGTCAGACTTATTGGTTGGTTGTAATGCCAATTGTTGCCAGATGATGAAATTAACTTTTCATTATCAAATATGTATATTGTACAGAAGAACTGTGACTTTTGACAACAGAAAGTTTTGTAGGTAAAACCGCATCTTCTTCTGGAGGTTACAGGCAGGGATGAACAGATACAGTGCATACTGGCAGTGTGTGTACCTGCTTGTATTAAATATATGTATTATTAATTATTATTATTATTATTATTATTATTATTATTATTATTGTTATTGTTATTATTATTATGTTGTAATTACAAGTTCTATTCATAAGATTACATTGACACCTGCACAATTATAATTCTGCTGCAATGCCCAGAAAGAAAATGATTATTTTCTCTAGATAGATTCTCTCACAATGTTTACATTTTTCCTAAACTAAAATTCCCACAGGGTGCCTCCAGAGCTACCCAATTAAAACTTTGGATATTGAGCTACAGGAATCAATTAACTCACTGAATTTGATGAACACAGATAATAAAATGGTGAAAAAGCTGCATTCTCTTGCATATAATTATCTCTATTTCTTTTCTTGTTTCTTTGTTATCATTTGTGGCCTTATAAAGCTGGCTTTCATACAATTCCAAGTGATCAGAGTAGGAGTCCAGATCTGTTTTGCCCCCTCGATGTGTTATTTTGTGTTATTTATTACTTGAAAAAACAACTAGGAGGAATCGTGTAGAAAGCTGATGTCCTATGTGGGATTATCACAGCTGACTTCTGTCTATCTGTGTGTGTGGGCCTGACGTGTGTGTGTGGATGTGCGTGCTGAGGTGCTGACATGCAAGCAGAGCCGGCCACTGCTGTTAATCGACAGCTAATATCATGAGTGAACGGTAAAAGTAGAGGCTGCTTCGTGAGCAGATAGAAAATCAATAGCCTATTAGAGTGTACAGGGCGAGGCGAGGGGTGGGGGGGACATGAGGGTGGGCGAGGGGGTAGGGGTGAGGCAAGATTGGAAGGACTTGGAAGAGTGAAGAGATTTTAGCTTTAATCATAAATACAACTACAGTAACACAGTAGCTACAAGAGTCTGTGTAGCACAAAGCTACAAAGCTACGTTACTGTTCATGTCTAAATTATTAGTCATTTTGATTAAGAGGATTTTGCTGGCCTTTTTATTTCCTTAATCTACAATTTCACTTGAAAAATATTCTCACGTCCAGCTGGACTTTCTCCCATTGACTTGGATCGTCTCCGGTACATTTTTCTACCAGGCCAATCAGCGAACAGAAGGAGAACTTGTAGAAGCCTGGTACAAATCCGATTTTTACAAGGCTAGGATTTTGGAAAATTTGAATGATTTTTAGCTAAAATTGATCTAAATACACCCCTACATACTATGCATTTATTTAGTCATTGATCATTTATCATGAAAAATGTCTTGTCAATGTTTTTGATTTAGTGTTGTTGTGGTGAATTTTAATTTATTGTTAAAAGTAAACAAATGATCCCAGCTATGATAGCAAGGCCACCTCAAACAGACCTCACAGATTTACCTTGACTTTGTCCCGACTTCAGTCCTCAACTGTCCTACATCAACCTGTTCATCCCACTCATCTTCTTCATCTCATTTTTAGGATCTTCTCTTATTGTCTTTAACATTTATTATCAAACCTTTCTATCAAACTCTTCCTATTTTACCCTGAATACCTCCCACCTCCTCTCACCTTCAGTAGCTGCATTTCCATTACAAAGGAGTGTCATTATTACGGTAATATTGTAAAAACACAAATTTGCAATTGAGGTGTTTCCGTTAAATAACAAATACAATTAAAATCACAGGTGAATAAATTTCTTCATGTATTAAGTCATTAAAAGCAGCCCATCGTTGACTTCCTCCTGGTTTGTGCCAGTGGCACCATCTGACTGTTGATGAAAAAAAGTATTTCCATTGGCTCTTTGCAAAATAAACCAATTTCAATTCAGCCAAACACCACCTCAACCTAGCACCAAATCTTTTATTGCAAAAAACTAGTTTGTCAAATTGCTGCATTGAAATTGAGCAAATATATAGTCACCCATTGGCTCTCACAATGTAATTTCAAGAGGTTCTGAGTAAGGAGACATTGTTATGTTCTACCAAATCAGATGCTGTTTATATTAAGGCTATAAAGAGAGTGTTGCTGATGAAGTGTTCTTATTCTAACGGTAGCTTGAAAGTCTGTCCTAAGGCTGCGTTGGTTTGCATTTCAAGACTAAAATAATAATGCGCCATTTAATGCTTGATTATTTAATAAATAATTAGTCATTTTGCACCATATTGCAGTTTTAAATCTCTGCTGTTGCAGCACAGTAAACAAGTCTATCATTCACTGAAGGCAAGACACTTAGCTTCAGCTTGACTTCACAAAGATTCACAGCAATGCCTACAGACACAGCACACTTTTCAGATATTAGTTAGACCAAAGGCATAGTGCATACAGACATTCACACAAACCCAAAGACTGTTCGTTAAGGCTCTCCATGTAAACACAATTTACTCGGCAAGCTACTGCCGCTGGGAGGTGTTTTTTGTGCAAGTAGATTATTTGGATTTCAAGGAGGTGGTAGAAAACGGAGAAGGAAGTGGAAAGAAGGACAAATATGGGGGAAGAATAAAGATAAGTGACGGGAAAGCACACAGGATAAAGTGCACAGAGGAGGAGGACGAGAAGAAAGAGATGCAGGCATCCCAGATAAAGAGGCTTAATTGACTATTACAGAGCCTTGTGGTTGTGCTGCACCTACTAATAGTCAGCTAGAGGCTGCTGAGGCTGGCGGACACACACACGCTGGACTTTCCTCTCATTATTGCTGCTACCCTCCAGCCTTCACTCCCGTTTCCTCACTGTCTCCCACACTCTCTGTGTTGCAGAATGCCTCACTCTGTTCACCTCTCTGGACTTTATTGACTCAAACATTTAAAGAGTAATTCATAAAAGAATCCCATGATGAACAGAATCATTAAAATCACTATCACATTAAAAGTGCTGTTGTTGCCGCTACCCCCCCCCCCCCTTTCTTCACCCTCTACTCTCTCAGTCACTACTTCCTCTTCTGAGAGGGGAGATGTGCTACCAGCTCTCCATCTAACGGGTAAATTGAGTTTCCTAAATCTGCTGGGATTTACCCTATCCAGAACTAAAGTAAACTCTGTTTAAGCTGGTTTCGAGAAAGAATTCGCCTGATTTCTACGGCCTACATCCAGATGTCCCACCCTTCTTCCCTCTGTGAATTAGCCAGACTGAGCAGCATACAGCCAACTAGTTCCACAGAGCACATCTGTTAACGGTCGCTTCTTCTCTGTTTTGCAACTTGCACTTGTTACTGAATCAGGTTGGTTTTAGTGACTCGGGCGAGTCCCAAGGATGTTGTTTTTAAATTTGGGCTAAAGCAACCTATAAAACATTTCCTACTTTTTCTTCCCCAGAATCAAACATCATAGCTATTTTACTACCATCAAAGAACTTTGAGGTGACTCATTAATTGAATGTCCACAACATCTTTTAGATTTTCTCAATGCTAAATATTTATTAGTAAAGCAATTTTGCAAGGGTCAGTACAGCTTAATTCAGTAGCAGAAATAATCAAATAAGTAAAATCAATCATCTAGCCTATCTTTCCCTAACGCTGATACTAAGAATTAAAAAGGGAACCTTTGAGAGAGACGGACGGAGTTTGGTGTTTCGAACCCCAGAACTGGTCTGATGATGAAGAAGGTGTTGCAGCAGGAGGAGGAGGATGATCGATGAAGGCAGGGATCTCTGTTGGTCTGATGAGCTGTCATCTCTGCCGGGATGGTGAAGTCACACAGGACTTGGGTCTTTATCTTTGTCTTTGTCTTCATCCTTTCCTTGGTCTTCATCTTTGTCTTTGGGGTCTGAACCCAGCCGATGAGAGAAGTGCGATTTGAAGCCACATGTTGCGGGGCTGATGGGTTGGTCCCCATGCACAGACAGTCTTCGGCCCTGTGGCCCCGGCTCTTCTTCAGCTGCAGAGTTCTTTGTCCATCTCGATCTTGACTCGAAGCCGCCTGGAGGATCCAACCAAAGATTCCTCTTTTGCTCTCCCCTTATATAGGGTTTATACCCGCTTTCGGTGCATTTTCATTGGCTAACACTGTTGCTGTGCTTGCTTTATTGGGTAACTTGTTTGGACAGATGAAGTCATCTCCATCACTGTCTTAGAGACATCTTGTCCTGATGTCTTGGCTAATGTCTCAGGGTTGCTCAACGTTCCTCCCATGTCCTTCTATGCCCAAATAAGGCCTTGATCATCTCTGCTTTCCGTTAGTCCCCATTTTACCCCTAACCTTTCCCCTACTTATCCACCTCCAACGCATCATCAGTGATCTTTAATAGCAGTTACATGTTTTACACCATTTCAAGTTCAATGTTAGAATCACATTCATAACCCTTTTAGTTTCTCTGATTTAGCAGTCATTTATAATTTTATGATAACCACAACTTATTACTCTTTTATTATTATTTGATACCAAAGTTAGTTACTTGTTTTACTTGTAAGTTTTCTCACGAATGTAAGTAAGTATTGTTATAAGTAACCCAATATTAATATAAGTACTTTACTTTAAATCCTATCTAATTACTCAAAATGTTTAGATTTCATCCTTTAAAACTTTTTATGCTTTTAAACAAGGACTGGTCTCAGCTATTTTTATACAGCTGCAAGTTGGAACCTTACTTCCTTTTTTTTCAGGAAACCTGCTCTTCCTGACTCATCTCTCTCTCTGACTATGATTTCTTATGATTAGATAGAAAAAATAAGTTTAATTAAAGCTAAGTTTGCAGGAGACAAAAACAACACACACAACCAGGTTTATTTTATTGCAGTCTGGGTCAACTGTTGGGTCTAGATGTGATTTGTGTGACTTATTTTAAAGGTAACTTTATTTATTGTTACTGTTAACTAAAATCTCCAGCATGGGGAAGTGGGATGATCTCAGATTTTCTTGACAGTGCATACAGTGGAATTCCGGGAGTGTTTACTGAGAGATCACTTAATGGTGATGTGCTCTGGTGTGTACAATACTAACTGTCTAGCTTTCTGTAATACCACAAAAGTTCTACAGCTAAATTTGGGTTTGAGTGGAATGCCAATTTAAAGATGCAGCAATAAATTGGCCTTCTGTTAAATCAGCCCCACCTTCCTCAATTTTGGGGGATTGACAATCTGCCGATATTTACATAAGAAACCAATCTTATCCACCGATCTTCTCTACCTCTGCAAAGGTCTGACAGTCAGCCAGTGCCCTCTCCTGCTCTGCTGTGAGAGGGTTGACTGCTAGACCCCCCAACTCCACCCACCACCAGGTCATGTCTGCATGACAAAGAAATCAGGTCAAAGTCGGAATTGGCAAGTCAAACCTTTTAAATATTGGTGATTCACCAGAAAACAACAGATGGTACATCCAAAACATGGTAAAAGATTTAATTTGATCCAGCTTTTGATTGAGACAATGGGATCATGGAGTATCTGAAGGCACATACCTAATCACAGATGAGGGGAATGAATAGGAGTCACAGTGAAGGTGAGAGTCCAGTCACCCCAAAAAACAAAGGGTATCTGACAAATAATTATATATGTGTGTTATCTTTAGGAGTCAAACTAAATGTTGAGATGGGCTTCAAGTGAACAGATGTGTTAATTGTGTATTTTTATTTATTTATTTTTGTTCACTTATGATCTCCTTGAATTATCTTCAGATTTTGCATGTAAGTAACTCAACATTAGCAGGGAACTGAAATTGCCAGAGACACAAAGAGAGTCTTACATACATCGATTATTCATTTACTGAAATCATCAAGTTTGAAAAACATATCCTCGAGGAAGATTGATGAGTCTCTGCATATGAAAAATACATTTTCAATGCCTCTAAGTAGGTGTTTTTCAAACTCCAGTCCCTTGAATGACATCCACAACCCAAACATCACCTCAAACTGAAGAAAGAAAAAAAAACATTATAATGAACACAAATGAGCCTCTATCTAAAGAGTTCATATTCAGCAATCATCAAATGTGGTGTAAATAAACAGACGCTCGATATCACAGCCGGTGTGGCCTCGTTAAGCAAAATCATCAATGTCATATTGAGAGAGTGAGGAAGGAGAGAAAAGGCAGCAGCTGCAAACAAGCTGAATCATCTGCTTAATGTGTGTGTTCCCCAAACTTCACTTTTTGTATTTACATATTTTAGTCTGTTCTGTCAGATCCATAAATACATGAACCATCACACATTCAGAAAAAAAACAACAAAAAAAAACATTTGTTTTGTAACTCTTACACCAGACTTATGCAATGTGGGGCGCTGTTTTAAAATTCTTTTTAAAATGAAATATTTGCATTAGTTTTGCAAATCTGTTCAGCAAATTATGTGAATGAAGCAATAACACTAAGTTCTTTTAATCAAAGTTAGCAGCTAACAGGCAGTGATGGACATCTGTCACATGGCTCACAGGTGTATAGTGCCACATTTTTTGTAATTTCAGAGTATGCATTACATATGGCTCTGTAAGATGTTTAATGCTTGCAATGTTGTTTTCAAGAAAGTCTTGCTCTAAACCAGGCTCAAATGTAAATATAAATGTTCATGCTCCACAAAAACTCTGTTCAAATAGTGAAAGGTTATTATAAACAGTCAACCCACAAGCCAGAAACTCCAATTCAAGTTCCTCTTCACGAAAATATTAAAACATGGAAATAAAATGTCATTTTGAATGAAATATAAATCTACATATACAAGAAACTCCTACAAAAAATGTTCCCCTCTGTCCAACCGTAACATCTCCTAGGCTTCTCCTGAACGTCGTGCTAAGACCACAAGAGGTTAAATTGCTAGTGAACTTGGAGCGTGCCCAAACTTAGCAGATTTAGCTTTTTCTGAAAGCTGTTTTCATTGATACATTCAGTCGTCTGACCCAGTAACAGCCCATCAACAGATCATTGTCAGATCTTTAGCTTGTTCAAGCCAAACCAAAGGAACAGAGTGTTTGTTTGTTAGACCTGGAAAACAAAATGGATCAATATCCATCGTGTTTTCCGGATTAAGGTCTGGAGTGACTACAAACTGCAGACAGTGAGTCTGCAGCCAGAAGTCCAGACACAGACGGCTTGCAGGTCAGATATGGTGGACAGTATTCACCATTTGAGGGCCACTGTTAATCTCTGACCTGTTCTGGCTTGTTCTTTGGCCTTTTGTAAAGAAATATTTAAGTCAGCTTGAAAACAGTTGTATTCAAAATGGAATGACATAATAAAATGCTGCGACAGACTGGCGACCTGTCCAGGGTGACCCTGCCTCTCGCCCCGAACACAGCTGGAGATAGGCACCAGCACCTCCTGACCCCGTTAGGGAGAAGGGTGACCGGAAAATGGATGGATGGATGGATAATAAAATGCATGAAAAACAAAGTCAAAGGAGGACACCAAACAGATAGTGTGTTTCAGTACATTTGATGTTAGTGATCTGGAAAGACTTCCAAATTGAAACTTTTAACCAGAGGGCAGAAATGTGTGTTTGTGAGTAAGTCATGTATGTCCTTGTGTTTGTCTGTTATCATAGTATGATGACAGACATATGTCACTGAGCTGGAGGGGTATTCACCACTGTGTGTGTATTATTGCTTGAGATCCATGAAACCAATGTTTCATTTAAGCTCTGACACAGCTTCTTACTGGTGAACCAACAACTGAGAGCCATATAGGGAGTAATCATAGCAACAAAAACCTCACCCTTCCTCACACAAACCACGAGAATTTTGCCAATACCTGGACATGATAATATGTGTTTAGATTAGGCACCCATTGGTCTGAAACCAATGGGTACATGAGGACACACACACCTTCACAGATATGGGCGCAGATACACACCATGTCCTGTTGTCTCAAAACTTTACTGTCTGGTAAAGTTTCTAACACATGTGGTTTGGCTGTTAATGTGACTTCACTCTATAACTAACATTCCTTGTCTGTGTGTGTCCTTCCTGAATATATTAAAGGGATCCAGGGTTAGTTGAACATGTTGGCCTAAAAATGTTTAAATTTTCCTAATAACTAAAACAATGCTGTTTGTGAAATGTATATCTTTTGTTATATTTTTCACTCATGGAAAAATTATGCATCATCTTTTCATCGATGATGCATAATGATCCATTCTGTATTGGAAAATGGATTCAGCTTGAAAAATGGAGCCATTGGTGTCAGCAGAACTAACAAAGGCTCTAACAGGTGATTTTTACCTTAACAAGCTAAAAATAAATGCTGTGCTGAGACAGACAGAGCTGAATGCTCTTTGAAATGCTATCTCTACTGTAGTACCTACAGTACTACTGTGTTCCAAATTATTATGCAAATTGGAGTTAAGTGTTGTAAAGATATCTTTTTTTGTTGTGCTATTAAATTTATAGATGGTATTGTGTGTCAGGATTTGAATCACTATACTTAATTTCAGAGCTGGTTGACTAGTTTGTCTCACCCTGGTGAGCTCAATTAAAGGAAATCTACTGAAGAAGGATGTTCCACATTATTAAGCAGGCCACAGGTGTAAAGCAATATGGGAAAGAGAGAGGATCTCTCTGCTGACGAAAATCATCAGATAATGTAGCGCTGTATGACAAGGTATGAAAACATTAGATATTTACAAGGAAACTGAAGCATGGGGCCAGCTGTACATGAAGATTCATTTTCACTGATGCAGTAGTGGATTGGTGGTGGATGGCCACCACATCCCAACACACCTGGGACGTCACCACGGAGGTGGTGGAGTCATTTTTTGGGCCCAAATTATGGGGAGAGAGAGAGTTGGTCGGGCCCTTGAGAGTCCCTGAGGGTGTGAAAATGACCTCAGCAAAGTATTTTGACTTTCTGTCTAATCACAGAAAGTCCATGGTTCAAAAAGAAGAGCCGTACCTTTAGGAGTAAAATCATCTTCAGACATGAGAATGCACCATCTCGTGCTGTGTCATTGGCTGCTGTGGGCATAAAAGGGGAGAAACTCATTTGGTCACCATCCTCCTTTTACCTCAACCCTATTGAGAATATTTGGAGTATCTTCAAGCAGAAGATCTGAGGGTGGGTTGCAGTTCATATCAAAACAGCAGGTTTTCTGACATCCTGCAAAGAAATTCAAGCAGAAACTTTCCAAAAACTCACAAGTTCAATGGAAGCAAGAATTGTGCAGGTGATATCAAAGAAGGTGTCCTATGATAATATGTAACTTGGCCTGTTAAGATGTTTTTGATTGAAATAGCTTTTTATTTTAGTACATGTGACCACTTAATGCTACACATTCAAAGAATGACCATTTGCAGTTCTATATAATCCATAAAATCTGCTGTGCATAATAATTTGGAACAATGCATTTTGAGTTTTTTATATTTGAAAAAAAAATAAATTACTGTTCTCATGAGGAGCTTTGTTCAGTAAAATTTTATTTATACTGTAATAATGTCATGATGAGAGGTTAACAGGACTCGAAGCCAAGCAACAACTACGGAAACCCAACACAATTTAACAGATCTATTGAATTAGTTAAGTGCATTGAAGAGATGATGGAGAGACGTTGATCTGCAGCAGCAGGGAGGAACCGGGTCAGAGGAGGAACTGAGAAAAGGTGAGCAGTTAAACAGGGGAGTAAATGAAGGGAATGATGGTGTAATCTGGTGATGGCTTACGGTGTGAGGGGTGAGATGAACAGGGGTGGGTACATGGGTTTCCCAGCAGTTGGTGCAGTGTGGGGTTTCCAGGTGGAGGAGTTCCACCAGGAGACTGAGGGTTGACAGGCAGCAGCTGGGTGGTGATCATGGAGGGATCCAGGGGCAAGGCCTCACGGAGCATCAAGGATCAGGTAATTCAGGTTGGTATCATCACCAGAGAGTGGTCAAAGCCAGTACTATGAGGAAGGAATAGAAGGGAGAGGAGCCATAAACAAGTTAAACATTGTAAAAGCAGCACTGATGGCTAAAGTGTACCACTGTTGAAGTGGAACCATCTGGTGTCTGCCTCAAGGAAGCCACTCCTATTTAAGACCCTTAGTGACTGGTGATGATGAGCACCAGCTGGATCCCATCAGCCTGACACCCTGTAAATGCAGAGAAACCACTCCCCTGCAGAACCCAACAAATACTCAATGACTTGAAAATTATACTGACCATCATTTGCATTGACCATTTAAGAAACTCTTGAGAAAAAATCACTTGCATAATAATTTGGTACATGGTGTACATCGACCGGACCAAGGCCACCAAAGTTCGGACCCTAAACAGCTTTTGTTGAATCGGACACAGAGTCATTCATTGTTTCATTTACGAAACTGAAGGCAGCAGTAGCAGCAGCAGCAGCAGCACCACCACCACCACTAGCAGGAGCAGCACCAGCAGCAGGAGCACCACCAGCACCTGCAGCAGCACCAGCACCACTAGCAGCAGCAGCAGCACCACCACCACCACCAGCAGGAGCACCACCAGCACCGACCCGCAGCAGCAGCAGCAGCAGCAGCAGCTCTGTCCTCTACTTCTGTTTGGTCTTCCTCATCATTATTACCTCTTGTGGTTTATATGTTTCAATCGATTTCAACAAACTCGAGCTCAAATTGGAAAGGCTTACTAATGTTACTCACACTGTTTTGGCTGGAGGGAGTCAGACAATTGGACCAATTGGATGTAATTTCCCAGAATGCATTGCAAGGTGAACAATATTTTATTAAAATTTTTAAAAACTAAATATCCGATAGTATTATTACGGTATGGTTTTTACATCTAAAATAAATATATCTCAAATAAAGCTGATTGTTACAATTAATGTTGTGTCCCTTTAAATATTTATTATTCATAATTCTGTACTTGGTTTTATGATTTGTTGCAGACCTCTGTTGTATAAAATCAATATCCTTTCAGTCTATGGAATGACAGACAAACATTGTGTGGTGGCCTTCAGGTAATTGCGTCAAACTCTACACTACTATAAACTTCTTGATGCTCACTTCCTTTCTAACTTAGCCTTTCTAATTGTTGGTTTGATTATGTTGTTTGTAAGGCTTACTTTAATTTTGCTACAATAAAGAAACCAACAGTGTCAGCTGTTAGCAAAGACATTTAAATGCAAATTCTTGCAAATTGTATTTGCATACTCTCACAGGGCACATTAGCATACGCTCAAGTTGGACTCCACCGGACGTATTACCTTTCTCATCAGCTGCAAGAAAAATGGGAAGGGGACAAAGAGCAGCAATGAGGAGTTGTTGCTTCTGTAAATTACTTGCTGTGGGTCTGTCACTGTATTATTCTAT
The DNA here is from genome assembly GCA_911649635.1 of Poeciliopsis gracilis. Taxonomy (NCBI): domain Eukaryota; kingdom Metazoa; phylum Chordata; class Actinopteri; order Cyprinodontiformes; family Poeciliidae; genus Poeciliopsis; species Poeciliopsis gracilis. The sequence continues at coordinate 946,266 of CAJVRI010001138.1, forward strand.
CAGCTATAAGTAATGTGGAAGTGTGGTGTCTGTGTGTGTGTGTGGTGGAAATTATTGGGAGCTATCTAGCAGAGGGTAGATGAAAGCAACTGGTGCAGAGGATATCAAAAACGAAGGTGTTCTCTGATAAAAGCCAAACCGAGAAGGAATATGGATCCAAAACAGTCATTAGCGGCGGGCGATGCTTGTCCATTTCTGCAAATTCAACTCACATGCACATTCTCTCTGTTTAAGCTTTCACTAATTACACATCTGTCCTGAGACACTGGCACATCCTCTCTAATGACCTAGTTAAGATTAAATCAGCTTGATGAACTATTGCAAATTCAGAACTCCTTTACAGTGTGGAAGAATCTAACTGTGTAATATTTATTGCGTTTATGATTATCTTAACATGAAAATCTGGTTATATTACACCTGATGAATGCACAGATAGATGAATCCAGATTGAAACAGTCATTAAACCCTTTTTTTCTGCCTCCATATAGATACTTTAAAAAAATATATTTTTGTTACCAATGTAATTGCATTCAGGCATATAATGTGTGCAAAAATGGCAGGAATAAATTATAGAGTAGACTTTTATCAATGCCTCTTTGTCGCGCTGTCTCTCCCTCCCTGGCTTTGTGGATTATACATGTGGTGGTGATGAAAGCCTCCATCGGACTTGATTTTTCTCAGGCAGCATCATTATTAGATGAGCCCAGCCTCCTTTTAGCTGGGAGCTTTTTCTTGTCTGTTCACACCAATGCAACTTTCTTGCATGCGTCTGGGTCTATATCTGGCTATCTTTTTGCGCTGTCCATGAGCTGATGGCTCACGACACCTGCACTCACATCACCTTGGCCCCCAAGAGGGAGGTGCGCTTGCATGTGTGCATGCAGGTGTGGGTCTGTGTTTGCAAGAGGGAGTGAGTGTGCATGTTGAAATATTGATCTTTACTTCTCAGTTTCCGCTCTTATGAAAACTGCTTTTTGATGTGTGATATCTTATTTTGGGACTTTACTTTGTTTGGCTGAAACTGCTGCTGCGTCCTAAACTGACAAACTATTTTTATCACGCCATAAAACTGCTGTATCTAAAACATGTTCTGCTTGACTATAGGCAACGAGAAATTAGGTACATTTTGTGGAACATCAAATACTATCACCTCAATATGTTCATCAATTCTGATGAGCCCCTTTTTTGTATGTGCTTGTATGTCTGGGTCATGGGTGAAATCCACATTATCTACTGAAATAGGATCTTGTGCATTTTCTTTGCCAATACAAATGTGCCCAAATCTTTGTCAATGTTCTTTCAGCCTTGAAGAAACATAATTTTCCCTTTGCAGTGTTTCCATTAAATAAGAAATGATTAAGCTTGTTCATGTAATAGGTCATTAAAAAACATGGCATCAATGGATGTAATCAGTTACATGAGATTAATTCATATTTCAGCCACGGTGCTTGAACTCATCATATATCACCCAATCAGAGGCTGAAAGGCTGATTGACTGATAGATGGCGTTGGAATAACATGCCAACGCCAAGACATGGACCTTACCAAGCTCCGCCCACAACCGACCTAGAAAATCCCATGTGGCCGAAAGCCTCTCAAACAAAGCCTAGCGGCACTTTTGTTTCTTTGTAAACATGGGGTCTTCCACTTGGGCTGATAGAGTATTTTCGAGTCAATTAGTGCATCATTTCTGACGGATTTTCACCAAATATCAGCTACAACAATGGACAGAGGAACTAACAAGTTCATGTCATCTTTTTTGGATGACATCAAGGTGTTCGAGCCACGCGATGCCTCCATCATTATACATGTCACAGCAAAATGCTTTCGGTCCATGAGGTACTTCATGTAAACAACCATTTATTTGTCATGACGTGAGCTCAAAGTGCCACACATATAGCTAGCTTACCAAATGACTTTGTTTCAAAATAATAATGGATAAATGGTTTAAGACATGGTCACTAAAAAGAAAGCCTGGAGATTCTGGTGGGAAGTTTCTCAAGATGAGTGGCAGAACTTTGGTTTTTGAACTCTGTTGCTATGCTGAATATGACATGAGAGTGACAAGGTGGAGAGTGGAGCTGCACCATGTACTGACTAACTGCATCTTTACAACTAAAATAAAATAATTTATGTTGGATTATCTGCTGGCTAAAAAAACTCAAGTCTGTTTTTTTTGTTATATTCATATTAAGATATTCTGCTATTGCCGGGGCAATTTTTAGGTGGTCTGAGAGTGTTTGTTAAATAGGGTCGTCTTCAGCCTGAAAAAAATTCAGTAACACGGCTCCAGGGCTATCACGTTCATTCTTTTTTAGTGGCCACCACATGTCAGTAATCGGTACATCCTGTCTCTCTAAACCTCCAGTATTTTCTGTCTCAATTGTTGGCCAACTTACAACTCCTTTCATGTGAGTTGTAAAATTAAACTGACATCATAAACAATCAGACCTGGGTATTGCAGCTCAGTTATAAGTCACATCCAACAGTACATAGTTGAGAATTGGCACATTCAAGTTTATGTCACCACACTTCTCCTTTGTTTCATCAGATGGTTACATTAGAACCATGCATCATCTGAACAAAGTCCACAAGTCCCTGTATTGTCTTTTACATTTCTCTATTTCCGTTCCAGCAGAAAGCAAACTTGCTACACCTCCCAACGCGCTCACCACATCCACCCACGCAGTACACACTCTCAGACCACTGCCTGGAGTCAGCAGGAGAGCAGGCAGGAATGTCAGTTATTACAAATATTGGTGTCTTTGTTTCACCACAGCAGCCACCCAATTCACCTATCGTCTGGAGGCACACATACCAACACACACGCCAACTGTACACACGGAACAATGAAGTTTGTACTGTTACCTGTTTCATGTTACCTGCTGAAAGATTTCATGTTTGATTTCTGCTCATGAAATCAAACATGATTAGGTGGTCTGAGAGTGACCACCCAAGTTTCTGCTTCTGACTCAGTCGGCATTATCATTTGTGGAACATAATGAAGTTAGAGATCTGATGTCTGAGGAACACAACAATGTGTACACTACAGGTAACCTTTTGATCTCATCACCACAAACCCTTTAACAGGCCAGAAGAAGCAGCTGGCCTTGATACTTTTAGCTAGTTGTCATTTCACCAAACCAGGAAAGTCTCAAACCCATCACAGCTTTTCTTCTGGGTCGAGTCAATATTTCAATGTTTCAAAGTAAATAGTAGTTTTGTAACATTTAGTCATGTAATTTTGGTTTTGTTTTTCATCATGACTTCATCAGATTAATGTCTGTGCTCCTTCTACATGTTTAGCATTGAGATGGTTGGCTTGGATAGCTTCAGTGATAGACTTACTCCTGCATGCACAACTGTCTTTTATAGCGTCCATATTGGTTGACAAGCAAAAATTAACCCCAAGTGGCCAAGAGATACAGCTTAGTCATCCTGATTTTTCAAAATTTTGCTTGGGTGTCACAATTACAGGTTTACCGGAAACATGTGAATGCAAAGACTCCAGCTTGGGACTTTTGTATATAGATAAATGAAAAAAAAACTAGGAATTAATGGCATTAGAATTTTTAACAAGTTAAAATCTACGGCAGGTGTGTCAAACTCATTTTCGTTTTGGTCCAAATCAAGATCATGAAGGCTCTTAAAGGGCCGGTTGTGCCAGAACATGTTGATAAAAGCTGTTCACAAACTGTTAATATGTCAATGAATTCTTAAAATTACATAATATTATTGAAGATCTTTTCAGTCGCTTCAGGAACTAATAATAAATGAAAGTTTTTATTTACTCGCTGTTTAAATCATGGAAATTCTCAAGAAACTGGAGGGATTGATTGATATAAATTGGCAGTAAACAGATAAAAACTGCATTGATATGATTGATAATATAATATTTAATCACACTTAGTGTTTAGTCTAGTCGGTGGAGGGCCACATAAAAAGCTACAGCGGGCCAGATTTGGCCCCCGGGCCTTGAGTTTGACACATGTGATCTACGGAATCAATGCATTAAAGTCCCATCCCCAGTTAAATTATGAAAGAGAATATAATATGTTTTTTAAATGGATCCACCTGATTATCCAAGTTTATTGTTTATCTTTTAAAACATCAGAAAAAAAAACCATGATGAGAAATTAACATGATCAAGGCTAATCCCTTTTACTAGCTGTATAGATATAAACAAACACCATGTTATTTCCTTTGTGACATTGATGCAAACATGACCATTCTGCACAAGCTCCATCTCTCCTGGCCATCCTCCAAGTTTGTGCTTACTCAAGTGTTTTTCAGTTCAATAACACGTCTTCCATCCATTTTTCATTATGGCTGTCATTTAATGTCCTAGATGTGGTATTCCTTCAGAAACAGCTTCAGTAGTTGTACTTTCTGGTCAGGTTGAGTCCTTTTACATCTTTTCCTTCCCCCTACCCTCTGTCTAAAAGGGATTATGTCCATCAGTAGGATTGGTTTTGTATGAGATCAGCAGGATGGTTGATGCGTCCTTTTCTCTGGCATGTGTGTGTGCTACTGTGTGTATATGTGTGGTTTTGAACACTTGATAAACAGATTAAGGGACAGAAAAAAGTGTTCTGTGAAGCATGCATCGCAGGGGTGGTACAAATCCTGCACAGACTTCCAACTGTATCCCTCTGTGACAGGAATGCAAGCAAAATGTCTGCTTTACAGAAGATAAATTCAAATGACCCTCTAATCCATTTAAGTTAAATTTCCTTCTTCCAGCACAGTTTGACATGTCTTTTGAAGGAAATGCTTTTTTTTTTTGTTGTTGTTGTTGTTATTATGCAGAGGCAATAAAATCAAGGTGATGCACTTGTGGGTTTGCATGTACTTGTAATTTTTGGAGACAGGTGGTGATTCAGCAAAAGCAGACCTTTTCTGTAAAGCAACAAATTTGCTTCAATAATGTATTAAAGCAATCACACACTGGTAAAATGTGTGATTGATCCTCATGGTAAGAAAAGTAATGTTCAAAACTTTAATTAATTTGTTCAGTTAAAAAAAATTATCTGAGTGTTGAGCAGTTAGTGGTGGTGTGTATTTTAATTACTCAGATTCAGTATGGCTGTCTCATTCCCAAAATCAAAAAGCAGAAATGCAGGCAGCCGCAAGCATGACGACTACATGCAGCTAGGAGCAGAACGTGGTGGTTTGGTTTAACAGCTGTTCTTTTCCACAGTCCAGACAAGAATCTCTGCCAGGAGATTCTAAAAAGTGTTCTGTGACGCATGCATCGCAGGGGTGGTAGAAATCCTGCACAATCACACAATGCACAATCCACAATGTCGTGTGGAGATGAGCCACACGACATTTCCATACAATAACCATACTGAAAGAAGCCCTCATAGGTAGAACAACATATAACTATCAGCATGGTGAAATATTTATAACTCTTTACATCCATTTCTTCTGGGTGTAAAGAGACACACAGGGGGTGACGTCATTCCCTCTGTATTCAGTATGAATGAAACTGGGGAGATGAGGCAACAGTTGCTTGCTCTCCTCCAGCCAGTCGACCAGTGAAATTCCTGCATGTAAAAGTTTTCAGCTTGTACACTTAGATATATGCAAGCAAGTTAGTGACATGACACAAGAAAGTTGAAAAATGTTCAACCTTTGCCAACATGAAGCATTTTATTTACCACCAAACTGAGGAACTGGATCTACCTATGACATCAAACTTAACTTAATCTTATTTCAGATCAGAAACCAGCAGGATGTGTTTATTATATTGAGTAGTGAATGGCTGGCTATTGGCAGTATTGAATGAGAACAGTCTACTTGTCAGGAAAAAGTCTGCTGTCCACCCAACCCCCCACCTCTCTTCCTTTGGCCCACAGCTTTCCTTTCAACACCTCACATCTCCTATCTTCCACCTCTGCCATTGGCCTTGCGGCTTCGACATCTTTGTCGACGACCTAATCAGGAGATGCTGCAACTCCCTTTTCCTCCCTCTCTCCCGCCTGTCTGCCTGTATCTGGAAGTCAGATGAAGAGGCAGTTGGGGGGTATGAACCGGAACAAGTGTGCAGGTCCAGATGGTGTCAGTCAAAGAGTTCTGTTGGCCTGAAGGGAGCATTCCTGTGATTCTGCACAACCTCTTCAACCTTAGCATGACCCAGGAGAAGATTGTGTTGTGTTGGAAGACATCCTGCACTGTTCTAGTATGAGAAAACATCAGTAATCAGCCCATGACATTTTATGTCCCTTTGGGGTCAATGGACTGTTTTTGAATTTTAATTTGATTGAAATAGATATTTAATTGATTTTGGTTTGGTAGTGGATTGATAATATATTTATTTCTTTATGACCATACATTCATCAGTCTGAGTTCTAAATTGTTAGAAGATTATTATCTCACAGCGAGTATCACATGCTAGCTTTCTCGGATGATTCTGGTGAAAAAAAAATCTGCCCCTTGTCCACCTACACAATGCTTTGTACAGAGGTTCTGGACCAGTGGTTTCAAACTCCAGTTCTCTGATGCTGCTGTTCTCCATTTTTTAGATGTTTTTCCGCTTCAGCACTTACCATTCCAGTATCAGTTCATTAGTGGACATCTGTAGAGCTTGATTACATGCTAATTAAACATTTTTACCATTTAATTAAAGTATGTGGGACAAGGGAAACATCTAAAGTTGCCCTTGAGGACTGGAGTTTGAGACCACTGGTCTGGACCCTTGGTTATTGAGAAACAGTTGTTTGCTGGATGCATGGACTCTGGTGAAGTCTGAAATTTTACCTAGTCATCAATGTTTGGCCTTGACGTATGTAATGGAAGAGTCCGATCATGAAGTTACACTATCCAGCTTACCAGAAATTGTGTGCACAGTGAAAATCTCCATGGGGAGTAGAAACACAAACACTTTATCAATCTTTAGCAATAAGATGTCTTAAAAATTTAAGACATTTGTGGCCAATGCTTAACACATTGGCCATGCTTCCAAATATTGATTGCTTAATGTGGCCAACACTGAACGTCTTTGTGAATTTCCACTGCCATAGTTAAACTAGCCACACTGCAATTCTAAAACAGTATAGAAAGTCAATGTCATCGTACAGAAATAATCCTTCTCTTTGGCTGACTGGCCAGGATGAAATTCATTCTGAGATTTGTCCAATTTGATCTCAAATTGAATTGGGCAAATTCAATGTAAAATTTAATTTCCATCTTTAAGACTGAAGGACTATGGCAGTACAGTGGAACTGCATAGGAAGACAATGACCAGGCTAATCTGAGATACAGAAACTCACACATTTGCAACTATGAAATTGTTTGCATTGGTCTGTTACTTTGTGTTAGTGTGTGAAAGACACCTCTGGGTTGAGTGTCATGGAAAATTAAGCTGCAATCTTATCACTTAGCTTTACTTTGAAAAAAAAAAAAAAAACTCTATGCATTCCATTTCCAAACAACACACACATACTTTCTTAGACCAAGCCCAGATGTGTGGCCGGGGTTAACAATAAGAGGCATCCAAAGACTTTTTTAATTGCATGGCCCAGTGCATCATTAAGTGAAGATTGCCTTCTGCCAAGCTGCAAATCAAAGAATGGACGAAATTAAATTAGGTGAGGAGAGTACAAAAGAAATAAAATGAAAGGGATAGGTGGAAAAAAGTGGCTCGGCTTTCTGTTCAGCTGAAAATGCAGTTTGAGGACAAAAGTTTAAGAAAGAATAGCGAGTGGGCAAACATTCCAGCCGCTAATTAATTACATCAGCCATATTCTCAAGTAACGCTGGAATAACCAGGGGCTTCCATGCAGTGCCGTTCACCAACTGCCTTACCATCTGAAACGTGCTGTTCAAAGTGTTGTGAGTGACTCAAGAGTGGATTATGTGCCTGGTTATCACATGTCAGCTCCAGCAGATGGCTCGCCTGGAGCAAGACGACTCGATGACGCTGCAGCGAGCTGAAGAACAACCGGTTGTTACACCGGTTACAGTCAGTTACACCATGTCGGCGTGTCAAATGACCGACGTACTGTGAAAATGTTCAAACCGGGGCTGTTTGTGTCTGCATGCATGTGTGTTTTAGGGCAGAGAGGGAAATCAACAGCTCTTGTCAGCTCTGCCTTAGCTAGGAAAAGTGTCTGCATGCGCCTCAAGGTCCAGTTCATTGTATTTATTAGATCTATGACTGGGGCCTTGGCTTATACATCACACAGGCAAGCTCCTCATACCCAACCCTCGGGTCGTATATCCACACTCTGTGTGTATGTGTGTACGTTTGTGTGCGACCATGCTTGTTTGGCTACACTTGTAGACAGTTTACTCATGGTGTTGAGGTTCTGAGACTGTTATGGTCCCCTCAATGCCTATAACCATCTCACACACATACACACTCTCTCACACACCCTTTTTGCACAGAGAGGCATGCTGCAGGTTGTTGAGGAGCCCCATGTGTGCTTTTTCAGGAAAATGTGTTATTGAAACCGTGCCTTTATGGTGGTTTGTTGGCTCTGCTGTCAACCACACACATGCAAACATACGGCCCAACGCGCACACATCCAAACAACAGTGTCTGTCATTCACGGCCTATGAAAGGCAAGCTGTGTGGTAGGCTAATCACTGCCCTCACTGCTAACAGCTGCCTCCGTATGACTGTGTGTCTGTCATGTAATTGTGTGCTAATTTGTTTCTAAATGCTGGCCACAAGACCACTGTGATTTTCTGCACATTGGCTTTCATCTTCAGCCTCAGAAGCATACACAGTAAACATAACTCTACCCAGGAAAATGTATTTTGAAGAAACTAATGCAGCCAAAAAAACAGCAATACGTTGTTTATGACTTATGACTGTGTCAGCTGTGGCATCAATATTAATGGTTTCTGTGGTAGTTGCAGAATTATTAGGTACTTTTTTAGCATCACTCTTATTTTTGTTAAGCAATAACAAAACCAGGCCAATTCACCATGACAATAATTTAAACTGCACTTTTAATTAAAAGGCCCAATTTATACCACATTAAATAGAATCCAATTTGGTCTGAATTCAACTGAATGTTGTTCATTCAGAGAATTCAAATACTGTCAGATTAAATTACTCAATTTGGGGGAGGAGTGGCCTGGTGTAACTTAAAGGTCTTGATGTTGACCAGTGAACTTTATGGTAACGCTTGTATTTCAGGGGTGCTCAAGTCCAGTCCTCGAGAGCTACCGTCCTGCAACTTTTAGTTGCAGCCTTACTCTAGTAGACCAGGCTCAGCTATGAACAGGCCTGGTAACGAGTCATTTATTTGATTCAGATGTGTTGGAGCAGGGATGCATCTCATAGTTGCAGGATGGTAGCTCTCGAGGACTGGACTTGAGCACCCCTGCTTTATTTGAAGACTGACTTATTAACACGTCATGAACATGAAGGACTCATTGTGAATGTTTTTGTCATGAAGTTGTTTTCACTCCTCATAGTCTGGTCGACTCGCTTGGATTGGGGACCAAAATTGCAACATTTGAAACATTTTCATCTGGTGTGGTTCACTTTCATCATACATTTGAGTCAAACTGATGTGGTAAACCTGCTTCAAGCTTTCAATGCCTATCCCTTTGAGTACCACAATGCACTTTTAGCTGCATGTATTAATAGTTCCAATAAAGTCCTTTTGTTGCTCCAGAATATCACAGTAAGAGTTTTCACTAGCAACACAAAAAGGTATCACATCTGTGCCTTATGATCATAACTGCATTGGCTCTCTGCAGAAGTTGGAACAAACTACTTCTGATTACACAAAAAGCCCTGGCCTACTTTCAATACTTACTTGTTGATTATTAGCTGACCAGGACCCTTGCTCGGGTTCACTCAACATTCCCAGCTTCAAGCCACCTCTTCTCTAACAAACACATTTGCTTTTGGCTCATTCTTGTGTGAAGGAAGCTACCGCAGCCATTTATGTCTTGAACATTCCTCTGGCTCACTATATGCTTCACTTTTTCCACTGCCACTGACAAACAACAACCATAGGTAAGCAAAAAAACCTAAAAAAAACTCAATGTCATTGTTCACAACTCCTCCTTCTGTTAATTGATTGACCAGGGTGAAGCCTAGACAATGCTCTGCTTCATTCAGTACAGCAGTGTACTCTGTACACATCCATGTACACCATGGATGGATGAATAAATTGCATGTGAAAAGGTGAGTGTGAAGGCAACTAAGTGAAGATGAACAAATAAATATGCTGATGTGAATCAACCCTGGCTTGAGTCCAGAGCTATGAGAAGCTTGTAATATCTTCAACAGAGCTTTGCAGCCGGTAAAAAGCATCTTTTTCTTTTCTTTTTTTTTTTTTCAGGTCGTCTACTGTACTCAACACCTGGATGGATGTGTGCTCATGTTTTTGGCAGTTTCAGATTGCTGGATATTCTTCTTCTTTGATATTGAACCTTCTTTTCCCATCAATGCAGTGAATTTTTGGTGGTTGCTTTTCGATAAGATGATGTCTGGACTGAGGCAAAGCCTTATGGGAGTATTGCTTAGTGATGTTTGTGCAAAGGCTTCAAAAGACGTCACTCTGCCTGGACCTGCTGTCTCTGTCTTTGTGGGTGTACGTGGCTTTTTGTGTGTGAACTTGTTTCTCCGCACATTCCTAGAAAGGTTTGACAGCAACTCCCCAAAGACGCCACATTGTCTCCTCTGCTCTCGTACATTTCCCTCCATCTTTCTCTTCTTTTCAATCTTTCTCCCTCTCCCTTTTCCTATCCTCTACTCTGAAACTTCAGTCACAGTGGCCTCCACACTCTCCCCTTTTCTCTGTACTCTAATCTTTCTTTCCCAGCATGCACGGAGAGTCCAGCAGCAACTTCTCATCTTTGACTACGTTTGCAGTGACAGTTCCATGTGGAGTCTCTCTCCTCCTTTTTGAGACCAAACAACAGAATCTGTCATTCATCTGTGTGTGACTGTGAGTGTCCCCCACCCTGCCCAATTCTGTGGCCTTGTGTTTGGGCTTGGGCTGATATATGGAATTTCCAATATTGGCCTTGAATTAAAATCAGATATCATCCAGTCAGTGTGCACCACCAACAATATGTAGCTGGATCTTTGCAGACTGCAGCCCATCAATAAGGTTTTATTATTTCATACCAGGTGTCTGAGCCCAGAAAATACTCCTGAGTGGTGCAATGGGATTTTCCTTTTCATTTTGGTGAATCTGCCTCACTGCACAGCAGCCTACCTGAAGAGGCTATAAATAAGCCCCCATATTACCCTGAGAAGCAGCTGGTCTCTCATGAGATTCAATAGAGCGGGATCACAGGAGAATTCATCTTAACAGGCTCCAGGCCTCAGAGATCCAGTCATTTAAGACCAATCATTTCACTGGACCTGAACTTAAATAGCTTCTAATAAGAGGATGGTGATGTGCTTGTGTGTTTGGTAGCTGTTTGTTTTAAAGAAAAAAAAAACAAACAAACTATAATACAATGATCCATAGATTTATTGTTAGGTCAACAACATTTAATTAATTGTATGAATTCATCAAGTGTTTGCAAAGTATATGTACAGTATATTACCCGCCTTGCTAGACTGCCAACTTAATTTTCATTGATTTATTCCAATTAAACATGAAAGTCAAAAAATCAAGTACTGTATGTTATCACTCTGTAATTTATTAGAGGGACAGAAAAAATATCTCTGCATTTTAAATTTAATGCAAGAACTAGAATAAAAATGAAATTAGTGAGAGATCAGTTAAGCTTAGCTTCCTTAGACCAAAATATATCAATTTGATTTGTCATAAGACAATAGGTGCAGCCAGATGCTTATTGTCATACATTGTTCAAATCTATTTCTTGAGAATTTGCAACAACAAAACCTCCTGCTTTTGGTTAGTTAGATGTGTGGTTAACATGAGGTAAGACTGACATGTCCTGAATTCACAATGAGTTCACAATCACTTTCTGCTTCTGTGTTCTGAGTGTCTTCAAATACTTGAAATGTGATTTTTTTTTTTTTTTTTTTTTCCCCTGAACACACAAATTTGTTTTTTTTTAAATACACAGCACTTGAAATTAACTGGTAGATTTATTTTACAGATGCACAAAGCTTGATGTGAAACTTTTTAGCCTCGGAATCACTTATGAACATGAATTCAGGAGTTTAGAATCTTCCAGGCAATAATCTGGGCCCACACAATTGGATGTTGAAAGAGGCAGGCTTGCAAAACTGGAGGATAAATCCACCAATCACCTGGAAAACTCAGATAATATATTCCTTGTAAAGGCAAGAGGATTACATGAGCAAGTGATAGTGTAACCATGGCAACACCTGGCACCGAAGGTTCCCTGACACCTGCGTGTCAGGTGCAGAAGGGAGTTGGGCTATCAGCAGGAATCAGGAGGTTTAATTGTCACCTACTTGAGGAGAGGGGACTAAAAAAATCAAAGGCAGCTTAATGGGATGTAGGAAAGTGGCAGGCAGGAACAAGATCCTATCGGCTAAAAGCTGGATTGAGAACGCTTGGTGCCTGATCTCTGCCTGAGTCGTAACGTTGCATCATGAGCTCAGCAAGAAAATCCCTGCCATGAAGTTACAGAGGGGCCAAGAGCCTCATTCATCTTGCAGGCACAAAGGCCACTGACTCTTTCTTGTCCCTTTGTGCAGCCATTATATTCAGCTTACCTGCTCTGCACCTCAGATTCTGCTTTTCTTTCTGTTATAGGGTGCTAATTTTCTCCACAGCAGACAGAAAATGTTCAAATATGAACCCAAAATATTGTCGGCTTAATGTGCAGTGGCACAGTGCATATTTATGTGCAAATGTGGTCTGTGTGTATAAAGTGTTCAGCAAATCCAATTCCCCAACAAGCCTGTTTATGTGCCAAGTCTGGATGTGCACATCTGTTTACAGACTTTCCAGCCATGCAGCAGATGAATAAAAGATGCCTCTGTTGACGTGTGACAATGATAGAGGCCATGCTTAATTAATATGTGAATATGGCTTTGCTTCTGTGATTTTGCAGCAAAGGACAAAGTGTTTGATCCTTGAGAAACTCATCAACATTGAACAAAAACAGCTTTTATTTGATTCATTAAAAAATAAAGCTTTGAGCAAAGTTTTCAGAAAAGCTGTCTGACTTAATAAAATTGTATTCAGAGTTAATTTTGTGGAGGATAAAGTGAAAAACTTGTGCATCGGATGAATAGCTAACTGCTCTGATTTCCCAACATACAACAGATTGTTGTAGACTTTACAAACTTTTCTAAGATGTTTAGTGAAATGAAGAAAGCAGTAGATAGTGTTGTTCCTTCAAATCCTTCTCACAAGAAAAGTACTTTGCTTTTCAAAAGTATTTGCTGCCCTACAGATTCCTTTTGTTGTTGCCTTTTGTCACACTATTATTACATATTGTCACAATATTTTAGGTCTTCAAGGTGTTTTAGTATCAGAGATAATATGAGTTGTTCTAATATAGATGTTTCTAAATGATACTATTTAAAAACAACTTGGCCCTTTATAAATAACATATAATTAGCCATCTTGTTAAACCATCAACTCACTGATTTATGGCTGTTCAGTATTTTATCTGTATTTTCCAAAGAATAGGAGAAAGTGTAGCTCACACTTTTAAGTCAAGTAAAAGTTTGATTTTATAACAAATTCACAACAACCTCAGCTGATTATAGTGCTTTACAGTAATTACATTACAGTTAATTTCTCACATGATAAAATAAAATAATTAAAAAAAAAATAAAATAAAATAATAAGTCAATTATAAAGCTGGCAACAAATTCCCCAAAATAATAACATGTTTAAAAGCCAAGACATGATTAATTTCAGCTGCAGTTATTTCCCAAAAAACTCGATTGAGTGAAGTATTAATACTTCACTCAATCGAAGTATTGAGTGAAGTATACACCTTTTTTTCTTTTTAAGAATTTATTTTAAGATGTTATAGCTGTTAAAAAGTGGCTTCTTTATTGAATAGAATCAAGGCCAACTTGATCCTAGTTTCCTTGATCATGAGATCAAGGCAAACTCACTGAAGTTGTCTTTTGAAACCTGAAAAACCATTTGACCCACTAAGCTATGATATTCTCATGGCTTCAGCAGTGGAATTTGCTAAAGTGCTAATAGCAAAGCCAATATTTTGATTTGAGCTTTTGCTAACATTTCCCACTTAGTTAACTCTAAGTACTACTTTACTTGGCGGTTCTGTAAAGTTTCAGTTGAATTAAGTTCAACATCTGTGTTGAAATTTTTGTTATCAACTATTAAGAATTCTTCAAGTAGTAAGATGTTTATATTCATGCTATTATTTTGAAGTTGGTGACGACAGTACACAGCATTTCCCTTTCCTCTCCTCTTGTTCTTTCTCTTTTTACCTGCAGCAACATTATTGGAAAGCAAGAAACATACATGAACAAAATAAAACAGACAGTAGAGAACCAGGTATTAATATATATATATATAAAAAAATGTCCTTAGAAAATGCAAATTATGTCAAAATTAAAGCAGTGCTTGAACGGTTGTGTCTTGTAAAGGCAGATACAATTTGAATTGAGTCATATAATGAGGTCATTGGCAGGACTCTGGAGAACTTGACTGCACTTGGGAGCTGATTCAGCCATTCAATTAAAATGTGTTGGGAGAGAGGTAGACAACTAAGACGTGCAGTGGCGTTTTGGTTCCTTTTAGAGCTGGAGGTCTGAACCTGTCTCATAATTATGATTAGCACCATAGAACCATCATAGATAGTTCTATGATGGCCCTGGAGCCTTCTCCCAATGCTCCCAGTGATAACTGGAATTAGGCAATCTGAGCCCAGAAGTGGGTCTTAGCATTTGTCAGTTACAATCTGGTGTGGCTCTTCTCATCCCCTCTCCGAACCCCCTTTGCTCTTTGCTATCACTACGGCTTTTTCCTGTCAGTAGATTCACAAAAACTACAATGAAATGTGTGTGTCAGTATCAGTGGTGTAATGCAAATGCTTGGATGCATCATATATGTGCATATGGAAGTTTTGAGGTGCAAAACATAGAAAATCAAATGCCCATGACAAGAGGAGCTGAGGTCTGGCAGTGGAGCATCACACTCAGCAGGAGGAATTGACCTGGGTTTTATCTTGCGATGCTGCTTACTCTCTTACTTTGTTCAAATTCAGCCTGTATTACTGGTTAGCTTTAAATGTGGTAGAGTTCTGTATTTGCTGACTCTTGTCCCTTTGCAAATAAACAACAGAAGAAGAAAGAAGAAAGTTTAATCTCATTTTTGGTTTGAATTGGGAAAAAAAAATAAAAATAATAGCCAAAACTGCTATGTGGGGAATGATTAAAGTCAACATGTCAGGCCCATTTTCATCCTCTTCTGTTTTCCAAACAGCATGTTGTAATAGAGATCAGAGTCTGAGCCTGACGTTTACTTTAGGTGTGTTTTATGAGATCAACTCTGACAGATGTGTCTTTTCATTATCACAGCTCTTGTGGGGCTCATACCCACATTTCCTCCCATGGCCCACTTCTTTACCCTGAGGCACATTACTGGTGCACTGCAGCAAAAAACATGAGGAAGTCTGTTACGAGTTCCGAATGTGACATTTTGAAGATATCAGTGTTTCTTCAGGTTTAGCTTTTGACTTCCATCAGACTTCAGACTGATCTGTTAGGAAGTTCCAAAGGCTGCAGGATTGCACTCCTTTTATTTAAGCTAGCAGAACATAATAATAGTCTGCATGTGCAGAAAAGGGTGAGATCGATCGGTGTTCTCTGCATAAAGGTGTGCGCACATGTGTGCGTGTGTGTGTGTGTGTGTGTGTGTGTATGTGTGTGTGTGTGTGGGGGTGTGTGTGTGTGTGTGTGTGTGTGAGAGAGAGAGTGAGAGATTTATCCCAGCAGGGATGTAGGTGGTGCATGTGCTATTTTTGGCCTTGTCTGTGCACACTTTGTCAAATGAGACCCCCAGTTTGCATGGTGGGTAGGTTTGTGGGAGTTTGGAGATTTAATTGAAAAATTATTTGCACTGTGGTACTGCACGGGTACTTGCACTGCATATTTGTTCACCTCATTGTGCCTGCAAGAGTGCGCATGTTGTAGGTGGAATAATGAAGTGGATTATGAGTCACAGAGTGTTGTGATGGGGAGGAACAGATCAATAAATAAAGCTGATATGGACATCTTCAGGACACGACAGAGAAGATAAAACACAGTATGACGGCTGGAGTTTTGGGGAGTAAATATGTGTGTGGGCGGCACAGAACAAAAAAATGGCACGACTAGACAGAAGCATCTCCTTTATATGTCCTTTTTATGTCCTTTTTATGATATTTTGAACAAATCAAGCTTTTATGTTTTGAACTTTTTTTTTCTTATAAGGTGCATATTTCCTGTCCATGCCCTTCTTTCTTCTTAGGGGTTTATGTTTAGATGGATTTACCCTTCGAAAGATGAAAATGTTGGAAGACGGTGTAAAGATAAAGTGTTTGAGGCAAACAGACAGCAATCTAACACAACTAGTGTGCCCAGTCTCTGTTCTCTTGACAAAAAATCTGCTGTTGTCTCCTGAGACAAATAGTTTTTGATCTGACGAAATCCTCCACCAGACGCCCACAGAGACAGTGGAGACCTGACAGGCCAATCCAAATCAAAGATAAAGCCCTCGTCTCTCTTCATTCTGTGGATCCAAAAATAATTTTCCTTTGCATCAGCTGACATATGAAGAAGATTTTTGGATCTTTTTCTATCTTTCTTTTTTTTCCCCTTTTTTTAAAGTCCTCATAGATAAACTTGTATTGGAAAGGAACTATGCAAACAAAGTAAGTTGAGGGTTTTTTTCAGTCAGTTCAGCTGAAACTTCTACTGAGTTGAAAAGCTGATGAAAGGACAGCCAAGACTAAAGTCTCTGCTGGACACCATGAATATGAACAGACTGTGTGAGGAACCTGGCAGGGCCAGCAATTCTCTTCTCTCTCTCCAGATAAAACTATCTGCTGTCTGGGATTGTGTCTTTAGGCTCACATGTCTCCTGTCATCAGGCTCCAACTGCTGCTTTAAACTGGAGGTTAGCATTGTGTTGCTGCTGTTCTGTCAGGCATCCTGAGAGCTGCACGCTTCATGAGAGATTTATTAACTAAACTTTAATCTCACACACTTTTTCAGTGAATTCATGTTTGAATATTTGTTTCGTCTTTGACTGATACCATTTGCAACTACACCACTTATATATTGGTTAGAAATGAAAAAATCTATCCGTTCAAATCAATTACCATTTAGACAAACTTGAGCTGATGATTTTTTTTTTTTTGCATCAAGTCGAAATGATTGACATAACAGAGGATACATAGGATGAAACCTTGGACGTGATGCTGAAATTGTTTTCACTTGTACATTACACAAAGGATGCAGCAAAACAAGTCGGATGGTTCTAACACCAACTGATAAAATAGGAGAAAAATTCAAATACATGATGACATAACGAGAACACAGGACAAATTCTAAGCAAATTTATTCTCAATTTTAGAATTAATGGTGCCTGGAGACATTCCTAGAGTGGAAAGCTAATATTGCTGTTTGAGAAAATCCAACTGGATTGTATTTTTATTTTATCTTTAATCATTAGTTTTCCTCTAGTTTTTACACTTTATGCATAACTTGAGATTTCCCATTTTGCTATTTATTAACAAAAATGTGGAAAAAAAAATAAAAATGGTCTTTTGTGTCAAAACATCTTGCACATAGTCCACATGTTTTTGCATCTTTGAGGGTGGATTCTTGTATATTCTATTAGTCGAAATGATCAGTTTACTTTTGTTTATTTTCCGCTCTTTCTGTTAACTAAATGTGGCCAATCTAGCTAAAAATGACCCTCTCGTAGGCCTAACAGGAGTTGAGTGGACCCCACATGAGCTTTTCATCCTGTGCACAGATTCTGTGGAGTTGTACTGAATTCATGTGCACTTTTCTGAGTTTTCCTCTCTCTGGGTTTGGGAACTGAAGAGCTGATCTTTAAAGGCTAACTTTTTCAACGTTTCCTTTTTTGGAAAAAATGACAGCTTTGCAATTTGAATTGACTAAAGGTAAATAATGTACATGATTTAAATTAATTTTCATGTAGCAGCTGTTAAAGCTGAGAGGTATTAAACTTACTTTGATATTCAAATAACACCTACTAACATGCTTCCTCCATTTACAGGGACAGCAAATGTAAGGTATTTTCCATTTGCTGTCCATTTGCTAACCCATAAAATCGCTGTCTTGTAATTTTATGATCACAAGACAGCAAATGTGTGTTGTTGCTTAGATACAGGAGGTGGGTCAACATACCCGCTGCTCTATCTTATCCCACTCTCTCCTATATGTATGCAAATAATTCTCCATCAGATTTGTATTCACATAAATATAAGCATTTCAGTGAAGTCATTCCAGTCTGACCAGCTGTCCACATGCTATTATGCAACCTGTTTAGTTTGTCCCTGACATATGTATCAGCCAGCTCAACAAATTCATGAAATGTTTTCTCCATAAACACTGATTTAAGAGTGCTAATCTTCTGTAACTAAAGAAATAGACTGTAAGCCCTGACAATTAAGCTTTCTTGTATCTGATAATAATCCACAGTCTAAGCCACAGAGGCTGTTATTCAGCACGATCTGATGCTCCTCGTCCGTATGTGAGGTAAAAAAAGATGCAGACTCGTTTTAAAGTTTGTGGGGATAACTGCTGTCAGAGGTATCAGTCTGCAGATTCATTGTCTTAGCCAGAAAACTAACTTAATGAATGAAAAATGAAAATGAAAAGTTCATTGAAATTATATAATTACAAAATAAGAGCATATTTTTTTCCCCAGAGGAATTTTTTCCATTTCAGTATAACATCTTGTTCTAATTATTGTAATAATATCTAGTTTTGCTCTGAGCTGTAAGCAATTTTGCTCCTTTCTTTAGGATATAAATATAAACAAAAAATAATCAATTTGACCTCCTGTTTGAGTTGTTATGATAAATCGCCATGGTAACCTATGTGCTACTAGTTTTGTAGAATCAAACCTAGCCTTTTTTAATTAAGACAGGATATCTGGAAAATCTTGATTTAATCTGCTGGTGAATCTGATGTCACAGCTCTGATATTAGGACAAGTTTGTCTTTTACCAAACTGCCATCATAGGTGATGAGAACAACTTCGGAGGACCATCAGTGAAGTCAGAGACAGAAAAGGCCAAAGAATGACAAAACGAGGACGAAGGAGTTCCTCAGCATTGCTAACCTTTACTCAGCCTCCCCCAAATTGACAAAAAGAACAAAAGAGAAAAGAGCAAAGTGTTCCATCTGGACAAATAACCTTTTCTCCAGCCACCAATCAGGTGGCTTTTGGAGTGATGTGTGCAGCAGGTATTTACTGTGTAAGTGGGCTTAGAAGGGTGAGATAGAATATGCTGGACGTGAGTTTTAAGTGTACGTTGGAGTATGTATGCATATGCCTCCAGCAGCAGTAGGATGGAGAGAAGCTTGTGATCTTGCAGGGCTGTGCAGCATGGTGTGTGTGTGGCACCACCTTTCAGGTGGAGTCGTGTGTGTCTGTGTCTGCATATGCAGAGCTGAGATAGTGCAAGAGGCAGGCTGACATTTCCAGCCAGTCTGTTTATGACTGGAGGCGACGGGCAGCCGCGCAGCGACATTGCTTCCTGGGTGGCCGGGACCTCATTACGGTGGAAACACTGACAGAAAGGGAGAGTTGAACATGACTGCAGAAAAGAATTTCATGTAAAATGGCCATCTTTTGCTCTGTTTGCTTTGGGCAATATTCTTTTTCACTTGGATCCTTTGTGTAGCGAATGGTGAGGTGTTAGTTAGCTTCCACATTCTGAAAAACTGAAATTGCAATTTCTGGTTCCACCGTCAGACTAGGCCAACACCAAAATCTTATAAAAAAAACCCCAAAACAAACAAAAAAAAAACTAGCACACAAGTGCCAGTTTGTTGGTGATTTTGCAGGAATTTATTGAGAAAAAATAATTCTGCAACAACTACCTGTGAACTTACAGTCACCTTTCATGACTATGAATGCAATGTTAATTTGGGGCTTTAATGACACATTTGATATTTGAATGTTAGACAATGGTCAAAGGAAGTAGAAGCAGGCCAAGAGGGTTGTTTTGAAGCATCTGATTGGAGCAGGCCTACACGGTTGTTTTGAAGCATCTGATTGGACTACTCTCTGCCAGCCAGATGGAGATGATATGCCATGTCATGACTGAATGTGTGACTGAGTACATAAACCTCTCACCAGAACATCAAGATGCTTCCCAAATAACAAACCTTGGATCACGTGTGAACTACAGGCACTGTTAAACAAGAAAGAAAAAGAGCCTTTAAGGGTTATTAAGGAGTAAACAGAAGCAGCTCAAAGTCAAAGTTAGAGACAGCAAGGAGAAGGACAGGAAGAAGCTTCAGAATAAACTGAAAAGAAACAGTATCAGAGATAGAGTTCTGTTCTAGTGACGATTGTAGAACCCCTGGAGATGATAAATAAGAATTCTTCATCAAATCAAGAAAATGATGGACAACCCTGACCATCCTCTGCATGAGACTGTCTTGGGAAAACAGTGTCTTCAGATTTGCTGTAATTCAATTGTGTTTGAAAAAGTTAACATGAGGTGTTGAATGGTCAGCAGGACCAAACCATAATCAAATAAACATGTGTGTCAAAATGACTCAGCAGGACTATGACCAAATTGTTTAACTTGAACTCAATTCAACAGCCAGATGACTGAAACTTAAACTGAACGTCCCACCAGCACAATAATCCCACATACATTAGCAAACTCTTTAATGGATAAAGCAGTCTAAAAACAAAGTTTTGGAACAGCCTCATCCTGATCAATATTGAAGATTTGTGAGTAGGTTTCCAGACCATATGTATGCAAATCAAATGCAGTAAGTAAAATCTTTCAGCTAAGAAAGATGAAACCAAAACTTGAGGAAAATCTCAGTGTTGCAGATTTTTTTTCTCCCCTTCCTCTTCCCTTTTTGCTTCTCCTCACCCTGTCATGAAGTTTCTCAGTCAGCTCATATAAGAGAGCACATTGTGTCTTCTCCTTGTGCCATGATGAAGCAGTAAGACAGGCGATGGCATGCTCTGTGGCTCCAAAACCACATGAGTTGCTATAAAAGGCTTGTGCAGCTCTTATAAGACATGTATATTTGAGAGGCACCTTGACACAACATTTTAGTAACATGTCATTATGGTCTGACCTACATGTGGTTGAAGGACCATCCCTATGGGTCTGCATTAAGATGGAGAACAGGAAATAGTCTGTCGGATAGTCAGCATGAAAGCTTGGAATTAGAGGATTTTCAGTTGTGGGAAACCATGTGAACCATTAAGGTATGTAAAGAAACTCTACATGAATCAAGGATAAAAGTAGAAAATTATTTTTATTTGAATCATTGCTTTATTTTTTTTAAGTAATGCCTGTGACAGATGCTTTAGCAGAAATCTACTGCAGTATAGCTGGAAAAGCCATGGAGCGCCATCTTCATCTTCCTCCTGCTTCTAAAACCTTTAAATTTTCTTATTCGGCATTGGAATTGAACAGTTTCACACGAGCGCTGCACACTGATTGTATTGTTTATCATTTCTCATGATAAATTTCTTGTCATAAAACTTTTCATTCATTGCTGTCACAATAAATTTCAATTAATGATATCTAAAACCTCACTGCTCCTATTATCAGGATGGATAGTTTTATTATTTTCTCAATACCAATAAATTTAAAATGCATTGACCATGTGCAAATTACTGACACAAATCTCATTTCTTTACATATTACATTAAGTATAATTTCAAGAGGATCATTTGTCGATAATTGCTGTGACACACAGTCACGATCATAGTTTCATTGTTCATTTTTATCTATGAAAGATTCAACAAATACTTCTAAATTTCACCATTGCTCTCAATGTCACTTATGTCTTAAAGCAAATTTGCTCTTGAGGTTTGCATTCACAACAATCCAGCCTTTCCAAGCCCATTGCCAAAAGTCTGTACGTTGCCTGAATTGAAGCGTTCATGGTGAGAAAAAAGCAACGGATTGTCATCTCTAAATTACGGTACTACTCGCAGAACGCCAGAGCTCCTGCCTACCCAGAAAGAAAATGCCCAGATGCATGAATTGCTCCATTTACAAAACACATGAAATGAAATTTGATCTTCTCCCCACTCCTGAACTTAAGCAACCCCCAGCCCTTCATGGGTGAATTACCTCCTGCCCATCTTTGTGCTTTCATCTTGCCTTCATCATCTCTCTACAGGACTGAACATGTCTGAGCTATTTCTAATTTCCCATACACAAATTAGATTTAACTCAAAAACACTTTTTCATATAGTTTTCTCTCTTTTCCCCCATTTCCCCATTGTCTGTCTCCTAATCTTCACCGCCTTTATTTCTCCACCTTATAACCCAAAAGCCACTTTCTCGGCCTGTGTGGTTTGCACCAAGCTGTTGTCGTCTCCCACTCTCTATAGGACTCTTTGCGCTCTCTTATGCTAATGATGTCCCTGCACTAAGAAAGGAAGCTGCTTACCCATTCACATCAGAGCTCAACTCATTCATGTATGCATAAACAAACACACAAGCACTCACGCGTACTTTATTCTGTTTCTTCGCCAGTGCATATCCCACCAGAGCAGCTCCCCATCCTGCCATCCAGGGAGCTTTGTTGCCTTTGTCTCTTCAGTACACCTTTTCTATTTTTTTTTTCATTCTTTGGAAGCTATTATTGCCATCAAACAAAGAAATTGTCGCAAAGAAAATACTTCCTTCGTTCCTTTCTTTCTTTGATTACATTCTACCGACATTCAACAATCCTGTATTATCCAGGTACATCTCTGTCACAGTAGATGTTGCACACCTGCTGAAATGCTTTTTACGTTCCTAAAAGGAGGTTTCTTGGTTCCTTGTTAAAGTTGCTCGTTAGCATGTCTTTTGTGTGTATTTATAAAACTTATAAATGATGTTTCTGTAATGGAACTAAGTGATTATAAATTACAGAATTCTTATTAACAGAAGTGAGGACATGCAGATATAATCAACCTAAGAAAGAAGGTAAAAATGTAATGCTATAAAAAGACGTACATTTAATCTGATTTTGTTTGTCATACTTATTATCTGTAAAAGCGTTTTAAAATTAGACAACCTGAGTAAATACATAATATTGAATCTAAAACAATATGACCCAAGTGAAATATACCTGCCCTCTAAACTCTGCTAACCTTGGTTGTGCTAACTTTGGAGGCAACAACCACCATCAAGTGCTTGTGATACTGATAATTGTTTTCTTCATTGCCGTAAAAGACGTTTTTTTGCCCAGTCCTTTAGCAAAATTATTGAAGTTCCACCAATTGCAGGTGGAACTTAAGTCCTGAAGCCACAAATCAGACCCGGGACATTTTACTAAAGCCATCATGTGTGATTGTTGACATGACGTCCCTGTTTTGAAAGGCTGTAGCAGATGTAGCAGGATGCACAACATTGGTGTTTTACCACTGAGGTCTTCTGGTCATCAGTGGTTTCTCCCTTTATCATTTTTTGCCAGACACACAAGGATTCATAATAATATTTCACAGGTCACCAGCTGATGGCACGGGAGAGCCATCAGCTGGTGAGATGGACACAATCATCAAATATTTGTACAGCCCTTGACTTGAGATTTCTCCTGTAAATCTGGTGTTATGGGAAGCAGGAGCATTGTTAAAGTCAGCTTCGACTGCTTTCTAGTATATCCTATTGGACATCTAGATACTGCTCAGTTTCTGCAACAGTTTTATGTAGAGCTTTCTATAACATCAGAAAGAAAAGCAGCTCAAGCTGGAATACCCAGGAATAATGTATGTCGTGCTAGATTTTAACTTCTGCGAAAGTGCTACGAATGTTTCCACTATTGATGCTTTCTAAATATGTTTGGAGTATAAACTATTAAAACAGGCAGGAGCAGAAAATATTTCATAAATATTCAATATGAAAACATGATAATGTGATCTCACTCTTCCTTCTGCTTCTGGCTGATTTGAGGCAGCTTAGAAAACAGAGAAGACAACTGGGTTTTCAAAATAAAAAGATACAATTCTTTCTGTATCACAAATTGTTTTGGCTGTTTCCATTTTGCTGGTATGTTATGCTAATATCATCAAAAACAGTAGATTCTGCAATGCTGTTTTACATTTAATCTTTAAGTCATTAGCCTGTCTGTTAGACAAACTGATTGCTCCAGCCTCTGGTTTCTTATTTGTTGACATTCGTGTGTCATTTGCTGTGCATTTGACACCTATATTTTTTTTATCTTATCAATTACAGACTGTTATGTATTCACACCACAATGCTGGGATATCTTGAGTAAGAGTTTAATCACATCCACACCCACACAGAAATCCTTCTCGCTCCCTTGCTGTCGTCAGCGCAGCAGAAGGAGGTAATCTATACCAGCGTGTCCTGCAGGCAAATCTGTTGGGGCAGCAACACAAATTAACACATGTTTGTGTTTGTGTAGAACAAGATGTATGAATGGGAGCTTGTGTCATTTTGAAGCTGACACTGTAATTTGATTTGCGCACGGAGAAGGGGGCAAGGCAAGGCAGGAGATGGGAGGGTTTTGAAGGAGTAGAGGCAAACAGCAGGACGCTGGGATCGGTCAGCAGATAAAACATGTATGGGGAGAGAAACGTTTGACTATACAAAGACCAACTATTTGGGTTTTACTGTTTGGTGGACCTTTTTTGTTGTAATTTTACTAGTCAAAGCTGAGACTGAAAAAACAAACACACTGGTGTGCACATGCACGCCTTTCATTTAAGTCCTCTGGATATGATCACAAACCCTGTTATGCTGCTCACAGCTCCCTGTCTGGCTTTACAAAATCTTTATTGCTTGTGTCTTTGCCCTTGGGCCAAAAACAAATCATTTTAATTTATTAAGCATTTTGTTCACATTTCAGAGCTTTTCAAATGTACAAGAACTTTCACAAGGTTACCATGAAACGCAAAACACTGTTATTGACAAGAACTACGAATACATGAATGCTATTTCTGCAGTGCAGTGCATCCTACCTGATGCACTGCAGGCATCAGGTGGGATTATAACTTATATATATATAAGCTCTGCTGTGAAATGTTTTTCCTCTGACTTAAAGTGGACATGCCGTGATTTTAAATCCTTTCTTTTCACATGTAATTCATTCATTTGGAACTGCAATGCTTTGGTATGAATTCCAGGTTATTGTAGCTCCACAGACTCCTGGTTTACCTCTGTTCTGAGGTGTGTTTTAGAGCCCTATATGCCTTACTATGTCAATCTAAGTATAATAATAGAACATTTTCACCTCATCAGGAACAGCTCTACATGTTTTCCATGGGTAAACTTGAGTCATGATAACCTCACAAAACCAAAGCATACTGAATGTAGCTTACTCTGCGTTTTAACTCCATGTTTTCAACATGAAATTCTTTCTTTTGACAGATGACTGTGTGTCTCTCTGGCTGTAGTTTTGTAATTAACATGAATTAATGTTGCTCTATGTTACATGTCTATAAGACACTGTGTCTACAGCACTCACCACATAGCCAGTCATTCTTCAACTAGTGTAAACCTTAAGTTGTCACCATGCAAACAAAGAACACCTGAGAAAGGGTGAATGAATGAACTTCCTGTAGCTCCATGTTCATTATTCCTAGTGAGAAATGCGTTGTGCCTTACCAGCATTTTCCCCAGCCAGTTGCCCTCGGCATGCCATTGTCTGCGCTGCTGTTGGGTGCATGGACCAGATATAAATGGAGCATTGCTGAGGCTATGTAAATATTTGGAGCTACTGTAGCATATTTTGTTGTACAGTCAAAGACCAGTGGGGTGAGGTACACTGGGAGGTGTGTATTTAAGGTGAGGTAAGCTTTTACTGCATAGTTTTTACACATTGTTTGACAGTCATTTTGCTATCAGATCTGAAAGTACTTTTAATTTAAAATGTAACACAAAATAAAAATGCTTTTTTTTTTTCTTTTTTTTTATCCTTTTTTGCAAGATAGCCAAAATGCCCAAACACACGTCCACTCATTATACCACTTTCAAACATTTTTAATGCATTTTTACCATCTTTATATCTCTTTTGACTCATAAACATTTTACTAACAATATTAAGGTAAACAATCAAAACATGGAAAGATTCAAGATCCAGGTTGTAATGAAATGAAGTGACATGCACAAGACAAGACAATGTTTTAATTGTATTTTTTGAAAAATTCAATTAATTTCCCTCCCAAAAAAATTATTGATAATAATTAATTAATAATAATTAATTATTTATTAGATAAATTACATAAATAATGAATTATTAAATAATGAAATATTAAATCTATTAATTATAAATTTAATATGTTGCACATTTTAATGCTATTAAATTCTTTTTTGTGATGAAAACCTTAATAACAGATTAAAAACTATGAACACCTTTATTGTTGAGGTTATTTTTCTATGTATTTAATACTTTTTTTGTTCATATGTAGTTTTCAATTAAAATCAAATTAATTGATCAACTAATTAAATTAACAGCTCTACATATTTGCCATCTTGCTAAAACATGATATGACATATTTTTTGTTGGCATAGACATTCTAAGTCTCAATTTTTATTTTAAAGAATCTTTTGTGAAATTATCAGTTTTGACCAGTTTGACTACAATGATAAATTCTTTCATTAAAAAGCAATGTTCTTGTCGATTAGTATGGATAAGAAAAGAAGGTGCTAAAGTTAGCATTATCAGCAGCTAGTTGCTAACCAGTCATGGTATTTTCCCAAGGTGCGCAAATTGTTTGTATCTTCTCTCTCACTGTTTTGTCTTTGTATTAGTGAATCAGAATACTGCCACATAAAGCATTTAGAAGAGGTGGGGGTATCCTAGAGTGTTTTCCCGGTGGTGTCTGCCAGCCCAATGAACTGTTTTTATTTGTCCTCTTTTATAAGTGCTTGTTGCCCAGGTGATGCATAAAGATCATGAATTTTACATGTAAAAGCGTGCCAGATTCAGTAAACTCAAACAAAAAGAAAATGTTTTGATAAATAGTATTAATCAAGTCTATTTGTTTACTGCCTTTCTTGCTTGTAATATATTTCTCTATTGCTTAACATTTAATGACAGTGGGCTTGCTACTTTCTTATCAGTCTCTCTAAGCTGAAACATTGTCTCTATTTTCTCCACCCTCATGTTGCTTTTTTGTCATTCTTTGAAATCTACATTTTCTGCCAGTTGCAGCAACTATAATAAAGCATGTCTGCTGCCAGAGTGCATGCTTTGGTGACAGTATTCATTCTCCCACATTTTCCTCTGCAGCTCTTTTTATTCAGTCTTTCTTGACATCCAGAGTCAAAAGGATGGATAGTGAGAAAGAGAAAACAGAAAGCCGAGAATTGCCCACCGACCAAGACTGAGAAAAACATGTGTGTGCAGGGAGAAGGTCTAAAAAATGCCCATCTTTCTCCTCATCCAGCCTTTTCCCTCTGCGTGAACAGTGATTGAAGGGATAAATGCTGGAATCCTGGATCAGGGTTCACCTTCTTCTTGTCATTCCAGGGAGTTTAGAGGTCAAGATGTTGACTTTCAGACCTGCAGATCAGAGGTCATCTATTTAGGCAAGCCCTTCACAGGCCTATAATCAGCACAGGAAAGCAACTCCAGCAGTGGGTGTTTATGTGTGGCCCAGTAAGGGAAGTGAATCCAGGCATTATTTGTACACCTGAATCGATTAATTGTAATGAATGTGATGAATCAATCATTTAAATAATCATCAAATAATTTATGTTGATATGTACAAAAAAGGGGCATGTGCTTACTGAGCCACATACTGAGAGTAGTAATTAAATCAAAACTGAAAAAAAAATCTATAGATTTTGTATTTTAGGTGGAAAACTTTCTTGGTTTGTAAATACATTAACCCAGAACTTGTCAAGTGTTAGTTTTTAGTAAAAAATTAAAATAAAATAAATGAAAGTAAATAAAATTCTATTCAGCGCCTTTTTCTGTTCATTTATCAATCAATCAATCCAAAAATAAACATAGCAGCTCAATGCTATTAATGATGTTATTGATCTTAGTGACACTCATGTTAGTCCAACAGAAACATTTTCCCATGTTGATGTTTGAAGAACTTTTTGTCTCCAATGCAACCTTTGCTACAAATTATCAAGCATTCACTAAAGGAATATTGCTAATACAATTTCGGCAAGAAAATTTGCATTTCTTATTTTAAAAAGGAATTGAATTATTTGTTTATTTGCACCTTTCATTGTATTTCTAACAATGGTGGTTAGAAAGCAGTAACGCCACCCTCAGCTGCTGCTGCTCCACTTTGCCGACAGTTCAGACAGACAGACACAGCCCATCAGGGACCTCAGACATACCGTGATGCATTTCGGTGCTTCTTTATTGACAGTGCAAAATTAATAACTTACTTGTCTATCATGCATTGGCACATTAAACATACTGTATTTCCACAATAATTGTCTGGAAATTGTGTATGAACAGTTATTATCCTTTTTGTGTTTGTTGTGGTGCTATTTGCATACGATCTTACGCTTAATTACTTTTCACAACAAGCATTTTGATTTAAAACATGATGGCATGTTTGATTAAAAATAGGCCTGACGCTGAAACGACAAAAACAATAAATAAACTAGTTCAGCATCTATTCAGATATTACAGATGAAAGTGAGTGAATATGATGATGTGATGCAATATTTTACATCTCAACTTGCAAAAACTCATTTCCTTTTCCAGGTCAAAGCTTCTATTCGGATTTTTTTTTCTCATAATAGGGCCAACATGATGTTATCAGTGAAAGGCTGTAATGTCTGTCATGTTAGCTCAGCATGTCAGTGCCAACATTTACAATCTAGCAGTCAACACTGAGCACAGCTGAGATTTATTGAACAGTCAAAGGATGTTGGTTTTAACCAGCTGATACAAACATTTCTCACCAAAGTTTGTTGAACCAAACACTTTCTTTATTCACTGCTGTGTCTGTTTGTTTGTCTGGGCAAGTCCGGCTCAACCACCAAACATTACACTGCAAAAAATGTACTGCTCAAATATGATATATAAAAAAACTCAATTGAAGAGGACATTAATGACCATGTGTTATCTAATGTACATGTGCTGTGAAATGTTGCAGTAGAAAAGATTTCTTGGCGGAATGTTAGCTGGAGATAAGCACCAGCACCCCTCCCGACCACTCTGGGGACAAGAATGTAAGAAAATGAATGGATGGATGGATGACAATAGGTTAAAGTGACAAATCATGATTTCCCAGGAGGAAGTGTACTCAGATCAGCCTTGTGGTTCTTCTGTCAAAAGAAGTTTACTTTGTATCTGGACAACTTTGTAAAATGATGACGTTTCCTCTTCACATTTTTAACTTTAAAAATAGAAACTGAAGATCTAAATAACGTAGAGCTAACCAACTCATCCTGATTGATTGAAGTGTGCTTCTTTAAAATGTCACAGTGTTCCACCGTTTTGCAAAACAAACCACAAAAAATTGTATTTGCAAATGAAATCATCAAGAAATGTCACTGGATGAGACATTTCTTTTTATTGTCCATCATTATCAACCTTTATGTCAGGTTATAAGATTTTAGCTGATTCACATCTGCAGTCATTTGATGCAAATGTTGCATTCATGGCAGAACAAATTCCTAAGCCTTTAACAAAAGTAATAGATTTTGAATACATATTATAAACATGTAGATCTAAACATGCAAATTGATTTGTGTCAGTAAATTGTTGCTTTAGTAGAAGGATGAATGTCAGAAGAATGTTAATATGATTATATAAAATGCAGACATCAAAATCGGACCAAACCAACAAGGTGCCAGCAGGAAGGAGCAGACTCAGGAAGACTGATTTGGACTGATCAGGCGCTCCCAGACTTTTTGATTAAGCCCATCTGTCAGAACCTGCACAACAGCAGAAAGGAAAGCTGGAAGCAGGAAGGCCCTGGAATGCAGGGTAGAGTTATCCCAACTCGCGTCTTAGGAACTTGCTTAAAAAAATAAAAAGTGTGGAACAGTTTTCACAAAATGTAATTAAATAAAAGAGTCACTATGTGAAAATGGTTAAAAATGAAAAAAATATCTATTTGTAAGTATGTCTGCTTCATACTTAGATGAAGCAGATACAGGAGTCCAATTCAGTCAACTTACTGTAATTAATTTCAACTCAGTTCATAATACAATTATAAATTTAGAATTGGTGTTATCAAAGCCAGTTTGGTTCAGAATATATTCCGAGATATATGATGACCAGTTTTATGCTATAACTGGTTA
Organism: Poeciliopsis gracilis; assembly: GCA_911649635.1. Lineage (NCBI taxonomy): Eukaryota > Metazoa > Chordata > Actinopteri > Cyprinodontiformes > Poeciliidae > Poeciliopsis > Poeciliopsis gracilis. The sequence goes on from CAJVRI010001138.1 coordinate 976,580, forward strand.
AGATATTTTACGTCTGAGGAATTCCAGATGATTTCATCATCAATTTTGTAGCAATTCCTCCTCCTGAGCAAGCATGTGGACACAGTTGGATGAAATGACTTTCCTTCAACAGGAATCAACAAGAGTCTGTTGCTGACCAAGTACTGAGCCTGGGTGGCTTTTTATGGAAAGAAGCACCGATGTGCCTTACGTAAGATCTGTTGTGCTGAATGTAGTGATTAAGCGTTCATTTGTCCAAATCATTTGGTTGGTACTAAATCTAATTTTATTTACAGTTATCTAATGGATCCTTCAATATTACCAATGCCAGACAGAGCAGCTAAATGTATCCATAAAAGATGTGTGTGTAAAAATTAAACACACAATCCAAATTGACATAATTCACAAAATAGTGTCAGTCATAGATTCATTGCTCTCTACATGCATATGTGTCATGTACATTTCACCGTCTGTTTGTTTTGCTGGATTCATTCATGTGAAATGGCTGAATATCATGCCTGTGCTTAAACTCTGATTCCCATTTACATTCCATGTGTAATTTCTATCTGTGTCTGATCAAATTTCCAGTGGAGTCAACTCAGCATGGCGGTATAATCACTTCTGAGTTTAAACACCAATTTAGCTTTTACTTTGCTTTGCACTAAGTGCCCTACACTATTTCACATTAAAAGCCTTCCAGCAGTCAGGAACATATTCCCTCCTTTTCCTCAAAGGCTTTTAGAGTGAAACATTTATCAAAGGCTTCAAGCTCTGTTAGCTGTACTGTAACAATAAACCACAACAACAGCAAAAAAAAGTGGCAGCAATCGGAATTATGTAGTGTCTGGAAAAGGTATTTCTTTTAAAAGGGATGGAGTGGTACTTGGGGGAAATGACCATAGTGTCCTTGATTTAAGTATATTGCTGCTGTTATGAAGATGGAAAACAAAATAACTGCCTCGCTGTTGTTTCCCTGTTTGTTCATGTTAGCAAAATGCTGGAATAAATACTAATTTTCACTTCAAAGACTTGTAATGTCCATTATTCACAAGAGACTGATAAAGAAACTCCATTAACAGTAGCTTCTTAAAGCCTTTTAGCTGTAGTGGTAAAGTAAGAAGACGAGCTGATTTCTGCAAGTGTATCTGGGGGATTAATTCATTGATGGGCTGTGGGGGGCTCCCTAGATGGGTGCAGTAGGTAATGGAGCTTTTAGCATAGAATAAGAATTAGGAAGAGCTGCCGTGTGTTTGACATGAAGTTGTTCTAAAAGACCATAGCTTCCCTATGGAAACACTGGAGGGTCCCTGTCTGTACATTCATACATGGGCGGCAACGGGGCTTTAGGATCACCATTACCTCTGGGTTTATACAAAGAACAAAGAAGGGATTATTAAAGTGTCAGTAGTGGCATGGCTCGGGCTCAGAGGAAGCATTTATGTTTCTTCTGAAACATAAATGACTTTTGGATTCATTAAGTATTTGCATGAGCTATGAGAGCACATGGTAGACTTAAATTAATATTGTATCTGGCAGCAAAAATCCCAAATTGCTTCCAAAAACATATGGGAAAAGGAAAGGTCAGAGTTAGGCATGAATTGTCCCAGATGGAGACCTGTATGGGCTCCAGTTTGTAAAATTACAATAAAAAGTTAAGAGCAATAATTTGGGTTTCCCTATCATAAGAGTAAAAAATGGGGGCGGTGTCATTTTTCAAAATCACATTTTCATTGTTTTTTTTTTTTTGTTTTTTTTCATTAATTTCTAAATTTCACAATTTCAAACTAAATAGTTACTAAAGTAAATATTTAAATGTTAAATATTTCAATATTTACATAGCCAACTAAATATTGAACACCAAGTAACTAAACATTTGGTTAGCCTATTAAGGATTTATTTAGCAAGCAAAGTATTTACTTTAAAGCTAAATACTTAGTTCAGAGCTAAATATTTAGCTTCCTTACAAAATATCTATGGGGTGCCATAATGCAAGTTATTGTTACAATTTTTGACTGTGTAATTTTACAAACTGAATGGCACCTCGTAAACCAATTAATTGGTTTTATTTTGTAACCAGGTTAGTGTGTATTGCAGACTTCTGGCCAGGTCCCTCTTGAAAGTTGTCTGTTTTGTTTAAAGAATGTCCCCAGCAGCCTTCTGCACAATGTGACTCCCTGACCTCATGCATATCCACTCCGTGACCCCCATCAAACTCTGTGTTGTTTGAAACAAAACCTAGTTGTTTAAAAAGTATCACCGTTGTTCACTGCTTAGACTGACTCCTGCCCTCCCCTCCAAGTAAAAACCCGAATGGAAGTTTTGGATTATGTCTTACATGTAGTGACAGAAAATTCATCCATCCATCCATCCATTTTCCATCACCCTTCTCCCTAACGGGGTCGGGAGGTGCTGGTGCCTATCTCCAGCTGCGTTACGGGCGAGAGGCGGGGTACACCCTGGACAGGTCGCCAGTCTGTCGCAGGGCAACACAAAGACAAACAGGACAAACAACCACACACACACCTAGGGAGAATTTGGGAAGGCCAATTAACCTGACAGTCATGTTTTTGGACTGTGGGAGGAAGCCGGAGAACCCGGAGAGAACCCACGCATGCACAGGGAGAACATGCAAACTCCGTGCAGAACATGCAAACTCCGTGCAGAAAGACCCCGGGCCGGGATTCGAATCCAGGACCTTCTTGCTGCAAGGCAACAGCGCTACCCACTGCGCCACTGTGCAGCCACAGAAAATTCAAAGGGTATAAATTAATTTCAGGCTCTTCTACATGTCAGAAATCATAGTTTTTTCCTCTGTAGCCTATCTTGATATTGTTGCCCAGACCGTTCTTTTGAGGGTCTGTTGTTACACATTGAGCAACTGCAAGAAAGGCTCATATTCACCAGTGTGAACCTTTTTATTGTCTGTCATGATCAAGCTATTTACTTAGAAATCTCTTCATGGTAGGGCTACTTCTCACATCACCAGACTTTTAAATTACAACTACTCTAACTAGTCCCTTCGATCAGCTAATCAGAGGCTTTGATTGTTGTTATTTTTCCCGCTTGTGTGTATGTGGATGCAGAATACACTCATTACAATACAGTCTACTCCTACCATTGAGTCTTTTGAGACTGAAAAATGAAAACCTTCAGAAACTCATTGGAATTTGATTATTTTGTTAATCTATCTCTGGATTTGTCTTCCATGATTGTTTATGTGCAGCTTCCCAAAATCCATATCAGTGTGTTTATCAGCTGTCTGTAACTGAACTATATTCTGAAGATACAAGGGTGATAACATCCCTCTTCCATTTGTTGTCTTGTGCAGGGTTCCTGAGTACAGGTGACCAAGCAGCCAAAGGGAACTACGGTTTGTTGGATCAGATCCAGGCTCTGCGTTGGACTAGTGAGAACATAGCAGCATTTGGTGGTGACCCGCTACGCATCACCGTGTTTGGCTCTGGTGCTGGGGCATCATGTGTGAATCTCCTCACTCTGTCTCACTATTCAGAGGGCAACCGCTGGAGTAACTCCACTAAAGGTAACCCCCACTTAACAAGTGTACTTAGAAAATGTCTCGCATATAAACTTGGGGTAATTTTACCAGTAGTTTAGGATGGTTTGAAAGCTGATATTTTAGCCCATTTCTTTTTTGCTATATAATGTGATAATTACCCAAATAAAGATAAAAAAACATAAATAATCATTTAATTTAATTTCCAAGAAGTGCAGATGGTTGATGAATCCAAATACCTTGGTGTTTATCTAGACAACAGACTGAATTTGACTTAATATGAGTTACAACAACATTTAATTTTCTTTTGGGAATAAAGTATTTTTGAATTGACTTGAATTCAGTAGGCTAGTCATAATGGAAACTCTCCAATGTGAGTCATTAAAAACTATTAAGCAAAGAGGAATTGAAAATGTACGAATATATGTGGAGCTTTTCCAGCCACATTCTCACTCACAAACAGCTGCACATTTATACAAGATCAAAATGTGGAAGCTGGAGTAAAACCTACAACTTTATGATTGGAAGCCAAATGGTCTTCCAAAGGCCACTGAGTCACAGTTGCCAAATGGGCCAAAATCAATCCACAGTAATGTAAAAGATTTATTACCATTATAAGGTGTTGATGGTAGATCTTGTGGGAAATTATTGCAAAACCAGTCATTAATTAGGAGTAGGTGGAATTGTTTTTCTGTGTTAGGAAGAGTGCTTTAGACACTTTTCCGAAATATTATCTTCATCTGAGAATAAATTTGTTCACTTACATTTAAGAGGAGCAAAAACAGGCAAAATTGAAAAATTTGGTTTGGTAGGAAATCATTTTATAGTACTTATCTGTCTCCTTCAATGTTTGATTTTCTCTCACTGTACAAGTACGTAACTTTTGAAATTAAGTAGTGCTTGAAAGTAATATTTCTTGTTGCCTTAACTGCCAAGGTCAATCTGTCAAACATGATCTTAAAAATTGCTCAGTCCTAAAGAACTAGAGAAAGAAAGCAAGAGTTTACATGATTTCATTAAATGTTTTTTTTTTTTTTGTTTTTTTTTTTAGTTTGTTCGCTTAAACTTTCTTCATCTTATCTAAAAAGAAAGCTAAGTATATTACACTGTGTGTTTTTCTCCTCAGGTCTTTTTCAGAGGGCCATTGCCCAGAGTGGGACAGCTCTATCCAGCTGGGCTGTCAGTTTCCAGCCAGCCAAGTATGCGCGGATGCTGGGCCATAAGGTGGGCTGTAACCTGGAGGACACCGTGGAACTTGTGGTGTGCCTGCAAAGAAAACATTACAAGGAGCTTGTAGATCAAGACATCCAGCCACCACGCTACCACATTGCCTTTGGCCCAGTAATTGATGGAGATGTAATACCTGATGACCCTCAGATACTGATGGAGCAAGGTATCAGTTGAACTTACCATGCTTTACTGAAGACCCATTTTGCTCTGGATTGTAATCTAATAGTGGTCTTTGCTTATGTTTACAGGTGAGTTTCTCAACTATGACATAATGCTAGGAGTGAACCAGGGTGAGGGCCTAAAGTTTGTGGAGCTCATCGTTGACAATGACAATGGTGTCCAGGCCAATGACTTTGACTATGCAGTGTCCAGCTTTGTTGATGACCTTTATGGTTACCCAGAGGGTAAAGACATCCTGCGTGAAACCATCAAGTTTATGTACACGGACTGGGCTGACAGGCACAACCCAGAGACCCGGCGGAAGACTTTGCTGGCCCTGTTCACTGATCACCAGTGGGTAGCACCGGCTGTAGCAACAGCTGATCTGCACTCAAGTTTTGGGTCGCCAACATACTTTTATGCCTTCTACCATCACTGTCAGACAGAACAGGTACGTCTCTTATACCATGGTTTTTTCTAATGTGGTTCAAGTTAGAAAGCCAGAAAAGACTGATCATCAGCTTCATGATGTTGTGCTCGGGCCTCAAGAGGGAAGGTCTTGGGGACATAACAAAGTGTGAGATCAATAGGTAGAGCACAGTGCACAGAAGGGAACTATATTATTATCCATTTCAGTCAAGTTACAGTTGCAAAAGGAGGAAGCAGAAATAATATCTATTAAGGATGTCTTTAATATACAAACAAGCCTCCCATGAGATATTTTACCATCTTCTCAACGTAGGCTTTTGCTATTGCAAACTGGTCTTGGATAAGTCAATGACAGGTATTTAAGTATTTGATTTTCTAATTACAGTCCAATCTTTTGTCATTTTATAGTTTATTTTATTTTTGACGATTATTTAAATATCTGTTCTTTGGTTGTTTGGTTATAGGTATAGGTATATGGAATTTTCTATACCTGTCCTATATCTTAATATTAAAAGAAGTTAACTCTGATCTATGAGTTTCTATGAGTTTGAGCAACCACACCATTTGATTTTTCAAAGTTTAGATTTTTTTAAAGACCTCTGTAACACTTTTCTATTCAACATAATGCCCTGAAATTTGCCAATCTAAATACTTATTGAACAATTTGTGATAAGTAATACACCAAAACTGACTCCAAAAATCTGCAACTCAGCTGAATGTACTTTCGACAGGCATGATGTGTTAGTGCTTGTCAAACATTTTTTTTTTTTTATGCTGAGATGCTTTGCCATCTAATGTTTTGCATCTGTCACAAACATAACAATATTGATTTGATTTGTTTCATCTGCTGCTCATTAGGTACCACCGTGGGCAGATGCAGCGCATGGAGATGAGATCCCATATGTGTTTGGGCTGCCGATGATTGGACCGACAGAGCTGTTTCCATGCAACTTCTCCAAGAATGATGTGATGCTGAGTGCTGTTGTCATGACCTACTGGACAAATTTTGCCAAGACCGGGTATGAACACATTAGAAATTTTTCCAATGATGCTTAGTTTTTATGTAGAGAACGAGACATTATGTTTGTCATTTAATATTGATTGAGCTAGAAATATAGGAAATTTTGTAGTTGATGTTAACCACATACTAAATTGACTTCATTAAAAATTCAAAAATACTGATATTCAACTAAAAAATCATGAAAGGAAAATAAAACTATATGTGGAGTTAAACAGAGGATGAAATTAAAACACTGCAGTAAATACCCCAAAGCAGGGAACAACTGCCCTTCTCCTGAGTCAAACACATATTAGGACTTGTGCCATAAGCCCACATTGGTGACTTTTGGGATATTATGTCTTCAGTTCAACCCGAATTCAAAATAATTACATTGATCTTAATTTGTTAAAAATTTGAAATTAAACACATTATAATTATAATTACAAATACAATTCAAGGCTAAAATAGCATCACAATGCTAAACATGTAGCATTAGCACAAATGTCCCCAAAGTTAACATTAAAGTTAACATTCCACATTTCGAAAGAAGCTCCATGAATCATCAGGAGCTCCTGAAACTCTGAAAAGATGAATGAATAGATTAGAACTTTGGACTAATCTGATGGTTGTAGAATCCAGAAAACAGATTAAAACATCTATGTTGTTTAGCTTACATGTCTGTTTACTCAATAATTTTGGAGAAAAGTGATTTGTTTTAATTGAAAATGTGGCATATTTTATCACATAGCTTTTGATTAAAATGCTATTAATCGCTGTTAATTAAATACAGACCCTGCAACAGAGGTGGGCCGTGAATCTGGCACCATAGAGGGACTTTTCTGATTTAATCCATCTCCATGACATTACAATTATACAAGCCACTAGTGCTAAGAAAAAAACACAATATAACAAGGTCTCCTTATTCAGTGGGCTGTGGAGAGATTAGTCTGCTCCTGGATGCACATAGAGACTCAAATCTGATTGGATGAAACACACAAACATGTATGGGATGTGGCACACCTCAGACAAACATAAGAAACAAGAGTAGACTATTTGAAATAAATTCAGAAAATGTAATTGAACAAACATAATTTAGGTGTTAGATATATCTTAAGGGTTCTGATAGAGCAGCGGAGAAGGCCTTGCAGGCCCTGTCAGCCCATCACTGCGCTGCAATCAACTCGATTAAAAACGTTAATGGAGTCCCACCACTAGTTAGAAGCGACATTTTGTAAAGAGCTTTGTTCCAGGATAATTAGAGCAACATACAACTGCCATTACAAGACCATGAACAAGTCAATACTTTTATTGTAATTGTGTTTCTACAATATTAAATTTTGTCTGATGACTGGGGGGGTCGTGAACAGCTCTGCTGCGTTTTATGGACCACACAGTGTCATTGGTATTCTTCTTACACACCCTCCACATATCTTTAAATTCATTATTAATGGTCATGCACTGCAAAGGGAGATTCTTTATGAACTAAAATTACAATTCCCTTTTCTTGCCTCTTTCTCATGTTGCCTTCCAGCATCCAGCTATGGCTGTAATTGTTTTTTGGAGGCATAATAGGGGTACATTGGCTTTTTCTGAGCCCTGCGCAGTAACCCTAAGGGGAACAGAGAGCCACTAATGATCTACATATATAACCTCAAATTGACGTGGAATGCTCAGTACCTGTGAGATTTATGCCACCCATTTGAATGGTTAAGCATGTTCCTGATGAGCTTTGGCCAGCTCCTTATGCCGCTCTCAGACAATAGGGCGCTCAGTACAGCTGAATGGGCCACTGCAGCACAGTGTTCAGCTCAGATTGGGAGTTTATAGCACAGGACTTCATGTTCAATGTCTTCTAAAAATCAATCTGTTAAACTTAAGGAAGGTTTTCATATGGAATGCTTATCAGCGTTTACACTGACTGTGATCCCTGTGGTATTAAGTCCAGTGGCTGACATGTGAGGTCGATGGAGCATAATATGATGTTTTAATTACAGCAAACTTAATGAGATAATTTGCATGGCTGAACTCCATCTTGACTCTGACAACATCTTTGGTGAAAGCATACATAATTTATGTATAAATATGCTCACTTCAAATAATTAAAAAAAGAACAAAATCTCTGACATGAAGTTTTATCATTTTTTTCATCATTCAATTGTAAGATTAAAAATTGATTATATGAGGCTGCTCTCTACCTAAAGGCCACTGATTTTGTCAGAAAATTTATAAAAATAAAACCTTCTGAGCTTTTATGGAGTTTATCAGATGTGATTTCTGACACCATGGTGACTCACATCATATGAAACCTGTGGGCTGCACTACTCCATTACAACATTGTTATAATTATACCGATTAGCCTGTGGCAAATGTCATGTCCAGTTCAATATTCTAATTTTAATAATTATACAGTGGCCTCAAAAGGTTCACTAAGCTCTCAGTTTAAGTTGTAATTCAGACTGCAAAATTTTAAATGTGTTCAATGCTATATTGGCTATATGCAATATATGAAGAAGTGAAATATTGCAATATTTCATTGAAGAAAGTGTTTGCCTTCTTTAAGACCAACATAACCTCAGTTAGGTTAATGAACTTCTGAAAGTTCATCAACCTAAGTTTATTAACCTAATAAAAAATGTATAAAGATCTGGAGGAATTGTAGACCATTCATGTATTTTGGTTGCCTGGTGAAAGTCCAGCGCCTTGTTTTACATTTTGCTTCATTCAGAGATTATGTATACGTGAAACCAATCTTATCTACTGGTCCACCTCAGCAAAAGGTCTAGAACTCAAGCACTGTCCTCTTCTGGTCCATGAAAGAGGTTTGACAGACAGACCGGCCCACCGGGTCATGTCTTCATGTTTGAAGACATGAAGTTAATAATAATCACTCCACTTTTGTCAACTCAGCGATTCTCTTGCTATATTTAGCAACATTTAAAAAAATAAATAATTATTGGCTCAATTGGGATCATCAGGTTAAGCTTTTTAAAGATCAGTAATTGGTCATTTCACAGAAAAGGGCAATCGGTGCACTCCTAACACTGTTAAAATTTAAAACGATTGGGTCTGATTTTAGAACATTTATTTTAATTAAATATAACAATACAATCCTCTGACAGATCATGACTTCTTAAAAGGGCATAAAAAGGCTTCCTCTGACACCATCTTCCAGACCAGGGGTGTGTATGTGTGTCTGTGTATTCAATGAGTATTTATTATTGAACGTGCTTTTACATCAATTAATTTGGCAGAATACAGTTAGAATATACTTGGAATTGATAAAACAAAAAGCACACACATATTTTCCATGAAGGTTCTATTTATGCAGCCCTTTAGAATCCAAAGGGCCACATAAAAAGCTGTGGCGGGCCAATTTTGTCCCCGAGGCCTTGAGTTTGACATGTGTTCCCATAAAATGTTGCTGTTTTACTGTCACAACCTTTGTTTAAACATTATATTTTAAGGACAAATATCTTGTTATGAAGAGATCTGAACTTGCAATGAGAAAAAAAAAAACTTTTTGGTGGAACTCTGCTCCTGTATTTCCTAGTTCTGGCATTTCCAATGCTTCAGTAATCTGGCTAACTTCAAACCCTTATTCAATAAAATTACATTTTAAAAACAGATTTTTTAAAAACATTTGGGTATGGCAAATGAACATTCCCACAGAACTGTATGTAACATTCTTATGGATGCTCCAGAAGAGGACTGGGGCAGCCATGACATCTTGTCTTTTTCTGTTTTAGTGATACAAATACACTCAATTTAACCTTCTTTTCAGGGACCCAAACCAACCTGTACCACAAGACACCAAGTTCATCCACACAAAGCCCAATCGCTTTGAAGAAGTGGCATGGACACGCTACAACCAGAAGGACCAGCTCTACCTGCATATCGGCCTGAAGCCTCGGGTCAAAGAGCATTACCGAGCAAACAAGGTTAACTACCATCCTGTCTCTGATTCATTTAGTCTTTAATATAATTGTATTTAATGATTTATGCTTTTAGCATTAAATAAGTCATGTAGCTTGGGCCTTTTTAAAGCTGGCTACATTTCAGGTACACAATGTTAATTAGAGGCTAATGTTACAAAAAGGAGAAAGGCTTTAAAATGTCAGTGTGATGCCGAGAGGCTTACCCTCTTCCTTATACAAAATAACCTGCAGGATTGTGGACAGAAGCACAACAAACTGATAAAAGGGATACAATAATTTATTTAAAAACAGCTAGTTAAAAAAAGGGAGGCGTTACTGAAGAAGGATCAATACATGAGTCTATAAAAAGGAGTCTTAACTGGCCCTCAGCGGGAAGGGGAAAGAGGGGCGCAGTCCTCCGCTGCCCCAACACGTCCAATCCGGTCCACTCAGTCCTCACGAACTTCAGCGAGCGCCAGCCCCACGGCTCCGTCTAGGGGCACACGATCCTGACTACTTCCGTGCTCCAGCTTGGTCCGACTGGTCCGACCGGTCCTCCGGTTCTCAGCAGTAACCCAGCAATTTCCACCTCCTTAGCCGGTCGCCGCTCCTCTGCCGCAACCAGTCCAGCAGTCCTTCTCAGGGCCAGTTCCTCCTGTGTCCAAACGCCTGAAGCCAGTCCGACCCGTCTGCCGCTCTCTCCTGGATCACGGTTCCACTGGCCTTTTTTACTCCTCCTGATCTGTACACAGCTAATGAAGATGCCAATCAGCTGTGGCGCTGCAGCGGGGCGCATGCGGCACGTGACCAACAACCAATCAAAACATGCAAAAAAAAGCAAAACATTTAACTCAAAACAATCTAAGAAAATAACTTCAAAATACACAATTCAATCAAAATCTAACCCTTAAAAGAAACACAAGGTCATTTTGCCACATTAAAATTAAACACCATCAACAAGATTTCAGAACAAAATAGGTGTGTCTGAAAACTTTGTTAGAGATCAGTCGTAATATTTTATAGGCAAGTGTGTAGCTGTTGTAGTACAGAGCTAATGCTACCTTTATATATTGTGAACTTAGTGCCGTCTCTTGGCAATACAGTCAGTTTTGTAATTTAATACTTTTGCACATCTTCTACTTTTAAAAACGTTTCACTTTAATAAAAAGATAACTTTATTTTAAGTTATCATGATGCCTATTGGTTCTTCCCTCAGGTCAACCTATGGTTGGAGCTGGTTCCTCATCTACACAGTCTCAATGAGGTCACCCCACTCATCCCTACCACTACCAAGGTTAGTGGCAGCCACAGTTGCTCTGCTGTAGCTCACCAAGTCACAAAATGGCATTATTTTTGTCATGATTGGAGCCCCTCAAAATGTGTTTCAGATATTCCCACATATGTTGTAACAAAAAAAATTGGTGCTTAAGAGAGTCTGCATAAACAAATGCTATTTAACTTACTTGAACTATAGGAACAATGTAAAGAGCAGGCCAAGTTATAGACATCCACTTCAAGTTGTTGCTGAAATTTTCATCTACAAGCAGCTGAATAACAAGGAGTTCATAACATTACGTGTGGCTCTACTGACAGTGATGAAATATTTAGGGTTGTTTTGAACCTAATGTGATTCATAGGTTTCTCATTGTTTGAAACTTTGGTTGCAAGAACACAAACAATCCATAGTGTGTGTCCATATAATGTGTGTTGATTGAAGCCTGAAGATTTCACTGCAATCTAGTTGTAGATATGGAATTCAGATGGAATAGAGAGCACATTTCAGAGCAAAAGATTTTTCTATAGAAAAGATAATATTATGAGACTATGGTCTTATAAAATCAATTACATCCCTAATAGTCTTAAACTTTTGCTGTTTAAAATCATTTCCAGTTAAATAAAGATAACATTGAGTTTCTTTGGTGAAGCACATACAAAATCAAGTAGAGAGCATTATTTAAAAATTGCACATAAAATTACAGAAGCATTTCACTGCCAAAGATGTGAAATAAATACAGAAGCATCTTACTTATGAGATTATTAATGAGATTTTAAAACTTGTTATAACAAGATTCATATCTCATTGAAATTATAACAACAAAGGCTGTGACAGTAAAATGGTTACACTTCTCTGGATTATTGTTATAACGAGAAACTTTCTCCTATCACCATGAAAGAGTCACGGTTCCTGAATTTATCTGCAAGCTTTGACTCCTACATACTTCTGTGTTAAACAGAATTACATTCAGGTCTCAAGTTTTGACTTGACATTTATGGGAAAACATTAATAGCAAGAAGCTATGTATTTGTTACCAAAAGGCCAGAAGCAGTTAAAGGCGTAGAGGTATCAAAGCTAGTATAAAATCTTTATCTGGTCTTCTATCTTTGTACAGATTCCCCCTCCGGAAGCCACTAACCGCACACCAAAGACCAAAGTTCTGGTTACCAGGCACCCAAACCCAACTCCTTTCCCCACTGAGACGCAGGGCAGCCACAACCAGCCTCACCTGGTGGACCAGCGGGACTACTCCACAGAACTTTCAGTGACTATTGCTGTCGGAGCTTCTTTGCTTTTCCTCAACATCCTGGCCTTTGCTGCTCTTTACTATAAGAAGGACAAGAGGCGGCATGACGTCCACCGGCGCTGCAGCCCACAGCGGAGCGCCGCCAACGACCTGGCTCACACTCAGGAGGAGGAGATTATGTCTCTGCAGATGAAGCAGCACTCCGACCTGGACAGGGACTGCAGAGGGGTGGGGGACTCCCTCCACGCACATGACGTGGTCCTAAGGACTGCCTGCCCCCCAGACTACACCCTGGCTATGAGGCGCTCGCCAGACGACATTCCACTCATGACACCAAACACCATAACCATGATCCCCAGCACCATGGGAGGCCTCACCTCACTCCACTCCTTTAACACATATCCCAGCAGTGGGCAGAACAACACTCTGCCTCATCCACAACCACACTCACACTCCACCACCCGGGTATAGCCCAGTGGATGGACCCGTACAGGCAGGACTCTGGCGGCTCAGGCTACAAGCTAACTGCAGCGCTGCAGAGGAGAGTCCAGGCCGACCTGCTGAAAGACAGACTTTTCAGGAGTTAAACCGCCGGCCCGGAGATGCCAAGATCCGGGCCGATGGAATTATACTGGAATTATACTACATTTTGTTAATACCAGAGGAAATACAATAAAATGTTTCAGATGCTTTGGATCAGAGGATCAAAAAATAACAATATTAGTAATTATGGTTTTGTAGGAAAAAAAAAATGGAAAGACATGAGGGGAAAAAAGTTTCAGCAGAACAACGTCTCACAATCTGAAACATTTGAGAAAGACTTTTTTATCATTATTTTTGTTCTGGTATTACAGCAACAAAAGGAACAGTGAAACACTTTTTCTCTCTAGCGACAGCTATGGCCTTCGGGATTTTCTGACAAACGACTGCTTGACAGTATTATCTGGAAGCAGCACAGAGCATCAGACAAGCCTTGGAGGTGAGAAGAGGGAGCACTTTGTAAAGGAAAGAAAACATATTGTTTTCCTTTGGCATTACTCTGCAGAACACTCTGTGGGGCACAAACCAGACGCCGTGCTAACCAATCGAGGCATGTCCGAGGGTCGTAAATGGAGGCTGTGTAAGATAAGCCAAAAGCAGCAGAGTAAAGCAAAGGACCAAAAACTTTAAGATAAGGCGACCCTGTATGCACAACAGAACCATTTTGAGGAGAAAAAAAAAAGTATCTTGCAAATACTTTTCATCCTTTTATTTTTGATTGAAACAGTTTTATTGTATAGGACCTATTTACATATCTAAGCACCAAGGCTGTTTAAGCCCACTTCTCTTGGGCGGGGTGTTCACACTGCAACCTGCCAGTCGGACCGGGACGTAGGAAGTGAGAACGCACCGAGCGGCTTTCTAGCAGTTCCAACTTCAACACAGAGAGCTGGGAGGACAAAGGATAATTGGGATATTTTAGCACGATGCGCATGACAATTTACCTGCTTGATGGCTGCTCTGCTGATTATGTCATTAATAAGAATAATTTTCGCCCTGTTCTTTGTGTTGGGGAGATTCAAGACCTATTTCCTTATTGGATAACTAGAAAACACAATGCTCTCATGGAACCTTGGGAAATGCAGTCCCGGTTTGTGGATGTCACTGGATGGATTTAGATAGTAAAACAAAAACGAAAAAAAAATGGGGATGGGCATATGGTAAAGATTTCTTGCATAACATAATATAGCTTGAGTGGGCTGGACATATAAGGACTAGTTTTGTACTCTATGTGTTGGTACTACTTTTTGATAGTGGGTAAATCACATTACATTGTATCAATCAAACCCATTGTACCTTCAGTTGAAATCAATGTTTTTTGTTGTTCTACCTATTGGAACACCGGACCGGACCGTATCAAAGTAATTACCTACACTGTTTATTCCATTGACCTCTCGTCATCCCAATGGCCCCCAAAAAATTGACACTTCAAGATAAAAATGTAACACAGTGGAACCCAATTGGTAAGGAAAATGGAGGGTGAAATGATTGAAAAAAATAGAGAAGAATTCCATCTCCAGGCGAAGTAGATTTGCTAATGATTTATCCAACAAAGCTCTGAACTCCAGAGCTATTTAAACATGACTGCCTATAGATGTTTAATTCAAGATAAAAGCCAGACAGATCACACGAGGTGAGAGTCGATGGAAATGCACAGCAGGAGGCTGAGAGGAAGAGCGAGTATCAGGCTGGGTCAATTCCCACGATGCACTTTTTCATGTAGTTTTCATCATTAGCCAAGTTGAATCAAGTTAGGTGGTACTTTGTGTTGGAGAGATGTCGGTGTGTCTGCCAGTAAAGCAGGATGATCAAAAGCAAAAAGTCTTACCTCTTCAACTTAATGTCTTTCTTTTGCTTTTTTCCTATATATACACAAATGAAGTGCTGTGCTCCAAATCTCTGCCATGGTGTCAGAGTTAATAAAAGGTACCCACTTCTTTAAAAGGGCAGCTCAGGTTCTGTTAAAAGCTTATACGCAGTTAATGTTTTATGCACAGAACATGAATCTCTTACCCTCTTAATTAAGCATGAACCAAAATGAAGTTTGTCCCAGAGGCTGATGCTGATGGCTGGTCCAAAAGGAGCCAAGACCGAGGTGAATATCTTCTGTCCTAACACACAACCCCAATCTAGAAAACATCACAGCCGTTCAATAGTTTATATTTTTATGTAAACAGAAGTCATCCAAACATCATGCATATTTTAAGCAAACTTTGAAAATGTTGCTGACTAAAAACAACAAAGGAAAAGCAAATTCGGTGTGTTTCCTTCTTATGGTTCACAGGGTATGTAACCTGGTTGAGATTCCATAAGATGTTGACGACACATGTAACAAACAGGAAGTAGAAGTTGAAAACTAGCATGGGCCACACATCTTAGAGAAATGAACAGAGATTTTCAGGAGTTTCCTGCTATCGGACAAGTTCCAATTGTTCTGCTATCCCATCGAGCCTTGATGATGTTGAAATTTTAACGCACAACAATGGCAGAAACAGCTGATCAGTCATGTGAGGGAAATGTTCGCTACATCAGAACTTACTCAACAAATGTATCTCTTTCACTCCTTTAGCCCATTATCTCAGAAAAGCTACAAAAGAAAAAGGTTGCTGTAATGACAGCCTGTAATTGTTTCCAAGAGTAAATGGAGTTTGGATGTTTTGTACACGTGAAACTCACTGAGCACCAAACATCTGGTCAGAGTAACTGTCTGATCTGAAAGTAAATCAGTGTGAAAACCAGTAGACTTGTATGATTTTTACCTTACACAGTAATTGGTGTTCATTTTGTTTTATTTTAGTTTATTTTAAGAACATAGAAGCAGAAGTCTGTGTTGGTCTTGGTCGCTCTCAGGATGTTTTCAACCTTCTGAACCAGCTAATCTGCACGTCTATTAATTGAAGACACAAAGAAAGTTTCTAACAGCAATTGGATTTTTATTCCTTCCTTTTGGAATAAGTTTAATCTTTTGAAAATTTGACTTGCTGTTTTATTTGGATAGATCTTTCTGTCTACATATGTTTCATTGTGTTTAGTGTTTCTGTTTTTCATTCGCCCATCTTGAGATTGGTGCTTTGTGTTTTGAGTTGCCGTAAGGATAATTTAATCAACCTTTTAGTAACTATTCTTTCTCTACTCTTAAGGTTTCTTGGAATAGGTGTGATGTACATTCAAAATGTTTTGGCTTAACTTACTAGCCGACTTTCAGGTAAATAAAAAAAACAAACAAAAAAACTATGGTTTCAGTTTGCTGAGTCACTTCCATGAAGGCCATCAGCTGATCTGTGATCGTCAATAACTTCAGCATCTTTTTCTTCAGATGATATTCTTAGCTACTGAAGGAGCTATTCACGCAAATCTCTACATTACTCTGTATGTACTATTTTTATTACCAATTTACCTACTGTCTCAGAGAATCTATGTTTGTCTATGTTTCTTTTCTAGATAAAGTCACCAAAGGAGCTAATCCTGCCATTAACTCGGTTCTCAGATTAAATTGGAGCATTGAGTTTGAACTTATCTGTATGATTGGATGGGACTGAATTGACAATGTGCTTGTATAAAGAACTATCTATTCCTCTTGTAAAGACATTGAGGAAGCATTTGTTGTAAATGCTAAAAGATCCACAAGGAGTCAAAACATGATCAGTCGACCAGTCAACCTTGAGCTGAATTGTATTTAAAGGTTTCTTAATATGAAATGTTTTCTTTTAATGTAACTTTGCTCAAAACGGTTAAACATAATTGCTTCCACCGGAAACGTAGCGCTCCCCCTCCCCAACATGTTTCTTCATGGCATTTAGCCAGCTGCCTAATTAAAGGGTATTCTCCAAAGTTTTGTTTTAAAAAATACATATTTTTCTTAATTTTTATTGGATTGTTTCTTTTGGAAGACATCTTAATACAAAGACAAACAAAAAAATAAAATAAAAAAATAACATCAGGACCTTGCATGTCTGTTGGTAAAAAAACAAAAAATGAAAAAATGAGGAAAGAGATGTTGCAGTCGCAATAATCTGACAAGGTCACCATTTAATACCAGCTGTTCATACTTCTAGCCTCTTTTCAATAAGCGCAGAATCACATAATCCACAGAAACTTAACACAAACAGGAATAAAATCTGCATTTGGTCATTTATTGCCAAGTTGTTGCTATGATTCTTGTCTTCTTAGCTTTTCCTGATGTAAATCCTGTTTTGTCTTTAAACTGAAATATTTGAAGGAAATAAGGAAATATTTGAGAGTATCACAGACGAGTTGAGCATGGGGTAAAAGTATTTTGGCATTATAGAACGATAGAAACAGGCATTTTGGTTGTGATGGACACTGGCAATACCAGAACCAACAGGATGATCCCAAGTGTCCAGAGGGGTTAAAGACTGCAGGCAGTCAGTTTGATCCTCTCCACTCCCAAATTCTGGAGCAGGTCTCTGAAAAACCTGGCTGTGTAGGGCAGAGCATCGTCATCTTGGCATGTTGAGTTTGGACCAAGTCTGAGGAGATATTGGATCACTACTGGTTGTCAGATCTCACATCAGTTTCTCTCTGCATTGAGAGTGATGATAAGCTGTCTAGTACCATCAGTACACTACCTCCTCTACAAACAGCTTGGCCCAGGCAGAGTGGATTTTAATGAGAACAGGCCATACTTGCTCCTCAGCAGATCAACCTGCAAATGGATTTTCCTTGCAAATGTAAGAGAAAATACACAAGATTTATTGCCAAAAGTATTGGTACAGCAAAGCCATAATCAATCAAATACAGAATTCACTCCTTTTAGTGTTGAGTTTAGTATTTTGCACAACCAATAGGCTTCCTGTGTAAGTACAGCTAAATCTAGCTGGTCTGGTTTGAGGTACCGTTTGTTACTCAGTCACAAATGAACAGGTTTTTAATGCATCATGGGAGACAAAATTAGGAGTTAATTTTTCAAAGTCATGTTTTTAGCCATATTATATAAATGTCACAGTTCCGTTCAAAATAAATATTGAATTGGCAAGCTGGAAATTCAGTTTCAAACTAAATATTTGGTTAATGAGCTAAATATTCAACTAGTTTGCTAACTGAATATTTACAAAGCTCACTTGCTGGCTATAAATATTTATTTTTTTCAGTAAATATAAATTTGTGTGGAGAAAAATTTAATTCAACAAAATGTTTACTTAGGATACTTTATATTTAGGCTGCTAACTAAATATCCTGCAGCTCCTTCAGGGCTCTCAAGACTTCTGAGGCTTAGGACAACACTTAAAAGAGTTAAGATGTTAATGAAACAGATAAATAAACTGAAAAAATACAGTGACTTACAAACACTCACTGTATTATAGATTATATGCTTTTCCAGCTCAGTTCATCCAGTATTTGTTTAGATATTTACAGAGGCACTCATGTCGATGACTAGTGGAGACCAAACCTTTGCACAGCACTGTTTGGATAGGGAAGAAGATGCGGGGCCTCACAACTTGTTTTTAGTTGATGTTGAAGAGCCGTTGCGTTTCTTTCCAGGGATTGCCTGGCTCATCTTTCCCGTCAAGCTGACAGCTTGGACTGCTTAACAAAACGGCTCCCTTCGCATCTGTACCGCCTTCAGTAGGCCGCCTTCTGCGAGGGTGCCTGGTAACGTCTTTAGGTCAGTGAAGCCTCAGCATCTAACCATGTTAGCCACTGAGAAGGAATGAGTCATCCAGCCAAGCAGACTGCAGTCAAATCCCATGGCTTACAAGGTTTGAGTCACTGCGGGGGCAAAGTGGTGATTTTCAAAACACACAGTGAAAGGAATGCCACAGATAGCCTTTGTTCAGATACAAAAATCTGTATGCTGGCACAGAGAGGCTGCTTGTTAGGCTCAATTGCTTGTCTCCCTGTTTTCCTTTCACTAAAACGTAGACATGTGGAGGCCTCTGTACTGAGAGTACATCCTGCCGCTATTGGCTCTCTCTTAAACACTATGCTTTAAAATAATGAATACAGACTGCTGCTGCTGCACCCAAGTTGGATGCAAGGTTAAATTTTGACATATTATAGGAAATGTTTTTAAAAAAAATCAAAACTGATGCTAAATTGTTTGAGCATATTGGTTTCTGTTCAGTGTATTTCCTGCTTGGAAATCAAACTGATTCCATATAGTGTGACATAACATTTATTAGACCCACAAACATCACCATGAGGTTATGTTTGTTATTCCATTACTGTGATTTATTTAGAAGATGTGCCAGAGACCCTTCAACAATGAAACACTAAGTGGTCAGCTTTCTGTTGTTTCCACCGCAAGACAACAACAAGATAAACAAAGTTATAAAACACAACCTATCAGCACATAATTCCAATAAAACAACACGGCACTGTTAGGTCAAAAAACTATTAGCCCAATATGAGCAGGCATTGCATCCGATTTGAAAACAATTGTGGTAACTATTATTGAAATATTAAATACCTCCATTATGTGTTGTCTCCAAGCCATGAAGCACTTTTTCATTTTCTTTAATCTTCAGTCAGTTTTGTCTGCTCTCTGAGGGTTCCATCATTAAGAAACCTGTGTGAAGCAGGAATGAAAGGATGACCTGAAAGGGTCACTATGACAACATGACAGTGATTGAAACCCAAATGATAAACTGCTTCCGTCAATCACTAGAATGACCTTAGCAAACACGGTGAGCATCGCAGCTGAGAAAATTATAAATTATTTGGTCTTAAATTTTAATTCACATTCTTATTGTTCTTCACACCTGTATTATTTTCCACTTATGCACATCAACAAGTCGCAGTCTATTAACCTGTTTTATGGTCACAGACTTATTAGTGAAGTCAGTCATGTTCCTGTGTTGCCCAAAATATTCAAGCACTGATTTAGTGCAGAGTGCTGTAGATCGCTTCATCACTGACTGACGATGATGAGATTACTTTGCCTGGTGACGGCTAATTAGGAAATCATTTGTTGCCTTTAAAGACTTGCTTTTTTGTCATATTACAAAACACAAAAAAATTATAAACAAATAATTAAATTTTCCTTTACTAAAAGGCATTGGATTTCTTTTTTTTTTCTTTTTCTTTTTCTTTTTACTGTATCAGTTGATTGACAGCAAGTGTATTTATTCTATAGATCTTCACAGGGACTGGGACACTGCATTGTCAGTGGCAGACTAAAGGCCATCCACTGAATTAAGCATGTAATTGCAGTAATGGGTAAATAGTCAAGCACGTACAGAGCCATACTAAGTAGCTGACAGTTCAGAATGAATTCCTATTCATAACTTTATATGCAAGGCGCAAAATATTACCATAAATTTGCTGGTCAGCCGCTGACATACCTCAGTTTTTGACATTATGTGTCCGGTGCAACTGATAACAAAACATAACTTATAGGCGGTAATTACATACAAATACAAATATATTTTCTCCAGAAAAACATTTAAAGTTTACAAACAAGCTAAGAGAATTGAAATTAGTAAAACATCAGTTATTTCAATCATTTAGAAAGTGAGGCACCAGGTGAAATTTCTGACCATAAAATTTAGACCTGGGTGTTGATGTTACTCAAAATGAACACCAGCAGAACAGAAAAACAAACATGTGCTGCAAAATAGATTAAAACTAGAGCTAGCTGCACATGTTTGATCAACCAAAGTTGTGGCGCTCGTTGGAGTTTATCAGGCATGCTGGTCCAATTTCTGCTTTATCTTTGTGTTCTTGAGCAAGACATTTCACCCACCTTGCCTGCAGGTGTTGGTCAGAGGGCCCGGCGGCAGCCTTTCTATCAGTCTGGCCTGGCCAGCTGTTGCTACCCTCCAGTAGTTTTCCTCCATCAGTGTGTGAACGCGTGAACGACTGAGTGTAATGTGAATTGGTTAGCCCTTTCGGTGGCTAATGGTGGCATAAATTGTAGGTGACTGGATTAAAGGCATAACAGGCTAAAAAAGGCAGAGCAACTATAAGGCACTTCTAAAAATTGAATACAAAATGAAGTTGTCTGACAAATTCCTGAAATGAATCCATAAATAGTCGTTCAGTCTGTTTTACTCAGCCTGTCAATTTGCTTTTGGTTGTTTGTCATTGTTATTTTAACTATTGAAATGTATATTTTACCTCATAAACCATTCATCCATGTATTTTACCTACTAATTAGTTTCTTGTCTTCTTTTAATACAACAAGATTGCTAGACTAGAGTTAAAAATTGGTTTTAACAGTTCCTTTGACCAGCAAAGCTGGACTTTCACATGAAAACACTGCTGAGCAGTTCCCTGGTCATAACATCCACAGCTTGGTTTAGCTGTTAATCATCTTCAAGCCCTTACTTAAAGCATGATGTCATGCTTTAAGTAAGGGCTAGAAGTGACTAAAGCTATCAAAAGTTAGTCAAAATAGAATATGTATAATTTTAAGAAATATATCTATGATTTTAAGATATTTTACCTTTTTTCTTTTTTAATATTATAGTTTATAGTCTTGGTGGAAGCTTCAGGAAAGACCATTTGGATTTATTTCTTTCATTTAGCCTGGATGGCAGGCAGTAAAACATGTAAATATTAAAACATGTTCAGTCAGTACAATCGCTGCCCAACTATATCACCAATCATAAATCTGTTTTTGTTGGAGTCTGAAAAACAACACTGCTGTTGTTCTGTAGGCTGCAGCAAGTTCCTCTTTACCAAGTATCCAAGGACTTTCCTGGCATCACACTGAAAACTTTGGATAGACATATAGATTATCATAAATGTTTTCTGGAACTCTGCTTCCTGGAAAATCTTTTAACAACCCCTCTTTAAATAAAAGAGGTTTTAAAACTACTTTTTGATGGAAACATAAGACCTTTGAACTCATGTCTAACAGTTAAATCCAGCCTTTTCACTAAATGGGCAAATAAATCTGAAATGAGTTACAGCTATTTCATTACAGCTATTAACTTGTGGCATTTTTATAGAGAATATCAGGAGTTAGATGGCAAGAAAGCTTTTCATTTTTAATTTCCTTCTGGTGATGCATGTGCTTAAATTTAACCTTTTTAACTTGTTTGTTTTGGATTCAGCCCCTGGTTAAAACAAACAAACAAAAAAAAAAAATCAGAAAACGTTATAATCATGAGTACAATGCATTTGTGGTTTTAATTGGATTTCTTTTCTTTCTCCCTACAGAAGATGGCAACCCTGCAATGTCAAAGTTTAGTTGTATTTTTGTTTTTCCTGTTTTGTTGCATTCATTTTGAACTAATATAATTAATTTGCAACATTCTGCTTTATTTTCCACGGTCAAAAACAGAGCCTTGTAAACTGCTTATTTAAGCCATGTGTTTCATTTCTCTTTGTTGGTTGTGATTTCAAATTTACTGGTTGCTGTGTTTCCAAAATGACATCCATCTTGTCTGACTTTGGATTTAAAGGTGTTGCATTTGAAGCAGCGCCTCTTTCACAGCCCCATGTCCAGAACGCCGATATAATCCTAGGATGCCTGAGAGATGAGAATGACTCCTATGCAGTGTCACCCTCCATAAAACACAGATTTTCAGTCGATTTCAAGGAGAGCTTTTAAAGCAAACAAAACTAAATGGAGTTGCATCAGCTGTTTCCTTCGAGCCCCATCATGTGTAGGTTTGATGAGACAGAATAGCAGGAGACAAAAGGTTCACAGTTGGGATCTAAGGACACTTAAGAAACCCTGTTCTAGGGGGATGCTTCACTTTTGTTCTAGTGTAAATCTACCTTGACCATGGCCAACACTCAGCCTGTGTCAAAGCAAATGGAAGCGGTAGAGCGAACGCTGTGAATGAATGTAGAGCAAGGTGCCATTTTCTGACCTCAGTTCACAGCAACAGTCAAAACCTCAGCTACATCCTTGGAGGTTTTTGCAAACAGTCTTAAAGCTATGGAGAGCTTTGTTCTTCAAATGCCATGAGAGAAGTGGAGAACCATGTGAGCAGGTCTGGCATTTGTGATGTAGAATTTTTGTCACTTGTCTTTCTTTCTGGTTAAATAGTCTTACTCTTCTGGAGCACAATAAATGATTTTAATATGCTGACATGTGTTTTTATTATTATTATTATTATTATTATTATTATTATTATTATTATTATTATTATTATTATTATTATTATTTCCATTCCGTCTGGTCCATGTCTGTTCACATACACAGAAAATGGAGAGATCCCATTCTCTTTCACAAGGAACATGTCTCCAACGGTACCAGAATCAGGATGAGGAGGCATCCATCATGATTGGGTTAGACTGGGAGGATATGAGCCCCAAACATGTATACTTTTTATGAAGCAACATAGCCAAAATATCAACAAAATTTCACCAAATTTAAAGTACACACCATTTGTTTCTTCTGTAACTAATGCTAAAACAGACTAAACTTTCCTTCATGACAAACCAACAGTTACCCTGCTGAAATAACTTTTCTGAAAAATAGATATGACTTTACCTTCACCTTTGGCAAATATCTTTTTTTTTCTTCTGGTTTCTGGAAGAAGAAGAATCCCATCGTTTAAGAAGGCTAGTTTCTAATTTTAATGTACCGCAGTATACTCAAATATTCATTGTGGATCAGAAAGAATGTGCAGCCCCATTAATTTAGAAAAAAATTAGTCCTCTAATCCAAAAATAAATGGTTTTAACACTTAATTGACCCCTTAGCAACTTTTGAGTGAGAATAATCCTAGCTTTCTTTTCAGCATGCTAGCCAGACAGATAAAGACTCATATGGATGTAGAGGTATATATAGCAAAGTGAAGGTGTGTTGTGATTTAATACAGCCAAGATATTTTCCTCATATGCTCACATTTGGAGGAATTTGATGTGCCTTGCTTTTTTTCTTGAACCTTCGCTGCCACTCTGACACAATCACAAAAAGTCCTAGAACCATTTCACCCAAAGACTATCTACATTGACAACAGTACAGAATTCCCTCTGAAAATGGATTTTCATTTCTTTTTTTGTTTACTTTATTATACTTCATGTTTGTTTATTAAGAGTTTAGTGCAGGGCTTCACATTTCATGACAAGAGTTTCATATAATCTTTAGAGTACATAGTTGGAACCTCATATGAAATACTCCAGGGCCTTCTGTAACTTTCAGGTTGCAACTGCTTCTTAGTGTTTCCTCTTTTCTAACTGTCCCACTAATACGGTACAAGCAGTATTTCACACAAGGACACGGGGGAGGTCTTTTTAGAAGGGGGGCATACTGGCATTTTGTTTTAGTACTAATTGGAAATCAATCAGATTTCATCCTCTTCGGAAAACTGTGACATTTCCCGTTCTTTGTCAATGATTAGAAACAAATTATTCCGGAGACTGACTGACATTTGGAGAGCAGGTGGCTGTATGGAGTGGAGTGTGAAGGATCAACAGAGCATATATTTATGCTCTGGTTTCTATGTGTGTGGGTGTGTGTGTAGGTGTGTGTGTGTGTGTGTGTGTGGGGGGGGGGGTGCGTGTGTGTGTGTGTGTGTGTGTGTGTGTGTGTGTGTGTGTGTGTGTGTGTGTGTGTGTGTGTGTGTGTGTGTATTTGTCTGACCAAGGGCACACGCTGCTCTGGACTGCTTAGCTAGAGGGCCCTGTAGGAATAGCTTGATAAGGGGGTTTTGTTTACCATAATAATGCATCTCATCTGTGCACATCAAACACTCCTGCCCAGTCTGATAACCCACTCTTTAATTTAGCACAACTGTTTGATCTAGATGTGCGGCAGTGTTCCCAGGGCCACTGTCACAGGCAACAAAACAGTTGGATAATTGCTGTGTACTTTAGCAGCATTTCACAAATAAAGGTTTTCCACGATGCACTGATTCAGGGAGTCATTTTATGTGCAACTTCTGATAACACAGGCTTTTGGTCTGAGAAATTATATGGAGGTTTTTCTTAATTCACTTAACCACTGACATCCATGTTTTAATTATTTGTTAACTGTTTTAAAAGCTGCAATAAAAGCTTTCTTCCAAGTTAAAGGTTTACATGTCACTAAACATTTTTGGCGATTACCTTTAAATTGGTAAAATAACTTCACAATTACTATCTATAGTTGTAAAATTATCAACAAACCAGTTGAAGCTGCTAATGTTTTTCAGATTTGACCATGAAAACAATTCTAAATCTTAAATTAAGGAGTAAAAAAGATAAAAATTTTGGAGATTAAATATGTAAAAAGGGACATAATTCTTTATTTATTGTCACAAAATGTCATGTAATGCAAAGGAGATTCCTGAATCAGCTCAAGTCTGTTTTTTCCATGCTGAAAACCAGTGGCTCTACTCTATGCTCCCAGATTATGAAGCTCTTAGTCCAAAAGCTAAGCTGGAGCCCAGCTGCCTTACAGAGGAAACTTGATTCAGCCGTTTGCATTTTGGATCTTTGTCTAATGATCAAGAGCCATTTCTCATCAAGGTACCCTGTTTTGATCTAGACACACCACTATAATGGCTCAGCTCTTTCTTCACCAACAGAGAGCATTCCACCTTTACCTTTTCACTTCATTGCAGACATGTAAAACAGCACATGTCTGCTATTTTACATGCAAAACCAGAGAAAGGAAGGGGAGGTCATCAAAATGAGTCCTCCAAATCACTGCAAGAGGTGACCCAAGGTCCCCCCCCCACTGATGTATCTCCACTATTCACCACCACATGTATTACTTACTATGGTCATTTAAAAACCGCTCTCATTACTTACTTGCAGCATAAATCATCCATAAGGCAAAAGAGAGAAATCTGTTTCACTTGACAGTGAATTGGGCAATGAGAGAGAGGGAAGGTCCTCTCTCTCATTGGGTATTAGTTTATCTAGAGAAAATACTCATTACCTTCGATCAACATTTAGAATCAAACATGGAGAACCAACACTTAGTTTAATGCGTCACTTATCTGACCAATCATGAGGCAAACATCTAGTTTATTCTTCTTTTGTTTGACCTTTTTGTTCTTTCCTTTGTTTTTATTGTTTTGCTTGTATTTTCTTGTAAATTCATGTAAAACACTTTAAACTGCCTTGATGCTGAAAATGTGCTATATAAATAAAATTACCTGACCTGTAGCAAAGGTCATCAGGCCAGACCTGTGATGTCCAGTACCTCTTATTCAAATCTTTTTGCGCAGCTAATTAATGCTCCCATGAAGAGTTGACTCCAGTTTTGTCTGATCACATATTCTGAAGGTATGGTCTCTTAAAAAGGCACTTAATTTGCTGACTCACATTAAACCAAACACATTATGCTGCCATGTTTCAAATGGCAAGATTAAAACTGTGAAATTACCAACTGAAATTCCCAGGACACTTATTAGATATCCAAAATTTGCTCCGCTTTGAAGTTGCTGAGTCACGCTTCTCCCCTTAACAAGCCCTTTTAATCAGACTTTTGTTCTTGTCCTGTCAACACATGCAACAAAACTTTGTTCGTTGTCCGAGTTGGATTTAATTGGGATTTGCTGAGTTTCTACATCATCTGAAACATGTTACCGTCAGGTAAGGCAATTAAAATTTTAAGCACACAGCATGTCTTTCTTCCTCTGAAAGACATGCTGGAGCTGGGAAAAAGCCCATATTGAAACATACATTGTTTACAGGTTTATGATCAAATATTTTTGAGTTACAAATAATATCTGTTGAGAATTTTCTTTTTTTTTTTTACGTAGATTTTGTCGAGTCAGTTTTAAAAAACTGAAGATGGAGGCTTGTTCAACAGCAAGGGAAATGATACATCTGTTCAGATTTTCAAAAGCAGGCTGATTGGGAGCCATTAGCAATCTTTTTTTCATCTAAATAATTTCTAGAGAGCCACACTGTTTGAGGTAGAAGCAACTTGCGGTCATTACGATCAAATCAAGCTCACTTCTCATGTTTCATCGTATGTCTGCGAGCAATCTGCCGGCCATTTTTGAACCAAACAAATTCAATCTGAAAGGATCTGATGCCTCTTCCAGCCTGTCTGACAGAACACCTCTAAGCTTAATGAGGTCTGGCAGTTGGCCTGTTCCTTTTTTACTCTCTTAAAGTGAAGAAACTCGGAAGTGTCAACAGTAAAACTAATTTAACAGAACCGACAGCCGGAGTGTCTGCATTCATGGAATTGTACTGTTCCTATCTCGAATTTGAAGTACTTGCAGGTAAGCTTGCTTTCACAAAAGATTCTAATTATCATGATAATGGGCACTCAAAATCACACAACCACACACACACACACACACACACACACACACACACAATTATATTTATAATCTTTATAAGCTTTTTTTGTTGTAGGTAGACCTGTAGGTAGGCATACTGGTAGTGGCTAAAGCTGCTGCTTTTGTCATAAAGGCTAAAGGTGATTGAAAGATTCTAGGAGAGCAAGTTCTTCAACATGCCAGATGTAATGAGCTGATGTTTTCTTTTAATTTCAAATATTAACAACTGCTGCCCCCAGTAAATCTCTGACTCCCTGCAGGTACACACTGGTCGCTTTTTGCGGCAGCCAAACTACTAATCCTTCTATTACACATCTGCTCTGTTTTGTAGCAAAATAATTTCCAAGTGTGACAAATAATACATCAAATACTTTTAATTCAATTTATCTTATTTATACAGCACAGCAAATGTCATCTTGAGCCCCTTTACAAAAGTCACTTCAGTTCAATCATTCATACATTTTAAATACATTTTATGAAGCAGCAGAGAAGCCTCACTTTTGTTATTTAAAGTAAATAATATGACACAGAAACTTTAAAAAGACAATCACTTACATTGTGTTGTTGTCATTGCAGCAATCCTTCATACATAACATGCATTTAGCGACAGTGGAGTGAAAACTGTCCATTAACAGGAAGAAACCTGAGAACAGGATTCTTCATCTCTTAGGCGGTTTGAGGAGACAGAGCAGAGACACCAAAAGAAGCTGAAGAACTGATGTAGAAGTGCTTTCTAAGTTAAAAAGGGACAAGTAAACAGCAGGAAAGACAGAACATTTTGTTATCTCAGCCGATGTCATCCTCCAGGAAGGTTTCACAGCCAAACAGAATCAATGGAGCTCCAGCTTCTATGGGGGAAAAAAAAAATAACAGATGAAACACAAAGGCAACAGTTAAAATAAAATCACATAATTCAAATTGGACAGTAGAAGAAGAAAGTATCAAATTGAGGAAAAGTGTTCAGTTTATCCTTCAGCAGCCTAAACTTGTAACAGCAAAAGTGCAGCACTGGCTCAGGATAACCTCATCTCTTAGAATGTCCACACAGCACCCTCCTCCTCATGTCTTTATCTATCTAACTTTTTTAGTTTGACTCATTATTTTTTTCAGTAGAAATTTCAGATACATTATTTTTGTTAGATTTAAAGACCGTGCTACTCAGGTAGACAATCTACAGAAAGAAATCCACCCTAAGGAATCCTTCATGCTGTGAGCCAGTAGTGCTCACCACTTCTCTACATTGCTGCATTAACACAGCAGCCATCCTTTTATTTAAACTCATACTTTTTGACACTCAACAGTGATGTGATAGGAAACATATGGCAATAGATCAAAGTGTCCAGCATTATTTTTACATGGTAAATGTTCTCAGTGTTTACCATCTACAGCAGTAAAGTTCAACATGCTCTGCTATTAAAAAACATTATAAATATGACACTGTCACAGAGCACCGCTCTTTATCACCAGGGATGGCACTTTCATGCAAACCACTCATAAACTATGTCAGAGTATATGTAAACTTTGGACAGTGACTGTGTTGGAGATTTTATATTTACTGCATAATTATACTGCTCATATAAAAAAGTGCAGACAAAAAGGAAGTGAAGCATCAAAATATATTGAGGGCAAAACCTTACAGGGTGTGTGTGTGTGTGTGTGTGTGTGTGTGTGTGTGTGTGTGTGTGTGTGTGTGTGTGTGTGTGTGTGTGTGTGTGTGTGTGTGTGTGTGTGTGTGTGTGTGTGTGCGATTATGTCTGACAAAAAGTAATGTGTTACAAAGGCTAAGAGCTAGACTTTATTTTCATTCGTTTATTATCAGGAGGAGGATTATTTTATATGGATGTTAGTGTGGAGGTTTATTTTATATATGCCAATTGGGTGAGGGAGTTGAAGAGAGAAGTTGTCCATATCGGTAAATGAGAAGGAAATAAATCTCTTCCTATATACATTTAGGATGTGTGGATCCATCCTGACTTTATGAGTCACAATGGAGCTCAGATATGCTTTTAAAAGGGTGGAGGATTTTAAGTATGGGTTGATGAGCTAAAATTTAATTGGGTTTCTGCACATGTGACATAAGTGAACAAATTATAAACTAATTTGTTTAGTTTATAAACAATGTCATATTACAATGTCATATATTTTAGCAACAAATGGAATCAAAATAAAATGGAAGGGATTTGTCTGGTTTCAGCCCAATATTAAAGTTAGCATGAATTGGGGAAGCATAGACGAGCACAATAGTATTTTTTTATGACGATGTTGGAGCATGCACTGGTTGAACAAAACTTTAAAAAATAATGGGAATGCACCAGACAGGCTTATGGAAGAAATGGCAGCAGCAGGAATCAATGGAACAAATCCTTAATAGTTGTAAGAAACAGAAAAGATCCAGAGAGGATGAGAACGGAGATGAGGAGCTTTGTGTAGAGAAAATCTCACTCTTTAGAGAGGCTTGCTTATCAGAGAACTGTTGTGCTTCTTAAATCAAATGAAAAATCATTTCTGCAGGATATAGGAGATCTGCAAATGGCTTTTTTTATTATTATTATTTTTTTGTACATCTGAGAGTGTATCTTTGCTTGTTTAAGCTGCCCCATTTCAGGTGTATCTTGGTCCTCAAAGACAGTGGCAGTAATGGACCATTAAGTTTGTGCCAGCTTCACTTGGACAAAAAGAAGTCGTTTATTGACAAATTCTCCTGTTGTTTCTCATGATGCTGCTGGTTTCATAGGGTTTTTCATGCTCTATTTGTAAGATTTTGGTTCATTACTGCCATAGACATAAAATCATTCAAGCTATTTTGGACTCAGTTTGTTTCTGAAAGTGCTGTTCATTTTAAAACTTGCCTTTGGCCGAAAACAACCTGCCTTTGGTTTAGGCCTATTTCATGAGAAAAAAAGATCAACAGTGTGGTAAAACAATTCTTTCTTAATGTTTAGTATTCCCCATGTAATAAATACCTCCAGTCATGAAGGACATACCTACAGGAACAAAGAGATAGTCCCACAATGCACTGTATTAACCCACTTTCAGTTTTTGCAGGAAGATTTTCACTGTCTATGACATCACCATCATGTTAGCAAGAGCAGCCGTGGCAGCTGATGCATTGGAGAGGACTTCCCTGCTACCTTGAAGGGGACGTCCTACTTCACTGCATGGTGCAGAAAGATGTTGCTTCTTAAAATTACAGTCTGTTGCCTATTGTAACTTCGGGCTATTGTTCCCAGTGTCAATGTTTGGTTCAAAGGACATACCTTGAGCCTGTCTTATTCATAATTCTACAGAAGGATCCTTTGAATTATAGATTGCCCAAAAACAGACGTTGTCTGACTGAGCTGCAACAAATCATCCTTAAAATGTGAAAAGTTTGGGATTTCTCAAAAGCTGAACACTAACACTGAGATACTTATTATTGATTTATTATTGATTTAGCTGTTTTCTAAATAGCTTTCCCTCTGTCTGTGTTGTGGTCAGCCCTGGAAGTGGTTGGCCTAAACAAATAATATTATTTAAGGTACATACTGTATGTATGAGACTAAAAAGAGAGTTTAAAACAGTAAAATACAATAGAGCTATGTCCGTTTAAGCCACCATGTTTTGAGGGGCAACACAATGAAAATCTGCTGTTTTGGTATCCAGAAATACAAAATTAGATCCATCACTGTGGTGACCGATAAAAAATATCCAATTCTGCAAATTATTCAACGAAACATTATTTCCTCAAAATAATGTTTTATATTTATTGCATGGCTGTCATCTTAATTGTAATTAGAGGTGTCCAATAAATTACAAATACATAAAAAATAAATAAATCATTAATTCTGCTTTGCATTATGAACTGGTTGTTTGAACACATGCCTGTTGTCCTAATTCATATTAGACTTTGATATTACTCAATATTTTCTCTGAGTTCATATGTTGGTGCTTCTGTTTACTAGATGAAAAATCACTTGGCCTCATTTCCAAATTCCTCTAAAACAAACTTGCTTTTTATAACATACGTAGTTCATACTGAACATTACATCATTTTATTCAATTTATTCTTTATTGCATGTTTTTACAGTTTGCCTTTTGGGAGTGGATTAGTTTCATTATTTTTTGATATGCTATTTGCATCATGCTTTTGTTGAAGTAATTTAACTGAAAATTCTTTTTATTACATTTATATTTTGGAGAGAAGTTCTGTGTGCTTATTTCATGTGTTTTAGTGCTCTTTCCTCTGTTTACTGGATGTATAATCAATTTGGGCTTATTTACAGGTTTAGCAAAAAATAAAAAAAGAAAGAAAGAAACCTCTGGTAAATAATAGGGTTTTACAATATAAATCATCATTGTCTGTCCTCAGCAATATCAATTAATCATTTACTAAATTGTAACTACCAGCCCACAGGATGTGGACAACCAGTTCAGCCTCGCTGTATCATTTGACATAGTGAGACATATATTTTACTTTAAATTCAAATCTTCGCTGCTTTTGACCCCAAGCAAAGATCAATTGCTCACTGGAACATTTAATGTTCCACAGTGGACATCTCATATTTAGAGTGTGCTTAAGCAAAGTCGATACAGCTTTGTCTAGGGATAAAATGAAAACATTAATCCTGAGGCGGACCTGCATGATGCAGTGGATATTGGCGCAACAAAACAAAAGCACACACTTAATTCTTTTGCAGGTGATCCAGCCTCTTATGTCCCTATAAATTGTCTCCCACCACAGAGTCAAACAAGTCAAACAAATAAAATGAGTATCAGGGTTGGAAATTCTGAAGCAATGGGCATCAGTGCTTTGTAATTCAGCTCTTAAGTTGTGAGTCACTACTGTGAAATTTCCTCTTGAGACTTCTTTGTCTATATTTGCACATACTTTTGTTGTTCAAACTGATTTTTTGTTTTATATCAGATTTGGTGACAAAACTATTTATTCCTTGCAGAGATCCAGAACAGCAAGCATATGTTGCATTTGAGCTTCTAAATATTATGAGAAGGTTCTGATTCCTTTGACTGTCAAAGTTACAGGTTGACCCTGATGTTCCAGGCAGTTATTCCTTTTTAAATCTCCTTTCTATCTGAAAGGAAAGAAGTGACGTTTTTGAACTTGCAACAATATTAAAATCTGGTTGAATTCAAATGTTACAATGCTGAAGAAATGAATGCTGCTTTTATCTGGCCTAGAATAGAAATGTCAGGGATGCCTTTTGTAAAATGAAAGGCAATAAGATACATCGGCAAAACATGCTGAATATCTTCTACCCTTTGAAAGACATGAAATAGCATTTCTGCTCCAATAAGAGCTGCTAGTCTCTTATTGATGCATCTCTTCCATTCATATTGTGGTATAGAGTTCAGAAGGCTTTATTATGTGGCTTAAATCCCTACAGGAACTGACTGGTTCATGTTGAGTGGCTGACATGGATTAGCTTAAGAAAAACGTAAAAAGGATCTGGAATTTTGCAAAACATTTTTCACCTTTTCTCATATTAAACTTCAATGTATTATTTTGAGAGTTTGTGGCAGACCAAAACATTTCTTATATCTTCTTAACTTTGGCACCATTCTCCAGAGGTAGCTGGGGCACATAAGGTTCATTGTCTAGTTCTGAACTAGGCAAAGATGCAGTAGGCTAAAACAAAATGCACAGGGCATGACTGAAGTGTAAACTATGAACCTAGCTTAATCCATCTTTACGGAGACTTGAGTATAAAAATCTCCTATTTCAAATAGCCAACGCTCAGCCTGGTGGCCCACCATTCTTCTAACACAACGCACTTTGTCCAAGTTCAGTTTAAATAAAGTTCTATACACATACTAAACATTTTTAGAACAAATATTTTAGCAGCCCTTAAGAAATGCATCAATGTGGATGGAAAAAATGATTCAATCCACAAAAAAGCCTAATCTTAGATTATGAGGAATAAAACATATCAGTAAATTCTAAAGCAGAAGAGTCAGAGGCTTCAGCAGCAACCTAACAATCCAGAACCGGGCTTCAGGCTTTCAGAAGCACTTATATTTTCCTGCTTTAGAACTCTTCCAACATAGAAGCAACGCTTCAAGGCACTTGGCCACTTAAAACAATTGATGCTTTTAAAAAAGGTGGTGGTCTGATGCTTTCAAAGTGTGTCTGTCTCAAGAGAAGTAGTCACAGGAGATGATTGCTTATAAAGAGTTGACAAAATAGGGCCTGGAGCCGTCAATCAGCCTGGGCTCCAGCTGTGCATCTTTGCGGCAGACCTGAAGGAGGCGGAAAGTATAAAGAGAAACAGAACATATATAAATATATATTTCCTTATCCAGCCAGTTTATTTTATTGACTGTTCTCCTTCAACTTCCAAAGGCTAGGGGACAGAGAGGTCCCTAGGGAGGTTAAAGAAAGGCCTACATGTATGCTGGAGAGACAAAGCGCATCAAAAGGAAGAGGAGAGAAGATAGAGAGAGACGAAACATGACAGAGGCAGAGAAGTCATCGCAAGGTGTCTCTGAGCTGTCAATCACAGCAGAAAAGCCGATAACTTGCTCTGAAGTAAGCTGCAGAGTGAGAAGTGGAATGGAAATGAGGAGCAACTGGTTCCTGCGGCAAACAAACAACCTCTAAATCTTTCAAATGGAGTTACTGAATTGAAACAGACTGATGATACATTTTAGGTCTGTGCAGGGCAGATGAAGAACAGCTAATAGTTAGAAAGATGGAAACTGAAAAAAAATAAGGAGAACAGAGTAGTTTACATTTACTGTCAAATATATTTTGGGAATATTTTTTTTTTCTTTTTTCAGAATTCCACAGCTAATTTCTTTTCACAGTTGCCTTAAAGTAAATATATTATTCTGCAATGCAAGAAGAGACAAGGTGCTTTGGCTTAGTTGGTCAAAGTGCCTGTCTCGTGAGCATGTGATCCTGGGTTCAAATCTCAGCAGCACCTCTGAATAACCTGAGGTGCTTGGTTGGCGCACTGCATAGAGACTTGGGTTGCAGTTCCGATGGGTCTGAGTTCAAGACCCGCTTGCGGAACGTCCGAAACACACTCTGTATCCAGAGTCACAACTAGAGTTTTGTGACAGACTGGCGACCTGTCCAGGGTGACCCCGCCTCTCGCCCGGAACGCAGCTGGAGATAGGCACCAGCACCTCCCGACCCCGTTAGAGAGAAGGGTGACTGGAAGATGGATGGCAAGAAGATACATCCAATTGGATCGTGATGAAAAAAAAAGATTTTAGAGGTTTACGTTAACCTGAAAGATACATCTTATTCATAAAACTATTCGATCCCGCTTTGTTTTTGAAGGACTTTAGCAAAACAAAACAGCTGACCAAACAACAGAATGGAGAAATCAAGAACACGTCGATGAAACAGCTATGAGTTACCACACAGGAGCTGCAGAAAATTGAAAGGAACACAAGTACAAACAAAGGGTGAAAGATTAGCAGACTGATGATAAACTCACACTGGGTTACAACCTCGGAGAAAAGATCAAGAAATGGAGCATCAAAAGATGGAGCTGCAACTGCAGCTCTTCTCAGCTGCAGCTGCAGCTCCCTCATAATTTGGGAGTGAACAGTTCAAAAGTCTCCTCTGGATTTATAAAGTGTCTTTGGGTCAAATGTCAGCTGATTCAGGAGCACACGAGGCAAGTAAAGGAGAAGCAGTTCAGACAAATAAGAATGGGTAAGATGATTATGAGACTTTTAAAATGGGTTTCAAACTGAACAGGATGGAAGCTAAACTTAGACCTAGTGCTCTTGTTTGTTAAAAGCAGCTAAACGAAAGGCTAATTTCAATCAAATGAGAGTTAAAGAAATACAAGCATAAGGTGATAAAAGTGCATTTTGCATGGACCACATTCATGCTTAATGAATGTCATGTTCATTAGGCAAATAACATAACATTCATTGCTTGAAACCAAATTAAAATTTGATCTGTTTTCCAAAGTGAGATGACTTTTGTTATGAATTACTGAACATTAACTAAAACATTACTTCAGTTGTCTCTAAACCTTTACAGAGTGAACAAAAGAATAAGAAGTTCCAAAAAACAATGATACATTTTTAGTGATAAATAGGTGAAGCCTGATGAGCCAGAGCCAGAGACAGGATGTTGGAACTCTGCATACATTCACAATTTATTTTAGAGGTTATATTTGAACCTCTGTGACCCCTTAACAGGATGTGAAGTGATGAGTCTAACACGCAGTGTGCTGCAGATGGGAGAACGCTGTTTGTTGCATCGTCTGTGATCATTTCCTAAACACTGTGTGGCAGCTGAGTAAAAAGACAAAAATCAATTTAGAATGCCTGCAGAATGACCCAGCTGTCATTCTGCAGGCAATGGTCTTTAAAATGTCATCAGTCAAAATCTAAAGTTGGATTTAAGTTTTTCAATAGATAAATATATTAATGTTTTTTTTGCAACAGGTATTTCAAATGTTCAAAATATTCATCTATGAAGGGATTTTTTATGAAAAGAAAGGTTTTCACCCCAATCTTAATGTTTTTATACTACGTGCAAATTGCCTAGTTTCACTGTTAAGACGTTTTATTTTATTTATTTATTTTAAATGTAGTGTGATTGTAAATGCTGCTGTGCAAATTCATACTTCATTAAATAACTGTATTAATCATTGCAGAATTGTTAGTGAAAAGAAATACACAACTGGGTAATAATAATCTATTTAAAGATTGGTCAGTATGACTTAACATAATAATGGCTCTCCATTATGAGTAAATTTTTATGACAAATAATTAAATTGCTTTGCCATTTAGGGGCAGTACACATTCTGTATTGACGTCCATTAGTGTAAAAACCAAGTCAATGCACAATGTTACATCCTGACCTTTATCCTATTCATTGGCCAATATACTGCGCAGGAGATCGGTGGGCAGTAATTATAGGCTTATCGAATGTACTATACACAGGTCATTTAGCTTCTCCATTCTTTGCTTAATTGATTTAAATTCGGATAAAACATGGCCTCCTTGCTGTCTTTAAGATGCCGATTTGGGATCATTGTTAGATGGATTACAGCTCAACATATAAGGACTCGTTTGAACTCGTTTGAATATTTAGAGATCCAATTAATGAGAAACGTTTAGTTTCCACTGATTGAGTAGGATACTTTGACACTTTGAAGGAACGCTAGTATTTAATCTTGGCCTGTTCAGATAAGGTCCTCATTAGATCTGCGACGGCTTTTAGTAATACTATGAAAACAATAAATAATTTGTACCAGGTACCCTAATGAAGGTTTGCACTGAAACAGTCTGCACAATTTTGGTTGGAAATTGTGACTGGCAGATTGTTTTGAATTTGCATATAAGTTTGCCTCATATACATCATACTGATTATGTTATGTTATTACCAAAAATGCTAATAACATTATGACGTAATGTCTTAGAAACAAATAAGTTGGACGATGTCAAAGGATGGAAAACAGAAAATAAGTACTTTAATATGAAAGATGGAAAAGTTGCATTCTGCTGAGGATGAATCTACCCTGGGGAGCCCAATCTAATGAGGCCCTCTGGCAGGGGATCGGCCCCTGGGTGCTGACAGACACCATGAGGAATGGGAACATGTTCAGTGTCTGCTTGACACATAATTAAAATTGAAAAGCTCATTGAAGGGACACTCACCTTTACATTGTCACTTCAAGTTCAAGTTTCACTGTTGAGAGTTTCTGAGCAAATCTTACAAGTTTATGTTTGATTGTTTGCCTCTAGAGGGGCTGCACAGTGGCGCAGTGGGTAGCGCTGTTGCCTTGCAGCAAGAAGGTCCTAGGTTCGATTCCCGGCCAGGGATCTTTCTGCACGGAGTTTGCATGTTCTCCCTGTGCAAGCGTGGGCTCTCTCCGGGTACTCTGGCTTCATCCCACAGTCCAAAAACATGACTGTCAGGTTGATTGGGCTTTCCAGATTCTCCTTAGGTGTGAGTGTGTGTGTGGTTGTTTGTCCTGTTTGTCTTTGTGTTGCCCTGCGACAGACTGGCGACCTGTCCAGGGTGTACCCCGCCTCTCGCCCGGAACGCTGCTGGAGATAGGCACCTCGCGACCCCGTTAGGGAGAAGGGTGATCAGAAAATGGATGGATGTTTCCCTCTAATTGTTTTTCCTCAATTTTAGAAATACATTTATTTGTATTGGGGCTACACAGTGGCGCAGTTGGTAGCATTGTTGCCCACCTTTTTTTAGGATAAAAATGTTTAGAGATGTTCTGCAAAGTGTCACAGATGGTCAAAGAGTGCTGTTGTTTTGTCATATTAAAAACATTAAGGAATTAATTGTTAATGAAATGCAGACAGGACTTCATAAATACTTGTTTCCGCCTGAATTGCCAGATTGCAGTGTTGGTAGTGCTGCACAAATCTGAACCTTTTAGTTCAGTTAGTTTCCATCACTCATCATGATGAATCACACACAATGAAATCAAACAGAAATGGTTCCAAAAGGAACATGTAGTTTGTAAAAAATGTACTTTTTCTCTGCACTTTAAAAAATATGAGTTTTTAAGTTTTTAGAAGGCACAGAATGAGAAGCATAGCACATTCTACACACTCCCCAACCCATCTGAGGGTTTAACACGGAGAAATAAGAGAAACACACATGCAGGTTTCAAATAAGCCTGCAGTCATGTTAAGATTTAAATCCAACATTCAGACTTGCCAGAGCAAACTCATGCAGCTACGACCAGCACCAACAACTGACAGGGCGTCAAGCTGTAGCTCCAGCAGGACAAAGGAGGAATTACAGCTCTGGGAATAGCATTTGTCCCTCTAGTGGTGGCCCTGCTGCATGACAGCCACCACAGGGTGCCACAGGGCCCCTGGAGGACTACTCCCCTTAAAAGAATATCAAAGCTTTTAAGGACTTTCTGAGTGTGTATTTTCATCTCTATATATTGACTTGTTCTTGCAGCTCGTTGATAGTTCCTGGTGTTACACAACTGACTTTAACACAAGTGCCAAAAATTGGCTTGGAAATAAAAACAAAGAACAAAATATAATTCTGACATATTGACATTTAAAGGTCAAATGTCTTCTTTCTGGTCTGCACACCATTTATGTGTGGTCACCTCAGTGGCAAGTGGGCTTCCTTCTAAATAGTTTATTGTTAACTTTGATATTATCCACCGTATCATTGCATCAAATACAAATTCAAAAATACTTTATTGATCCCAAAGAAAAATTAAGTTTTGTTGTAACTCTTCTTAATTCAAATTCGTGAAAGAGTTATTGTAGCTGGTGATGGCTGTTGGCAGAACAGATCTCCTGTAGCAGCAATATAACAAGGAATGAGAAGAAGCCACTCACTCAAGACACTGTTTTTCTAAGACCATCGTCTGAAGAGGACGGTCAGGGTTTTCCACTATTCTCTTGATTTAATAAAAAATCCTTCTTTGTATTATTATCCCCAGGGATTCCACACTCATACCCAGAAAGGAATCAAATAACTAGAACCGAACCAGATCAGAACCAGATTAGAACCAAACATAACCAGAACCGAACCAGCCTTCTTTACCAGGCTGTTGGGCCTGTTCAGCTTCCTGGTTCTGATGCTGCTGCCCCAACACATGACGGCAGAAGAGATGATGCTCTCAACAACAGACTGAAAGAAGATCTGCAACATCTTGCTGTAAACCTTGAAGGTTCTTAGTTTCTTAATTAAGTCCGGTCTGCTCTATCTCTTATAGATGGTTCATTGTTACATCTCCAGTCTCCCTTTCCTCTTTCTTTTTGGCAAGCCAGCTAATTGAACCCGCTCCCCTTTCTTCCACTCTTTTCCAGATTGGAAAGATCCACATGTATCACACCTGATGGTTCAGTGTGCAAACCATCAGACTGACGCAGTCTGCAGGTGATTTTTGTATCACTTCCGATACCTGAGGCTTAGTATCAGTTGATTCCGATCCAATACAGAACAACAGCTCAATTCAATTGACTCAAAATGTTTTGTTTTATAAACACAGACACAACTGCACTGAATTGCAAACTGATTTGATAACTGCCCCAGTACAGAACACTTAAAGCACACCGACAACTTCACAAGCTTGTTCAAACATGTAAAAACAACACAACGTTAAGCTGTTCAGTCAGTGCAATTGGGAGTATAACAGCAAATGCAAAATAAATAAAAAGTAAACTGAATAAACTGACTACCTTGGTCAAACACATAAAAAATAAACAGCAACAAACCTTTTTTTTTTTTTTAATGGTTTGAAACTGCAATTAGGAACTGTAAATATATAACATACATAATAAAGCATGATGTTGCTCAGAGCACAAAGCATGGATAGATCTGTCCTTATGGATTGTTCACATTGTCATAGAAACCCATTGTAGAATATTTTCTTTTTTTTCAATGTCTAAACCGATACAGATATTGATATGCATCTCTGCTAAGGAATGTTTCAAAATTTTAGTCCCAGCTACACAATCAGAACATTTCCCTCTTGCTGTTCTCCACAGCTTTCTCTCTCTGATGTCATGAACTGTCAACACTCCAGACCCATAAGTCAGTAAAAAGCAACTCTCAAAAAAGTGTTAATAATACTCAACAGAACATCCCTATTACTACTTGGATCCAAAAAATAAGTCATTCAAATCAGCAGCAGCAACAGCTAACTGTAGTGGCTGTAAAGGCTTTGTTCCCTTTACACAGTAGCAGTTCTCATCAATAGTCAGTTAACAACTGCCATGTGTTAAATGGCCTTTTTGCAGTATCAATGCAACTTTATTGACAGACTGAAGGACAAAATTGAGACTGACAGGGAAATTAGAAAATTAATGTTCTACCCAAGATTTTCACTCCAAGTTCTGTTACAGCCATTAGTCAGACAGGAAAGACATCGATATGTAGACTGACACTGACTAGAGGAAATGTTCACTCAACGGTGACACTAAAAAATGTGAGTTCACTGAAGCACAGGGTGACTTAGCTCGACTGCCTGGTTGTTTTATAAGATGCATCTGTTTTTATTTATGTTCTTTTTATTTTTTTTGGAGATTTAAAAGCGGATGAAGTCGATGCTTAAAAATCTAAACCGTCACTTCATAATCTCCAGCTCAGTAAGCTCCACTGGACTGAGAGAATAGAAATTACAACCTGTCAGGCATCAGTAATGGTGAGGAATTTAAAATTGGCAGCACCAGTTCTTTCTTACAAACCCACAAAAAAACATTATTGTTTTGAAGATTGAAGCTGATTCAGTTGATGATGGACAAGCAATCACTCCAGGGTGTCGGGTTAGAACACTTAATGTATATGTCCAGGCGAGTTGATGTGTGAGGTGATAATAAATGTCCAACTCCAGGATTTGAGTCCACTCAGCTTTAATGAGCTCTTGATGTTCTCCATACATATAGTCGCATGTAGTTGGGACTGTGGATGTTTGAGCGTTTGTATGGGGGTGTGTGTGGTTTCTAC
Source organism: Poeciliopsis gracilis (assembly GCA_911649635.1). Taxonomy (NCBI): domain Eukaryota; kingdom Metazoa; phylum Chordata; class Actinopteri; order Cyprinodontiformes; family Poeciliidae; genus Poeciliopsis; species Poeciliopsis gracilis. The sequence goes on from CAJVRI010001138.1 coordinate 1,017,425, forward strand.
AAGATAAACAAATACAAATTATAAGAACTTGCAGGTAAATGCACAATAAACCAAAATGTACTATAAACTTCTTAATAGTTATGAGAGTGTAAAAAATAATCAACTCTGCTAATTATAGCATCACACAATAACATATATAAGAGAAATGAGGCATATCGGCTGCAAATAGTGATGAGTAACAGCTGCGTCTAATCAACCGATCTTAATAGCGTACTGCTAACGGCTAACTTTTAGCTCTCAACGAATTAAGCAAACCGCAGCAAACGACAATAATCTTAAACGTGACAGGATACAATACAGCTCTTAGACATTTATAACCCGAACTAAACCGACAACAGTATTACTTACATTCAATGGACGCACACGGTAGAGAATAACAGCGAGGCCTGCTTTGAGAGCTACACCACTTAATACTCAGCTCTATAAACAACATGCAGCAAACACGAACGTGAGACCACCTAGTGGCTGAAACAAATTACTACATTTAAACATCTTGATAAAGAACAAAACCAGAGGGCTGAAAACAAATAATTAACTGACTTTTGTACAATTATTGCTTGTAGGTTGCTGTGACTTTAGTCAGACTGGACCTAAATCAGAAGCAGATAGGAGTGCAGGTAAATATAAAATATAACGAATAAAAATGCATGTCAAAGCTAAAGCTTGCCGATAGCTAAAACTGGCTAAAAAAAAAAAAAAATAATGATAGCTGCCAGTAGTAGCATGTTGACCTACAATAACAGCATATTATTGTCAAAATCTCATATTTATAGTCAAATTTTATTTATCAAGGGGGTCAGACAAAATCTCAATAATTAATCAAAGAAAGGCAGCCATGGTCTATTTGAAAGCAAAAGTGTTTGAATGCACACTTTAGCAGATATGAACACATCGACCCAGTCATACACCGCCTAACCTGTAATCTGACACCAGTGGCATATTAGCCCCACAGCATTTTTTATGAATTCTGCTGTGTATAAGAGGCTCCCTGAAGAAAAATGTGAAACTATTTGTCAAAAAACTGCTCCAAGTCAAAATACTATGGTAAATCTACCAAGAACTAGCTGAGGACTTCTGGGTTGAGTCAAAGTCTAGATCTGGGTAATATGGAGTCACTTGAAGTGGGATGCATAAATCAGAAATTCTCAAACATCTCCCAGCTGAAAGTGGGAGGCAAACCTGGTTCAGATCATGTCAGAGACTGGCAGAAGAAGCTAAAGGGGTAAAACTAAGTAACGTTTTCTCAGATTGGTTTCTTTCTTTGGTGAATGAGATCATTTAGATAGTATTTAAGGGGTTGTAAAAAAATGTTTCATTGTTCTTCTAAAGATGAAAGACACCAGCACAAGAGAACAAGTGTCAGACTTAACCATCAAATTTCAACATTAGAAAAATCTTAAGTGCTGACAATGTGGCGTCTAAACCTTAATCTTTCTGTCATTCACAACCCATTATGATGGGTCATAATGAGTTGTGTATGACCATAACTTGCAAATGTTTCTTTTACACCATTTCATGACATGAACTGTTATATAAGAATCTCACTGCTTGTCATCTTCTTCATCCACTTTGTTAAATGGTGAGCATTACACTGGAAGTCAAGTTGTCAAAATGGTTATAAAAATAGCCACCCATCATCATACAAGGTGAGCAACTTCATGCATGGTTACAGGCTATTTTAAAGTTATTTTTATTCAGCTGCTCAGACTGAGACATTTGGGAGTCTGACAGTTACCACATCTGCCAGCTTTTTGAAAGGATTTCTTTTCAGCCTTGACGTAGGTATAATTTCAGTGGCAGTCTGTATGGTAATGTCCTAATTGGTATATTGCCTGGAAGAGCTCAGGTTCTGATGGACAGCCACTTCACAGGGGTATAATCTACATTTTACACTCGACTAGTGGTCCTGATGCTCTCTCTCTTCTCAAACTGAGCCCAGTTGGTTTGAGTTAACAATTTATGCCCACAAGCTAAAGTTCAAACACCCTTTTTAATCCATGTGAGCAGCAAGTCATACTTGGAAATAAAGCACACCTCTGTGACTAAAGATTATATAATGTCAGTGTCATTGTAAGTGTTTACAGTTTTCCTTATCTTTACTTCAGACTGTTTTTGTATTGGTACAAAACAGCAAAAAAAATAAAATAATAATAAATAAATAAATCACTGTCACATATTTAGAAAATAAACCAAACTATATCCAATCACTCACAGTCAGTCAAGTTCTTACTGTAGTTGTTCTCGTCTTTATGTTGATTTCATTTTGTTGTTCCTATTTGTTGCAGGCAGTAAAAAAACAGCTTCATCTTCACTTAAAATTGACAAATCAAACTAGCCTGTTATTATATCCAACACTTGATAATATACTTATTAACTGTAAGATATGCTCTGATTACAGTTTTCTGAATTTCCACATTTTACAACCTGTCGATTCTGATTTTGTCCCGCTTGTATTTCTCTCTATTGTTCTGTTAATATTATGAAGACTTTTTCTGCCATTTAGATCCTCTCATTAGGCTGAGAGAAAAGCTCTGACATAATATTGACAATTAGTTACATAACAAATAATTAAGTATTTCCTCACCCTTCACCTAATCGGAGTTAAAATAATATGTTACAGTATTCTCAGTATGAACTTAATGTTCTGTACAAAAGATTTTTGATTTTGTGCCAATGATTCTTTTGCTCCTTTGGTTTCCAGCACTCTGCACAGAAAACTTTTTTGCCACTAACAAATGATCAAAATACCAATGATTGTTCATCTATAGGAAGACTAGAACCAACCGACACATAAATAATACATATAAAGCGGGAATTTACACCAGTGGTAAATGAAGCTAGAAGCTTTATTTATAAAGCACTGTTAACACCAACAAAAACAACATCCATCCACCGTCACTCTTCTCCCTAACGGGGTCGGGAGGTGCTGGTGCCTATCTCCAGCTGCGTTCTGGGCGAGAGGTGGGGTACACCCTGGACAGGTCGCCAGGCAACACAGAGAGACAAACAACCATGCACACATGCAAATTCTAGGGAGAATTTGGGAAGGCCAATTAACCTGACAGTCATGTTTTTGGACTGTGGGAGGAAGCCGGAGTACCCGGAGAGAACCCACGCACAGGGAGAACATGCAAACTCCGTGCAGAAAGACCCCGGGGCTGGGAATCGAACCCAGGACCTTCTTGCTGCAAGACAACAGCGCTACCCACTGCGCCACTGTGCAGCCCACAAAAACAACATGCCTTACACAAAACAATAAAGAATTACATGATACAGTTATAAAGAAATGATAGAATTAAAAGGAATTGAAATGAAATAAAATAGGCTCGTATTGAAACAAAAACAACCAAACAAGCACTCAGGATACCAAACATAAAAGTTTGGAATGGAAATCATTGAAAAGCCAACATCTTAGATGGTGGCTAAGGTTGGGGAGAAGAGATGTTTTAAAAAGAGAGAGGCATGAAAGAGGCTGAAGTTCCGGGAGAGATTCCTCCATACTTTAGAGCTGCTGCAGCAAAAGCACTGGGCTGATGTGACGACCAGCTGATCACCTTACTGAGAGGAACAAGGGGGTGTGTAGGGATGTAGCAGCTAGGGCAGATGGGCGAGGCTTTTAAGAACTTTAAAAGCAAATAAAAGAATTTTAAAATGAACCTGAAAATGTAACAGCCAGTGCAGAGAGGCTAAAACAGCAGAAATGTGGTCACTTTAGTTTGTCAGTTAATAGGAGCAGTCTGTACCCTCTAAAGCTGAGAGACACAGGAATCACTGAGTCCTTTCTGAAGTGTGGTGCAGTGATCCAGGCGAGTGGCGAATAAGGCTTGATTAAAGTTTGGCTTCACATTTAAAGTTTGGCTTCACATTAACCAGCTGCCTCAAATGTAAAAGGAAAAAAAAAAATAAAATGGCAATGTGATTTTCTAACTTGGGTTCAGCTTCACGTTGACCCCTCAGCCAGTGGCCAGACCACCAGGGGAGGAGCTCTCAGTGGATCTTCCAAAGGCCATTTTTCATTTCTGATTTTCTGGTCAACTTTCTAACTAGACAGAGATTTCAACAGGAGAAGCAAAAGCAAATGAGATGATAAGCAGAACCTGCCAACAACTGATATTGTCATGTAGGACATGTTGCTGTGGAATCTGAGCTCTAATGACTGAGCTGTTAGCATGTCAGGACAGACATGAGGCTGTCTCACTCTGCAGGCTGAGGCCCACAGCATCACCCCTTGGATGACGAGTCAGAACACACTTTAATGTTCCTCTAGGGGTTTTTTTGAATGCAAATCTAAAAACATGAGGGCAACAATGTGATGAATGAATTAAAAACTTTCAAAAGAGCAGATTATGTTCAGTAAAAAGATTTAAAACCAAATTGTAAAACCCCAGAACGGTTCTGTTCTTTCAGTTAAACCACTAATTGTTTGTCGACCACCTTCTAAAACAGGGGTGGGTAATCCTGGTCCTAAAGGGCCGGTGTCCTGCAACTCTTGGACGTCTCCCTGGTCCAACACACTTGAATCCAATAACTGAATCACCTCCTAAATGCAGTCAATTTCTCCAGAGTCCTGCTAATGACCTCATTATTTGACTCAGGTGTGTTGAAGTGGAGACGCATCTAAAAGTTGCAGGAGACCAGACCTGCAACCCCTGTGGGCAACTCCACAGGGGTGGAGTGGGTGTGTGGAAACAAATGCCAGTTTGAAACTCCTTTTTGGTTACGTCATATATATATATATATATATATATATATATATATATATATATATATATATATATATATATATATGAAGTGCTTCAATGTATTAGCAAGAGAAGCAAATATTTAATGAAAGTCTACAAAAATCAAGCTGTCATAGGGATATACATCTTCTGAGACCTGTACTCATGGTTATGATTCCAGTAATTACTGCAGTGCAATGCTTGGAAAATATTAGTTTAAGATGATGAACAGGTTGCCACTGAAAACCTACAGATTGTATCTCCAGTCCCAACAATATTTTGAATTTAAAAGCTTGTATTTTAATGATGCCTTGTAGAGCCAGACAGCCCTACCTGCAGCGTCCTGACGAGGTGTGGCACTCGGCTTCACTGAGCTAATTTTAGCTGATGGCGGCTGGGATGGATTACTGAGAGGCTCGAAGGCGACATGATATCTGGGAGGGAAATTACTTCAGCTTAATGAAGTACATAACTCATTGTTCACATGCTGCCCTGTCCATGGCACACACACTCAGTCTGGGAGGACAGCTTAGAGGGCACTCCGCTGAGTTGTGGAGGAAATCAGCTTCTCTTAGGAGAGTCCCGTAGATTCTCTTTGGGGTTAAAGGTCAGGAGAGTTGGCTGGCCAATCAAACACAGTAACACGATGGTAATCACACCAGCTTTTGGTGACTTTGGCACTGTAGGAAAGTCCTGCTGGAAAGTCATGACACCCTGAAGCATCACTGACTGTGGATTCTGGGACATTAAATTACAAATAAAATGTGAACTTTACTTTCATGTGAGAGAGGATAGTAGACCACTGAGAAAAAGTCCAGTCTGGTTCAGGAGTGCCCTGACATGAGAAACACTTTTGTAGCAGAAGTGTGGATTAGTCTGTGCTTAGTGGCTCCTAACGCACTGACCCAACCTCAGACTGAAAACATTTTGCTTGACAGTTCTCTCAAGGTTCCAGTTTTCCCTGTTGCTGGTGCACCTTTTCCTACCACACTTCTTCCTTCCACTCAATTTTCTGTTAATATGCGTGGACACAGAACTCTGAATAAGCAGCTTCTTCAATAAAAATGTCTGTGTGGAGGTGGGGGGGTCAATGACCATGACTATCTTATGTACATCATTGGGTACTGCTGATCAAGACTGAGAGACTTTAGTCAAAGGAAACGTCTAGAGTTTATTAGCTGATTAGGGTGCTACACCAAGAGTTTCCAATATTTAACATCATCACAATAATTCAGATATTCGGAGACCAAAATCATCTGGAAAAGACTACTACTGTGTTCGGTTTGTGCGAGAAGGACAAACCGAAGGAGTGCTAGAAAGTTTGTGCTAGAAGGAGTTAGCCTTTCAGTGAAGCCGTTCAAACCTAAATAGCATCTCAGTGCTAAAAATGTAGCATCAGCACAGATGTCCCCAATGCTACTGTTAGCGATCACAGTCCACATTTCTAAAGAAGTGGTTTTCCATAACTGATCAGGAAAACCTTAAAAAATGAACAAATTGAACAGAACTTTCCACCAATTTGATGTTTGAAGAACCTAAATAACATATTAAATATCTTTGTTGTTTATTCAATAATTCAATATCTATTTATTCAATAATTTAGAAGTGTTGACTTATGAGAATATGCCTTCATGTTATCTGGTGTTGACCATATTGCTCTCTTTACCATTTTATACAGTTGTGGAGAGAAAGTCAAGCAATCTTCTATGTTTCTCTCTGACTATCCAATAATTTGTACAAGCACCACTCATATCTTACAATAATGACACTTCATTATGTGGTCAGAGTAAATATGTAAAGGCAGGAGGATGCCTGGAGTAATTTTAGTGTGAATCTGTCAACCGGCCCATACAGAATTAAAAAATATCCAACTATATAGTTTTGAGCTTTCTTATGAGTATACTAAACTTCAGTTATTTGAGGATATGAGTACAAAATGAGAAATGGAATGTGTATAATATTTGATCTGGAGTGAGTACTTCCCAAAAGCAAAAGAAGGGGATGAAGTACAATAAACAGCTGGACGGCAGCATCAAGCCACCACTAGGCTGACAATGAGTCACTTTCTACTGAAGGGGAACATGAATTCGGTACGTTGGAACATTTCTAAGATTAATTATCCCAGTTATATGTGAGAACCTTCAAATGTAAAGAAAGACAACAAAAAATGGTTTAGGTCCACAAGTAAGTTTCTTTCCAGATGGACAAAATGGACGTAGGAAGTTATTAAATGGCAATATGAGTCTGAAAATGATGATGGGAACAGAGCGAGGGACAAACTGACCCTGAGATATGCTGAATGGCTTAGCAAAGGCAAAACCAGCCCTCGCAACAACCAGGACTATACCACCAGATTACAACAGAGAGGGGGTTTCAGTGATGCACAGATATGGACGGCAGAACATAAACATAAGTCTGTGTGGAGAGCAGGACCGCCTCCAAAAAAGAGTGTTTTTCTGTTTCATTCATTTCAAGGTAGAAAAACAGGTGCACCGTTTCTATTTCTGCAGACTAAGTGGGAAGGAGGTTTGAGCAACGGTTTCATATATTTAAATTTAAGCAAGGATGATGACATATTTCAGGAGGAGTTATGGCCAAAGTTAAATCCATCACTCCATTCTAACTGCCTACTCAATCACAACCTAATTCACGACTTTAATGGTTCTTCTTCTTCTCAACATATGTAGGTGAGCTGATTTTAAAAGGACTACAATTATACAGTATGTCTTTGTTATCCAGAGAAAGTTCTTGATTGCATAAAAAGAGTGAGGTCGAATGAAGTGAATGAATTAGTGAAGAAATACATTTTTCTAATGCAGCACTTGATGTGGAAATTCCACTTATGCATAAACTCTGTTAATGGTTATGATACAAAAGTGGCTTTTTGTAGAATTGTCAGCCACCTCTTCATATATTTACACGGAGGAAATGCAGAAACTCTGAGTTCTTTGAAATCAACTTTAACCCATTTGTTGTGAGTTGCTCTTTTTCAGACGTATTAACTGGAACATCATTTATTTTAGTGTGAAGCTCAACTTTTTTATACTTCTCTGCTATGTATTGCACTCTAGTATGTTTTCATCATTTGAAGCATTTTGAATTGTCTTGTTGCTGAAAAGTGCAATATCAATAAAGTCTAGGAAGTGAAATGAAAATAGGTATATTTTGTGAGTTTGATCTAAATATGTGTTCAGTATTTTCCTGTCTGTAGCAAGCCTGTGTGTCGAGTATAACAAACAGTCCTTTGTGCTTTCACATTTTTTTTGGTCATTCAAAGGTAAAGTTACATTACAATAATGAATGTTAATGTTGAACCTTGATTTTCAAAATCGAATATTAGTAAAGTTGGTATAATGTGAACTTCCACTGTATTTTATACTCGTACTTTCTGTTCATTAGGCTGTATTATTACTGTAGTATTTTACCAAGCCTTGGTGTTGAAGGTTCTGGTCACACCTGCAATATACTTTAACTGGACCACTCTAGGCTTACATTAAGGAAAATTATTAATTAATAACAAAAAATATAAACTGATAAAACAAATTTACAAAATTATGCCAAACATAAAACCCTTTAAATGAAAGTTGAGACAGTTTTAGGAGACAAAGCAGATTTGTTCTTTGGTGTTTTAATTTTCAGAACAATTTATTTATTTTATTTTATTTTTTTTTTTATTTGAACAGGACTTTAACAACTGGATAGCATCAGAAGGTTAATTGATTTTTGTGCTAAGCCAAGCGCTGTTTCCCTGGCCAGAAGCAGAAGTAACGTCCTAGTTCTAACTGAGCCAGAAGCTTTTTGGACGTTTTCTGCAAACTTGGATTCTCTTACCAAGTTAAATGTTTTAGATAAGCAAAGAACACACATGGGATTTGACTTTCTTAAAAACTGAACATTGATTCTGATTTGAAGCATTAAGTACTGAATTAGTTGAGAGCTACAGTAAGTGTAGCATGCTAGGTCAGCTGTTTAAATAACTGCTTTATTGCGTTTATGTTACAACTTGCTTTGCAGAAACACGGAAAAACAATGTCTGTTAACAGATATGTTCAAATATAAAAATGTGTCAAATCTCTTTTCTTTAACAAATATTTGGTTTTGTTTATTTTATGTTGCTAAGAATTGGGAAAAGTGTACATGATGAAGACTATGACTAGGTCTTTCCTAGAGGTCAAAGTAGGTCTGCTTCATGCTCACTGTTCACTAACTTGGTATTTTTTATTCCAGTTCCCTGCCGTTAGCTCCATCCTCTGCACCTGTTCATATTTTGAGCAGGTGATGCATATTGCAATTCTTTCCCTGAACCCTCCCGAGGCTCTGAGCGCTCTAAAATCCTTTTGACAAAAGCATTTATAAGCATCAAAGTCTCTCCGACAAAATAAACCCAGAAAGAATGTTTTATCAGCGCACCATAGAGGGTTAGTGTAGTTTTTCACGGGGTTAACCATCTCCAAATGGTTGGGGTGGCAGATTAGAAGTGAAGGGCGTGCTCCTGGGCGAGAGAGGGGAGAGTGGATGAGAGAGCGGCCCTAATGCGGCATCTCATTACAACCTCTGTCAGGATCCCTCTATTCTACCATCATCTCCCCTTAACTTGGTAAAAGCCCAACTGTCGCTTCGAGTGAGTGTGCCGCCAAGGAGGCATTTACAAATAAATGAAAAATGTCAGACTTGATTTCACTCCTCTCGGACTGCGGCGCCTCGCCTTTGTCACAAACTGTCTGTTGTTCTGGTCTCTTGCAGGTCCACCTCCTGGTCGCCGTGGATAGGTTCTGGCAGGTTCAGGCCCTCTGTTTTTCTCCCAGGGTAAGCTTGCAGACAATGACCTTCCCTTCATGTTCCTGAAACACTGATTCCTCCTGTTTTTTTTTGTTTCTTTTTTTTTTGTGTCCCGGCTCAGCTTCTCTTATTCTTGTCTCGAATGGCGTTTGGTTTTTGAGCAGGCAGGAAGTTGGAGCTGGTTAGCTGTGACTTGAAAATAAAAAGCTGGAAAAATGGCGTGGAATCCCGCTCACAAAGAGCCAACATGGTACCGTCTTTAACCCCTTAGCTTTGTGGTTCGCCTTAGATGCCCTTGCTAGCACCGCCGCCGCCACAAAGGCAAGAAATTAAAGACACACTGCACCTTTTTTGATCGCGGGTGCTTTCTCAGAATCTTTAGTTTACTAGTTTAAAGGAGAGATGGGGCTTTTACCAGGGTTCACTATCAAAATTTACACATCTCATTCGAGACTTTAATTGTATGTATTGGCTTTAGCAGAAAATTATGCTATGTGTGAATTTCTTTATCGGAGAATTGATCTTCACATACCCATCTGAACAGCACCGGGATGAACGCTTTCGCTGTAACTCGTGAAAACATTTGTTTTTTATCGCCGTTTATATAAAATCAGTAGAGCGAAAAATGTTTTTCAGAATATTATCAACAATTGGAGAAGATTTCATAGAACACCAGACTCATTAGATTAGTGTGCAAATATAACTGAGCTTTTTGTTTAAAACCAACAGCTTATTTTTCTTTTTACCTTGATTTAATTTAGTAAAGCCTTTTGAAGAGATTTTTCAACATTACTGTCAAACCGTCCCTTAGTTTACCACATACTTGAATCTTAGAAACGTACACAATGCAAAATATCTTGGAATCCAAACATTTTCGTGTTACTAAATGTATTCTGCCATAGTTTTCTTAGCATGCTGCTGCTAAATGCGTCATTGCTGTGTTTACATCATGTGATGCTCCAAGAATGCAATCCTGTTGTTGCAGTCATACTTTCGTTCTGTCGGCTGAGAGAAGTTTGTGTTTTAACCACTTTTCCAGTTTGCCTCTTTGATCAATTATTGGAAAACAAATGCAATCCAGAAAAGATCCATTTACTCACCTGCTGCCTTTAACCGTCTTCGTAAAGCAAGCACTGTATGTTCCATAAGAGCTCTTGGTGAAATACCATTACTTATAGCGGCTTTTATGGAGTACAAATGCCCCATGCAGACCCTTTGCAATGGGCTGTTAAGCTTCTTTAGTAACACTTTAAAGACTGTGAGTGGAGGGTGGGAGGTTTTAAGCAGAGGGGGTTGAAGGACAGCCTGTTCGAAGATTGTAAAGGCAGGACGCCTCAGCATTTAAAGATGTTAATGATGCATGTCGCTCACTGAGAAGCCAACGGACTGCAGCCAGCTGGTTTCTTTAGCATAAATGTGTGAGAGAGTAAATCTTGAGATGCTTTGTGGTGTCTTTTTGAAGGTTTTGAAAGTCAGATAATAAACAAGGTGTTTGCAGAAGTAGTCAGTTTGAGACTATGTCTAATGGCTCCCAATCACCCATTAGACATCAAGGGATTACATGAATAAGCCATGTTATTTACTGGTGCCTCTTGAAGAGATCTCATGGAGAAGAAAGGACTTAAAGAGCATCTCAGCCTTGAAATCATTCCAGCAGTAACAAAGCTTTTACAAGCTGATTGTCAACGTGTTTTAAGAACTAAACCTACATTCTTGTTGTTATTCTGGTCATTACGTCCCGACACATTTTCACTTGATTCCAATGTCCCTTCACTGTTCCATTTGAGGTTTCTCCCATTGATCTGGATTCCTACAGTAGAATTTCCATGGGAGCAGAAAAACACAATTGTGGCTGTTTTAAAATTGTGATCTGCCTGTTCTTGTAGTTTAGTAATGACGGTGGAGAAAGTGAATCCTATTTCATTTCTTTCAGAAACAAGAATATGGAATTCATAACTGTCACCAATGATATGCCATAGTAAAAAAAACAAAAACTTTTAATATGTTTGTTTGAACAATGTAAGATCTCTATTAACCTTAACATGTAGGAGGAAATTACAGTAACCTCAGTTTACCACAAATGATCAAAACAATCAAACGGTATCAAATTTTACAACTCTCAATTCCTTGGATGTATACTTGAGACACTATCAACTTGCATAACATAATTGCAATACTGTGCCTTAATATTTATAGTAGATGTCATAATAATATTCACCTCATTTAAACTTGTGCATCCAGATATGAGGGGTGCACAGTGACGCAGTGGGTAGCGCTGTTGCCTTGCAGCAAGAAGGTCCTGGGTTCAATTCCCGGCCCGGGGTCTTTCTGCACGGAGTTTGCATGTTCTCCCTGTGCATGCGTGGGTTCTCTCCGGGTTCTCCTGCTTCCTCCCACAGTCCAAAACCATGACTGTCAGGTTAATTGGCCTTCCCAAATTCTCCCTAGGTGTGAGTGTGTGTGTGCATGGTTGTTTGTCCTGTTTGTCTCTGTGTTGCCCTGTGACAGACTGGCGACCTGTCCAGGGTGTACCCCGCCTCTCACCCGGAACGCGGCTGGAGATAGGCACCAGCAACTCCCGACCCCGTTAGGGAGGAGGGTGACGGAAAATGGATGGATCCAGATATGAGGTCTTCATTTATTGTCACTGAGCAGCCCTGTACTGCAGGCAGAAATCACTGTTTTGATATAATTAGAGGGATTTAATACCAGAAACAGCTGTTTCTGGTACTAAATCAGAAGTTAAACACTGAAGTTTTTCTCACAAAATGACATTTCAAGATACCAGAGATGTATCAGCACATGTACAGTGGATAAAATGGGAAGATGAATTCATCATTAGAATAAACAGCTTGATGGTATTTTTAAAGCGAATATATCACCATGGAACCTTGGTGCTACAGCCCACACAGCATCGGTCCTGATCAGCAGAGCTCTAATATACAGTCTGAAACCTGTGATGTATTTTTGGAAGGAGGTGTTGAAATCATAAGTGTCCTTATTTATTTTTTAAGGGGAGCAGCCATCTTGAAAAAATAACATTTCCTTGGTTGTTTAGTGCAAATAAAGCCACATAAACAAGTTTTGTAAAGCTCTGATCTTCTAATATTGATTCTGCCTGATTTGAGTTTTTCTTGTTCAATAACATAAATTAATTCAGCCAAATATTTCTCTTTGCCTTCTATCTGTGAGCAGTTAGTAATGTGCTATATTAGTTGTGTTGCGAGAGAGCAGGTTCCATCAAACTGAATTTTACCAAAACCAGAGTGCTAATCCCAAAATAGTTGCCCAATATATGAAACATTAAATTAGAAATCAAAGTGTGATATGGCCGATGTTGCAGACATGACATCTTTGCCAGGATTGTCATCTTTAGCTGCGATAATGGCATATTTGGTTGAAGATGTGAGTAATGAAAGCCCTTGGAGTTGACAAAGACCTTGGTCAGTGTGCTTTGTTGCAAATTTTGTCTATGTGTGTGATTGGCATGTGAAGGATGAGCTCCATTCACTCAAGGTGACTTGAGGAGTCATCCATTTCTCCAATCACTGTCTCCTATTACTTGCTCCAGTGCACCACTTAGGCTGCACACATAAGCCTTCATGGCTTTTTTTCTGGTTGTAGAGTGTTTTTCAGTGTGTTGTAGAGGGACTATATATAAAACCCAAAATTAAAATAGCTTTTATATTGAAATTAATCTAATAGTCACAGGAAATATACTGACCTCCGTCAACAGTGTGTGGGCTGATAGAGGTCATGTACCCCTTTCTCTTGTTTCACTAAAACAACTAAAGTTGACAAAGGTGACAGTCCAGTAGACTCTGTTCGATTTGGAACTAAAATTGCAACCTTTGTTATATTTAATTTATTTGTGGAGGTACAATGTATACAAACATAAAATGAATTGAGTCTATATCTGATGTGTTATGCAAAGAATATATAGCTAAAAATAATTCACAACTCAGGATCCTGCTTGGGCATTTCTCCTCTGCTTCATGCACCAAGAACAATTAAAGGAAATGACAGGAAGATACTGAGGAAGAAGACACTGAATAAAAAGTCAGTTTTCACAATGGAGTAGTGTCAAATTTTAGTGGTTGTAAAATATTTCTCTGCTGTGTTTAATATAAGACCAAAGCCATTTCTCCCTTGACCAGAGCTTTTTTTGGGTTATATTTACCCAGAATGCCCTGCACTATAGTCTGCTTCCTGCTGTTGGAGCAGTTTCTACATTTGAACTGCGCCAGAATTCACTTCAGTTGAATAGAGACCATTCGACCTATTCAAAGGGAATAGGTCAGTGTCTTCTTCTTCTTAGTTTTTTAGGTGGACCAAAGTTCCACATCAGAGTTTGATTGCACATTCACACCTCCTCAAGCAAACCAGATTGTCTAGGAAAGCATACTAGTTTTATTAAAGCAAACTCAACAGTGCTGGTGTGACTGCGCCTTTAATCTGCATTTATGAAGTATTTTACACTTTTTTTCTTGACTTCGCTTTTAAAGATCTTTGTCGGTAGAACAGGACAAACTCTTCCATGCAGCCAAATGGTGATGATTTTGTAGAATTTGCTCACCAGCTGCATGCTAAACCCATATTCAGGCTTCATCTCTGTTGACAGCATTTCCTCTCTGTGTTCTATTTCTATCTTTTTCCTTTCTCCTCCCTGGTCTCTTGTCGACCTTATCGCTTCGTACAACAACCCATAACTCAGCTGCACACCTGCGATCCGTGACAGCTGAGCCTCTGGCCGGGTACAGTGCTGTCACTCAGCTAGCTAACTGCCTTTAAACAGCATGACCCTGCTGGCCCATTAGGCTTGTGTCAGATGGGAGTGTCAAGCCATTCCCCCATACACCTCGCTGCTTGGCCCTGCTGGTACCGTATAATGACAGGTCCAAAAAGTTGTTCCCATTTTAAGGCTAAGTCTACTTTGTTAATGTTCACACAATTTTTTATAATCTACAAAACTATACACTGTATGTGAAGCAGCTGACATTGTGTTGAATATATGGTATGATTAAAAAATGAACAGTTTGAAAAAGGTTAATTGGCTGACGGTTCCACAGTCCAAGAGAGTCCAAGGTAGCGGTCACACTTTTTGAATAATTACCAAGACATATAGGTGTATATATATTATAAATAACATATTCTAATTTAAAGTAGCAGAGGACCTGTAAGCAACATTAAGCAGATAAGAGAAAAGAAATTGAGAGCCATGTTCTTTATGTAATGATTTCAACTGAGGTGGCTCAAATCACTACTTGGGTTCAAGAACATTGGTAGAATTAAAAGTCATGCCCTGAAATGTCAAAGCATAGTGATCATAATGCTTAGTCAGAATTCAACTAGACAGGAGTGTATTGATAAATCAGCAGGCCGATCAAATATTGGCAGGTTGATCAATCAACAAACCCGATTTCATTTATTGTTTGGGCAAATGGTCAATACTTGCATGTGAACCCAATCTTGTGCACCAATCTCATCTACCTCCATGTGTGTATGTGTCTGTTGGGATGAAGATGACAATTCGGTGTTGCAGAGTACTGGGTCACTGTGTGCATTTGCACTGCTCTTCTACTTCATACATTTACGTGCCACTTTCTTATGGGGAGCAGCAGTGGTATGAGTTTGTTCTCTAACATTTCGGTTGCTGATCCAAACTCCACCTCTTCTCTCTGTTGTTGAATCCTTGGGCAAAATTCCTCACCAGTCTGGCCTGCTGGTGGTCGTCAGAGGAGGCATTGGAGCCTCACCTCTTTCAGTGAACCTCCAGGGCATTGTAGTAGCAGCTGTGGTTAACACACTAATATGTGTGTTAGTGATTGAATGCAGTGTGAAGTGCTTTTGGGTTTTTGGGACTAGGGAAAGCAAGAACAGTTGATTTGGAATTTACAAGGCTGAACTTGTTTGTATCTAGAAACATTATCTAGATCATTTTGAGACCTTGAACAACTACAACTTAATGACACATTTCTCAAATTAAAATTAAAGTTTTTCGTTCTTGATAATTTCAATACTGCCACCTGTGTCACTTTGCACTGTAGATGAGTGATGAGAAAACAAGAGGGATAAACCTTTTCAGGACATATATTTAGACATTCTTCTGAATATAAAACACAAGAGTAAAAACCACTGAGGTAAGTCTGTTCATGCAAGTTTGTGCTCACCTAAATGCTTCCACTTACCATCGTTCAGGTTTTATTCTGGTTTTTTGATCCTGGTTAAATAAATGCTAATGTAATAGTGACCCTATTCACTTTAAAAACAATTTTTTTTCTTGATTTTCTTTAAGTATTTGCAGCAACATATCCATCTCATTGGTTCAGTCTTGGTTAGGCGATCTTTACAACACTGACTCTTGACATGCATGTTCATTCAGAGATTAACCAGCTATGTTGGTTGCAACAAGTCATTATTTGAGCTACTTTTGGCTTCCTGTGATCTCTTCCAAGTCTCCCATTTCATTCTGTGATGACATACTGACACTGATGGTATGTTGGTTAAACACAGAGGTAGCTGAATCTATTTTATTTGTTCAAAGCTGTGTTTACTGTAGTGTTTATTATGACTATGTAAATTTGCTGATGCACATTCATTACAACCAATTACTGTCTCACTGGGTGGTAATTTGTGCTGATGAAATATCGCTATTTGTATTCACCTTGAGTTCAGACTGAAAAAGATGATCTCCATTATAAAAGCGTGACAATGATCTTACACTTTATAGTAACAACTGGCATTATCCAAATAATTACCCTTTCCTTACATGTACATCTTCCTATTTTTAAAGCCATTGAATTTGATTTGTAACTGAGCAGATGGGTAGCAGAGGAACTTCCAAAGCCTACCTAATTAATTGTTTTTGATATAGACCTTTTTTCAAAAGTACATTTCCTTACAACAAAGACAAAGGATGTTTGCAGGAATTTCACAAAACTGGTCATAAAACTGAATCCCAGCATGGTGTCTTGTGGTATTGAGATTGCACCTTATCCCCATGCATGCGGATGGTAAATCCAGATACTTTACTTTCCTCCAAAAGTCCAAAAAATTTTTACTGTTGAGCTAATTATCCCCTGGTTATTTGTCTAGTGTGTTTGTGTTGTCCTTTGGCGGACTGGCTACCCATCCTCGGTGTACCATGCCTCCCATCTAAAGACTGGTAGCCAACAGTCATTGGATGCCTCCCATGCAATGACTGCTGGAGATAGGCACTAGCTCCCCAGCCACAATATTGGTCTCTGTGTGAAAGGGCTCTAAGTGAGACACACCTAGGAACAATCAAGGGGAAGACAGGACAACGAGGAGACTAGGCACACAGAAAACTCAAATAAACATAACAGAAAAACACAGAACATGACAGTTACCCCTGGTGTGACGTCAAATCCAGCTTTTAGTTCAGACTTCCAAGGTAAATTAGATGCAGCATTACTCAAAAGCTGACCTAACACAAAACCACAGAGTAACTTATGCTGTGATAAACCACTTACACAATAGGGGAAACAGAAATATCAAGGACCAAATAATCCTACCTAACCAAAAACTCTTAGTGATGAGCACATGCTGAACTGGCATTATGCTCTCACAGTCTTTAGCCCTTGGCCACGCCTCTTTCCCATAAAGGAAGCAGGTAACCTGGTAACCCAAAAAAGAGAAAAAATATTTAAAATAACAGAATACAATTAAAAAAAAAAAAACTCAATGCTATTATGTGCACACTTTCAACATCACTGTCCAATTGATTAATAAATTACATAACTAAAATTTGCATTTAACTGCAAAACAATACAAACTAATGAGGTGAGTGCGTGGACTGATTTTACCACATTGTTCTTTCATTTCATTTAAACACAGTACAAATTCACACCTTGAAGCTTTGATTAGTCAGTTATATGAATCAAGCCTAATGACCCTACAGTTGTGGGTATCTTATCAGCCTTCCATAGATTTAAAACATGATGTGAAGGTTCCCACATCCCAAATATCCAATCTTCAAGTGGAAATCAAATTTCAAGAAAATGGCATTGGCAACTTATAAAGCTTCCTGCCTACCATGTTTTTCTGCCACATTCAGCTAACAAGAAGTTCTATAATAACTTTTAAAATAAAAGGGATTATAAATCAGCAAGAGGACTGTTGCTAAGAGGCGTAATGTGCGACAAGCTTTACTTGCTTTGGGGCCCAGGATACACACAAATGATCAATAGTGTAGGTAGAGATAAGGACATTGTCTCTAGAGAAAGATTAAGCAGATTATAACCAATAGCCATATTCTCCAAGGCTGGTGTTAAGCTTTTTGAAACCAAAATACTAAAGTATCAATTTATTCCCTCAAGAGTTCTATTTTAGATTTGAGCTCCCATTTGTCTTTAGGGGTTTTCTTCTCTTTGTGGTAGAAATATTCACTCATAGTTCTTTTAGGCATTCTGACCATTTTTAAGCCCATATTTAGTGCCGTATACTTTGCTCTGGAACATCTATAAATTGAAGGGAGGCGAGGTAGAGAGAGGTTAAACTTGCCTGAACAGCATGCTGCTGCCGTGAACATATCTGGCACACACAACAAGCAAGCATTTTCACATTTGAATTCCTCTTATTGTGTTGTTGTTCTCCCACACAGAAACTATTTTTCATCTGTCCATTCCATGTTAAAAGATGCTGGCGCATTTATAGCTTTTCCATTGATTACCATCAATAGACTACATTCTTCATATATATACAACATATATCTTTTGTAAAATGTCCACTACTTATTAATCAACGTGTCTTATTTATTCTGTCAACACTAAATTGTGTTCATTTAAATTATACCATTTGGATTGTTACAAAGAACATAAGGTAGCCATTGTTATTGTTGTTTTATTGCCTCGTGCTTTACGCGGACATGCCGGTTAAACTGTAAATAAACATAAAAACAAAACATCAGTACTTAGTATTATAATCTTCGATAAAATAGACTTAAACATAAATTTATATTAACTATCACTTGGTTACCTAACTGGTTATAAGGCTACGTTTATTCTTAGAACACTTTGTAACATATTAACAATCGGCATTCAACATCAAAGTGCCGCAAATCACAGTCAGCTTACGGCTAAATACGTTTAGCAAATACTAAGCCCGCAAATAAACTTAATAAGAAACTAATCTTCCAACAGATTACAGCATTAATATATCTTACCACGTTGGGCAACACTCGCGAATGGCAATAAAATAAGCTTTTGCGCTCGATACGACCGTTAGCTACGGCTAATGGCGATCTCCCTGCAACGCTTGCCTGCCGTCAGTTTCTTCCTCTTTCTAACCTTTCTTCACGCACCAACGTAAAGAACTAACGGATGGGAATCCAACATGGATGGTTGTACATGAATTCCATTTTATGTATGGCTCTTAATGGGTGATATTGGTGGCATTTCAGCAGGTTTTAATGATTGGCCGACAAATGTAAAGGTTTTGTTAAATGGCTCAAATCCATGTACATTCACTAAAGTCATTTTTCAAAGAGAAACTGGTAAATAATAACACACCCTAAAATGTGTTTCCCCCCGTCTTTTTTCTCAGTGTGTCACTCTTATTCATATCCGAGAGAATTGGATGTGCAGGGAAGCTTGGGGTTGTTATGTGGTTGTTCTGACACAGTCTGGTGCTTTCTGCACAAAATTTAACAATGTTCTTGGCATGCACTGTCATAGCACATCCTCTAAAGAGACAGGATTTGCTTGATTTATTCCATCTTTATTCTGTCTTGCTGGGATTGTAAAACACAGGAAATGAATGAATATTTATGTGTGGTATAACATTTCAGCTGTAAAACCAAGGTTATCCAGATGAGTGCAGCATGAACAGTAGACTTTATATGCCAAGTCAAGTGACAACATACAACTGACACCTGATGTTAACTTGCATTGTGTTTAAAAAAAAAGACACTCATTATTCTTACTGTCAGACAATAAATTTGAATAGATTGGATTACCAAAATGATCTCAATTTGCTAAATGCCAGAATAATGGATCGTTTTTATTGCCTTCTATAGATTCAAACTTTTAAAATATAGGATTACCTTTCATTTAAACAATTCAAGAAAGCCCAAATATCATGCCTTTGTAAGTCTCTATTTGGTCAATTCACCACATCTGAGTTAAAAGGAGACAGTGATTCATTGCATCTTTGTTCAGCAGCAGGAGAATTGACTAGCAATACTCGTAAACTTGTTAGCTTAACACTTCACAAGTTTGGGTACAAATAAGTCTCCAAAATGGACAGTAAATTATGAGTACACTCACAAATTTTGCAAAATTGGAAACTTGTAAAAATTAAAAAAAATAAATAACGCAACATTGAGTTCTATCTCAAACTTTGCCAATTTGTCTGATCTCTCTTCATTTAGGGAGGAAGCTTTTACATGTATTCTCTTGACAGCAAACAATCTGAATGACTATGATTCATAAAGTCTTTTTTACATGAAATATCAGTTGAAATAATTTTGTTTAAAGGAACAACACTTCAAAACCCTTTATCATAAAGTGGTTGTATTCATCCTGATGGTAGCTAATCTATCATCTCTTACATTTTTATGATTGGGCTCCCTTTCAAAATCTCCCTCCTGCTTTAATGTGTTGCCCTAATCAGTCTTAAATTGTCATCTTGGTTTGATTTAACTGGGCCATAATGAGAAATCTGCCTTTAGAATGACAGTAGCCAACCATTTATCCTTGCCATCTCTCTTTACATGGCCTCTTAACACATTCCCCGGACCATCCAAATTGAAGTTCGACGAGGCAGCCGGGCTAGATTGTGTGATAGCAAAATATATATATTGTCCTGCACAGAATATATCATTCACATTGTAGGCTTATGAAAGAGATGGGGAGATCATTTGAAATTGTAATTCAAAAGGTTTTGTGCAATACGTCACTAATGGGGATTGGTAAAATATATTTATGAGTTTCGTGACTGTGTTGACTGAATGAAAGTACAGAGCGAGGGCAAAGCCCACATGGATCATTTGCACAAGGAAAAGGTCTTTTGTGTTCAGCAAGCATCACTCATTCTTCATTTCCCTCATGTCTGAAATCAATTACCAAAGAACAAAAGTTAAATGAAAGGCAACCTTTTCCATTTAGACTTTGTTTGGTAGTTGACATGTTTGTAAGGTCTTTTATGTAGCATTTAGAGTAATGCCACATAATGTAACCAATCAAATCACAACGCGTCATTTTTGCTCTGAAGATTTATCGAGTGTAGATGTACATCTTTCAGTGTCTTTTCATTTCAATTTTTAGAGTCACTGCTCGATTGAGATTCGGAAACAAATTTTTCTATTCTGAGATTCTGTTACTGACAAAGGAAAAGACAGTGTAAACAAAACAAAGGAAATGTTCCATCTATTTAAAACAATTCTGTGAGGTTCTATAATGTATCAAATTTTATGTACAAAAATAAGTTTGTTCATAAAATGAAATGCAGCGTACTTAAAATTGGAAGGGCAAAGATGTTCAACTTAGACAATTTAAAATAGTTTTTTGAGTATTTTGAATCGATTCAGAATTCCCAGGAACATTTTCTATAGAATTCTCTGTTATTTAGTGGTGTGCACTGCCACTTCTCACATATGACACAAGTCTCACACATTTCCATTCTTTCTCACTGCCACACTGCTCAGAGAGATTTCTTAAGAGTCAAGATGGTCATGTAACACCGAATATTTACTTTCCACAGTACAGTCTGTGATTGGTCACAGTAGTCACTGTGGTAGGATTTGGTCAGATCTCATCTGGCCAACATCTGTTGGAAGCAGAAGATAAAAAAAAAAAACACTGCTGGTCCACACTGCCAGACCAACAGCCCAAAGGTTCTCTCATACTGAGTTGTATCATGAGATCTGCATGGACTGTGCACCGTCCTTGGATGGTTGAGGTTTCGGATTGGATTCATTTCTCGTGATAGATTCTTTAATTTCCCCTCAATTTAAATGGATAGTAAGAAGTTTGATGAGCAAGTTAAGTGCCTAACCCATTTCTTCCCCACTAGCTGAGACCCTCACACCACTCAGAGCACCACAGAGAGTCACACTGCGCTTCATCACAACTTCTTGCACCAGCTCTTAACCTTATTCTTTCAATGTCTCATACAAAACCCTTTGATATGATATTGTTAGTTCATCCCCTTTTGTAATTATTCATTACAATAATGAATAATTACAATTCCTTGTTTTGTGATGCCAGTGAGAAATCAATGATTGCAATTGGAATATTTAGAAATATGGTTAAAAATCAATATGAAAACTAAAATGGCCTAAAGAAAAGGCAGTATTGGTTAATATTAACCTCTGTTTAGGACTAGGCAGTTGGAATAGACCCCAGTTTTAATTAAGGAAGGCTTACTGGTAATAAAGTAAACTGTATTTTATCTCCTGTGATCTAAATGCTCCATCACATATGTAGAACAGGTTCAATCTGAATCCATCAGGACTTTTTCATTTCTTCTAAATCCAATCTGCAGACCTGAAAGCAAATTAAAGGCTTTTTTTAATCACATTCATTGATCTGGTTCTTCCACAGACCACACAGCTCTTCTCCTCACACTATGTGAGGAATTGCTCTAATTATAATTATTACATACCAGAGGTTATGGTTAAAAACTTCTTGGTCTAATTTTAGTATTTTTTTTAGTTGTCTGCAGTTTTTTGTTTGTTTGTCACCACTTTAAAGATTATTTAATTAATCACTCAGTCAGTGACAATCTTTAGCATATTTATCATATGCATTGTTCTTGCCTATTTGGCACTAATCGCTTAGTTTCCAATAACATGACCAGATGCCAACCAACTGCTCTGGGGCAGAGGACAATATGGGAGATATTATCATTCCTGAAATGGGAGCAAAAACGGTTCTAATTTCCAAATATAGCATATTTTGTCAGTCATGCACTTTACTAATTGTACCTTTCCCAAGAATCCACTTCCAGTCATGGACATGACTGAAAAAAATCTAATAAAATGATCTTTAAAAGGTGTTTAAAAGGAGCAGGAAGGAGTTTATTCCACAAATATCCCTAAATCTACTTATACATCAGTGTACTATTGGATTCAAATTTCCTCTCATTTAAACTACCTCTTAGAGTTTACCATTTTTATTATTATTTATATGATAAACAATGGTACACAACATACCAGAGAATATATTTGCATGTTGGCTTACAGTGAAGAGAGTAACCGTGTTAAAAACTGATACTGTGACATCACTCAGACATTTTTATTTTAGGAGAGGAAGCCACCTCTCCAAGCTGAAGTTGAAGTGAAAGTGGATGTTAAAGAAACTCGGTTTCATTAAATACACTGGTTACACAAAGACACAATTTTGACCATACCCACAAAAATAAAAAATAAAAACAAACAGAAGAACTGATGAATTTAACTTACTAAGTGGAAAACAATTTAAAAACTTACACCAAACATGAAGTCAACAGTTCAAATAACAGCAAATGGTTCAAACTGGAGAGTAGAGAAGAAAGAAGAAAGTAGCAAAGTGAGGAAAAGTGTTCAGTTTGTCCTTCAGTAGCCTGAGCCTGTAGCAGCATAACTACAGTGTTGGCTCAGGATAACCTCAGAATGAGGCAGAGCCAGACTGTATGCTATTCCGCTGCATTTGGTTTTTCATTACCCTCCACTCATAGAACAACTGGGCAAAGATCCCTCTGTTTTGAAATACAAGCTTAATCAAAATTAAAAGTTTTAAGCCAGGTCTTTAAAGTAGATGGTCTCTGCTTCACAGACCGGAACAGGAAAGATCCCACAGTAGAATAGAACCAGTGGAACTGCAGGCTGAGAGCAAAGTGTCTGTTAGGAACATCTGATCCAATCAAATCTCTAATATATGATGGAGATGATTAGATGTAAGAAGGAGAAACTTAAATTCTGTTCTGGATTTATCAGAGAGCCAATGAAGAGAACCTATAACAGGAGAAATATGGTCTCTCTTTTATATTTTCATCCAAAGTCTTGCTGCAGGATTAGGGATCAGTTGGTCTTTTAATTCTACTTTGTGGACTTCCTGATGATAAAGATTTTGTAAAAATGTGGCAGTATATATATACATTTACTAGAGATAGCTTAATCATATAAAAAATTGAATCAAAGAGAACACTTCTTTAAATAATTTGGTTGGGTTAAGGCCCATCATGCAAGTCGGAGGTTTAGAAGAAACAATTTTTTTTGATGATTTCCTCATCAATGATCAAGTAATTACATTCAAGAGGTTGCCAATAAATGTATTTTTCATTTAATCAATTTTTTATTTTGAAGTATTACAGCTGAGGGCTGGGGGAATTAATAGATCAGCAGGCATGACTCCAGGGATGGAAAAATACGATGTTGCGGCTTAGCGAAGAATATTTCTATTCACAGCAAACCGTTTCTCCAGGTTAAGTACGACTCCTCCAGATGTGTAGAGCAGCATTTTCTCTCCAGTTTCTCACCATTCTGCATTAAAATTTGCAGAAGTGCACCAAAGAGCCAACCTCCTGTGGATAATGGAGCTACATTGTTTAATGCCTTATGTAATCAGCAAATAAAACTATGAACAAGAATTTCAATTTGTGAAAGGCTAGAGATTAAATCGATGCTTTCTGCTGCTTTTCTGATACCAAGAAATTAAATTGAAACAAATCTTTAAAAAGTCATAAGAGCATTATTTGTTGTTATATTTTGAATGCTGCACCATAGAAAATGTTCTTTATTTAGCAAATAGATAAAGACTGAGAAGATGTCTGATTTCACACAAAAGTAGCCTCTAATTTTAAAATATGATTTTGCCTGGCTCTCCACTTCTCCGATGCTATTTCCAATAAGCATTCATCTATTGTACAGGGCTGGAGCATGTTTATTATTCATAATTAATTCCAACTATCTGAATTCCACTCTTTCCGCACACAGCTACTTCAAATTAGGGCTACCAGAAACACAAATGCTTTGTAAGCTGAAAAAAGCAGCTCAGCTCCCTGTAGCATATTAAGAGTTGAAAAGCAATAACTTAAAGGCTAATGAAAATAACTAGTAGGTCAAAATCATTAGTTTTATTGATACCAGCCCTTTAAGGAGAAACTTACAACAGCAGAATACAGAGTCGGCCATGTTCACTGGCACCCCTAGTAAAAATGCTAAACACTTCCTTAAAATGAATTCATATTTTATTGCAGCAGCATAATGTCTTGTTGAAAAAATGCCCAGCAGAGATTTTTTTGTCGTCTTTACAGTGGCAAAACCTTAAGTTCCTGTGCTGTTTGCTTTGTTTCCTCTGCCAGAGAACTGTGCTCACCTAAAGTAAGCCAGTGATTTTAATGTTCTTGTTCCTCCTGTAGCAGCCTGCAGTGCTAATCTTGATGCTTTGAGTGGAAATAAAACAAAATCAGGTAGACTGAGATTACTAACTATTGATCCCATTCGTTTGACTTCTTTTTCATTTTTGTGAAAAAGATTGTCAATCTTTTAGTCCTGTTGTTTTTCAATGCATGCATATTAGACAGATCTTTTTAAATGATCATCTGTTATACTGCATCTACTTATATGTGCTTCAGGAACAGCCGTTGTATAATCTATTAAATAAACTCACATGTAATTCAGCACAGATTATGGAATGGGCTGAATTCCATAATTCCAAAGCAATGTCTAAAAGTCCAAAAATTGATGGAAGAGGGAAAAACTTGTTCTCTTCAGGCAGCAGGTGTAAAGTTGTCTTGTGTCTCAGCTGGGTTCACAGTAGAACCTCCAGGACTATGTGTTGGAAAACTAAGACAAGTTCTGGTGGAGAAATAGAGACCTCTATAGGCAGACACATCAAGAGACTTTGACGTCTCTTTGAAAACACTGGGTATGCAGACTGCTTTCTACAAGTTGTCCAGTGGAACCTTTGAAGGTTTTGAAACAAATCTTCTTCCTGGTCAGCAAGTTAGAAGAAAAAAAGGTTCAAAGCTCTTGTGTCTCTGTTGGGTTGGTGTTCCAGGGGTAATGGTGCTGCATTAAAGGGAGGTCCTGCCATACATAGACTTTTACATACACAAAGAAAATGTCTAGCTATCAATGCTGGGATATTCAAATTCAACATTCAAAAATACTTTACTGTTCCCAAAGGGAGATTAAATGTTATAACGCATATTAATTTGAATTCTTCAAAGAGTTATTGGCAGGACAGATCTCTTGTAGCAGTTTGTATTACAGTGAATTTCATGAAGCCTCTGACTGAAGAAACTCTGTTAATCTAAGACAGTCTCATGAAGAGGCTGGTTAGGGTTGTCCATTACTTTCTTGATTTTATGAAAATTCCTTCTTTGTATCATTATCTCCAGAGGTTCCACAGTCATCTTAACTTAGATCTTGTCTTCCTCAACAAGTCCAGTCTGCTCTGTCTCTTCTTATAGATGCTTAACTGTCGCATCTCCAGTCTTTTCTGAGTCCCTCTTCCCTCTTAATTTTATGCAAGCTAGCTAATTGATCCTGCTCCCCTTTCTTCCACTCGTCTTTTCCAGATTGGGAGGAGCCACATGTATCTCCCCTGATGGTTTAGTATTCAAACCATCAGACTGACCCACTCTGACGTTTCACTGCACCATGAGGGTGGCTGCACTGCTGCACGTTATGGAATAATAAAATCTAAAAAAAAAAAACACACATTCCAACTATACCAGCCATTTGGGTGGACTATTGGGCAGTCCACCTCTGTCCCAACAGTACACACCAGTGCATACACAAACCTTTTTTTTATTCTGGTGCTGTTTAGGTTTTTAAGATTCAGTGCCATCTCTATCCACTGCCACTGTTATCTCATTGTCTGTTTTCTTTGCTTTTTGCTTCACAACACATCTCAGTTCTGCTGCCTTTTAACTAATGCGTCTGGCACTGTAGCAGCTCCATTCAGGCCTTGCTTACAAGCAGCCATACATCTTTTTTAGATCCTTGCCTTTGCTTTGATACTCCATTCGTGATTATTCTCCTTTCACCGTAGCACATTTCCCTTCCTCTTTAATGCATTTTCCTTACCTTAATACATTTATTTTCCCAGGGCTGACTAAGGCATGGGCTGTTTGAGCTCCACATATTGATTGTTGTGCGGAATTTGATGCCGGGAGACTTGCTGTTCTCCTCTCTCTTCTCTCCACTCTCCTGCAGCCCCAGGGGGATTTTAAATGGAAACACATTACTATGAATCACACAGCAGGGAGCTCCATGATTGATAGCATTGCTTACCATTTACTAGTCACTGTCTGGAGATAAGGCCTGAATTTATGGAGTATTGGAAATCCTTGCCACTGCTACATGTGGATTAGAGTGAGGTACAGCTCCTCCCGTACTGCCAGTAGAGTCCCTTTGTCAACAGCTTAGGCAGAACGGGAAATTCCCTGCTTAATTGTTTAAAAATATTAATATTTAGTTTTTCCCCATGAATTATTGATGTAGGAGCAATATGTGACGGTTTATTTATATGTCATTGCTTTTCTTTGTCTCAGCATTAAAATATATGCAAAACCAGATTTCTTGTAAATTTAGAACCAATAAGTACAATCAATGTGCACACTGAACATGGAAAATAAGGGCATCAGAAAGTCAAAACCAGATTTAAGTTATATTGATATTATCAAACTATAACCAACATGTCCTGGCCGACATTGATCTCTTCTTTCACAACTCCTTCTGCACGTTGATTAGTCTAGTTGAAATTCAACCAGCGAAATCAAACTCATTGGTTGGAATTCCAAATCGAGTAGTAAAGGGAAATGAGAATTGAGCAGAATTATGTAGGAAAGCTGAAACCTTAGTTTATCTTCAATTTTGTAATTCTCAGCAAACCTTTTTTTCATGTTTGCAGATTGCACCAATTTTGTTAGATCAGCACCTTGTAAGTTCATTAATTGCTGTGGAAAGTATCCGATCATTTAGTTATGGAACTCCCATTATGGAACGCGGCTTCATTCTGTTTGACACAAAGCCAATTGAGGGAGTGTTTGTTTTACAGGGACACTCTCTCTCTCCTCATACAGCATGGGGGCAGCAACATAGTGGTGGTGGGTTGCATCCAGTGCTGAAGGACTACAGCTGTGAGGAGATGGGGGTGTAGGGGTGGGTTGGGGGGGAACTACAGTGTAGTCCATCACTGGACTCCCTCAGAGACTTATTACTGAAACAGTCTAGGAAGAGAGCTGCTAATTAATTTGGGGAGGGCTGATATTGGTTCTGATGTTCCACACACTGACAGCGCTGGCTGACTGCTGTACTCATGGCTTCATGTAATTATCTGCAGTATGAAAACAGAAATCGGCTAAGAAGAAAAATAAAGACAACAGAGGAGGATGAAGAGGGACAAAAAGGGGAAGAGGGAGTCGGCTCACATTCAACGTGAAATCTCCTCTACAAAGATATCACATATGATGCATATTTATGCCTTCCTCACATCCCCAGCCGTCCTGCTTCTTAGCAACTCAAATACCCAGATCCACTCTCGTCTCCATCGCTGAGCCACCTCCCTCCCGCTGGTTCCTTTCTTTGTGAGTGTCATTCAAGACACCCCTTTAAAGAAAAAATAATGAAACTATTCTTGGCATGGCAAATTATTAATGCTACAGAATGGAAATGGGCTTGTTTCCCATTAGTTCATTCTTTCACAAAAGCTCCTGGACCACAACACAGTGGCACAATTACAGCAGCAGGCAATCACAGAGACTGAAAGGAAAGCAGAATTTGCTCCATCCATTTCTGGACTTCGATTCAGATCGCATTCAAAATCACTTTTTTACTTAGGACACTGAAATTTTTGACATGAAATATTGTTTGAACTTATTGACAACATACATTTATTTGCAGAGGAATGACACTTTGTGACTGCAGCTGAAAATTGCCTGAGTTTTATTGGGATTTGTAGAAAATTGTTGCCAACTGGATTCAAATGTTTTAATGTTTGATGTATTTTACTTTAATACCCTTAAGATCAAATGCAACCAAACGGCTTCAAAAGTAGTGCATCTCAATAACTGAGAATATCATGAAAAAGTAAATTTCTCTCAATAAAAGTTAAACTCTCATTGAATATTTATTTACATCTAGACTATTTACTAGTTTTTAAGGTCATTGTTTGTAGCTAATTCAAGAAAAGATCAATTTATCAGAGAGTAAAAGTATTCTATTATAAAACAAATAAACTAAAATGCATTTTTAATGAAGAACATTTATGGTACGGAATGGGGAACACTGCTGACTCAAAGACCAAAAACAGGGTGAACTACACAAGGCTTAAGATCTGGTCACTAACAGAAAACCTTACTGAGTATTTTGGATCTAGTTTCTGGTGCAAATATCTTAGTTCAGCTAAAATAAGAAACAACGAACACTGACTTTAGGAGTAAAGTAATTGTTCAACAAGATATACAAGCTTGTTTCAAGCAAGTCATTCTTAAATGTAAATGAAAGGATGTGGTCTTAATCAAGGTAATATTTCATTATGCAACCACTTAGTTAATAAGTACACATTTATTTGGCATGTGCACGAAGAGCATTGAACACGAAATGCAATAAAAGCTGTTTTGTCCTTGCTCTCTCACCCTATAAAGCTTTGAAAAAAAAAAAAATGCTGTCGTAAATATTCGAACAGCAATGATTCACACAAATAACTCAGTATGCTAGTCTAAAAACCATCAGATTTAATAAACAACAAACCTTATCAATTTGAATTTTAGAGCAATTCATAGGGTTTTCTGCATGAGGCCAAGACTACAGTGTATGTACAGGGTAGGCCATAAGTTTCCATACAACCATACGACTGCTTCCAATTCAACCATCAGTATAATTTAAATGCTTTGTTCTTTTGTAAAATGCATCTTCTTGGTTATCTGAAATGTAAAAGAAATATGCATTTTACATTCTCATATGTATGAAAAGCTATGGCCCACCCTGTACAGCAAAACACTGCGGTGTTCACTTCATGGAGATGGAATTTGCATCATGTCTAAAACCTTCTCAGTGTGTGATAAGACAGTATTGAATACTCCTAATAACACCCAACAATGTCAGAAGCAGATTTACTGACTTCACAGCTGATCTGCGGTCAACAAAATGTAATTATTCAGCAAAAGTGAGAACTAAATTTCAAATAAACCATCTTTATCAATCTTACAGGACAATTCATTGGACAAAAACTCATTTACAAATCTATTTGGAACACAGATCTACGTTGGAGAAGGAAGGTTTGCTGAAAGTGTGTTTCCATTGCCAAAATGATATGAAAGGTTGCTGGGGAGAAAGCTGGGACAGTACATAGAAGAGATTTGAGATTGCAATTAAACCTAAAATAAAAAAGCTCTGTCAGGACTTTGGGGTGTTTTTGGGATCTCGGCTTTCCTTTATCTTTGTTTCACCCTTGTTATGTTTTTTGATTAGATCAACCTTGTTTCTGTTTTACTGTAGATTAGTCTGATCTTACTTAGCTTAAAGATATGTTCATTTATTTCTTAGATTTTTTTTCCCCAGCTTCCCTGTTTGTTACTCTTCCTTTCTCCCCTGAGCCATAACGAAAGTTACTACTGTAACTACGGTTCTATGAATCCCGGATGACCGCCAGAGGCGGTGCTTCAAGCACTGAATGATCATTCTTGCGCATGCGCAGGTCGAGTACTAATGACAACAACGTCACCTGTGACCTGCCGGGGACCCACGTGACTCTATATAGTCACATGACACCCGGCGTTCAATCCCTCCACCTTCTCGCGAAGAGCAAGGATTCCGAGGGACCAAGCACTCTGGCGGTCATCCGGGATTCATAGAACCGTAGTTACAGTAGTAACTTTCGTTCTATTTCATCCCTACTGACCGCCAGAGGCGGTGCTTCAAGCACTGGATGACTCATAACAACAAGGTCACAAGGAATTGGCAACATCCAAGGGATAACCACCGCACTACCCAACTCAATGTGATGTAGGGGCATGCTGCTCCAGAATTCCTTGAAGGGGATGGGGCGCAGCCACATTCACCCTGTAAAACTGAGTAAAGGTACTAGCCGACTTCCAGGAGGCTGCACGGCATATAACGTCCAACGGTACCCCAGACATAGCTGCAAACGAGGTCGACATTCCCCTTGTAGAGTGGCACCTCACGCCGGCCGGCAGCTTCTGGCCCTGCAAGGCATAAGCCTTGGAGATCAAATCCACCACCCAGTGTGCAAGTCGTCGCTTAGAAAGCGCCTGACCCTTTCGTGAGCCAGCATAGCAAACGAAAAGGCTATCTGTCCGTCGGAAGGATGCTGTGGCATTGATATATGCCTCAAGGGCACGAACAGGGCACAGTGGCTCAGAGGAGCCACCTGTGTAGAACCGGGCAAGATGGAGTGGCTGGGTACTGCCTGCCCCCCCTGACACCTTAGGAATAAATGTTACATCAGGCCACAGTGTAACACCTGAGCCATCCGGATTCCACCGGCAGCAGGGCTCAGCAATCGAGAGAGCCTGTAATTCCCCCACACGCTTTGCGGAAACCATCGCCAAAAGGAACGCCGTCTTCATTGAGAGCCATTTGAGGTCCGCAGATGCCAAGGGCTCAAATGGGAGGGACCGAAGAGCATCAAGCACCAGAGAAAGGTCCCATGCTGGTGCCACAGGACGAGCGGGTGGGTGCAAACGCCGAGCACCTCTCAAAAACAGCACAACATCCTTGTCCCGGCCCACTGAACAACCATTCAGACCGACATGCCAGCAGGAAATGGCAGCCACATACACTTTCAAGGTAGATGGAGACCTTCCCTGATCCAATAATTCCTGCAGGAAGGTCAGTATGTCAGAGACCGAACACTGCACCGGATCCCGCCCTTTATCATAGCACCAGGTCGCAAAGGCCGCCCACTTGTTAGCATAGACAACTCGCGTGGATGGCGCCCATGCATTAGCCATCGTACGGCCTACCGACCCAGTATAGCTGGAGAAAGTGGCTCCCGGCCTTGCAGGGGCCAAAGGCAGAGTTGGAGCTGGTCCG
This sequence comes from Poeciliopsis gracilis, assembly GCA_911649635.1. Lineage (NCBI taxonomy): Eukaryota > Metazoa > Chordata > Actinopteri > Cyprinodontiformes > Poeciliidae > Poeciliopsis > Poeciliopsis gracilis. The sequence continues at coordinate 1,048,931 of CAJVRI010001138.1, forward strand.
GTTCGGGATGCAAAATCCGACCCCCCATCTGGGAAAGAAGATTCCTCCTGGAGGGGAGACGCATTGGAGAGCCCGAGCTGAGCTCGCGAAGGAGAGGAAACCAAGTCCTTGCTGGCCAGCAGGGGGCCACCAACAGAACCCTGTGCCCTTCCTGACGAATCCTCAGGAGAGTCTGGAAAAGTAGGCTGAACGGTGGAAAGGCATAAAGGAGGGTCCGGGGCCAGTCGTGTGCCAGCGCATCGTGGCCCAGAGGACCGCTGTCGTCCAAGGAGAACCAAAGGGGACAGTGAAATGTGTCCCTCGAGGCAAATAGGTCCACATCCGCCCTGCCGAAAGCCTTCCAGATGCACTCCACCACCTCCCGGTGAAGTTTCCATTCGCCTGGAAAAGGCTTCTGACGGGATAAAAAATCGACCGACACGTTCTGTGGCCCGGGGATGTAGGCTGCCCTGAGGCTGGTCAAGCATGGGGCTGCCCAGATCAGGAGCCGCCGAGTCAAGTAAAATAGTTTCCTGGACCTGGTCCCCCCCTGGTGGTTGTTGTGAAAAACCACAGAGGTGTTGTCTGACCTCACCAGCACATGCTGCCCCCGTAAGCCTGGAAGAAAGCTCCGGAGAGCGAGAAACACAGCCTGCAATTCCAGGAAGTTGATGTGTTCCCGGCACTGCCGCGGGGACCATGCCCCCTGTGCCATTTGACCCTGCCATGTTGCACCCCAGTCCGTGGAGGATGCATCCGTGAACACAACTTCCCGACGACACGGGAGGGAACCGAGCGGGACCCCTTGTGTCATGAACGACTTCACCCTCCACTGGGACAGAGACTGAAGACACTGAGGGCCCACCCGAAGTCTCCTGCGGCGATGAGCGTACCTTGTGGAGTCCAGATCCAAGGTGTTCAACCACATTTGGAGGGGCCGCAATGACAGCAGCCCCAAGGGCACTACGGCGGATGCTGCCGTAAGCATGCCCAGGAGTCGAAGATACCGCACAAGAGGTGGTGCCATGCCCCGCCTGAATTCTGGGAGCATGCCCAATATACCGCTCACCCGCTGGGGCGACGGGCAAGCAGTCGTCGACACGGAATTCATTGCCATGCCCAGGAAGACGGTCCCCTTGGAGGGAGTCAAACTGCTCTTCTTCATGTTCACCTGCAAGCCCAAACATTCCACATGATGGAGCACTAACCGAGTATCCCGAATCGCCTGTTCCCGTGACGTGGCACAAATGAGCCAGTCGTCCAGGTACGGGAGGATCCTCAATCCTCGTCTCTGCAGAGGAGATAGAGCTGCTGCGACACATCGGGTGAACACTCTGGGGGACAGCGAAAGTCCGAAGGGGAGGACCCTGAACTGGAAGTGTCTCCCCTGAAAGGCAAAACGAAGAAACCGCCAATGGGGCAGAGCAATGGGAACATGAAAATAAGCATCCTTGAGATCTATGGAAGTGAACCAATCGCCCGGGGAAATGGCTTGCAACACTTCCTTTGTGGTCAGCATATGAAAGGGCATTACCTTCAAGTACACATTCAGGCCCCTGAGGTCCAAGACCGGACGTAGACCCCCAGTCTTCTTGGGAACCAGAAAGTACATGGAATAAAAGCCCCCTGGATCCAGCAGGGGGTCCACAGGCACTATAGCACCCTTGTCCAGCAGTGTGCAGATTTCCTGGTTCAGTGCCTGTGCTTTCACCGGGTCGCAGATCACAGTCATCCTGACCCGGCCAGGGACGGGCGGCCGGCGGCGGAATTGAAGGCGGTACCCCTGGGACAGGGTGGACAACACCCACAAGTCCGGAGTGTGGGCAGCCCAGAAGTGGAGCTGTCCAGGGATAAAACAACCGACCGCCGGCCCTAAGGCATCATCTGCGGGCCCCCCGGCCCCTCGATGGCCTGGGAGGACACCGGCCAGACTGCGCGGCTCGAAAGGGGTGAGATGCCCCGGCCCCAGCTCGATCTTGAGCTCGGTTCCCCTGATCCGGAGCAGGTCGTTGGGCCGATCTCTGACCCGGCACCAGACCCTGGGTCTCAATGAAAGAAGGAGGTGGGCGCGAGGACCTCCGTGAAGGACCCGCAGCAGCCCAAGAGCCAACCCGCAGGCAATCACGTCTGTGAAGCCCTGCCAGCTGCTGCCGTGTTCGAGAGGCCTGAGCTGTACGATCCAAGGCATCGAGTGCCGCAGAGCCGAAAAGTTCCCCAGGAACCACAGGCAGGGTCTGGAGGGTCCTCCTACAAGGCTCCGTAAGAGATGACTGCGCCAACCAGACCTGGAGGCGAGCGTGAACCAGCGTGGAGAGTGTGCGCCCCAGCTCCCTCGTCATGAGAGCAAAAGCCTGCAGAGATGCATCAACCAGGCCTTGCGTGCTGTGGTCCAGTGGAACAGTTTCCAAGGAAGAAGACAGGGCCAGCAGAAGATGGGAGACGGAGTTCCCAATCCGGCCCATGCGGGCCCCAGAATCATAGGCCTTGCAGAGAAGGTCATCAGTAATACGGCACTGAGGCAGCAGACAACGAGCATTGGGCCGCAAAGCCTCATCAGGGGGGATAATAAGGGAGGAGATGCCCGGTTCCACCGCAGGCATCTGCCGCAAGCCAACCTTGGGCGCCTCCTGCATAGACGCCAGAACTCTGCCATCCGTCGTCAGATGTGAAAGTGCCTTTGTATCCGACCAGCAAGCATGTAGTTCCCTAATATATTCCTCCAAGGGAGGAACCACTAAGGCAGCCTCAGATCTACCACGCCTAAAGAAAGCGCTAGAAGCTGCAGGTTGGGTCTGAGGAACACCAATCTTTAAACGAGCAAGAGCCACTCGAATAGCGGCAGTCACAGATTCCCCTGCATCCTCCTGGGAGGCAACGGAGTCAGATTCTGAGGCCCCAGACTCCAATCCTGGAGGTTCATCACAAAAATGGGTGCCCGAGGCCGCCACCGAAATAGCATCGTCATCATTGACCGATGCCTCATCCCGCTCGGGAGGGAGAGCCACACCGTGCTCACCATCAGTTCTAAACGACTGGAGGACGGCCTTCATGCGGGTTAGCTCCGTAGAGAGGTGATCCACCTTCGTGGACAACCTCCCTGCATCGGTCCGTCTGGCTCTCTTCGCAGGTTCCGAAGTCGCAGTTACAGTAGGCCGTTTGCACGTCGCCTGTCCGGGGGGCAACGAACCATGCGGCATAGCGCCCACGCAGTCGGTAGGCCTCTCCAGCGCCGCCAACCGATCCAGTCTGACAGAGCGGGGCATGATGCAACAGTTGGGGCAAGCCTCATCCGATAGTGCCTCCCGGAGATGTTCCACACCGAGACAGGAGGGACACAAGTCATGCCCGTTGTCGGGCTGAAGTGGAGCCAGACAGGTCGAGCAGCAGAAATTGTCCAACATCATATTGCTGAAAGGCGTGATCCATCCGTCACCAACAAGAACTCAGCGCGAGCAGAAACGCCACTGGTGAGTTCAGATAACTTATAGAAGGACTCAGCGCGAGCAGAAACGCCACTGGCGAGTCAGACAACCAAACTCGAATAAACTCAACGTGAGCAGAAAACGCTACAGGTGAGTTAGAATACAAACAGAAAATTAACTCAGCGCAAGCAGAAACGCTACAGGTGGGGTTCCGGTAATGGCGGCTTGCTGAGAGGACGTGTTCGCTTGGGCTCCGCTACCTTTCTGTGAAATCCTGGAAATTACTCGTTACAAGTATCAGTGAACGACGTTTATAATAGCTGTGATGCCTCTCCCACAAAAGAAGCCCACCAAGAACTCAAGCAAATCGTCTCAACCGAAGTTATCTGACTTTACTTCTAAGGTGAGCTCTGAAGCTAGCGCTGCAAATAGCGAGGCTAATGCTAGCATGTGCGAGCCAATGGAGGAGGAAAACTGCCCGTCGAATGAGAAGAATAGGACGGCTGAAGCTGGGTCGGTGGCAATATTGGCTGCAATTGCAAACTTGAAATCAGATTTCTCCTCCAGATTAGATGGGATTTTGTCAGCTATAGAGAGTGTTAAAAGAGATGTTAACGAATGTGCCGAACGGGTCGGTGAGGCGGAAGTGCGGATATCTGCGGCAGAGGACAACATCACCAGTCTACAAGCTAAGGTCCAAGTCCTTGAAAACAAAAATAAAGAGCTCGAAGGGAAAGTGTTGGACTTGGAGACCAGATCGCGGCGATCTAACCTGAGACTGGTTAATCTCCCCGAGGGCGCGGAGGGAGAGGACGCCTGCGCCCTTTTTGGAGAAATGGTTACCGGAGGCTCTGAACCTGGCACCGTTACACAACACTCTGACGCTGGAGAGAGCGCACCGGCTTGGTCAGAAAAGCACAAACACCGTGGCACCTAGGACTCTTATTGTGAAGTTTTTAAATTACAGGGATAAAGTTACTGTGGTAAGAGCTGCCAGAGCAAAGGGTCAGATCCTATTCAAGAATCATCCGGTGAGATTTTATGAAGACCTTGCAGCAGGTGTGCACAAAAAACAGAAAGAGTTTGACGGCGTGAGACAACAACTCCGCGCCATGGGGGATAAGATACGGCATAATCCACCCTGCTCGACTACTGGTGACACACAAAGGCCAGTCTCGCATCTTTAACCAACCAGCTGAAGCAGAGAACTTTGTAAGGACTCTGAAAACAGAAAGCGGACCTGGATGAGACAATGAGGGCTTCATTACATCGTAATATGTTAACAGGGATGGACAATTACTGTACCTAAAGCTAAGTAATATATATAAAAGTTAAGATTAAGCACGCCATATTTTATGTTTGCCATCCCAGAGGCTCATGGCAAAAATCCTTTTCTTTATTCACTGGTCTCATTTTTTGGATGTAATTAGCTACGAATTTTTTAGGTAGTGGGGTACAAGAGGGAAAAAATAATTAGGCACAGTCGGCTGATCCTCACCATTGTGTGGAGCAGCCTTCAGCTGTTAGATGGATACCAGTGCATTAGAGGGGGAGGGGGGTGGGAAACAAGGTTCAAGAGGGGTTTATTGTTCAGTGTTCATGGTTAATAGGGGTGTAGTTGGTCACACCCAGATGTTCTTGATTTCTTTGGCTTTAGATAGTTTGGGAATACTAGGAAGCCCATTAAGTGCTGTACAGTATGATCGGTGGTTTAGGTATTAAGATATCTTCTTGGAACTGCAGGGGATTACAGAAATTAAAAAAAGTCAAACAAGTGATGACTAGGGTGAAATCTATGCACTCGGATATTGTGTTATTTCAGGAAACTCACCTGTTATCGGGTCAGGAGGTGAAGATAGGCAGGAGGTGGCAGGGCAGTATATATTCAGCACCCTTTACTTCCCAAGCAAGAGGGGGTTATGATATTGATTCATAAATCTATACCATTTCATGTGACAAGGGTTATTAAGGATAAGGCTGGGAGGTACATTATTCTACAGGGCATACTTATTGCAGAAAAAAAATAAATCTGGTAAATATTTATGGCCCAAATGCTGACGACCCAAGGTTTTTTCAAGATCTCTTCCTTACAATTTCCTCTTTATCTGGCAGCTATATTCTGGCAGGGGATTTTAACTGCACAATGACCCCAGAACTGGATAGAAGTTCAGGCTCTGATAATTCCCATTCTAAAAGTAGACAAACAATTCAATACTTTATGAGAGAACTTAACCTGGTAGATATTTGGAGGGACATGAATCCCAAGGATTTAAAATACTCGTGTTATTCAAGTACTCATAAGTCATATTCACGGATTGATTACTTCCTAGTCTCTGCTACCTTGAGACATAAAATAAAAGATTGTCAATATGATAGCGTTTTAATTTCTGATCATGCGCCAAATTCACTTATCTATGAGGATTTAAAACTAAGGAGGGACCCTCCTAGGTGGAGATTTAAACAAAAATGGCTCATGGACCCAGAATTTGTGCGTTTCATATCTAATCACATCGACATCTACTTTGAAATTAATACAGATGAAACACCACCCTCTTCAAGGTGGGAAGCCTTTAAGGCGTATATAAGGGGGTCAAATAATTAGCATTACGAGTTATAAGGCAAAACAAACATACCAAAAAAACAAAAAAAATTGGCAACAGAGATTGATTTGCTAGAGAAGGACTTCTATCAAACGCTATGCCCAAATACTCACAAGAGGCTTCTGATCCTAAGAGCACAGTATAACGAAATGTCTGCCTCTAAAGCTGCCTCACAACTTTTACGTCTCAAGCAGTCGTTCTATGACCAAGGGGAAAAACCTGGGAAATTATTAGCCTGGCGACTCAGACAATTACAAAATGAGAAAACTATCTCCTCAGTAGAAGATAATGAGGGACAGATTACTACCGACCCATTAGAAATTAATGAAATCTTTAAGGTTTTTTTTGAAAAATTATACAGTTCGGACATACCACATAAGGAACAAGAGCAAAATATTTTCTTAGAAGGCCTCCAGATGGCCAACATCTCGGAATCAATGAGGACAAATCTTAGTGCAGCTATAACTAAAGAGGAAATATCTACAGCAATAGACCACTTGACATCAGGGAAAGCCCCGGGCCCAGATGGGCTGCCGACAGAATTTTATAAGGAATTTAAAGCGAAATTGATAACCCCTCTCTTGGACATGTATTTAGATTCATTTGAAAAAGGAATTCTTCCGGTCTCGCTGAGAGGAGCCTTGATTACATTATTGCCCAAACCTGGCAAACCTTGCAACAAGTGTGAGAATTTAAGACCAATAAGTCTTCTCAATGTTGACTTAAAGATTCTTTGTAAAATTCTTGCTCGAAGACTGGAGAGAATATTGCCTGAAATAATTACTAGTGATCAAAATGGGTTTATTGTAGGAAGACAGGGATTTCATAATGTGAGACGAGTGCTGGATATCCTTTATACCATGGAAGAAAGAGCGGACACTGCCTTGTTATCATTGGACGCCGAAAAAGCTTTTGATAGAGTTGAATGGCCCTATTTATTTGAGGTATTGAACAGATTTGGATGTGGGGACATCTTCTGCCAGTGGGTTAAACTCTTATACAATGAGCCTTATGCTGAAATAATAACAAACGGAGTAATATCTAAATCATTTAAAATTAAGCGAGGTTGTAGACAAGGGTGCCCTTTGTCCCCTTTATTATTTATTCTGGCAATAGAACCATTTGCCATTGCAGTGAGATCTCACCAAAACATAACTGGTTTGACAATAGGCCAACAGGAGCATAGAATTGCCTTATTTGCTGATGATGTTATTCTTTTTTTGGAGAGACTGAAATACTCTATTCCAGCTTTGCTAGATCTTATAGATACATTTGGAAGAATATCAGGGTATAAAGTAAATAAAGATAAATCTTCATTAATGTTACTTAACTCACATGAAAGGAATGGGGTTGGGAATTTATTCCAATTCAAAAAGGCAGATTGTTTTACATATTTAGGAATTAAAATAGTACCACATATAAATGACATTGTGGCGGTTAACTATAACCCCATGATAGACTCAATAGCTGCCTTAGTGGATAGATGGAACAGTCTACCCTTGTCACTTTTAGCACGAATCAATGTTCTTAAATCTAATATAATGCCCAAACTTCTGTATTTGTTTCAGAACGTTCCATTGCCGCCTCCTGCCAAGTTATTTTCGTCCCTAAAAACTATTTTCATACGTTTTCTGTGGAATAATAGACGGCCAAGGCTTCGCCTCGCACTTTTGTACTTACCGTATGATAGAGGAGGCCTCAGGTGCCCCAATCCACTTTGGTATTACTGGGCAGCTCAATTGAGGTCAATGATGTATTTTTTTAATGATAGTTGTGCCTTGCCTTGGGTGAATATTGAAAATTGCTCAGTGTCGCCCCCTTTACCCCAATATATTTACTCAGCAAAAATCAGAATGCTGAAAAATAAGACAAAAAACCCTATAGTGAGAAATATGATCTCGGTTTGGTATCAAGTTAAGAGATACCTGGGTGATTCTTCCTCTTTATCACGCTTCAGTCCAATATGGGGTAACCAGTTTTTTCCCCCCGGCAGGGTAGACTCTGGCTTTAGAAAATGGGCTGGAAAAGGGTTAAAGATGATAGGAGATCTTATGAGATCAGAGGATGGGGTTTTGATGTCATTTGGAGAGTTAAGGGCTAGGTTCGATATCCCAAATAAACATTATTTTAAATACCTACAGGTGAGGAGTTTCATTAGACAGTCTCAAAATCAACGTGAATCCATCCCTCTAATGTCCACCTTGGAAATCGAAATGAAAAAGGACTGCTCTAGAAAAGGACTTATTTCCAAACTATATAGTGTGTTGGTAGAGGGATCCTCTGAGTCTTCTTTGTGGAAGCTTAATGCCTGGAAGGAGGATTTACAGGAAAACTTGCCAACAGAGGACTGGGAGAAGGCATGTGCGGTGGCACAAATGCGAACTATAAATACACGCCTCAAAGTATTGCAGTATAATTGGCTAATGAGAATATATGTGACGCCTGAAAAACTCAATAGATACAACAGAGCCATCCCAGACCTTTGTACTAGATGTGGGGAAGAGAAGGGGACGTTCTTCCATTGCGTCTGGACGTGCAAGAAAGTTCAACAGTTCTGGAGAGAGATTAAACAAGCTTTGGAGACTATACTAGGTATAAAACTAGTTCTGGACCCCCAAATTGTTTATTCTAGGTTTATATCCGGACAGACATCATATGTCCAGAAGGATTACTACTGCCATGGACTTATGTCTACTACTTGCAAAAAGAGTGATAGTTTTATCATGGAAGAGTACCACTAAACCATCATTCATGTACTGGATTAAAGAATTATCCATGACATTACCGATGGAAAAGATTACTTTTTTTATAAAAGGGAAACTCTTGTTATTTCAAGACATTTGGGGTCCTGTTTTGGAATATATAGAGAGCATGGATGTGGGGGGTTCTGGGGCTGACTTATAGTTGTGGCTGGTCCCCTGCAGTGTTCCAGCATATTCTTTGTTAGTTCACTTGATTTCTTACTTGATGTTTGAATTACATACAATGCTGAAATATATGGGCTGATCCTTGGGAAATAGGGAAGCCATTATTATTGTAATTGTTTCTTATTACTAGGGGGTTTAGGATTGGGAGCATGAAAATTTTTTAGTTTCTTTTTGTTTGTCTGTTTTTTTTTGTTTTTTGTTTTTTCTGTTCTTTGGTTTTTTTTCGCTTAGTGGGTACGCAGTAAGAGATGCTCTCAAATGTTTCAACCTGGTTTAAGAAGAATGACAAGTTGGGTCTTGAAAAAATGTAATTATTCTAGATATTTTTCTATATGAGAGCACATTCAAGCATTGTATATTAAGAAAAATGTTGAAAAAAAAAACCCAATAAAAATAATGTTGGAAAAAAAGAAACGCTACAGGTGAGTTACAATCCAAACTGAAAATCAACTCAGCGCGAGCAGAAACGCTACAGGTGATGTAGCAGTCCCTCAGACCCAAGAAAACACGGAGAGCCTCGACGGGTGCAGTATGTTCAAATTTACTGGGTTTAAAACCAGTTCTGAATCACCGTGAAAACTAAAGAAAAAACATACAAAACATGAATACATCACATAAACATAAATACAGTACATAAACCAAACAAAGCTCCAAAAGAGCACCTCGCTCCGCCGTCCGAGGGCTGCAAAGTCTACAGTGGAAAAGCTGCCGTGCTGTCCTAGCTGCTAGCTGCTACTGAAAAATATGAGCGCCAGTTCAGACAGAAGATGCTCTTCCTCTTCCTCCTGTCCATGGGCATTTCGCACCGACTTGACCTGAACTAACTACAGTGCCCCCACTGGACACTATGGGCAACAACCCCCAACCAGAACATTAAATGAAATGGGCATTTACAGGTGAGTCAAAGAGCCACAACTAGGCAAATCAAAGCAAAGAAAAAAACCAAACACTTACCAGTCGTCGCAGCGCGACCGCAGATCTGGTAAATGGGGAAGCAGCTTGTGCAGCCCCTGGAGGGCGAGACTTACGCCCGCAGCTCCGACCAAATCCGGTCACGGGCTACTAGCAACAAGCAGATACACTACAGTGGTACACAGAAGCAGCTAGCTTCACACGACCACACACCTGTTCTCAACACACCTGCGCGCGAGAAGAACAAAGGGATTGAACGCCGGGTGTCATGTGACTATATAGAGTCACGTGGGTCCCCGGCAGGTCACAGGTGACGTTGTTGTCATTAGTACTCGACCTGCGCATGCGCAAGAATGATCATTCAGTGCTTGAAGCACCGCCTCTGGCGGTCAGTAGGGATGAAATAGAACTCTCTCTTTCTCTCTGTCTCTCTCTCAGTCTGCCTTCTGCTGTCCCCTCACATCTGTACCTTGTTTTCTAATTAACACTGGTCCATTGTAACACATTCAAACACTCAGTGATAAGCTGTCTCCCCACATCCACTCCTCGCTGGATTCTTGTTCTTGTTCAGGCTCCCTATGCTTTTGTAAGTATTTGTTTTATTATCTTTGTTTTATTTATTTGTTTTCATTAAAATCTCACTGTACTTAGTTGGTAGATTAAGTACATAGTTTTCATAATTATTATTAATAATAATAATAATAATAATAATAAAAATAAAACATGGACAACTATCAGATAAAACTACTCATAATCATACTTCCTTCCATTATTTATATCCTTGATCTTAGGACAAGTAGAATTTCTAAATTAACAAAATCCCTTCAAGATTGAATGAAGAATTTATTAGTATGCTCTCTGTTCTCGACATTCACTTTGTATAAACTCTCATCACTTTCTTTTGAGAGCTGTGAGGTTGATGAAGAATTGCTCTAAATGCATCTACTATTACAAATAGAGGTTTACTATTGCCTCATACTGCTATGCAACAAGTGTGGAACAACACTAATAATATGTCTGGAGTTTAGATGGTCCTGAATTTTTTTTTTTTTTTTAACTTTATTTGGAAATCATATACTTTTACAGTATTTGTTTTGTATATTTCAAATGAGATTTCTGGCTTGGTTTATAATCAATAACAACCCTGAAACCACAGCCAAGACTAACTGACCCCAGCACCGAAAATCCACATCGCTTTTACCAGGAGCTTGGTCAACAACAACCAATCAGAACGCCATATGCAAAACTTTAGTTTTGCTTTTGATTGATAAGATTGAAAACAAAAAAACAGTAAAAATTCAGCTCTTCACTAATGATAAAATGTTTGATTAGCACCAGAATACCAAGCTGATTGTCTCTTATCTTCTCCTGCATCACACAGTCTAAGTAGGTCAACGTGCTGCTTACAGCTGCGTCTAATACCGATTATGTTCCAGAGAATCCTTAAATGGTATTTCAGGCTCAGTTCAGTGTTTTCAAGTGGTGTTAATAAGTCTTGCTCTTAAAGTCATGTTTAACTGCAGCGTTGGTGCAGAGCTTTCTGGTTCATCATGTCCTCCATGCTTTCTTTATTCTCAGATGATTAATTCTTGGACTATTTATCTGCTTTGTGTTACTGTTTTTCTTAGTGTTTATGCTTTTCAGGTCACTGATGTCTCTCTCTGTACCTTGACCCTGCAGTGCTCCTGAATCACGGTCCTTGTTACGGTGCACACTGACATAGTAGGGCAACTTTAATAAACAGGACCTTGAAATATGAAGCTGTTGTGAACATAATGAGCTTATGTAAGCTTGTACCCACAACCTCCATAATTCATTAGGAGTAGGTAATTTTTGTTCTCAGTTGGTTGTTGTCTTTCCTATTCAGTAACATAAGTTCAAAGTAACAAAACTTCACATGTAGAAATAGGATCAAAGTTCTTCTGAAGATGAAGGATTTGCTAAGTGATTCCTGAGAGAGATTCATTGTAAGCTTTATGTCAAGAGGCCCATCCAAATGTTGAAGCATGTTGTGTAAGTTCAGTGATTGCAAGCTGAAATAAAGGCACAACATATTAATGTTGTCAAGTGTTTAATGACTTTTCTAATCTTTGATTTCTTTTTTTGACTCATGCATCTAGTAAATTGAGACTTGAAGCTACATTATAAACACAAAGATATGTAAAGATGTTTTTCCACTTTTCCTCTATCTGTAAGGACTGCAGCCAACTGGTGTAGAACAACCAAACAGGCATTTTTATAATTTTGACTAAAAAACAAAATATTTCTACTTGGATTGACTTGATATTTTCTTTCTTGTGCTGTTTATGCTAAATTCTTAGAAGCTTCCATTTCAGTGACTATTCCTTGGTCCTGTTGTCCCAGACTGTCTCTGTATTTCTTTTGTTCAATCTGTTTCTAAAGCAGAGCTCATAGTAGGAGGGAAACTAGGTCCTGGGCTTCAAATAGCAGCCCACTGCATCCCAGGGGTGCACAGCAAGGAAAGGCAGAGAGGAACAGTCAGCATGCACATACACAAATACAGACTCCGAAAGAGAATGAGCACTAGAGGGTGAAATGTTTGATAAAGCTGATACGACTTATTTGTTGTGGGACACACACAGAGCAGTAATAAAGGTGTTGTGTGAAAGTGTCTTTTGAAAATGTCAACACTGTTGCAGATGGCAGGTTATGTATTCAGCTCTTCCTGTGAGATGTCTTTAAAGAACTCAGAGGTTCGCTGGCTTCAAACCTCTGATGACGGACTAACAGTCTGTCACCAGATGCTCATTGGTTATCAAGTAGTCGAATGACAGGAACCGCAGTGTGCGTGGATACGTATGAATATGAAGTAATTGAAAAGACAGACATGTGGACTTTAGATAAATTTGTGTCATAATTTGATGCTCTAGTTTTCTCTTCCAGTCATGAAATGGATGCAGTTTTCTTTGAAAGCAAAAAGATTCACTTAACCTTCAGTTGCTCCCACTCACTGGGATCATCTTCAAAAGAAGCAAACAAAACACAAACTAGATACTTTAACAAAAAGCTACTAAACCTCTGCACAACATAGTTGGCACCTGAGATCTATGTACATTTTATTCAAAGGCAACCTTTTCTTCCTCACTATTCAACCTTGCACCCTATTTTAGATCAATTAGGATGACCAAAATTATGTCAAATTGCTAAATTGCAGAACGACATATTTTTTAATATTTTTTTCTTTAAACTAAAGAGCATCTTTTCTTTAAACATGCATCTCCTTGATATTTAATGGACATTTTAGTTGACTTTTTAAACTGTTTGAATGTCCCTCCTGCAGAAGCGTGGCACAACACATTGCAAAGAGTTTGGCCCATTCCTCATGACAGGACTGGAATAACTTAATCAGACTTGGTTATCTCCCTGATGGAACTAACCTTTTAAACTCACAAAGAAGACAAGCAAGGACATCTGGAAGAAAAGAAATGAAGAAAAGAGGGACATAAGCAAGGACAAAAAGGAGACAGCAGATGGAAAGGTAGGTAGGCTAGAATGAAAAAAAGAAAGAAGGTAGAGCCAACTGTTGTCTTGGTGCACTTCAGCTTGACTCATCATTGTGTCAGTAGTAAGGAATGATGTGCCTGAAATGCATACCATGCAGATTCTTTTTACTTCACTGAGGTCTGAGTTAACTGACCTTAGTGAACTGAGGTCACAGAGGTTCTCAGTTCTCTGATGTTTCCTGGACAACAAGCTGCATGGACTGTTGCTAATTGCAATTTCACACACTCAAGTCACAGCAGTGATCTACCTTTCCCCCAACTCAGCATGGTAATTATGCCACTTGGTTGGTGAAGGATGTAAAAGTGACAGGTTAATTCAGCTCTCTGTCCTTTCACACTTAAACAATGAAATTGCATCTTCCTTAAGAATGTCATACTGTTGTAACAGCTTATATCTTTAAGAGCTGCAGGTAGTTAACCACTTTACACAGCAAAGTCTTCCTAATTATGATTTTGACAAACTGATCAACAGAATTTTTGGAAAGATTCTTTAACTAGTACAATTTTATTCTACATAGCAAACCCTACAGATATTAACAATTTCATTGTTTGTACCATGTATAGCCCTTGTTTCATTGAGGGCCAAGTCAGTAAGCTAACTTGTCCAACACTGCACCTCTTGACTGCAGCTATTGTTCATGTTATTAATTACACCAGTGAGAAAGCTCTTTTCAATAGCTTTACAACAGCTTTCTTGTTCTGCACACCAATATGACAAATTACATAATGCAGTGGTAGAAAAAAAAAAATCAAAGGTGAGAACAAGAGATGTCTGGTCTGTGTGCCAAAGTTATTAAAGTGTATGCCCAAATGTAGAAGAAATGAGTCAGTTAAAGACTTCAGGTAGTGCACTGAACCTGTTTATTTCTCATAATATGATTATCTTCAATGCGTCTTTGAAGTTGTACTGCTGCATTTCGGCATTTTACATTAGAAAGCATAGAGCTGACAGCAGTAAAAGCTTCAGCAGTCCAGGTCCTGTAAACCTAAAAACAGTATGTCCCCTCATGGGAACCAGGATTTGTCCCTACAAGAAGCAGTGGCCCCCACAACCCCACAATGCAGACAGAAATATGTCCCGACAAGGATATAAAAAACACAGACGCATGCAAGCACACACCAGTCAACCCTGACCTATCTGACCATGATAAGGATGCCACTTTTCGATGAAGTGATGGCAATAAAACTGACAACAGCACATTAAGGCTTTTTTCCACAGTAAGGCTATACAGTTTTTACATAACAGACAAAGTGATTTCCCTTGCAGTATTCATTGTGTCACATGTCCTCTAGTTGTTATTCTAACATTGAATTCATTTTGTCAGTCAGAGCAAAGACAAGTGTGGGCTTTTGTAAAGAGGCTTGTCAACAGCATCATTGTGTGGATGCATATCCAATTTAATGCAGCTTCTTTCCCTTTCATTCTGCTTAGTGTCATGTTCAATGTGTTTGGCTGGTCAGAAAATGGGAGCAACAAAATAATACAAAACAGCAAGTCTGATGAAATACTGATGAGTTACCAGTAGTCTTACAATGTGGAAACACAATGTATGTGTTTTAACCCATCTATCTATTGGTCTTTTTTTTTTAAGTTCTGCAAAAACTATAAATGTCTTATCAAATTCCTTTTCTGTTTCTGAATTGCAACATGTTTACTTATTTGTTCTCTCTAGCAGCAGTTGTGGTTTTTGATTTAGTTGACAATGGCTCCCTGCAGAGGGGAAGAGGTCACTAGCAAAGGTAGCGTCCCCAAAAATAAATGAAGACATTAACAGTAAACATATGCTTATTACTGGCCTATACAAAGCCCAGGGGATTGTTTTTCTTATCAGCACTGGCTTAAGCCTTAAGGCAACCTTTTTAAGCCTCCTAATGTTTTACTGAACACAAGGACCCAGAGTTTTTACTGCTGGTGAAGAACCATAACTATGTCAGAAAATTTAATGATTGAAGCTCCACAACCACCATCATGATTTTTATAGTTCTTTTTTTTTGGTGATGCTTAGAGCGCACAGCACAGAACTTAATTCAGCATAGAGTAGACAAAATATAAGAAAATCATTGAATCACTTTAAAATATCTTATATTTTAACATTTCCCAGATTGTAGTTTCTGGTTTTATTTGTACTAAAACCATTCCATTGAATTTCTATAAATACAAAAAAGAACCAATTCTGATGGCAATATTTTTTAGAATGACATGTATGTTGAATGTTGTTGATCATTTACATGTTTTTATAGGTTACTATTCCATATATAGTTGGCTGTTGCTAGACATTTTGTCACAAAGTTACTTTTTCAGGAACTGTTCCCTCAGGTACATGGGCATTTCTTCCGAATGAAGAATTCTTAACAAAAAATGACTTGCATATATTTCAGAAAAAAATTAATTGGTATACTTTTGAAGCAGATCTGTGTGAATGAGAAAGTGTTGACATCGGGGATCCTGCATTACAAACCAATTCAAGGGTTGTTCAGTTTGCTTGTAATTTGTGTTTGGTTTTGTGCCCGAAATGTATGCATACAACAAAATAATTGAAATATCACTTTTTGGAAATAAATGATAATGTCTAGAATCCTTTCTATATTATTCAAAGTCTTCTGGTTGCTCTAAGTATAGACATTAGCTTAAGCATGTTTTGAAAATTGATACATTAAAAAGTAACTAAGCAGAGAGTTTCTAATCTCAGTTCTTCCTATCATGACTTTACCATTTCCAGCTGCAGTATTCATTTTTTAAGGTTGATCAGCTGATATTTTACTGTGTGGTATCCATGGTAGCCTAGAAATGTCAGTCTTTAAATATCATGTCAGCAACGGGACATCATTGTGTTAATCAGCCATGGAACAGCTAAACAATGTTCTGCAATAGTCAGAAAATCCTGTACAAGTTGCAAACTCAGTGCTACAAACATGATGGACCACCAACACTTCTGGCCAAGATCCTTGTGAGAGTTGTCACCACTTACCAAGTGGTATGTTAATTTTGCAGCTTTGCTGGGTCATGTGCTCCCATGTAGTTCATCCTTTGCTCTGTTCAGCGGTGGTTGTTAGCATGTTGTTTTAAAAAAAGAAGTCAAGTAAAAAGGAAAATAGAAATTCAGAATGCATTTACAGAAGTGCAAATATGTGTTGGTGAATGACACTTGAACAGGCACAACCTTGTTAGAAAAAGCTATCACTTCACCTTGCTTTATCCACAATGCTTATATGTTAAACAGCCACTTACTGTAACTCTTGACACACAAGCTGATATTTGATGGGGGTCTGAAAATGAAAAAAAAAAAAAAATCACTACACTAGCTTGTGTTTTCTAAGTAATATAGGATTAAACTTCAAAGACAGAAGTTATAAAAAAGTAAATTATCTGATTTCAATATTGTGATTTGGAAGTTTTGATTTGGGGGAGTGGAAGGAGACTAGAAAGACAGAGAGGCGTTACTGCTTTGGATTTTTGATCAAAAAGGGAAACTGTCGTTTTCTGAATATGCTTTGGCTGTATTTTCATCTTTGTGGAAAAGGAGCTGCAGCAAGATAATGAGCCCAACTGCACCTAAAAAGCTTCACACAACCACTTGTGGGCTGACAGAGACCAAGGAGGACTGGCTGTTTCCTCAGCAGACACCCGACCTTAAAGCCACTGAACATTTATGACTGTGCTTGAAGAAGCAAAGTGTTGCTTGAGTTCAGCCAACCTTGGATGTGTGTGGCCATTACAGTAAAATGAGGTCAGCTCAAAAGCTTTATTATTTGAATAATTTCAAAAGTTTTAGACAATATATATTAACTGTCTTCTCAAATAGTTTGGCAGGTATTGCAAACACACACTAAAAATCTTATGTTGGAGCCTTTTGTTGCTGATATTCTCTTACTCTGTTTTTCTTTTATTCCTGTACAAGCAGAGATGGATTTTCTCTGAAATCTCCTTTGGAGTTTACACCTAGCTGTCAATATTTCTGTTTTCTATGTCCTCAACTCTTTTCTTGCTGTTCAACCCAGGAACAGATGCTCCATTGTAACTTTCACCTGCTCTTGGCCACTTTGCTTGCATTTGTCCATTGCTTGTCTGTCTTTCCCGTCGTCCGTCTTCTCTTCTATGTCATGTTGCTCTGCTTTCTCTCGTAACTCGTTAGTGGAGATTAGTTGAGCCATAGTAAATGTGTCCCTCTGTCTCCCCTCTCACTGGGAGCATCAGTGCTGTCTCTGGATTGTTAACTGAGCTATTGATTTACCTCCGATGAATGCTTTTGATACAGTATGAGAATGTAGTCAAACTGTCCCCATTCACAATAGGCATTTGTGTGTTGTGAGTGAAGGATATCTGTGTGGTTTCTGGTTTCTTGTGATTGGCCTGAACATAAAGTCTGACTCAAAACTACATGATTAGATCACAACTGAATTACTAGATGATGGAAACTGTGTGTATACCTTTCTACACACTCTATTTCTGGTGTTTGTTGCAACCTTGTTACCTTTTGTATGTACTGCTGATTAAAAGTGTTAAAAACTGAAAATATGTTACTGAAAGGTGTGTGGTGATCAGTCATCACCACACAGATAGTCAGTCATCACCACACAGATAGTCAGTGACCACCACACAGATAGTCAGTGATCACCATCCAAATAGTCAGTGATTACCACACAGATAGTCAGTGATTACCACCCTGATAGTCAGATTACCACACAGATAGTCATACCATACCAACTTTATTTATAAAGCACTTTAAAACAACCACAGCTGATACAAAGTGCTGTACACAATAAAAACAAATGAAAACTCTTACAGTCAGTGAGCACCACACAGATGGTCAGTGAGCACCACACAGATAGTCTCTTTTCCACTGAAGAAAAACACTTCCCAGGTCATTATCCTTTCTTGATTTCTTGCAAGTCAAGAAAATGTACCTGGCTAAATATATTTGATGTCTACAAAATCCCACAGAAACTCAGAGGTGTTCTGAAAGCTTTTATATCTGACTAAAAAAAAACATGGTCATAGTTTGCCTCAACCTTCACAGCAAAGTGCCCAGCTGACTTTTTGTCTGGACACTAATGTGGGAACTAATGAATCCTCTGGTTTCTTTTACACTTTGTACTAGGAAGTTGCTGAGTAAAAGTGGGAATGCATTTACAGTGGATTGTGGACAGCCTTCTTACTGAGATACTGGCTAGGGCTGTAACAATTCCTTAAGTGATTTGAGTAACTAGCTCAGTAAAATCAACCACCTCAAAGCTTTGTTTAATTATGTTTTACTACATAGCACATTGTGTTCAGGCCAGTTGATTGTAGCATAGTGCTCTTCCTTCCACCTGTATGTTGTTGGTGAATGCTAAGTGCTACCAGAATAAATTCTAATTTTCAAGTCTGATCCAGGGCATATGTCATCATTTCATTGCCGATTATATCTGAGTTAGATCAGTTTGTGTATATAAGAATAGCAAACAGTAAAAATAGTTTGGAGTTGTTCAAATGTTATTTTGCAAATGTAAGGGTGAAACCTCCATTAACACTCCATACCACAGGAGGTATTTTATACATAGTACTAGTAGCAGCTATAGTACTTGTTGATAAATATTTAACACACAACAATGTCTGTATAGGAAGCATCAATTATGCCTAATTTAGCTAACTTTCATGCTAAAAAAGTCGTCCCTCTAGTTTGTTTGTGCTATTTAATAGAACAATCTCCACCTAATTTGAAATCTTATTGTTTTTTTTTTTTAATTCCAGCAGTAAGGCGATAAAGATGCATCCACCTTTCCCCCCATAGTAATATGAAGTTATAACATCATTTTGGCTCATTTTAAACACCTCTTCTATTAATGCACTCACAGCCTTGTGGTTAACATTGAAATACCCTCACCTACTATAAATGTTTTAATCAGATAGCTCTATATTTTCATAACTTGCACTTTTTGAATATCATGGTGTTGGTTTGAAACTCTTAATAAAGCAGAAAAATTTAATCTTTTGTCCATTGATATTTACAGATGAAGTCATTAGTTGTCCTTCCTGTCAGAGAGCTCAAGCCTCCCCAATCATTGTGCTGTTACACCTAGAAAATAATGCCTAATTGCAATTAGAGACAGACAGGCCTCCTCCACTGTTGGCAATCTGTGACTCACTTGGCAGTGTGACCACAACTCATCATCATTCACTTTCAACTTCTCATTTTAATGGGCACAGCCTCCGTGTCACTTATGTTTTCCTTGGAAGGCTGACATCTTGAGACACAGCAGGTTAAAGATGGAGGCAGATCTGTGGAACTTACCCCCCCCCTCCCCAGGCTGATATTAATCTGTGTGTCTGATGCACCCACACTTGGATACTATGCTGCTCCAAAGCCAGCAGTTCATAGGTTTAGTTTGGGTTGCAGGCGGATTTGAAAAGCAAAACTGTGCATACATTTAGAACAAATGCACATTTCAGTACATGGATTAAAATTATAGAACTATCTGGATGAGGAATTGAACAATGCTCTATTCAAAACAAGAAAAAATTATAATTTTGAGGTGATAATGAATGTTTTTTGATGCTATTTTTTTTAGTTGTTGAGAAAGGGACAGGTTTATACAAGATGTTTCTTCTTCTTGCTCCCTTTTCATTCTTGTATAGTAAGTCTTGTATTGTGCTTGTAATTAATAATAACATTTGTTAAATTAAGTTAAACTGATTCATTAAAGTTAACTTCAGAAGAAGTTGTCACTTTTGTTTGGATTTAATCTAAACACAGGTTTAAATCAGTTCTGTGGGGTGTTGAAATGTTACTGTTAATAAGGACTTAGTATAAAACTCCTACTTTTTGTATTGTAGAAAATCTAACATAATAGAAAAAAAATATATTACACCATATTACACCATTCAATACCATAAAAAATATTGCACTAAATAAAGTACATTTGTCCATCAATCTTACTGTGGGTTCATAAAAAAAATAGAACTATGCCAGAAAGAGAGAAAGGAGGAGTTGGGAGTTACAATGAAAGCAACTGGCTTGTGTGTGTTTCTGTGTGAGAGTGCATGTGTGTACTGAACAGTTAAAATCAACCATATAAAAGCATACAATCCATTTTCCCACCGTCAATGGCAGACTAAACGTTTCCTATTTTTCGTCAGTTAGTCTGCTCTGTGACCAGAATGATTTTTTGCTAAATGCCAGAATCAAAGGAGAGGACAGTTTTACAGAGATGTCTTTAAATTTAAATTGTGTTGCTTGGTGAATCACCGTTTGAACGACAGGACTTGACTTAAATGGATACCTGGATTTCATTGTCAGAACTGGTGGAACTGAGTCAGGTTTGTAGGTCGACTGGCTCACACACAATTTCATCTCCGTCCAAAATTTTTTATGAGCCTGAGATCAGGGCTTCTGAAGGTCATAGACAGTGGCTTTGTTGTCCTTAAGACACCTTGTGACTCAGCACACAGCATCCTAAGGACCTTTGTTTATTTTGAGAACAGGTTGTCCAGCTTCAACCTCTGGACTCATGTCTTGAAATGTTGCTTCATTATTTTCATACAGAGTTCTGTGTGGTGAAGTGCACCACTTACTCCTGCATCAAATCAGTCACACAATTTAAGCTATGAATTTATTTATTTCAAACTTCAGTGGTTATATTCATACCTCATGAACCTTTCCAGACATATTGCAACCAAGAACAAATTTATTCCAATTACCTGTTCCATAGTAAGATAACTTCATTTATAATATAGGATCAATATCTTGTAAGTGATTTTTTTTTTCCAATTCAACAATTACTTTTTCATTGATAACAAAAAATTATTAACTTAAAACAAGCTTGTGTGTCGTACCGAAAAGTTGCTTTAAGTTAGTTTTGTTTTATTTCATGTGTAATACGATTTTTGCACTAGAAACTAGACCAAAAACACTTGGTGGGATTTTGTCTTTTTGCTGGTTGGTCAAAAAAAAATGTGCAAAGTCTAAAAGTGTATTGCTCACCTCTTCAAATGCCCAACAGCCAGTCCAGGCCTGCTGTAATCTGGGCCTTCAGATATCCAGGTTGAAAACGATGAATGACTCTGACCCTGCTATGGTTTGGGAAGCATGTACTTCCTAAGTTGGAACTTTGATTTTGGGAAACGCAGATCTGCACATAACCAGTGCAGATCTCAACCTCAAGAGGTAATAACCTGTTGTAGAAGTTAAACTCTACAACTGTTTTCACAAGTTAAAGATATGAGTCATGTAATTAATGACATATGGGATACAGGAATCGCCCAAACAGATTTAGGATCAAACTCCCATAACTGCAGAGTTGGTCTGCTTACATGCTCCCATTACTGATGAATAGAAAAGCAGGCATATTGATTCACCACTGGCCTGATGACAGCACCACCGTAAAAAGGTCCCGACTAAATGAGATGCAGAGTGTCAAGAGGATAAAAAGGGGGGACAGACTTGTCATTTCATATAATTCTCCTCCTATCATAACAAATTTAAGTGCAAATAACTGTCCTTACATGTAAGCCAGAACACTGACTGAAAGTCTAATTGGAATCTGTGTCTTCTCTAAAGATGACTTCTTTGATCCACTGGACTCTTATAATCTCCTTAAATGTTTTATTGATATGAGAAGTCATGTAAAAGATTAGATTATTCTGCCTGATATGCATACAGATCCAGAAATGATTCTGTTTCTACAAAATAAGCGAATGATTTGTTTTTGTAAGTGGAACTATTTCTGAAAACAGATCTCCGTTATGAGACAACATGATTTACTGCAGATGCAGTGATAAAGCAAGAACTTTGAACATTTCTGACTCCTTATGTTTTTGTAAAAGCTTAATTCTCTCACACAAGCTTGATTTTTAAATGTTCTGAAAGAAAAATCTTTTGTAAACATTGCATTCAAATAAGGACATTTCTTTTAGTTGCAGCAGGGAGAATTTGATAAATTTGGATCAATATGTCTGTGACAGACAGTGAAACAGTGAATCTGAGCAATCAAACAAAAAACTGGTCAGAGATACATAGAAAACTTTAAAACAGCTAAAGACACTGTTTTAATCCAGAATTGTATGGCTCAGTTGTTTAGTCAGATGGTTTGCTTTGGGGTGTGAAGAATAAACATTTCTTTATTGTCCCACAATGGGAAAATTCCAGTGCAATAGCAAGAATGTGACAGGAGATAAAACGCAAGTAGGTTCACACAGGGACATCTTATAAAATATATAAAATCAGAATAAGAAATACTCTGCAGTAGAGGCAAAATTTCAACAAGAATGCTATGCAGTTATTAGAAACAGCATAATGTGGCATGAAGGAATGTGCAGCTCTGTGGGATAATTTAAGAGAAAAATTCAATATCTGAGCACATGCACATTTTTTGCACCATAAATGACGATACAAATTGCAGATACCAGCAGAAATGACTGTCTAAATTAGTAAAAACTACAAATACCATCCTATCTGGATATACGGGAATTCTTACTTTGTTGGGAGGAATGATGCTGGTTGTCTAACAGCTGCTGGGAGGAAGGATCTTCTATAACGCTGCTTTGGGCTCCTATTGGAGCTGATGGAGATCTGCAGTTCAGAAACAGCTTCATCCAGGTGTGAGTGTGAGACATTGTCCATCAATGATCTTATCACTGTCTGTCTTCATCACCAGAGGACTTGTGAAGTTGCTAGTGGGGGAGT
This sequence comes from Poeciliopsis gracilis, assembly GCA_911649635.1. Taxonomy (NCBI): domain Eukaryota; kingdom Metazoa; phylum Chordata; class Actinopteri; order Cyprinodontiformes; family Poeciliidae; genus Poeciliopsis; species Poeciliopsis gracilis. Next base: position 1,071,957 of record CAJVRI010001138.1, read on the forward strand.
TGGTGAAGAAGGATAAGGGGAATGGTGCAAGCACAATTCCTTGTGGGACACTCACACTGAAGACAAGGCTGCTGGAGACACAGCCCTGTGTTCAAAAAAACACTGTGGTCAGTCAGTGACCGCCACATGTCCCAGAGGCCATGTGGTGGTCCGCTCCAGGCAGCTCCAACTCATCCCGCAGAAGTCTGGGCTAAATGGAATTGAAGGCACTGAAGAAATCAAAGTTGGATGACATCATCCACCCTGATGCCAGGCTAGGAGGTGAACTGCAGTGGATCCAATGAAGACCTTACCAGGAGCTTGTTGAGGATCAACCTCTTGAGGGTCTTTATGTCTGTGACATCTGTTTACGACTGAACTAACTGAACCTCCCTCTAGCTGACATTAGCTTTGTTGTTGTCAATGTTAAAGCTTTCAAGCAGAAACTCACTTTGTGGACAAAGAGGATCTAAAAAAAAAGGACAAACATGTTTCCAATTTTGTCTGACATTTTGGAAGCTTCTCTAATTGTCAGTGAAATTCTCTCAGCACCTCCCAAAACTGGTTGAGAAATTAGACACTTACCTGAAGAGCTCAAACAGGGACTTGTGGGTATTTAGGATGTATTTACTCTTGACCCCACTAAAAATGATACTGCTATACCTTCACATCTGGGATCCCAGCTTCTGGAAGGTTCCACCGACAGCCTTTTAAATTTACAGTGGGGCAAATTGAAGCTGGGCTGCATCTTGTTTGCTGTCTCAAAGGAGCATCCATCCAGCGCTGAGGGCTGTGAAACTCCTTCTCTCTTTCACAGCCGCCTGTGTGGATTAGTATTTTCCATCATGGCCAGACTCACAGCTCTTCTGGAGGCTCCTCTGAGAGTGGGACTTTCCCCTGTTCCACCCAGACTGGATCTTGTGTCCGAGAGGCAGGTCCAAGTGTCTCATTAAGAGGGAAACATAAGAAGAGGTAGTGGTGTCTTGTCAAAAAAAAAAAAAATGGAACTGTTTTTCATTTGTCAAATGCAGAATAAAAAACGGTTCATTTATACATGTGGCATGATGGGTCTGTTTTTTTTTTTTTTTTTTTTTCACAATAAATTTAATTTCAAACTTATTTTTTCAATGTACTCTGTTAAACACATTTTTTTTTTTTCATGGTCATAAGCTTGACACAAGCTTGACAAAATTTTATTTTTGTTCCAGTTTGATTTGTTTCATGAACTGCTGGTCTGAGTGGAATCTAGCTTTGTGTGGAGGTTTTCAGACAAATGATAGATAAATATCCTGGATTGAAAAAGTTGAGCCTTGAGGCCAATAAACCTCTGCTTTCCAAAGTACAATGTAGCAGTCTTCTTCAACATAGCTTATTTTTAGCTTTGGAATTTCAGTTTCAAAAAGTAGTACATTTCACAGTTTGCACAAAATCAATTTATGCAGTTTTCTTTTTTGGGGGGGATAAGTTACAGAATTAAAAGCTTGAAGTCAGCTCTCTTACTTAAACACAAAGGCCTGAGGCCTGTATTTGGGGGAAAAGACAGTGTTAATGGGTCTCTAAATCGCTAAGCTTCAAAATACAATAAAGGAACCATATTAAAAACATTTTTAAATAAATTAGATTTGTTTTTGTTTTTTAGCAATTTAAAGGTCATTTTTTGCATATTTCTGTATTTCCATAGGGATATATTCTGCTTCAAGAAATGGTGTAAGAGAAAAAAACAAAACAAAAAAAAACACACCCAGAAATGTTTTGGAAAAAAGTAAAACATCCTGTTCCAAAACATCTAAATTGTTGCATCACAATTATTTACCTACCAGCCCCAAGTCAAACCTGCACTTGGGTTGCCATGTGGCATCATGGCCAGACTCACAGCTCTGGCCATGATGCTGTGAGTCTCAGACAATGAGCCAGTTGCCATGTGGCAACCCAAGTGCATTTTTAGCTGGCAACTCAGGTGCAGTCCAACCTCTTCATTATAGCATACAACCTTTTGCAGTTTGTCTCCCTCTGAACAAGAATTTTGGTCACATGATTTCATTGGTAGTTGTTTTTCTATTGTTCATAGATTTGTGGGATGTTGATTCCATTTTCAAAGAAACTTGAAAATGTTTCTTTGAAACATGCCAGATACACTTTCTGGCATATCAAAATAGTTATATGTCACAAAACTTATTCACATGATCAACACGCAGACGTTGCCACAGGCATAAACCACGAGAACGACGACGCAACTCGGAGGATCATAGTTTGTTTCAGTTTTTTTTTTCAGATAATGAGCCAGTGGCTCCACCAGAGCTCTCACAGCATCATACTTCATAAAAAGTTATTGGAACATGTTGAATCTATCGCTCGTCTATAAAATTGCTGACTATAATTTCCCCAGATGTAGCCGCTCCCAACTATGAGGAGCTTTTAGCTCCAACGTTTCTTCTGATGGCTGATAAATGCTGAGCTCTGAATTATGAATATATCTCATGTAACTGTTTACACCCATCACTGCCATGATGTTGAATGACTTACTGCATAAACAATTAATTCCTTATTTAACTCTCCTGCCATGAACATTTAAATCAATAATTTAATGCAACTGCTGTGTTGAAACTTTTTATTGTACTTTGAATAATTAATTGAGCATTCTGTACTATTTCATATGGGATCAATTAGGATGTATGTGAAATTGAATTGAAGCATTTTTAGTGAATTTCTTTGAGATGACATTTGCTGTGAATAAATGTTATAAAAAGAAACTGAATTTGATAAGCTAACTTGTATAATCACACATGGAGTTTTTTGTGGTGTTGTAATTCCCTATAGCATTCTAAACTTATTTCTGAGAAATTTATAAAATATACTTTAGAGATGGTCTTAGAACCATACCCAGTTGCACCTGGACAACCTTCTTCTTTGTGATTATAACCTATGGAGATTTTGTTGAGGTGACCAACTTATTTTCAGCATTTAATCACCAATAACTGCTGTTGTTCCTCCTAAATCTTACAGAAGGAGTCTATTTAGTTATTTTCTTGTGCATAGACTAAAATATGTTTATAGTTCATGTTCGTTTGTATTAAGACGGGGGGGGGAGCAGGTGCACTTTCTTTCTGCTTTCGTGTGCCTGAATTAGGTCACAGTTACTTATTCAAATTCCTGCATGAATGAGCAGATCAGTGTTAATCACCAACACAACGTGCAAGAAACACTGCAAAACAGGTTAGGTGAGTCCAGGTAAGAAAGGAGGAAGGACTATTCTCATGTCAGCACACACAAAGAAAGAAAGAAAAAAGAAAGGGAGGGAGAGAGAGAGCGAGAAGCTAGCAGCTTGCAGGTAGACAGCTCAACTAAATTACAGCCAGGTTACACTGACAGGTGTAAAGGTGAGCTCTGACTGCAGGCCTACTGAAGACAGGTAAACAAGCTAAAGGTAAAGGAGTGGACAAGCAGTCTCACAAGTAACCAGTTTGCTTTGTAGAAGTCAGAGTGTCAGGTAAAAAAGAAGGCTGCTCTCCCTGTTGGCTGTGGGATTGTTTCCTGAGATGCAGACAGTGGCTGAAGAAAAGAAGAGAAGCAAATAGGACAGCTTTTATTCTCTGCTGCCCCCTCATTGACACAGACACACTCACAAAGACGGAAGCAACCACCTGGGTGTTGAACCAGCTCAGCTTTTACAAGGTAAATGCACAGACTTGGTTTGCTAACATCTCAAAGGCGTGACGTGGGCAAATGAATTTGCATGCAGGCCATTTATAGTTCTTGACAGTTTATTGCTTAGGTATGTAGTTCCTTTCCTCTGACCATCTTTGTGCCTCCGTTGTAGAGCGCTCAGTAGGTCAGCTGGGGTCTTCTTTCTCTTTTGGGAGTCTGGTCAATACAAAGGCACCAACTTGTTCATATTTAATAAGTAAAACTCAAAATACCCACATAAAAATGTTTCCAAAAGTTAGAGTAGTTGAGGAAGTTGTAAATGCACCGGTTGCCATGCAAGACGATTAAGCTGGCCAGTGCTGTTGTCCATTGCCTTTGCCTGAAGACTTCATCTATAAACACGTTTCAAAGTGATGTCACACACACCCACACACACCCCCACACACACACACACACACACACACACACACACACACACACACACACACACGATCCCACCCTCCAGCAGGGGGACAACCTTGATTCCCACTGGTCTTCCTGCCACATTGTCAACATATCAGAGGGATTTTTCTGTTCTTTCTTCAGGAAATATGTTCTGCTTTCTAGTACTGAATCCAGATACACTTTAAAGTAATCTCTGCTCGGTCAGCTAATGGAGCTGTTGTCAATCAGGTGCTATGGCAACGGGTCTAAGAGTAGCTAGCCAACACAGAGAAAATAAGAATACAAGTGGTTTTGAGTTGTTCTTCAATGTTATTTTTTGAGTTATTTTCCCTTTGTGGTGCACTTCACTAAGTTAATGACATACATCTCCAGGTTTGACTTTGCTAACGGAATTGTTCCACCATGGCAGTTTCAGCCATGGATGGCAAGTAAAGGGATAGTCTTTTTGCCCTCCAGCATTACGCACATGTGCAAAGTTTTTGGATGCAAACAGTAACATGCAGTGTTTATTCCACAAAGCAAAGCTGTAATACAGAGTTGCTTTTCTGCTCTGGTTTTGTCTTGGTTTGCATTCTTCAGGAAGTATGCACAAACCTCAAGTGCCAACACTGAGATGTTGGGTTTGGGCTTGAACAGGTGCTGTGGCTGCAGGCTGCAGGAATTGCTGTTTCCCTCTCTCTGTCGGTGTGTGGATCTGTGGTTGGGACTCCTTTGTACATCAAACACTTACTCATTCATTTAACAACAAAGAAGAAAGGATAACATTGATAAAAGTTAGGCTGTGAAAAAGTGACTGCTCTCTATGGATTTAGCCACAGCGTTTCAGATCATCAGACTAATTTGAATATCAAAAAGAAAACCTGGGAAAACACAAAGAAGCTTTCAAATGAGGATTTTATTTATTCAGGGAAAAAGCAGCCTGACTGTGTAAAACCAATTAATTAATTGTGGATACCCACATTTTTGGTTCTGTGTCACAATCAGAGCTTATTAATACCAGGCCATTAAGATTAAGACACTTATAGAACCCAAAGGTTTCTTTCAAATGTTCCAACATTTCTCTGGATAAATTTCTGAAACATTTTCTATGGACTGACAAGTCAGCTTTTAGGAGTGTGTGTGTCCTGTTACTGTATATCTGGTTTAAAGCTAATAGAATTTCAGAAGAACTTAATAATGACAGTCAAACTTGGTGGTGTAGTGTGATGTTCTTGTCCTGATTTTCTAATTCAGAGCCTTGATGTCATGCCAGAAATGAAAGAACTGTAAATTGTGCTTGTCAGGAAAATCTATGGCTATCACTTTGTGACCTTAAGCTCACGTACACAATCAGAAGCAGTAGCATGACCTTAAATGACCAGCTTCAGTCAAACCTTTGAGTGTGACTGTATCCAAACTGAATGGCTCAGAATTTTCCCACAGTAATATATTTGAAGCTTTTACTAACGTGTCATGGCAGCTGTTACTGTCAGTCATGGCACAACCAGATACAGCAACTAATCTTCTATTTAGGCCCAGGTTTGGATTTGTTTTCCTTCTATTAGCTCAAAGAACTGGACTTAGTCATATTGACTTTGTCTGTTGAAAGTTGTTGGATGTGAAATGTAACACACTTTTCTTAATCTAGTCTAGTTTCAGTAATCAATAGATTTCTAATAACTTTTTACTCTTCATATTCTGTGTTTTTTCTCTCTTTATTTTGAGTTTTCTGTGTCTCTGAGTCTTCATGTTGTCCCGTCTCCCCTTGATTACTCCAAGGTTTGTCTCATCTCTGTGATTACCCTGTGTATTTAATCCCACCTGTGTCCTCGTTCCTCGTCGGGTCCTTGTCGGATGTCTGTGTCAGTCCATTCATTCACCTTGTTGCTACCTGTGTTGAGCCCTAGTTTCCGTTCAGCAGTGCTGCCTTGGTTTTGGACTATTTTGGATTTTTGTGCCTTTTTTCTTCATTAAATCTTCATCATTCATTTCAACCTGGGTCTTCAGCGTCCTGCCTCACAACTTCCACCACGCTTTCTGACATTACTGGGAAAGTAAATTTGTATTTACTTTAAATTTGTCTTAGTTTGTTTTGTTTCACATCCAAAATGATTATTGATTTATTTCAGAAAAATTCAAGAAGTAAAACCTACCTGGCCATATCCTATTGCCAATTTATGATAGAATATATATTTTCTTTTGTTTTTTGGTGACATTTTGGTGACCAAGGTGAATAAATATAACCTGACAGTTTTTAAGAAAACCCAGAAATGTCGAAGTCCAAATTCTGGGTTTTCCATCAGGTCATCAGCTATTACCCTGTTTGACCTCATCATTGCTCTCTGTGCATTCACCGGGTTCATCTTTTATTGTGCAGAACCTGAAATGATCAATACGCACATCCTCAGCTGTTTTTAACCTTTCATGTCCCTTTCTAAAATTGAAACATCTGCTGATATTTGTGAAATAGAGATGTACCCAAACATTGACATACTCATCCTCAGATTTTCTTAAATGGACAATGAAAATGATGGTCAGTATAATTTTCAAGTCATGACATTACAGAAAAAATCAAAATTTACTGGACAAATCTCCCCATGAGAACAGGAATTTATAAAAAAAACAAACTCAAAATGTACTGTTCTCTCAGAATATGAAAATGTTGGAGCACCGCTGCACAGAGAGCATATGAGTGCTGGTCTAGTCTACCTTATAAGGTTATTTCATGGATACTTTTATAGTCATGGTGACTGTTGTGCAGTTTAAAAAACATACATTTATGTATTGTCACCGGCAGTCTGCAGTGTAATTGCCACGTTTTACCATGTGGGTTTTCTCCAAAAGTATGTCAGATGCTAATTCTCTACAAAATGTTACATGAAGACATCCTGGATTCTGACACTGATTTGTACCTGATACAAATCAGTGTCAGATATGGCAGACATTTTTTACTCTGTTGCCCCCTCCCTCCCTCTGGTTTTTTAAATATTATCTGACATTCTTTACCTGAAAGCAGACATGGTATCGCCTGTCTTCTGGTAGCATTCTCCTCTGCAACACAATCTGATGTGTCTTTCAAACAACAAAGGGGAAAAGGGAGAAAGAAAAGGTGGGTGTCAGGTAGAGAAGGAGGGCAGGCGGCTGCTCTCTGGCTCCATATCTTACAGAGTCCAGCACTTTATCTACTTGCACTGTGGGAGGAAAAATGTCCCATCTTCTATATTATCATCAAGCATTGATAAGAATGTCTCTCACCGCTCCTCTCTGCACAAAGGCAAGCTGATACCCAGGTTGTGTGGATCTGTGTGTGTTTCTAGCTCTGTGAATTTTGTTTCTTTGTCTTCATAGATGATAACATTGAAGTGAAGTTGTTGATACTTTGAGACATTTGTTTTATCTGACGGATGTACAATTCAATTTGGCAATGTTTCGTTAGTGGCTTTAAACTAAAATCAAAGGACAAAACTTTACATTCACATACTAGAAAAGCTGTTTTATTTCTTTATTTATTTCACATGTTTCTAAATGTGTATTTTCTGCCTCCTGTATTAAGAAGTCTTCAAAAACATAATGTGTATGAGCTCTAAGTTTCACATGCATGAAATGTGCAAGTTGCTGCTCGGCTAGATGAGGAAAAGTTCCATAAGAAATGAATGGAGAGGGACATTTCTAGATTAACATTTGAAAGAAAATGACTTCCTTTAAACCTTCCTGAAAATAACAACCTGAAAAACAGAACCTTCTGTCATATTTGATTTGAGACAATAAAACATTTTCCTGAGCGTTTTATGAAAACGTGCACATATTGGAGGTAGAACTATTTATCTAATAGAACTCAGTGTCAAAGCTGCTGGGTCTTGTTCTCCCTCTAATCTTTTTAGAGGGAGAGCCTCATGGCTCCTTAATAGCACCTTAGTTGTTCACAGGTTTCATGCTGCTGTCTTGGCCATGTCACTCTGATTTTTAATCTCAGAGTTATGTTTTCTGGTTAAATAAATAATACATACATACATATTGATACAAGTGAACAAACATTCCCTGCTGTTTGTTCAGAAGACAAACATAAGTAATCCTGCCAAATCAGAAAAAAATGTATATTATTCATAATTCTTGCCACTTAGAGGCAGACGATATATGAGAATATCATCTGTGAGAGATTGTACCATCCCATTTTGCTGTACTCTTACTGGACAATCAGCCTTTTCTGTTACTATGGCTTCTATCAGGAACACACTGATAATGTGAGGAGCTGCAGCTCTCTGCTGAGAGTTTTCAAATCTAATTTAAAAAAAAATACTGTATAGAACTGCTCAGGTATGTAGACATTAACTGTATTATGTGCATATGTGGTAGTGATTAAATGACTAAGAGTGTGTATTGTGATTAGAAAAGCAACTTATCGTGTTACATTTAGTCTATTTTATCAGTGAATTGTATATCCATTTTTGTAACCCGTCAAGGGACTGCAGATGCAAATTAGTTTTTGTTATAAAATGCTTCAGGTCATCAAATGGTGACATTTATGTTGGAACTGTATATTGTCCCTTTTTAGATAAAGTTTATGATCATATTATTGCATCAACTAACAGAACTCACTGAAGCAACAGGAATGAGAACTTCCTATTGTTTTTACTGGGTTCAAAAGACTTTGCAAGTGATTATGTATTCTAACTACAGATGTTGTAAAACTAAAAAAAAAACAATAAAGAGAGTAATTTTAGGGAAAACCATTAATTATGAATCATGGCTTCTTCAATGTAAGGGAGATCCAGAGAGCTACAAACAATCAGGGAGTACCTTCAGAATCAGCTTTGTTGGCCAGATTGCGTTTGCAAACAAAGAATTTGACTTCTGATTCACACGCTTACAAAATAACCATTAAGTGCAAATATATAAATTTAGGGGAAATAAAATAAATTATAATGAAAACAATTTTTGTAAGTAGGTGTAGTTGAAAGCAGAACTTTACATACACCAGACATTTTAACCTTTTTTTTACCCACTGCCTGATGTAAAATCACAAACTCCTCTTGTTTTCCAGTTAGAAACACCAAATATCACAATATATCACAATAGTGAAAGGACATGTCAGAGATCAGTCATGTCACCAACATGAGCATTTTATATACAGGATGATGGTTGTGTCTTTAAACAAAGAGGGAAAGTCAATATGATGATGTCAGTTAAAAGTGCTGATTGTTGAGGAAAAGGACCCTGAATCTGTGATTGTGTTTATAGATAAGATCTCTGATGAGTTGATATTTGGATTTATAAAGATCATCTGTAAACCTATTGGATGTTGCAGGATCAGCTTTGTTGGCCAGATTGCGTTTTAAGAAGGTGTCAGGAATGTTTGCATTTGGCAAAAGATTCCAAAGGAATAAGAAAGTGTGCAAGACGTGGTGGTGACTGTGGAGGACATCACAGTGTGGCCTATTGGGGATGTGAAGTTATAAAGAAAGATTACAGGAGACAACAATTAAGGAGAAAGTTTCTTATCCAGAAGCAGCAAGGTGAGAAATCAGAAAATTTGAGAAACTGGGAAGAAACAAAAAGAGCAAGTATCAGCTGAAGATGAAGATCAGAAGTCCACATCATGGCAGGAGACAAACAGGACTTGTTACCCTTAATGCTGGACTCATTAATGTTACTTCTGATGTCAAATCCAAAAATGGTCAAATGAAAATAATTGTTAAGTCAGCAGAACATCGTCTTGACAGGAATCAAGTGGGAATAAGATGAGTTTAGTGTGCAGGCAAGGCAGGAATTATTTATTCATTGATATTAATAGGAAGTTTTGACTGGTTTTTTTTGTTTGTTGTTGTTTTTTATGTGTTTATTCCCTGTCATGTGGTACACAATCTTTGCCATTTGGTGGCAGTAATGCTCAAATACTTGTTTGAAGAAGAAACTTTATTTTCTGGTTTGACATGATGGCAAAGTCAGCAGAAATCTGTCCAGTCAGGAAGAGAATCATGGATCTGCTGCTCTGGTTCATCCTGATTCCTGGAAACCTTTTCCAGATGCTTGAAGACGCCACTTTCATCTGGTCAAACAATTATGTACATGATGGGAATGTCCAACCACTCTGCTCAGGAAGGAGATGAATTCTGGTCCCACTGATAAACATTTTTTGATATGAACTCTTGAAATCGTCATTTGCATGACTTGAAGTAGAGTTTTGTCTGTCTCTCTCTAAGAGTTGGAACGGTCAGCTGTTTTCTCTAAACAGCCTTTTTATGCTAATGCTGCTATTGTTGAGGGCCATGCAGTGTGCTGTTTACATATGACCTCAGACATGTTTGATTTTCACCACCTCAAAATGACAAATTGTACATTTTCATCCAGCTCATGAAGCACATCTGATACAGATGCTTATTTTAAAGACTTTGAACCATGTGATACAGTTAGAGCATTTCTAGGGTTCTTAAAATAAGTTGCAAACATGTATTCTTGCTTCATGGTAAATTGTCAGTAGGATAGAACCACCACTCACCATCCATGCTGATTTTCTCTGCCTGCTTTTAAAACGCTGAGTCAGTGTGAGCTGGAGGGTAGAGGTAAGAGGCAGCAAATGAACTCTGAAGTACCGACTGGTTGGTAAAACACACTCCGCATGACCTTTAGTTAACGGACAAATTGAGCTGTGGCCAGAATACGTTTCTGACTCCAGAGGGATCTGTGCTCAACACTGCAAAAAGCAAGGATACATATGAATGTTACAGTTAAGGAAGCAGATGTTTTGGAATCCCTTTTTTGGAAAATATGTGTTTATGTTTGGAGCTAAATTGGAATCATAAAGTTTGCTAAAAAAAAAAAATATTTTGAAACTGAAAAAAAAAAAAAAGTTGGAAACTGAAAAAGAAAAAAAAAGTTTTCAGATTTGAATTTATTTCTTTTTTCTTTAGCAAACGTTTGGCCCTGTTTTTTTGTGTGGGCCCATGAGTGATAGATGTGCGTGTGTGGGTGTGAGCTGGAAACACTGTTGCATTCACGGACCACAGGAACTGAAAACGTTTTTAAAACTTCATCGATATTCTTTGTGTGTGATTGGTTTTCAAAACCAAATGAAGCCTGCTTATGTCAACAAAACACACAAGTATCCCTAGAAAAACTATGATAGTAACAAATTTGCACAGCGTTGCAGTTTGTGTTCAACGTTTCCCACACTGCCACCAACATTTTCCTGAGTGAGACAGAACTTCAAACCTTAACACAGGCCATGCCTCCAGGAAGCAACTTTGTGATTGTGGTTCTGCATAAAAGTCATGATAAAGTGACAGTATTTTTGAATAAAATATAAAACACTGCAGTTTTTTTATAGCAATAATAGCATAAAACTCAAGACTACTGACAGGTTTATCTAAATCCTGAAACAATTCAAAATGTTCTTCACTTTAGGTTCAAGCTGAAGATGAAATAAAAAGAAAAGTTTGGTAAAGACCATTAATATTAAGAGCAAAAAAAAGCAGAATGCTGCATTCTCTATCAGCATTGTGGAGAAAAACCTACTGCAAGGCTCCAATCTGAGCCGTCAGCTGCTATCAGTTGGGACTGATTATCAAAGAAATCTGAGAATATAGGAAGGATTCTGACATTTAACTGAACAGCATTAGACAAGAAATGAATGAAGCCTACAAAACAATCAGAGAAGCAGAGACATAATGTTGATTTTCCAATGAGAACATGAAACTATGACACAACATAATGTTTAGTGTTCCAGTAGAAATTTATGATTAAATATTTTTTCTTGTGACTTTTAAGTATCTTTTGCTCATTGATGAGCATAATTTTGAGTTTGGAATTTCCTGATTTAAAAACATGAATGATCTGACAGAACGAGAGGTTTAACATGGTTCCTCTGTAAGAGCCCCTCTGGTTATGACCACGGCATCAGTCTGCAAACACCGCTCGTCTGCTGGGCTAATAAGCGCTACTAATTATCTCCAGTCTCTTGTGGACGGCTGCCAAGGCCGACGGAGACAGAAGCTGGAGGGATTGGGTGACATGTTTGGCTTGTGCTGTTGTAGACTGTGACTGTAGCCATGGCTTTGTTATGTTTGTGCAGTGAACTGACATGGTTCTGCTGACTGAGCATGGTGCCGAAGCAGCTTCCTGAACTGCTGTGGTGCACTGATAGGACACTTGTCATATCTGATAGAGGCACTTTTGTTCAAATCCTGCCTGGCTTTAACGTGCTTTATTGGCAAAGTTCATTGGAGTGGGACATGGCAGCCGCAGAGCAGATACCATAGCCGTCCTCACGCATATCAAGGGATTGGTGGACAAATATGGCCACGGCAACAACTATTCACCGATTTTAAAACTGCTTTGTGGACCAGCGTCTGCTCCACTTACAATGTTACGTACATGTTACAATGTGTTCTCCTAGGAAGAGGCATATTTCAGTATCGCACCACTTTTCTTTTTTGTATCATACCAAAAATGTTCTGTGCCAAGGAATTTTGTAGAAAAGTAGCAGCAAAATCTAATTTTTTTTTACATTTTAAAATTTACTGGTGTCTTGAGTTTTCATGTTTCAAACTCCTTAAAAAATAATTGTGTAACATTTAAAACCTCATTTTCCTCTTAGGAGAACCTTTTTTGTTAAATGTAGCATTAGCTAACTGCATTCTTTTGACTAGCAGTCTTTAATATTAATCAGGACATTTAATATAAATTTGGAGTTCTTGTACTCCACATTTATTTTTTTTTTAGATTTATCAAATGAATTGAGAAAAAAGTTATGTGAAAGGAACAAGCCAACTTACACCTGCAACATCTTTGTAGGTGGACATGAAGATTAGCAAAAGACTTTAAAATATTAAAAATGTATGAAATAACATTAGTTTTAGACAGAGGTGCTGTTTGAATTTGACACTGTTGTGCTATTTTCATCCTTGGGAAACCAATATTCTTTCAATGAATGACATGCACAGGGATGGATTGACAAAATGTTAATGACTTTTTGGATGATGTCTGCTGATGTGGTTTTGGATAAAACAAAACGATGACAACTTAATGGTGAGAGATGGTTTAGATATATATTGTGCGCCACAAAAACCTGGTACAAAAATCTATTATGCATTATCTACAACTCTGGTTGTAGCTAATGCAACCAGAGTTGTAGCTAATCTAGTGTTGGAGTTAAGTTTTAAACCCTTCATTATGTTTTCGATACAAGATCAGAACGGAAGCGTAATAAAAACAAGCAGAATTGAGTACCAGGACTTTACTGCCCTGTACTTCTCTGAGTAATATCAGCATATTAGGTACGTGTAAAGTGCTGAAAATGTCTGTTTCAGTGTTAACATTATGTACATATATACATATACTGGACCACAAACAGGGAAAAAGTTAATAAAGGCATATAAATAACATAGTTTCTTAAGACCTCTTAAACTGTAATGCGGAGAAATGTTCACCAATAAAATCAGACGTTTCTTAATGCTGTTTAATTATTGCATTGAGTCAGTTTTGTGAGTCTAATCAGCTACTCTCGCAAGACTTGGCTGTAAAGAACAAAGCTTAAATTCATTGGGTCTCTTCTATTATTATTATTTTTTTTTCAAGAAGCTCTTGAACTGAAGTGATCAGAACATTTCCAGGAACGCTTTTCAGGTTAGATTGTCAGAAAATGTCAATGTGTTCTTTTCTGTAGAGGAAACAATGTTGCCTTCAAGTGTCTGAATGCTTTTGACATGATCCCTGGTGTGTGTTAGGTGCCTGAGATGAAGAGTCTAATTACACTTCAAAAGGAGACGAAGCTGAGTCTGCAAATGCTGAACAACAGCCTGTGTGACAGCCCAGAGTCATGTATGACAGCTTCTCCTGACACTGAGCACACTCTGAGGATGTGAAGCACTTTTATCACTAACATCTCCAACTTCTCATGAATTATTAAGACTTCAACAATACCGGATAATTTAATCTTTTTTGTATGGCTAAGTGTGCAAGTGTTCAGGAAGAAACTGAAGAAACCCAGGAAATCCTTACTGTTCAGTGTATTCACATTGTTGCATTTAACTGTTTTTACTGAGATCTATGTAATACATCAGCACAAAGCAGTGCATAATTGGGACATGGAAGAAAAATGACCCATTATTTAAAAGATTTTCACACAAGAAGCTAAGTTAAAGCTAGCAAAGGAACTGTCCAGGGAGGGCAGTATTTCAAATGACTTTACAAGAAAATAACAGTACTGATGCAAAGAAAGTTACAAGGACTTAGCTGTGCAGGGAACGCTGGTTTTTCATGGGAGTTGCGTTTCGAAAAGAACCTGTGACAAGCGAAATCCGTGAAGTAGTTTTTTACAATTATTATAAAGCATAATCAAATACTCTACATTGAATTTGTAAGAACAAAATTTGTTTTCAGACCCAAGCATTTTTTAACAAATAGAACACTTTCTTACAAATAACTACAATAAAATAATCATTTTAACCATCAATATGAAGTACAGTAGGACAAATTGTGACTCGCATATTTCACTGTGTTCTGACTGTGACCCTGCGCCCTGACTCCACTCTCTATTGTCTTTTTCATCTGAAGCCTGTGGTGCAGGTGGGATTTTTTGAGAAAAGATCATAGTTATCGGAAGTTGTTGTCATTGTTTTTTCTTCTGGGCAAAACTATTTGCCAAAATTTGCAAAGCTGTATGACGTATTTTTAAATACCGTAATGTTTTTGGCACATAGGTAGAGAAGAAGCACAGAAACTGTTCAGCTGATCAGGACGCAGAACACAATGCACTGTGAAAAAAAACTGCATAAAAAAACCTCACAAAGCAGCGAAGCTGTGAAAGGTGAACCGTGTCATAGCGAGGGTTCACTGTATATAAGTGGCAATACACTGTATGTGCTTGTTTAGTATAAATATGTACTTTATGGCCCCAAGTAATAAGAAAAAAATCTAAAAACATTCAGTCTGAAAAGTAGTTTTGCACACTTTTTTCCTATTTCAAATCTTTTTCTATTTTTTTTTCTTTTAACAAATTTTACAGCTAATTTAGCTCCATATTTTTTCATTCAGTCATTTGAATGGACAACACTGGCAGAGACACACACCAAATGATTTTTATTTATAATGATGAATGCACTTTCACAATTAAGACCACTCTGTCCAATGGAAACCAAAACAATGTTGATGTTGGACTGAAGAATGTACAATGCTTCTTCATGGTGGCATCATTACATTTGTGAGGCCTGTACAAGTTTGACATGCCGGATATGTAGGCTGTGTTAAACAGAAGAAACACTCGTGTGTTCTCACACATACACTCATCAAAGACCACTTTGGACCCATTTCCCTCCCTCCAAGCAGCTCATCTCCTCCCTAGTCAATTTGACAAATCCATTAGGGACCCATTATAGATTTTATGAAAGCAGCTTCACTATCTTTCTCCCACTGCTGAGAAGGAGTGCCATAAATAAGATTATTGATGATAATGGTGGTCCTCACAGCCATTATCAACGTCTATATGCATGTGTGTGTGTAAACACATGTACACACTTCAGCCTGGCTGTCATATTTATTGTTGTGGTTGTGATTGCTCTATTTATATTTATGTTTGATTTGTTTAATGCTGTTTGCTTGAAAATAGTTCGACATGTGTTGACATGACTCCGGAGAACCAAACAGTTATTGGTCATGTGGTTAGCTAATTCATGCCTGGAGCTGTAGCAGCTATGTTGATGAGCCACTATTGATATCACCTCTCAGGTTTTATGGCATTATGTAGAAGACATTTCTGTGGAAGTCAAACACTTCGCCTGTGACACATTAAAGCACAAACACAGCAAAAAGAGCCTCTTTCACTGGTTGTGCAACAACTGGAAAACTCATATCTTTTCAAAGAATATCAATATACAATCCCAAAAATTTATTTTACAATACCATAATTTTGTGGAAAATGTACTCATACAATAAATTACTGGTCATAAAATTGCAACTGGAAAATTAAACCAGTTGCACAATGCTTCATGGTGGCATCATTACATTTGTGAGGCCTGTACAAGTTTGACATGCCGGATATGTAGGCTGTGTTAAACAGAAGAAACACACATGTGTGTTCTCACACATACACTCATCAAAGATCACTTTGGACCCATTTCCCTCCCTCCAAGCAGGACAATAACTCACCCACATGAACAGACACACAAGTTCTGAGCTTATCCATTCATCCGAAGCGTGAAAATCAGCTCTCACTGATGCATGAAGAAAATTGCATCCTCTAGTCTGTAGTGAGGGGCCCTCCTCCCCTTTTCAACACCAGACCCAGGTTGAACTATTTCTCACACAGCTCTGTGTGACATGTTGTATGATTGGTCTGGAGTTAGTAGCTGCTTTTAATAGGGAAATGAGCTCAGTTTGCAATGTTTATATTTAGCTTCAACTACTCTGTTTCCATCATCCAGCTTTTGCATCCATATGCGACGTGAATTCTTTTGAGGAGCGTTGAGGAATTGAGTACATTTATATGAATCTTCACTACATACCTACATACTACAAAGGATGCAAAATGGCTAAAAACTTCTGGAGGCAAATCAGCGTTGTCCATAGAGGAAAGTTTCTGTAGAAAGGTGTGGACTTACCTGTAGACACGTTGCAGGCTATGATTTATATCTGGAAATTTTGTGCATGTGCACATTGCTGGAGGGATTATTCTGCACTGCACAGTTCAGCAAAGGGAAAAATAATGCAGAAAAACCGTTAAAGAACACCGACGACCCACTCATATCCTTCTTTTTTTCTTGTTGTTCGCCATGCAGCACACATTTATTGTCATAGCAACTTATTGTCAACAAAGCCACTAATGTATCATCTACACCAAATAACACAAACATTTCCTTCGCAAAGATCAGAATGTTCAATCCATTACAGTTTAATGTTCTCAGGCTTGATGTTTATTTTGTGATTATTAATAAATGATCGCTGTGGTAGGCTCAGTGGTGGTTCATTAGCTAATTTAAACTCCTGATCTGTGTGGATTGCTTTTTGTTGTTGTTTACTGAACCACAACACACAGCTTTCCATAGCACATCTACATTTTAGGGTTGTCAACATCAAACTAGCAAGACTGACTTCCCTCACCTCAGCTATTTTTTTTCTTATTTATTTTAATGAAACCTTTTTATGGCCTTATCTGGTTGTCATAGTCTTAGAAATTAGTGGCAAACACTGTGTCCCTTTTTCTTTTATATGTCACTTAAGATTTAGTGTGTTATGCTGACAACTTGACAGCCACACAAGTTGTCAACATAACAACTTGTCTGGCTATCAGGGTATCCAGTACAACCTTGGATACCCTGGATAGTAGCCAGGGATGTAATATCCAGTTACAACCCTGGATAGTAATTGTAACTTTTCACTTTGATGTGAACATGAAGCATCCTTTAGATTAGCAGTGTCTGCCTGTCTGTTAATGGCAGACATATATGTATGCATCTTTCACCGAGCACACCCTCCTAAAACGACCTCTCACAATGATAATGTTTTAAATAAGTGCTATTGAATTAGTTGAATAGTAGAGAGGTACAGATTAATTTGTTTCTCATTATTCTGGAGACAAGAACCACCTGCTGCTGCAGGAAGTGGATGGCAGAAAAGCTGTCACAAAACTGAGCTGAGCTGCTGTTTATTTACAGCAATTAATAGCCTGAAGTTGCTTCTTTCTGCGCCATCACTTAAAGAGGGGTTCTCATCTCGTTAAGGATGAATCCCTCAACAATCTGCCTGGTGGGAAAGCCAGATTCTTGTTTTTTATTTTGGCATTTTCTTTCACTCTTCACCCTGTCTTGCCCTTCAGCTCTATCAAAGTTCCTGCCTTCCATTGAAATGCCACATTCAATTTCAGTTTCTCTAAAATAATGTCAAATGCACAACTCCCCAGGGATTTCCTCACTGCCTTTACTTAGCTTGACAAATAGCTTGAGTCAGATGTTTTGTAACAGTGAGTTAGCAGTGATGGAGCACCAATAAAATGCGGATATTTCACATTTTCATAGTCTAATGATGACCTTTCTAATAAGAACCATGTGAAACACCTTTTTACCGTTGAAAGATTTAATTACTTTTTTTCCATCATCAAATAAATAAGTTATTTTGTGTATACCTAGGTTTTCTTCATCTAATATTGGGTTATCTTAAAATCCTCAAACCAATATGATAAAGGTGGTAGTCTTTTTTCCCAGTAGCCTAGACAGTGAATTTGAAACACAGTCTGGTTATTTTTGACAAAGCACATTGTGGTTTTACTTTTAAGTTCTATTTCATTCCCTTTGCTCATTCTTGGTGTTCTTTCATCTTCTCTTTGCCCCGCTGCTGAGTTCAGGACCTCTGACATATAATATATTATCCTGTCGATGGACTCAGCAGTAAATGTTTTGATACCCTGGGCTCCCATTGTGTGTCAGTGCATGAGCTTTCTTTTACCCTGAGCAGGTTTAGGTGTGTGTGTGTGTGTGTGTGTGTGTGTGCGTGTGTGTGTGTGTGTGTGTGCGTGTGTGGTGTGTGTGTGTGTGTGTGTGTGTGTGTGTGTGTGTGTGTGTGTGTGTGTGTGTGGTGTGTGTGTGAGAGTGCAAATGGCTGGCCACAAGCATGAGACGAGTGCAGTGTAAACTCATTTGTGTTGCCCACAGCTGGCCACATGGTGTGTAATCAGCACCTGGACCTCTGTGTGGGAGTCATAGAGCAGGAAGTCTCACTGCAGACAGCTCTCTTTTTCTGCAGGATGATGCAAGAAGGGCTACAAGCTGATGTCTTTCTAAGAAGACGAATGCTGGACACAGGCAGTGTTGTGGACCTGTTGGGTTCATGACTGGCGTTAATTTTTTTGGGACAAAAAAGAACGAGTACACCTAAACATGTTGTTTTACCACCTACTAAAAGTAAATTGAATGCTACTCTTCTATATAATGGTTGCAGCTCCTTCTATTGTTTTTATTTTTGGGTTATGTAAGAAAAAGAAAATTTTATATGTATTTTATTTGTGTGTTATTTCAAAAGAAAAAAAAAAGTAATCCCAAGCCAAAAATGACTGAAATACAGAAAATTATTAGTCCCCATAAAACAAAGATTCTCAGTGTTGTTGTCAGTCTGAATAAGCTCATTTTGTAACACTAGGCATTGAGTTGATAATATAACGGTAAGAACTGAAGAATTGTGTGAGAAGAGTAAAATCCCACGCTGAGAAGCAAGCTGCTCCTTGACTTTCCCCCAAAAGCATTTGGGTACAAAATGACCGAAACTGAAAAGTTAGAAAAAATGAACTTTTCCAGATTAATTATAAAGCATTACTTTACTAGGGTGTTTTATAAACTTTGAGTGGAATAAAGTTTCACATCTGGGCTGAAGTTTTGGTTATTGACTGTTAAAAATTATCAAACTGTTAGATGATCATATCCATACTCGTATTTAGTGTGTGACGACTGTTCCTTTTCTTTTCCTCACATTCACCAACTGTGATGCTGAATCATGAGTTATTGTTTTCCTTAAATATTTATCCATTATCAATCATCAATGAAACAGGTTTTCATTCAGGACTTTCAGGCCCTCTCCTTTAAGTTATTCCATACATTTATCTCCAAATTGGTCCTCAGGCCACTCGTTCCACTTCTGTTCATTTATTTGTACCAAAATCAGATGAAATGATTTTGGAACATTTGTTTCTCTGTATTGTTAAAACTGACATTAAATCTAATTTTCATCCATCCATGCATCCATATAGCCATCCAACCAGGCACACACACACACCTAGGATGATTTGAAAGATCAATTAACCTGACAGTCAAGTTTTGGACTTTGGGAGGAATGTACAGTCATTCAAGGTCCAGGAATCGGAATAGGACAGGGGAACAGGATGGTCTGATGAGCCATGATTTAATGAAATAAATACAAAAATACTTACAAAACCCGGAAACACAGGGAGAAAATGGAAAGAACCAGTGGTGAGTGGTGAGACCAGGAAGTAGATATACAGAAGAGACAGTGGAGATGATGAAGGAACTACTTAGACATCAATGATGGATGCAGCTGGGAAGGGAGCGAGTGAGGATTGGTGAGGTAAACCCCTATCAGCTGGGGAGTGAATGGCAGACTGACATGAAACAAAAATGTAACTAGAAGGAAACCTAAACAGAAATGATCACAAAATAAATCCAACATCTAAAATAAGAATCTAGCTTAGTGAAATGAATGAACTAGTTCATACAAAAGCGGACAAATCCAAAACTCAAATACTTGAACTAACTGAGGGAATAGACTGGGATGATGAAAAATAAATCAACACAAGAAATCCAATAAAAACAAAGAGGCCAAACAGTCAATGGTATGACAAGTTGTGCTTCACCTTTTAGATTCCATCACAGTACTTTAGAGCCAGTCAATGTTCATGATTGATAACCTAGGCGTATCTACTAATGTTATGATTGTACCATTACAAACATGAAGATTCTAAAGAAGTTTTCTTAGTTTGTGCTCTTTCTGCCTTGTCTTCATTGTATTTGATGAATTCACAAGCAGTTCCAGTATTCAAAGTCTCTACTTGTCTGCTTCAAGCAGCAGAGAACAGCTGTTCTTTCAGCACACAAACACAAAGTGCATAAGCACACAGAGCGACACTCAAACATACGCATGTAAACCAAATCCGTCACGCAGACACACACAGATCCTCCGTTATGGGCGAAGACATCTGCTGTTTGGTGTTCACAAATTATTGATGGCAGTAAACAGACAGTTGAGAGGAAAACAGGCATTTCTCATGCTGATGAAATTTTCACGAGCTGTCAGCCCATTCAAACCACCGCTTTGTTACCAAGTGGGACGGCACAGCAACAAAGGGAGCTTTTTCACCACGATTTTCCCATATCGAGGAGAATGGTGCAGTGGGGGCGAGAGGCAGGTTGGGTGACAAGAACAATTTAAAGTCGAAGGAGAGAGGATAATCAGGGTAGATCTAATGTTTTTTTTTTTCCTAAAGCTCTTTTTAGTGGGAAAAAAGAGTAGCGTTTTCTGGTAGTGTGTAAAAGGAAGTATCCGGTTTCTCAACAGATCAGAATGAAATATTATTCAGGTTTAGATACTTCTTACAACATAATAACACCAAACTTTTCATAATGGTAAGAACTGAAGAATTTTAAGAGAGTAACCAGGTTTCCAATATTCTTATGCATATTTTGAAGTGCAACAATTGATGGAAATGATTTCAAAAATGCCTCAATTTCGTAAATGTCTATATCTAACCAAATCATATTTTGCTGGTTGGTTCACTCTAAACCAGTTGATGGAAACATACCAACTTTGCATTTTCTTTTTTTTCTTTAATTGACATTTTAAAAAATTATTCAAAGTTCACATAACAATTGGAGTGAAAACATAGCTAGTGAGAAATGAGTATGCATGCCTGCCAAGTTTGAGACACACCATTCAGCTGGCTGCCTGATGGTGTGTTGGTCTGCTTTTGCTCCAGACCATTGTTCATTTTCCTTGGAGGTGATCGGCTGGACCCCAAGAGTGGCGATAAGAAAGACTTTAGATATTAGCTTCTGCAGTAGACAGTTTCCTAGACAGTTTCCATCCTGTCTAGGAAACTGTCATTCAACTGCGTATGAATGGATTCTGTGTTTCAACTTTTTAAATGTGCAGTTAGAAGCATTTTGAGAGGGCGTCGCCATTTTCTCCTATAAATATCTCAATTTTAAGACATACCTAAAGGAGTAACATTAGAAGAGGCTTATTGCCCATTGTATTTTATGAACTGATGCGGTTCATATTTCAATCTGACTTGAAGGTAGTTTTTCACCTAACTATCTTATCCCCAGTATTTGTCTCACTTCTTGTGCTCATTATTCTTTCTCGGTAGCTGACCCCTCACCAATGATCTCTTTATGATTATCTGCAAGTCCAACAGTGCGTATATAAAATTATTATTCACACTTCTTTGTTTAATGATCTCCAGACTAACATATTTGTTCACGGGTGGTGGGAATACTTGCACATCCTTTCTACTGTAAGTCCTTAATGTTTAATAAAACTCATGAAAAACACAACGGTTTAATGTGTTATGTTTCCAAATATATCTCAAAATCAACCAACAATAAATAATGAAAAAAATCTATTAAGGGACTGTTTACCTCTCTGAGATTTACTCATGCTATTCTTGGTCTTTTTATTTTTATTGACTTGTGCAGCTTTGTTATATCCCTACTGTGCTGTAGAGAAAAGCAGCAACCTTAAGTGTTCTTTAGTGCTGTCCCTGTTGTGGCTGGACTATTTCTGAAGCAACACGGTGTTTATGGAGTGATATGGTAGAAACACATCCTTTTTTCTTCAGGAACAATCATTTATGTGATTTCAATGAGTACTGTTGTTTATAGACTGGTAAATGATTGTAAATGTTTTAGGTTTTAGTACTTTTTTTGATGAAATGTCAGAAATGCAGTAAAGCAAGAAATTAATGTACCACATATTGTTATACTTTAGTAAATTTTACTGTTTTGCTCAATGGACCTCTCTGTTTGACTATTCTCTGGGTATTCAACTGTCTTTTTCATAACAATGAAAAGAGGAAGTGTTACAGAACATTACTTGTTGCGGTTGTTGTCGGGAAGAAATTTAACTGCATAATCAGTAGAGTTTTGATACAATCCTCCTGACATTATGATATGGATACAATGTCTGGATTTCAAGCCGCAGAAGTTTGAAAAAATGAAATAAATAAAGAAGCATTTAATGTGTCATGAGTTACCTATGATGGATGCAGATTGAGGTCAGAGTAGTCCTTGGTGAGAAGAATTGGCTAATCCTAATTGAAACACATGTAGCATATGCAAATCTCACTAAAAGGCTAAGTTGGGATATGAGAGCAACTCTGCACTGCTCACATGAAAGCTTTCAGCACAAATGAGACATTTCATGTCAGATCTGAAATACTTTTCTACCTCACAAAATAAGGCAAAGGTCAGTCCAACGTGACCTTTAAAGAGCCTTTTGGTTCATTGTGATCAAGTTCCAACAATCAACAAAATAAGTCAAAGAGAAGCAGCTAATGTAGAAAAACACAACTCTGGAAAATTCCAGAAAGTCTTGCCTAAATTGACTTTACTAATTAGAAAAAACCTTGACTCCTTTCAACAAGCTAATAATAAGGAGGCTGTGGTTTAATGACATTCTTTTTAAAGGCAACATGTTCATTTAATGTGTGATTTGAAGCCTCTACATCCGTCCATTATCTCTCTCACTATCTGGGGTCCGGTCATGGGGGTCAGCAGCCTTAGTGTGCAGCCCAGAGTTCCAGCTCCACCTGCGGTATCCCAAAGGATTCCCTGAGCAGTAGAGAATCATCGTCCTTCTATCATGTCCTGATCTTTTGGGTCTGCTCCTGGTGGGACGAGCCCTGAATGCCTCACCAGGGAGGCGTCCATGCTATGTAGATGCCCAAGCCATCTCAACTGGCTCCTCTTCACATGGAGAAGAACTTCTGAGTCCCTCCAAGATGGCCACACTTCTCACCCTGCCTCTAAGGGCAAATCCTGCCGAGAAAACTCATTTCAATTGCCTGAATCTGTGAGCTTGTTCCCAAAGCTCATGAGGTTAGGAACGTAGATCGACCCATCGGTAAATTAAGAGCTTCTCCTTCCAGCTCTGTCTCCAACACAGCAGACCAATACAGGGGTCACATCACTGCCAGCGCTGTGTAACTTTTAAACCAACCGGTTTAAAAGTTACAGGTACAACTGTGGCGCTTCTGCCTCAGAGCAATAAAGTCTACAGTTTAACGCACAGATGGCATGTTTCTAATGTCACCATGTGCAAGTTAGTTTTTGGCCTGATTTAACTTTAAACAGTGATGGAAAAAAAGATGAATGTCTTTATATTCGATGTATGCAAAGCTATGGTTTCAAGTGTAGACTTTGTATGACCTGCAGTATCTGTAGCTGTTCCAAGGTAAATACCATGGTAACCAGTTTGAAACCTCTGCAGGGACAGAAATTGGACGTGTTTAGATTACATGAAAATTTGATGGCAATGATTTTTAACGGAAAGAGACAATCAAAGAGTAAAGCTGTGAAGGATTAAAGCTAAAGGATTAAACTTGTTTCCTCTTGAAAAATGATCAACTCTTTGCAATTCATAGGCATCTCAAAGCATCCTCTCTTTGTTTAGCTGCAATATGTGAGCAACGTTGGTCTTTTGGATTTTCATTATCAGCTATTTCTGATGAGATGTGATTAAATATGTTATTGGCTATATGGAAAGCTGCTGAAAGACAGACTAATGAGCTAATATTACTAATTCTATTATATTTTATTGACTCTTTTTTTATATCTTACACAATAAGCTATTGACACTATTCCTCATTAAATAATAATCTGTCCTTTAAATATGGTAATGCGTCTGTAAGAAACCTGAATTCAGCAGAGCGGAGGTAGGTGGATGTGTGTTTTTTGGGCGGGGGGGGGCAGAGGGGATCATCTGAAAATATCTTGACCCCTACTGTGGTGAACCGGGGAGAGGAAATACTGAGACTAAAATCCAAAGCACTTCATCAATCTGCATGCTTTGCTGCCCTCACCTGCTCTGTGGTCATGATCGAAATGACCAGACTCTGCACTTAAAGAATTGAAATGAACCTTCTCTGTGGGTTGGTTGGACTGTGGAGATGAAATGTGGAGATGGTTAGTTTGCACTTCTGAGGTGTGCTCAAAGTAGACCTACCACATTTCTGGTAGGTCTACTTTGGAGGGGTCAGAAGAGACGGTTCCAACATCTGGGTCAGACCTACCATACATGCTAGTAGGATATGAATTCAAAATGTCAGAAGGTAGGCACTCATGAGTCGGCCTGATTAATGCCAGAACTTCCTCAGCTTCAGCTGGCACAGGGTGTTTCTCGTTCTCTCATGAACGAGAAACACCCTGTGTTTCAGTTACACAGTTACAACTGTGTAACTGAAACTTGACTGATTTATAACGCCTTGCATTGTCATGAAAATTCTGATATATATTTATTACACCTTTGCAAAGATTTTGACCTTCATTTCCCTGTTCCCAGGCCGTTTTCCCTCCACACTGTTCCGTTCCATGCTGTCTCTTATGGACACTGGGATTCCATGGGTTTGTAGCTTTTTAATAATTCAGCCTGCAGAATGGATTTTGGTTTTCATTTGCAGCACGAAAAGCCTTGCTCCACTGAACAATGTTCTAGTGCCTAGGCCCCTGAAGTGTCTTCAGAGACAGAAATAAGAGGAAAAAACACATTTTCCCCTTAGATGGAAGCTGGGAGTCTAAAAAATTGAGAAGAAGAAAAATGATAGGAGAGAAAGGAGCAGTGATTTAGCTTCTGTTTACATGTCCAGGACAAACACCTGATATTCACTGTAGAGGAGGTTATCACTGTATACCCGAAGCAGTGAAGGAACACAGGTTTTTTTAGCAAATTGATAGATCTGTGGGGCATTTTTGCTCTATTTCCTCTCTTTCTTTCTGTGTTTTGCCGTTTCTTTCTTTTTCAGTTTCCGTGACACATTTTCATGCAGTGACATATTAGTATCCATCAGTTTTGAAGGGCAGGGCAATCACAGAGGCCTGTGTGCCATACATTATGGCACAGAACTCATTTCCTGCCCGAGTTTAACAATGTCTGTGTCCTCTGAGAGGTGAGACTATATGAGGGACACATCATGAGGCCCTGCATCTTCGGATATTGTGAACGTGTGTACGTGGAGGCTGGAAAGAGAGAAGACAAAATAAGGCCAAAGGATTCTGATGTCCTCTAAAATGGCATCCAAAGTCACTCTAGCATCAGAAGGTTTGATGGAAAACAAACTGGGCTGCTTTGAGCATGAACAGCTGACACATATCAAGGTCAGGAACATAATTCTACATAATGTCTGTGAATATTAGCTACTGATTAAAAATATGCTTCAAAAGATCAGATCCACATAGTGATCAAAAGATGCCTCCATCAAGTGACATCTGTATTTTATTGCTTTCATGAAGTCGGATTGATGTTTACATGTTTTATATAATCTTTCTTACACAATACGACATGTAAACAGCAATGGCTGGTCCAGTAAAGCAAGCTGTGTCATTGTTTTGGGATAAGAGGATGATAATCTGAGATGAGCAAGAGGTCAGAGAAATGTGCTGGTAAGGACTGGTTTTATTTTGGCAACATGGAACATGGGAGGGGATGGAGACGGAGATGGACAGCTGAGGACTGATGACAGATACAATGATAGGGACTGATGTGGCGTGGGGGAGGGCTTTGGAGCCTTTCTAGTTGTGGAAAGAAACTCTTTTATATCTACATTTGAATACCTAAAACTAATAATATTCAGCTGTGGGCTGTCTGGGCCAGCTGAGCTTTTATACTAGCCCTAGGAAATTGAAAATAAAATAAAATGGAATGTATGTTAAGTAAATATTTTTGTCAACTTTGTATGGCTAATGAAAGACTTAATATCTTCTGATTTTATTTCAGTTAGCTAAACTGATAACAGCTTTATGTGTCATGTTCCATGTTTTTCTGTGTTTGATTGTGAGTTTTCTGTGTCCTGAGTTTCCTCGTGTTTCTGTTTTCCCCTTTATTGCTCCCAGGTTTGTCTCATCTTCTTGATTACCCTCTGTGTATTTAATCCCTCCTGTGTCCTTCGTTCCTCATCGCGTCCTTGTCTCATTTCATCGCAAGTCTAGTTGTGTGCTGTCCCTCGTCAGTCTAGTGCTACCAGTGTTGAGCCCTGGTTTCCGCTCTGCAGTGCTGCCTGGATTGTGGACTGTTTTTGGACATTTTTCATCATTAAACCATCATTTCACTGCAACCTGGGTCTCATAGCGTCTGCCTCACCATCACCACACACCGCTTTATGACATTATGTGCCTTTTGCTACATAACTTGCTAAATAGTTAGCTTAATATAAATATTTAGTCTTTTCCACTTCTGATTTTGGCTTAAACATTGCTCACTGGAATATTTAGTAGTTTGGACATTCAGCAGTTTGGACATTGGACATTTGGACATTTATATCTACATTTGAATACCTAAAACTAATAATATTCAGCAGTGGGCTGTCTGGGCCAGCTGAGCTTTTATACTAGCCCTAGGACATTGAAAATAAAATAAAATGGAATGTATGTTAAATAAATATAATATAGAGTATTTTATAACTCTACAGCATTTATAAAGTTCTCTCAGCCATTCTCACAGCTTTCTAGTCTCTGGTAATGGAAGCATCTCCACAGCAAGATGCCATCTGTGTGTTTCATTGAGCTAAACTATTCAGTTTCTTAAATGGTTGAAACTTTGATTTAGATATAGACCATAATTCTACAAAACATTGTATTCAATGTCAGGAAGCTGGTAGAGATGCAATTGTTTTTGTACATAAGAGGATGAGAGGATTTTCAAAGCAATACCTTTCAGTTTTCCTGCATACAGTTGAGCACAGCAGCATGATTAGTTACTCTTGACAGTTTTCCAGATGGACTGCAGATACACAGCCAGTCATATGCTTGAATGGGTGCGTGAGTGTGTGTTCCTTCAAAGCAAATGTAAACCTTAGTTTTGAAAGGCCTAAATATTCAATGGAACTCCCATTTTCTTTTTTTTTTGTTTTGTTTTTGAGGCTATAAATATTGTGGGATGAAGATAAAAGTCCTAATATTATACAGAATACAATCAATTTAAAGCAAACCTGTGATTCCTCCTTTGACTCATCTTTTTAACAAAGCACTGCTTAGGTGACCCTCAAGTAGATTTAATCTACCTACCAAAGTTTTGTTTGAGAACATCAGCTTTATTAACCTTTCCTTCATCGATCATGCCAGCATATGACAACAGAATGTTTGATGAGACAATGTGACGGGGCAAACATGAGCTTAGAACTTAGACTTATTCTTATTTCTTCAAAGGAGTTTGAAGGTTTAAGTAAAGAGCAGCTTTATTTAACTATTTAGTGGGAGTCTGCCACCAATTCAGCAAACTATTAGTGGCAAGCTTGAGTAAAACAGGTCATAATCCTTTGCAACATATCTGTTCAAAAGCAACAGCCCTTTTCCACAACATTTAAAAATGAACTTTAGTAACAGTTGTTCTTATACAGGAAACCAGACTTGGTGTGTATAAATTTGCCATCTTACCCCACAGTACTATTTTGGCAATAATTGGTCAGTGTTGTGCCAGTTTATCCTACACAAAATCTAATTCACCATCTAAATATTTCAAGTTGCTCCTACTTGAAGTACTTCATATTTATGTACATAATTGGGTGAAAATATAATATCATATCATGACACAATGCAGCATATTGCGATCCCAATACTCTTAGAACCGACTACACATCCAAATGGGCTTCTCTACAGAAGATGCAGTCGATGCTCCATAAAAAGCTGTTATTTGTTGTGCTTCCTTTTCATTAGCTTCTTTTGTGTTGTTATAATCTTGTGACAACACTGTCGGCTCCCATTGCTGTAAAAGTTCAAATAGTTTTGCAGACAGAGGTATTAATTATTAATTCTGTAAGTAATAGAAGTAATGGTGGAAGTCAATATTCTTCTGCACATGCGGCTCACGCTGGGGTCGTGAAAAATCACAGAGAAGTCTGATTGGATTTTAATCAGTCAGATTTTGGCAAGAAAGTCTGAATTGAACATCAAGACCTGCATGAACGTAGGCTTTGAGATATTGGACCTGGCTTCCTTTTCTTTAAGCTTGTCCTCTTTCAGACACTTTGCCTTCTGCTGCTGCTAGTCTGGAGGAGTTGAGTGGGAAAAGCAGAGGGGAGGGATGTTCTGTGGGGTGGAAGCTTGGCTTGAGACTGAAAGCCCAAGGTGGTGCTTTGCGTAAATAGGTGGTGCTCTGTGAGAGCAAGTGTTCACACACCTCAGAATGGTTGCCACAGGAGATTCAAGGATTCCACGAACATGCATGTAAGAATCAAAGCAACACTCCAGGTATGTTTTGAATAAGAATTTTATTTTTTTTGTAGCGATGGATGGCTTGACATAGGTGCCCCACCAAACATCTCCATTCACAACACCGTTCTTTGTGCCAGCCCAGATGGATAAAATCAGCCTCTTCCTGCAGTTCTCCACTACCCTCATTCACCTGCTCTCTCATCTATCTCATCTCTCTTTGATACAACACTGTTGGGCTCCTTGCCAACAGTTAGATCTCAGTGGGCCTCATCCATATGGCCGAATTGTTCAGCAGTCATTACTAGTCCATTTAACACATCTAATTGTTCGACGTTTGACATCTTGTCAGAGCAATTAGTTTAGATTACTCCTGCATGAGACACTGTGATGTTCATATTGCCACACATTTGTTGCCATACATAATGTCAGCGTTGTGTACAGTAAAAGTGTGAGTACGAGGGGCTACTATGATCAATGTGGAGGAGCCTGTATTGAACACATAAACTTATTCTTAGCAAAAGAAAGCTCTGTGAAAGTTGCTAAATATGATCTTGTAAGGACTGTTGAATCTCTAAGTCAGACAGCATAACTCTTACTCTGACTGTGACACAACCTCTAGCTGATCTTTGCCATTCAAGACGATACCTGTGATACCATTAAATGTGCCGCACAGTGTCAGAAGCACTCCAGATGCCTCCCAGTAGCAGCTCGTCACTCTGTTCATGACAGGTCTATTTTTGACAGCAGCAACACTGAGCACAGACGCTTGGCAGAAAGTCAAGCTTTAAGTCTGTGGAGGGAATGTCAATTCTTTTAAACAACAGCCAGAGCAGAGATCCTATCCAATCATATCACATCACAACATTAGCAAATAACCAATGACATTAGGTCAGAGGGCTGTCAGTACTGATGGCAAAAAGTTTATAAAGTGAAGAACAAAAGTGTCCTTGCATACCAAAGGCACTTTTGTATATGCATGTACTGTATTGCGAAAAATTGTATTAATCTTTTGCATTTGCTATAATGCTAGCCCACCCTGTTTAGTCCACTATAAACTAACACTAATTTGTTTGTTTAGAAAATCCTTTTTTTTTTTTGTATATTGGTAATCAATCTCTGGTCTGCCTACAGAACTGCAGTATGTCTGTTTAGTTCAAGTGAACTATGGTGTGTTATGTGAATGTCAAGCAGATTGGAAACCTCCCCTGAAGCACAAAGTGGACTACAGTGCATAGCATTCTGGGCAAATACTACAAAAACAGCCTCGCTCTTTATGTCTCATGGTCTTTTGCTAAACTTTTTTGTAGGAAAAATCATACAACCACTAAAATCTTATGTTTCTCCACTTTCATTTACATTAACTGAAGAAGGAAGTTGAACTCTGTGTCTTCAGAGATTTTCATGTCGTTTCCCTCAGTGGTTCCTGGTGCAGCGCCAGCACAGGTGAGGAGGGAAAAATGTGTGAAAGTGAAGTATACTAACTAAAAATATTGCAATTTTGGTTCCCAATCGAACTGAGTCTCCTAGACTGAGGTGTGAAAACACCCTAAAATTATTTCAGAGTAATAACACATAATCTAACAAATATTTTCATTTCATTAAATGTGTCCCAATTTATGTGTTTAATTGTTGGCACTTCTTTCATATGCTTTTATCTGAAAGGGCAGGACTGTTTTGTAGTCCTACCCATTATATAATCCTGGCTGTGCTATCTGCATAGCTTCAGTTTAATGAGTGCAAAAGTAAGCATGCACAATATGTTCACGACATATGGAAGTCCATGCTTCAGACTTTCTGTAGGTTGATGGAATGTAGCTTTGGGTTATATCAAATCATGTGTACAACAGAGAGATGGTAATGCATGATTCCTCTGTGCATGTGTGACATACTACACAGTACATTTCCTCCCTGGAGAGAACGGAGTCAACAGAGGGGATGGCTACCTTCTGGCATCTGTCACCCTGAACTGTGTTTAATTCCATCCACACTCCCAGCTTTCCATTTACCTCATGTCTTTTCCAGGCTGCTTAACCTCCCCCCTAATATCCTTCTTTCCCATCCCTCTATTCTTCTCCATGACTCCATTTCTCTTACTTCAGGCATGATTCTTTCCCCTTTCCTCATTTCCACTGTGCAAAACATTGTTCTCCCCTTCATATTTGTACATTTTTTCCTTTTTTATACATCTGCAATCTGCTGTATTCCCCTCCTGACATCTTACAGCTAAAATATGTTCTTGTGTCTTTTGGAGTTACCAGGTCAGGCGTAGAGACTAATCTGAATTTCATTCACAGCATCATTGGGGAGTTTATATTCAAAAGAGGAGAGGGGGAAGAGGCCGTCTCTTTTATTTGACAGTGTTTTTATCCTTAAGTGACCTTTCATTTCAGTTGTTTATCCCTGCTATATGCTTCTGAATTGTTTGGTCTGGTGTCAAACCCTTGGATTATGGCAAATATGACTAGGAAGCACAGCATCAGAAGGTATATGGAAGGTCCAAAAAGATTTTGTTTTGTTGAGTAAGTGATTTGTTGATGTTTAGCATGTAATGCATGGACTGATTGCTGAATTATAATGAAGACTGAGGACAGAATGCATGACTGAGACAAGACCGGGACCTTTAAGGGTGGAGACGAAAAGTGAGGGAAGGCGAGACAGAGCCAAGACAGACTCCTAACCCTAATAGCCATCTTTATTAACCTCACTTGCATATAGCAAATCTTCTTCATGCTTCCTGTCTAATTGACAATAAAAGTTTGATGTAGTCGTTACCATCTCTGAGAGCAAATTGTTGCGGAATTTACAACATTTTGCTTTATAAGTATATTCATTATGATTTATGTGGCCAAAATCTATTATTTCTCAGTGTGTTTTTACACCTGATAGTCTGGTAGGTTCAGTTTGATTGGGGACCAAAATTACAACATTTGTTACATTTTCAGAACTGTCGCCTTTGGTGGTGCTGCAAAAAGAACTACTGAAGGAATTGACACAAACCCTCTGAAGACAACCGGTGCAATTTCCTTCTTCATAAAAAGTAAACAAAAATGGACCAGAGTCAGATTTTAGTGGTTGTAGGATTTCTCCATTGATATACATTGCTGTACTGAGTGCTAACTGAGTGTTAGTTTACTGCTGAGGTTTTTGTAATCAGCCCGGGAGCTTGATATACATTGCTGTATATCAATGGAGAAATCTGTATATCAATCTTTCAGTTAGCCACTAACGCCCGCAACGCTCAATCAGGCGCTGTTACAATAAGTCTGTCCCCAAAATCAGAGTGTTCCAATGCGGGATGAGCGAGAATCTGTCACATTTCCATCGTTGAGATCTCGACTGCTCTAGAATACAGAATCCATCAATGTCCAGGACTGAGACAAGACCGAGTTCAAATAGGGTCATGTGTAAGACAAGGCCGAGACTTGCTTTCACTACTGATCTCGAGACCAAGACCAGTCTCAAGTACTACAACTCTACCATAATTCTATATTAATGAGGCCTGCTTGTCTCAAGCTGGCCTCACTTGGCCAGCTTCATACAAAGCCAATTCATTCGCCATCAAACTTATTTTCATCCTGTGGTTAAAAATTGCTGCCACTATTTCAGAAACACAACCTTGCCACAGAATAAAATTATTTGTTTGGTAGATTTTTGCTGTTGTAACAATGCTTCCTTGCAATACATCTTTCTCTGTCAGAAGGCTAATTTATCCTCCTTTAAACTCTGGCACATTTGTAGGAAAATGCATTTGTGGCTAAAGCTGCAGAATTAAAAACTTACCATAGATTTTCATTTAACAATTGAAAGTTGTCTTATGGTCTCTGAGCTTGTCAGAAAGCTGCAGCTCTGTAGTCCAGGAACAAATTGTGATATGATGTCAGACTTATGGATTAGATGTGCCTGATGGCCAGTTAGTGAGAGGCGGGGTAGACCCTAGACAGACAGAACATCCATCACCTGGCCTGGCTGGAATTTCTTTGCTCAAAGGTTGCCATGGACATTGTGAGTTTCTAGAAATATTAACTGAATATTAGCAAAAAAAAAAAAAAAAAAAAAGACTTTTTGCTTTCTTACTCCCTAAAGACATTTCATTAGAAAGATCTGCCCAGCCCTTTTTAATTCCCTCTGAGTGTTAGTTTACTGCTGAGGTTTTTGTAATCAGCCCGGGAGCTCTTAAAGTATGAGTTGTTGTGTAAAGGGCATACTGAGCTCATGCTGCATTGCTGTCAAAGACCCACACCCTGAGGAGCATGTCTGTCCTTGCACAAACACTGGCAGGGAGACTGTGACTGCCACTGCAGGTCATAAAACAGTCATGTCTAAAATGAAAACAAAAAAAACCAAAAACTGCTTTTTTACGGAGATTGTTAAAGGTATGCATGAGAGCAGTGTTGACCTCCAAGTGCAGTGTCAGTTGTTCTTAAAATGGTCCAGATGGGACGTTTTGACAAGCCTTTTAGTGGAGTGCCAAGATGTTGCTCTTGTTCAAGGCCACATCTGCAGGTAGACCCAGTTTAAATGGATCAGAGAAAAAACAAAAAGGTAAAACGATTTAAGTCTATCTGAAAGTAAGGAGATTTGGCTTATAAATGCCAGTTAGGTTAAATTGTAAAATCACATCTTAAAATTGTGAATTGCATCTTTACAATTTATTTTTGCTTTTTTGTCACATACAATTGAGGCTGAAATTATTAGCCTGTCCCCATATGTTCTTCCCGTATAAAATTTAATTAATTAATTTATTTTTTAAATACCTAAGTACTGTTGAACTGATCAATGATTTTATTTTTTTCCTCTCCTGAGGAATCCCAGTCCATTCTTCTTTGACCAATCTTTCAATGTCCTCCAGATTTGATGGTCTTCTACCATGGAGATGATGTTCAGTGTATACCACAGATTTTCAATGAGATTCAAGTCGGGGCTTTGTGCAGGCCAGTCAATACCATCATACTCCCACCACCAAGTGAAAATGTGGGGACAGTGTGCTTTAGGTTACACACCACTCCCTTCTTTCTCCAAACTATAGAACACTACTTTGTTCTCATTTGACCAAAGAACTTGACTCCAATATGCATAACATTTCTCCAGATTGTCCTTAGCACACTTCACCTTCAATACTTCTGGTTTGAAAGTGTCTCTTCTGTAGAAGTGTAGTTTTTCTTGGCCAACATCCTCACAGTTTGTTTCCATGCAGGGTTCTAGTGACTGTCTGATTTGATAGTACACTTCCTGACGTGGCTCTTTTATTAACCAGTGTTTGGTTGTTATTCTAGGCTCTGTGGACTCATCTCTCATTCGTTTTTTCAAGAGTCTTTGAAATCTTTAGCTTCCTACCTCTGCCAGATTTCGTTCTGTAGTGTGGGACTCTGATTCTGAACTTTTTTGATGGTACTTCTCACTCCACTTCTTGTGATAACTTTGTATATTCTAAGAAAGGCACCTGCTTTGTGAGCATCAACAATTCTTTTTCTTGAGTTCAAACTGAATTGTTTTGTTTTTGGTGTGAATCTTTCTCAAATGCTTAATGAGGATTTTATACTGTGTGTAACGTTTAGGACATCCCTTAGCTTTACAAAGTGAAAGTTGTTTGTGCTTTGGCTATAGAGAAAGGTCAGTTCTCAAGGGAGCCAACGATTTTGAAAAGAACTTTGTTGCACAAAAAAATTAATGAATTTAAGCATTCAGAGTGTGACACCACTCTCTGGGCACACCACTGCTGAAACACTTAAAATTCATCTCAGTTTCTAGTAATTCAGCTGTTGATTTATTGTAAACTTCTAAATGAACATGATGGGAACCAGTCACTCCCTCATTCTCATACACCCACTCACTGTCTTACTTTTGTGTAATAAGACCTAAAAGGATATGAAAGCTTGGAACACACAGTAATGAACTCACACTAAATGCGCCTACACCATTAGCTGCTTCCCATATCACCCAGAACCTGCGTGACCTTCTCTATGATTATGTGTCGTGATGGATGTGGTCAGGTACCGCTATTTAATCATACTGATAGTCATGATGGAGAATTTACTACGTGGAAGTGGCAGCATGGCAGTGACATATGTTCAAACACATACTGAGACATACACATCCACACGCCTGCTCTGAGCTGCAGCAGGCAGGAGAAACCGGGCCGACTTGGTCTTTGTTTGGACCAGATAGCAGGAAATCATAAAGTGCATAAACAAAGACAGGAGAATGCATTACAGAGAATGGAAGGTAAATGTAAGGTTTTAGCTGTTCTATGTTGTGTAAATTAAGACAATAAATGTTGCTGCAATTGAAATGCATAAGAGGTTTCACTTTGGATTTGGTTTTATTAGTTTCATCTCATAACCCTTTACTACATCTCAAATTACAGCTGAAAGAAAAATATGAAACCATCTCAATCTGTCAGCATAAAATGGATTTCAACATCTGTTGAAAGTAGTTCATCTGCCCAGGGCCTTTGGAAGACAAAGAGGTCCAAAGCGTCATACGTGGCAATAAGCAGACTTAAAATTCTGATTAGGAATCAGAGTACATGGCAGATCTAATTAAAAATGCATCATGTAAACGCCTCGATCAGAATATTCTGAATGAGAGGGCTGGTTTATGTAAACTGCCTTCTGTCAATGTGACATACTTCTGCCTTCAGTGGGTAGACACCATGTTGAAGAAGCAAAGCCTGTCTGTGGTCTCGCCTTCTGTGCTGCAGGAAGACCAATAGCACGTGTTGCTTAGCCTGTAGTTTAATTATGGAGTGCAGTAACATCTCAACTATCATCAGACCCTGGCATGAGTCTATTCTGTGTTTGTTTGTTTCTATTTTTCAGCACAGTCAGTGGCACATTGTCTTCTGTGAGCTTTTATATTTCTATAACTCTGCGAATGTCAGCACTTCTATTGAGAATAAAGCAGGTCTAGAGAAACATACATCATGATTGGATTAAGTAACTTTGTGGCCACATAAAGTATTCATTTGGATTAATTAATCCAAATTGAATACATGTCAATCTAATCAAGAAGTAGTGTGAATGTAGCACTAACCTCTCCTAGAATATTACATGCTCGTGTGCCATGTTTGTTGTTGCACTAGCATAGCTGCATATTAGGCGTTTGTGTTGATCCCTGCTGGACCAGTGAGAGTCTCATGCATGATGGAAACACTCTCCTGAATATGCCAGACTATAGAGTGCCAAACTGCACCGACCCATGTTGGGGTTGTGTTTTCCCCTGTGGCTGACATGTTAGCATTTGTAAAGAAAAGTCAAGATATAACAATATTTTTTAAAAGCAAAATTCTGTAATTTTGAAATTTCAAGGCACTCTGCTCGACAACTGCCCGTAGATTAAAAAGCCTTAACCTTGACTGCAGCCATACAAATGTAGAACACATGCAGGGGAACCAAGCAGATGGAAAATCCTGTACCTGCTTGTTTTCACAGAAAACGTTGAGACGGACTTTTATAACGCATCAATCAGAGGCGAGCTGTGCCTCCAGGAATGCTTATAGAGCTTCGGAAATGAGACCTCAGCATCGAACTGCAGAGGTAATCACCACTGTATCGTTCAGGTCACTGCACTGCTTACAGGGATGAGGAAGTGGAGGGAGGAGAATGTAATGTGTAAGAAAAGAGCAGAGGCAAGATGGAGGGAAAGAAAATGGGTAGGACAGCTTGGATACTTTTAATGCTACTAGTAGCACCTGTGTTTTAATGCTTTGTTGTTTTCTCTTGTCCAACCACCTAAAAATGGTTTATTGGGCAATGTTAAGTCTGTGCTGGCGTATTTAATTGGCCTTTTCTAGTAGGTTGAAAAGTAAGAAATATTTAAACACAAGGTATATCAGCTGCTCCCCATTCAATGTTCTCAAAAAGTAATTGGGCTGCAGAAATCCATAAAATGTGTGGCAACTTAGACCAGCTTACAGAAATTCCACATGTGTTACCTACTCACAGCAGTGACCAGAACTGGAATTGGGTGTCTTGTTAGGATTTAATTGGAAATCGTGTTTGAGACTCTTGACTGCAAGGACGACCTGTTACAAATTAAAAGGCAGAGATCTGGGTCTGTAAGACATGCACTTCCTATTTCTGTTTTAATGGCAATACAATCTCCCTGAGTCATGTCTTAATGCCTTGTAACAGAGCATCATGTCAGTACTATGTGGTCAGATGATAAAAAAAAAGTTTTTGAAGTTACAATGTTTGGTAATTTGTTGGCACTTGTTGGTTTAATTTGTTTTTCACCATAAGCTGTTATTTTGTCAAAAACTGATAACATGACAGGCTTTCCTATATGTTAAAGAAATGCTGTAGCAATTAAGATACCTGTAATTTCAGTAAATATCAGTAGGACATACCACTTAACTATAAGCCACTATTTTGTTTTCATCAGCTCCCAGTTGTATTGTATTGCAGTAATCTTGGAGTCCCAGGAGGGTTTGAATGGAGCCTGAATGGGTTTTTGAGCTTGTCCACAATCCCAGGAGGGTCAGACTAACCAGACGTGCTTTTATTGTTTTTTATTTCACCTTAGGGATTTCAGGAACTGATGGGAGACCCCTGTTGGTTCCCTGTCATCTGATTATGACATCTGCCTCTCACAAACTAGGACAGCAGGAGGATTAAACGGAGGCATTCAGACCCTCAGATATTGAGAAACGATTTCTTGTTGAAGGTGTGGACTTTGTCTGAAAGGATCTGATATAATTTTACCCAAATACTAACGTTTAGCTGTGATGTATGTAACGTTTCAGCGCCATGAAGCTTACAGAAAATTGCTTGTGCTACACACAACCACGTGAGAAGAAGGGTCACAAAATTGTTTCCAGCAATGAAATGTTTGAAGCATTGTCTTGCTCTGATCCCATTGGCTCAATATTTAGAAATGTGGTGAGCATGGACTGAGGAGCTTCATTCACTTCCTTCACTTCCTTCACTTCCATTGCTAAAATACAAACATATATAGGGAGACTTCAATTCAAATATAGCACAGAGAATCAACATCATTGTTCGTAACTTCTCTTTCCATTCGCCGACTCCCAGGTTCAAATTCCAACAGAGAAATCCAGCTCAATGGGAGAAATCTCAGATGGAGCATTTAAAGGGAGATAAGAATCAGAAGCCTATGGCAAGGCTATATTTTTTACAAATCCTCAGTGGAAGAAATTAGCATTTGTGGTTGTTACTGTAAAAGTAAAGATTAACTGTGTAGAAGAGTGATGTAGTTTCAAAAATCAGAAATGCATTGGTCTGGGACCAGGGTGGGCAACTCAAGGCATCAAGGGCCGGTCTCCTGCAACTTTTAGATGTATCTGCACTTCAACAGACCTGAGGTCATAGGACTCATCACATTTATTAAAAATAGAAATGACTTCACCAACTGAAATCATTCAGTTGAAACGTGACTAAATAATGAATAGGCAAAATATCGAGTGAGAGATTTTGTCTCAAGAAGTTTTTATAATAGTCATTTGAAAACTCCTCTCAGCAGTTGGAATTGTGGTAAAATGACTGTACAACTCTTTCTGATCATATAGATGCACAATAGATTTTCTGATAAAGTCATGATACAGGGATAATGCGATGTGTAAAAGAAATCCAGCAATCAGTTTTTGTTGAGATGAACTAACAGTGTCAACAGGTGAAGCAGAGGTGTGTTGACTGATGGAGCAGAGGTCTCTCCTGATTCATTAAGAGCATGTTTTCATCTCTACAGCAGGGGTCCTAAAATAACATTTCAAGGTCAGTGAGCTTTTTGTCAAAGACAGCATCTCTCTATTTTATTCTTCCTCAGGGAGACAAAGAGCAGCCAAGAAGAAACAAGGTGTTCAGCACAGCTATGAAGTATTTTTTTAATCCCCCTTTAGCTTTATTTTTCACTCACTGTCCCACATGCATCTGAGAGTACTATTCTTTAAAGAGGGCATTTGCTGCACTTGACTAATCAATAAATAACTACCACTTCGCTGTGCCACTGCTACTGCTTCCTTTTTTTCTCCAGACTTGTGTAATTTCCAGCGCAGTGAAGCAGTCCCTTCTCAGCAGAACAGCACAACCTTCTCGCCAATCCCAGGAAAGCCCACGCACATTTATAATTAAAGCGGATTCATATTTTATCTCTCTGGAGTCTGATAATTTCTATTTTTGTAAGTGAGGAAGGATCTAAAGCGAAGGCTTGACGGGAGTCCTGGACAAAGAACAGTGAAGGAAAGTGCTATCTTTTTCCCAAAGAAGAAAAATATGGGTATATTCACATTTTTAAGCTGCTGAAGAGGTTTTGCTCAACTGATTGCACTGTTGTTCAGTTTCTCTTCTACCTTTTATGCAGCTGAAGATAAAAGAGAGAGAGGTGAAAAAGCTGTAATGCTCTGTGAAAGTGGGGATGATCTTTATGATAAAATACATTTTTTTTGCTTCATTAAGTTAAAACATTTTTTGTGTTTTCCACGAGTGACTCGCTGCTGCTTTAACTATGAATGACTTTAATAATTGCTGAAGGCAATTATTAGAACAATTAGTAATTTAGATCAGAATTACAAAGTCAGGGCATCACTCAATTATTGAGAAAATTGCCAAATAGTTCAATCTCACTTATTGTTCATAAATACCTGTCTGACCTAAGCGAAGTTTAAAGATAATAGATGAAAGCATATATATCTATGGAATAAATACACACACGCATGCCGACATACAAGAGTACAAAATTAATTTGACAATTACTTCAAACTGGCAAACATGGTATTGCAAACAGCATTTCACATCACAAAAACAAGACTTAGAGGTGTGCTGATCGATCGGCCTCCGATCATAGTCAGCTGATTTCCATAAAAAGTATATGGAAATCAGTACATGATTATGATCGGTGATCACCTATCACCAAAATCGATCATCTGTATGTCTCTTTGCAGTCTCCTTGTGCAGCTATCTTCTCTTTCCTTCACACTCCTCAAGCGCGCAGCAACAACTCTAAAGCAGTGTGGTGAAGAACTTTAACGCTCAGAGTGAATGGAGACATTTGCGTGTTGCCATGGCAAAATACCTTGGAGGTGAAGCAGGTCAAAATGCATCAACACAACGAATCTAATATGACATTAAAAAAAAAAAAAAACACTAGACAGAGTTTGGCTACATCCAGGGAAAAAGCGAACAGGCAGCAGGTAAAGCAGCGCACAACTACCAATACTCACCCAGATTAACATGATGGGAAGAAAGCTAAACAAATAACCCCCAAAATAATTGAAGTCAACAAGCTGGTGGTGGAAGACGTTGGTTCTGATTTCGCTGCCTCTCCGCACTGCTTGTAGTCATACAAACAGTCATGGCCAAAAGTTTTGAGAATGATTCAAATGTTAAAATTTACAAAGTCTACTGCTTCAGTTTTTATAATGGCAATTTGCATATACTCCAGAATCTTATAAAGAGTGATCAGCATAGCAGCAATTAATTGCAGAGTCAATATTTGCCTAGAAAATGAACTTTATCCCCTAAAACACATTTCAGCTTCATTGCAGCCCTGCCTTAAAAGGACCAGCTAACATTGTTTCAGTGATTGCTCCATTAACACAGGTGTGGGTGGTGATGAGGACAGGAATGGAGGTCAATCTGTCATGATTAAGTAAGAATGACACCACTGGACACTTTAAAAAGAAGCTGGTCCTTGGCATCATTGTTTCTCTTCTTCGAACCATGGTTATCTTTGAAGAAACAAATGCAGTCATCATTGCACTGCACAAAAATGGCCTAAGAGGAAAGAGAATCGCAGCTAGAAAGATTGCACCTCCGTCAACAATCTATCACATCATCAAGAACTTCAAGGAGAGATGTTCCATTGTTGCCAAAAAGGCTCCAGGGTGCCCAAGAAAGACCAGCAAGCGCCAGGACCGTCTCTTAAAAGAGTTTCAGCTGCAGGATCGGGCTACCAGCGGTGCAGAGCTTGCTCAGGAATGGCAGCAGGCAGGTGTGAGTGCATCTGCACGCACTGTGAGGCGGAGACTCTTGGAGCAAGGCCTGGTCTCAAGGAGGGCAGCAAAGAAGCCACTTATCTCCAGGAAAAAACATCAGGGACAGACTGATATTCTGCAAAAGGTACAGGGAGTGGACTGCTGAGGACTGGGGTAAAGTCATTTTCTCTGATGAATCCCCTTTCCGATTGTTTGGGACATCTGGAAAACGGCTTGTTCAGAGAAGACGAGGTGAGCGCTACCACCAGTCTTGTCTCATGCCAACTGTAAAACATCCTGAAACCATTCATGTGTGGGGTTGCTTCTCAGCCAAGGGAGTCGGCTCTCTCACAGTCTGACCTATAAACACAGCCAAGAATAAAGAATGGTACCAGAATGTCCTCCAAGAGCAACTTCTCCCAACCGTCCAAGAGCAGTTTGGTGATGAACAATGGCTTTTCCAGCATGATGGAGCACCTTCCCATAAAGCAAAGGTGATATCTAACTGGCTCAGGGAACAAAACATGGAGATTTTGGGTCCATGGCCTGGAAACTCCCCTGATCTTAATCCCATTGAAAACTTGTGGTCAATCATCAAGAGACGGGTGGACAAACGAAAACCGAGGAATTCTGACAAAATGCAAGCATTGATTGTGCAAGAATGGACTGCTATCAGTCAGGATTTGGCCCAGAAGTTGATTGAGAGCATGCCAGGGAGAATTGCAGAGGTCCTGAAGAAGAGGGGTCACAACTGCAAATATTGACTTGCTGCATTAACTCATTCTAACTGTCTATAAAAGCTTTTGTTACTCATAATATGATTGCAATTGTAT
Source organism: Poeciliopsis gracilis (assembly GCA_911649635.1). NCBI lineage: Eukaryota > Metazoa > Chordata > Actinopteri > Cyprinodontiformes > Poeciliidae > Poeciliopsis > Poeciliopsis gracilis. Next base: position 1,113,680 of record CAJVRI010001138.1, read on the forward strand.
TTCTGTATGTGATGACAACATCTGACATACACGCATAAAAACCAGAGGGCAGCAAATCATGTGAAAATATAATATTTGTGTCATTCTCAATACTTTTGGCCATGACTGTACAGAGAACCGTTCATCCTCCACCGCAGTGAACTCTCACACAGAACCTCTGCTTACAGCTGCAGTATGTCACTTAAATCAAACCGGCAAAATATTTGACATATGTATTAAAACTTTTGCTGTCCTAAAATAGATAATCTTAGGGAAAAATAATCACTCTCCTCTGCCTCCTCTTGGGTTTCTGCAGAATTACTCAGCTCAGTCATAAAGATCAACAAAGCCATACTCTCAGAAATTTTTGATTCAGCAACTCAGGATTGTTTATTTTGATGCAACCTGCATTTAACTTTGAATGAATGTTTGTTTTTTCACTTGACACTATGTGGTCTGGACAGTGTTGTGAGATTTATTTGACTCATGTGTAATTCCTGGAACAGAGAGCCTTACTGTTAAATATGATTTTACTGATTGCAAGTTTTTCAGTTGTCCTTTTAACTGAATAGCTGCTGTATTGAGCCTGGAAGTATTTATCATGTTTATGTCTAAATTAGGTGAATTTATTGCCAGATCATTTTTCCATTTTACCAGATCATAACATTTATACTTAAAGCAAAACATTAACAGCCAATCCAGGTGATTGGTAGCGATTGGTGATCAGCAGTGATCAATCCTCATGGGTAATTGGAATAAGCAGCAAAAAAAACTGATCGGAGCATCCCTACAAGACATCATTATCAGGATGTACTATCTTGGGGATTTTTGACTGAAATAAAAATCTATACCCTTTTGAACAAAAAAAAAAGTATATATATATATACACTGCTCAAAAAAATAAAGGGAACACTCAAATAACACATCCTAGATCTGAATGAATGAAATATTGTCATTGAATACATTCAACTTTGTACAAAGTTGAATGTGCTGACAACAAAATCATTCTTGATTGTCAATCAGTGTTGCTTCATAAGTGGACAGTTCGATTTCACATAAGTTTGATGTACTTGGAGTTATATTGTGTTGTTTGAGTGTTCCCTTTATTTTTTTGAGCAGTATATATATATATATATATATATATATATATATATATATATATATATATATATATATAAAGAAAAATACAAAAAAAATGTCTTTGTTGAATGATAATTATGTTAAATCCAAAATTTCCAGGCATATGAATATTTTTTCCCTTACTCTGAACAAGAAAATAACCTTTCCCGCAGCCGTCGTGTTTTTGTGTGATTTGTGGCGATGTTTTCCTATCTGTCACACACCCCACCCTTCCACTACTATCTGCCATTTTTTCACTGTTGAACCATAAAGAGTGACCAGCTTAAACTCCCTCTCAGCCTTTATCTGCACGATTCTCAGAGAGAACTCTCTGGAAGGCTTTGTGAGAGGTGATACAAAAGCTGCCATCTCAAGGGAGGAGGAGAGAGAAGCAGAAGAAAAACTTTGAAAAATATGCTGCTGACAATTTATCTCTCTGCTTTTTCCGAGCTGCAGGGGTGCCCACTTCAAAAGTCTGTATAAAAAATGCACTTGACTTATTTATTCACACAAACAGTATATTCCTACATTTGCTTGCATCTCACCTGTTTTGTTGTTCTTTTTTTGGCAGACCATCAGAAGATTAAGATCCAGCGCATGAGTCGTGGTAGGAAACATTTACTTGGTGTATAAGATTAAACATATCTGTGTTTCATGTGTCTGGTCATTTTTATCTCATCCAGATAAGTTCAAAGAACTTTGTGAACTTTGTAACGTAATGCGTTTGAGGTCAGTTCAGGAAGGAGTTTGATTAGTTTTATCTGTCACCCTGCTTACTTTTAGCTTTCTGGGGGGAAATATCAAAGTGGTTCCTTTTTCATATCCAATGGGAAAATGACTGGAATATTCAAATATACTCACTGAAAGAAAAAATACAGATATAAGTTATGGATGCAGAAGGAATGTCCCCTTTTGCAGATGAATTGATGCAGTGATGGATCTGTCAGTCATGTAATTTCCAATGACCTGATGCATTTCCTTTATCTTGGAAATGTCAAATTGAGCAACTATATGGACAATGGAAAACGCAGCAAATGATGTGTCTTTAAGTCATCAACTGCAGCCCATCACAGCACACCAACTCGTTGCTAAACCTTTCTGCTCGCAGACATTTGGAAACTGGAAAGGTCAACACTTTGTTTTCCTGTCACGTCACGCATGACTTTATGGCCGTATCTGTGCATGTTTCGGTTTGTTTACATGTGATGCTCGCCTGCAGTGTGTCTGCTCCAGTGCTTGATTTGATTGCTCACTCCAGTAGCTCTGTGAGAAATGTTAATGGAGGGCTGTTAATGTCAAATCCAGTTCAACACCATCTATACTTAAGAACCACCACCCTTGAGGAAAGACAGATAATAAGGTGGAGAGAGATTAAAAAGTAGGCTGCAGGGCCGATAAAGTGAAAAGTGTAACGCCCACCATCTCCAGCTGCATCTCCGCGCGCCTGCAGTTATTTGTTCGCCTGAAGTTTTGCGTGGCTTAGTGGCAAGTACGTTTCTGTGGGAAAATGGTGCGAAGCAGTCGGGTACATCTTGTCCCTTGGCCTGTTGACCACATTGGATACTGTTGCCCTGTCGCAGCTTTTCCACACAAAGGCACACACTGCTCGCTCTGTTGCTCCTCTGACCTGAGATTGCTGTGTGCAGCTACTCACACCCAGAGAGGCACTCAACCGTACAGACACACACAGACAAACTTGCAGTCACACACACAATGATTTATGGCCTCCAATATGGTCAATAAAAGCCAGGGCCAAGATGAAGGACTCTGAGAGCAGCGAGCAGGACACACACGTGAAAGGAAACACACCCACACACACTCGCACACACTGATGTCCATTAGCTAAATATACAGGAGTGAGGTGTTTTCTACTGTGTCTCTCTTCATTATGTTCCTCTTTAAATCTACTGCTGCTGCTGGTGTTCAGGGCGAAAGGCTAAGGGCATTTTTAGCTGGTGTGCAGTGCTGCTGTGATTTTTTTCAGATCTTGTATCTAATTTTAAAAGCAACTATTTTCTCCTGTGTAAAAAAACAAAAAAAATCTCACTTATGAGCAGCATTATGTTTATTGATCATTTGGTCAGCAAAAACGAAATCATCTTTACCACATCTGCCAACAGTCTTAAGAATGACACATACTATTCTCTGTTTCTATCTTCATACACCTGTTATAAATATTTATATCATGTATAGCACTTCTGGATAGATGCAAACTACATTTCGTTGCTTGTACATGTGACAGTGCAATGACAATGAAGTTGAATTCTATTCTAATTCTATTCTATTCTATATTTGAAGAGGCTGCATTTGATTTATTTTGAGACATTGACTAGAACTGAAAAAAAAATAAATAAATGTGAACAATATGTTGCATGGTTGTGTTTTAGATTGATGCAGAAACATTCTAAATGCAGCTTCATGCATTCACAGCAGTTTAATTTAGCAAGTGATATAAAGAAATCAAATTACATAGATTCACTACAACAGAGTGGTATATATATATATATATATATATATATATATATATATATATATATATCTATATATATATCTATATCTATATATATATCTATATATATATATATATATATATATATATATATATATATATATATATATATATGACACACTTGTCTTTTAACTTGAATATCTATGCTTGAAGCTGAATTTTAAACAACAACCTGAAAAGTTTATACTGGGAGCACTGCAACAAAAGCTGGATCTATAGATTTATTGAGCTCATCCACACAGAGACTGAATTATTTCAGATGGCTCAACTGCTTTTCCCTAAACACCCAGCAGTCTGTTGTCAGTGCTCATGTCTGACTGTAGATGGTATTGTCAGCTTTAAAAGGATTTGTTGCCATTACAGTTCAAGGAAATCTCAAATGGGGTTAATGAAGGCAGAGCCTCAGTTAGATGTGTTCTACGCATGGGCTGGGCTCCTGCTGGCTTCAGTAGACATCCCGCTGCTCAGAGCAGTGTTTAGGTGTACAGAATGAGCTTAGCAATTTTTTCTGTAAAACCAATAGGTGCACTGAACAAGTAAAAAACTATGGCGCTATTGGCACAAACTAGCAGGAAATGAAATGTTAGGAACCAGTAGGATCTTATAAAAACTGTACTTTGACCAGGTACTCAAATGTGAATAAGCTTGGTTGCACAACAAGTCATTTAAAAATCATTGAAGTGACAGATGTAAACAGATTCATGAAAAATAATTATAATTCAGTCAACTTGCCGGAGTTTATGTATCAGCCAATCAGAGGAGATGTTGGCATCTTATTCTGGGTTAAGAGCAACAAGCCCCGTCTACTTGTGAGGGGCTACATATGCAGTTTTGAGAAAATTTTAATAGGAAGTCTTACAGAAGAACTATGGATTCAATATGTTTGAATGACACTCAACTTTTTATGATGGGGGAGCCACCTGCAAGTTGTCCAAAAAACAAAAATAAGGCATCATCCTCCTCATACTTGCTGTTGTCTTCTTCATCGTTGTCGGCTGTAGTGACATCCGGCTGGGACTCGGAGGAAGTGAAAAAGGAGTTTAAATACGGCTGAAAAATCACCTCATCCTAGTGAAAAAAACTTTTCTACAAACGTGTTTTTTTTTCTTTCAAAATTAGTGCATTTCCATTAAGAAAATTAATTTTCGTAATTTCAGTTTGCGCAATTTAATGGCCAATGGAAATATAGTTAGAATGAGTGCAAAACTGCTGCTTTGCTGCTCATGCAGAATAGATGAAGAGCTTTCTGATCTGAGCTCTGCTGGTTTTAGACTATGAGCTGCTTGAGCAAAAACAAGGCAGCATCAGGAACAGCAAGACCACGTCAGCTCTGAAAGGATTTATTCATAGACAGGAACCTCTGAGACAGGTTCTATATTTCTGTCTGCAAAGCCTAATTAGAAACCAATTGAAGTGTTCTTTATAGAAGAGCCTCTGATAGTCTTATTCTGCAGTTTGATCTCATCACAGAACCACTCTTTCCAGCTTGACCAAAAAAAATGAGGTTGTTGAAATCTTTTTGGTTCCCTGTGATCCCAGCCTTTCTGATGCAGTTCCAAAGGCGATGTCTGTCCCCTTCCCTTCCTTCTGGTTGTCAAATAAATGCAGGAGCATCTCTGTTGACAAATATATTTGCTCCTTTTTTCCTCCCTCCTTTTTTGACGGATACGACACAAGCTGTGCTTTCACGTAAAACAACAGCCAATTAGACTTTGTACGCTGAGCCTCTTTCTGGCCCATAAAACAAGAATAACAATGTGAAAACTGGAGACGAGATTCAGACACCTCCATTACTCATCTGCAGCCTTTGGAGATGTTTCAGTGGCCCTGTGACATTTTTGACGCTCTTCTTTAATGCTGTAGAATCAGTTTATTCTAATGTCATCCATACTGTGCTTATTTAGCTCTGTCTTATTGCAATGCTCTCGTCTTCTGCTGTTTTTTACCGGATCTTTGGCGCACTGTCTCAGAAGACAACCTTCATCACATTTTCTCTGCCAGGAACACATTTTACCTATAGGTTTGGCTGCAGAACTCTTGGGAAGTCCCCATGGGTCCCTCCTACTGTAGCATTTGTGTATTAGTTTTTGGATCCCATGCAAGAAACAAAGATCTGTCCAGATAATGTGTCAAGAACAAGCTGGAAGAATTCCCAAACCAAAACTACAGGAACAGATCAACATAATTTTGTCCCTGCTGCTCTGGGAGGGAGAACAAATGTATTTGTTCTTTCAGAGTGTGTACCGACCTTTATGTACACTTCTGACTACTGCTACATACTGTAGAAGTTACACGATGTCTTGAGAGAATTCGTCTCTTTTCTTTCACCCATCCTCTTGAGACCCAGTTGAGGAACCACAGTTCTTATTTTAAACAGTAGTAGGTTTCAGCACCACGACAATTCAAAGTGCTTCACATGATAAAAATAAAACTTCAAACAAAGCATAATTACAGTGGTATGATAAAGGAAAGTAATGAAAAATTAGAATTGTGATCAAATTAGTGACATTCCAATTATTAATCAAAGGCAACTATAAAGTAGTTAGTCCAGATTTAAAGGAACTCAGTGTTTCAGCTGTTTTGCAGTTTTCTGGAAGTTTGTTCCAGATTTGTGGCGCCTAGAAGCTGAATGCTGCTTTTCCATGTTTTGGTTCTGGTTCTGGATTCAGAGCAGAACCAGAAGACAGGAGAGTTCTGGAAGGTTGATACAACCTGTATGGTGATCGCCATGCATGCTGAACATGAACGATTAAGAAAATGAGGAGGCGCAAAAGTGGTCGATACGGCTTTCTTTTTTTACAAATCTGTTTTGACTATTGTATGTCATTTACAATGAAGTCAGTTATTCCCATCCACCCATACATTCCACATGTTGATGATGGCAAGCTATTAGATTTAATCTTGTTTTATGCGGTGTGAATGAGTCCTGTTTTATTTGTTTTATTATAAAATCATAAATGACATGTTACACACACGCACCCACCTACACACACACATATATATATATATATATATATATATATATATATATATATATATCTATAAAGGTATTAGATGAGGGTGTCCAATGAAGACAGCTGAAGAACATGGAGTGTGTGAGAGTGACGGGTCTGAAGTGAGTCTGAAGAGGCATGTCGCGCTGTAACACAGAAGTGGATGAGATTCTCCTTTTTGTCGCGCGCAGACTGCGGCTTATCCCCTCATCAAACTGGCTTAACTGGATCCAGTCACTGGAGTGGTGTACTGGGAAGATGAAACCTGCCTGTTGTCGGGTGCTTCTCCAAGACTCAGAGATAAGCACATAGTAAATCTACAGCTTATTATTTTGAAGGTCAATGCTGCTTGTAGCTGTCAGTTAATGCATGTTCCGCAGATCCATGAGCTGCACTAGAGACGATCTGTGTATGAGAGTAAAAGAAAAGGAGTGAAGAAATTGATTATGTTCACTGTAATAAGCATAATCAAATTAAACCAAGTGGGAAGATTTGATTAAGCTTGTCTACTGTAGTTCTATAAATACACTTGGATTATGGTGCTGAAACACTGATGACACATTGACCTAACAACAAGCACTCAGCTTTCACTAATTCTTCAAATACTGCTTTCAATCTGATAATTATTTTTAGCTTCATGACTAATTCAAAACTTTTTTATAGATAAATACATAGTAGATCTGTAGAATCACTTTTTATTCACCTTGAATACTAAACATAGTAAAGTATTAAAAGTTGTCTTCTAAAATCTTGACCTTTTATGTTTCTACAATCAAGGCTACATTAGCTGCTCTGTATTTTTCTGCAGTCACCTTTCAGTCTCTCAGGACAGGAATAATGAACGTTTCTAGAGTGGCCCTTTTAATGCAATCATCAGTCGCGACATTTATTTCCACAGCGCAATGAGAGCAATCACTGTGGTGATGTTTCATTTGAACATTAATTAGTGAAGTTGGCCTGATCTGAAAACGGACGCTGAAGGCCCAGACAGCATTGGAAACCATGTCGTCTGCGTTGCTGCCTGCTAATTAAAGCAGCGGAGAGTTAAAAGTTTTGATAAGTGGTTTGTTTGCATCAAAGCTCTGACCTTGGTGAACCTGTAAGTTTTTATGCAAGCAATGATCCAGAAACAAAATAATGATGTTGGAATTCAGACAGCACTTTATGCACTACTGGGTATTAGATCCAGTGCAGGCTGGAGACATTGGTATTGTTTTGAGAATACCCAGTCTTGAGAAAACAATATGGAAGGTACACAGTGAACAGCTTCAAACATTGTTACACCCCAAGCTCCTCAATAAGCCATGAAATTGTTACATAACCATTTTTCTCTTGTCTTCTGAAGGAGATTTGAGGCAGGTTATTGTGAGAGTTTATTTAGCTTTTACTTTTTGTCATTGTTTTTCTAATTCAAAACCCAACCTAGCTTGGGCCTCTGCAGTCTCTCAGTGCAGTCTCCCATCAGACTATTAGGGACACAATGGGCTCTACAATCTGCACAATGTTTAACTCATAGTCTGTAGTGAACAAAACCAGAATTTGGTTTCGTAGAAGTTTAAGCAAAGCTGGATTATCTGCTACACTATATGTGCCAAGTGTTGGACCTCATCATCATGTCCTCTCCAGGTTGGCAGTTTTCTAAGTTCCTATGAGTTTTCCAGCTCCTGTCAATCAAAAGGATTTCATAAATCAGCTGAAACAAACATTGCACACCCTCCATCCCAATAAACACAGCATTATCCCCAGGCACAAAGTGGACTGTCAGAACTAATGAGGAGAATTATGCATAACTCCATGTTGCACTGATGAAGGCTTCTTCTTTTTTGTTGCTGAGGAAGAAAGAAATAAATATTTTTAGAATACAATTGGATCCCAAATTCTATGTATTTTATATTTACTGATGAGCAAGAAGAGTTTCAAACTGTTTAAGAGTCACCTTCTGATCAACTCACAGTGACCGGTGCATAAATTCAGACAATTCAGCTTCTTATCTGAATTGTCAACAAGAGTAAAACACAAAACTTTTTCACTGAAGCCATAAAGGTGCCAAACCCAGTTTAAATGGCAGATTTGACCTCAGGTTTGACCCTGGTTGGCCAGGCCGCGGCCTCTGGTGCTTACATTCCTTCAGAGTGGAGCAGCATCATGATGGCTCTGGTTACAGACCTGCTGTACTCCAAACGTTTTCTAAAGGCATGTGGGCTTTCCTCAGAGGTAAAGATGAGAGAAAGATCTTTTATGCAAATAGCAAGAGGTGATAGATAAACATCCTTTTTCTGCATGCAACCAATAGACGTGCAGTCTCCTACACTTTATTTTGCTTAACTTCGGATTCTTTGTCTTTTTGCACTTTTATTGTGTTTTCAGTTGCTATTATTCCTTTCTTTCCTTGAACATTTAGAATCTGTCAGTGAGAAGACTTAAAGCATATCTCTGAAAAGTTTCACATTTCCCCAGCCTTCATTGGGGAGCTTCAAAGATGTTTCCCCATTTTGATGTGAGGCTGGCCTGTCAGAGTCTGTGCTGCTATAATTTTTCAGCAAGCTGCTAAAAAAACTCCCAGGGGATATTGGTTCAGTGTGACTTGACAGTATTGCACAGCTGCTGCAGATTTATGGGGAGAATCTTCCTGGTGCAACCCCCCTCCTTTCCATATAACGGCAAATGAATCAGCACCAGAGAAGGTTTGGTCACCGGAATGACCACTGCAGAACCGCGATCTCAGTCTGTCCGCTTTAAAAATGAGTTTCAAGGCAGAATAATTTATATAACCTGCAGACACGAGGAGGAATTTAATGTTTGGTTTTGTTTGTTTTTTTTTGCAACCTTTTATTGTTTAGTTTTATTTTTGAGTCAATTCAAGTATTGGAGATTAATTTCCCTTCCTCCAGATACAGTTTTCTGTATATTTTTTCACACTACCACAATGCTGTTGACTAATCTAATTTAAGTTTGCTCGGATTATAAGTCAAGCAGTCCCGCTGAAGTCATCTCGGTAATGTGATATTAGTCAGATTGTTCTAACAGTGGCTCAGATGCGGATGGGATCATCCTTCCTCCTGAGCCATCACCATTTCTTTGCATGAAAACAGTTTCATATGCAGGAAAGCTGCTGCCAGGAATATTGCGGCTGAAAGAAGCAGTTTGAAACTCTGCACTAAGGTATGCCACCGACTCATTACATTGCATTAGAGGGCGACAGAAAATAAGAGAGACTGATTCGCTGTGTCCCAGAGAGTGTGTCGGGCGCTGACTCTGCATTTTCCTGGGCCTGGGTTATCTCTTTGGGGTAATGAATGGAGCTGGGTGGAGTTGAGATGCATTTAGAGAAGTTCTGCTTTCAGTACCCACAGGCCTTTTCGTCACATGTTTATAGCTATTAAACATTGATGCACCAGCTGGTAATTAAACTGTAATCCACCCACTCATTTATTTGGCATTCCAGATACACTCTAAATTAAGCTTTGTGTATTTCTCTTTGAGTTATTATCAGTACTTGCTTGGACATAACCAGAGTCAATACACTGAAAACACATGTATATATTTTGAAATGGTGAATATTTTTTTTTAAAATCTTTGTAGTGTCTTTTATAATCCATTATAAGATTAACAAAAAATAAATCCAAACACCACCAACACCTTGCCTGTTGGTGGTGGTCAGAAGGACATGGTTAGTGCAACACATTGATTATTTTAACTAAATATCAAAAAGGTATAAAATGAAATTGGTCTAGTTTTTGTGACATGATACATACACATAAATTGGATTTATGTTTATCTCTGCAGCACAAGGGCTTTAATGGAGGCCCAGGTCCCTGCTGGCCCCTGTCCACAACAGTCTATCATCACGAGTTACCCTTAAACAACTTTCTATTCATAATGAAGCCAAAATAGCATATGTGTCCCAACGCTGCTTGATGCAAATTCTACACATACCAAAGCAAGACAAATATGTTTGTATTTGATAATTCATAGATTGGGTAGTCTGAAGAGCCACCTAGAAAGGAAAAAATATAAACAAAATATTAGATTAAAGTATAAACCATCCATCCATCCATCCATCCATCTTCCGTCACCCTTCTCCCTAACGGGGTCGGGAGTTGCCGGTGCCTATCTCCAGCTGCGTTCCGGGCGAGAGGCGGGGTACACCCTGGACAGGTCGCCAGTCTGTCGCAGGGCAACACAGAGAGACAAACAGGACAAACAACCATGCACACACACACTCACACCTAGGGAGAATCTGGGAAGGCCAATTAACCTGACAGTCATGTTTTTGGACTGTGGGAGGAAGCCGGAGTACCCGGAGAGAACCCACGCATGCACAGGGAGAACATGCAAACTCCGTGCAGAAAGACCCAGGGCCGGGAATCGAACCCAGGACCTTTTTGCTGCAAGGCAACAGCGCTACCCACTGCGCCACTGTGCAGCCCAAGTATAAACCTATATAAATATATATGTATACATAAAACTTATGCAAATAAAATCCCATCATTAGTTAAATTCAGATGGACCAAGTTATGTCTAATTTAGCTAAGTTGCACATTAATTTCTGCTGTATGCGATATCTTAAAATCTGCTGAATTTCATACTTGATTAACAACTATCTTTTTGTGTAATTGTAAATAAGAACTGAAACATAAATAAAGGATCAACATTTATTGTTGCTTTGCACCATTAAATTTAAATCACTATAGAGTAAAAACAGCTGAATTGTTTTCAATCAAATTTTCAGAGGAGAATTAGAAATGATTTTACAAGCTTCCTATTTTGAGTCAGTTCCAGGTTTCTTCACATACTAAATGCAGGTGATATTTGTATTTTGCTTCTGTTTTGTGTCACCTAATAACAGTCAGATGGAAATAAAACAAACAGATGACTCAAGATTGTGTTGAAAACTGTTTTTTGTTCTGATTAAATGACCCTATTCTATTTGCTGACTTTAATTAAACAAAAATGTATTTTGTTCAACTGATTTCTTTTTCCTTTTTAGCTTCATTTTTAAAGAACAAACCTCATTAAATCTCAAAACTGTTCTAAAGAACATCTTAAAAATGAGAAAATTAGAAAAGCAACATTAATGAAACAACCCTGGTGAGGAAAGGATGGTCAAAGTAATTATCAACAGCGCTGCCTGTGTGGGTATCTGTTGAACTGATACAACAGGTGAATCCCTAATGCAGCATCTTGAAAATCTTTTGACAGAGACGGAGCTTCCGTCTGATACAACCTGCTGTGAGTGTAATCAATTAGCAGAACGAACCAATCAGTAAAGCACACTCCAGCTACCGCACCGGAACACCGCTTTCTGATAATTGGTAAACTGTCCTCCCACAGATTTGATGAATAACTGTAGTGTTTGCGGGAAAGAAGATCTCTCATGAAATTTGATCAGGGCCACTTCAAATGAAACTGAACATTGTGTTCATGACACATGAAGAGAGGAAGGCAAAGAGATAGGGAGAATGGGATCCAGAATCTAGAGAGTTGAGGGTGTGGGGGTTAGTGTTGTGTGTGGCTCATTAACTCAGAAGATGTAATCAGTGGGAGGGAGCGGGACATTTTGCCATCGACTAATGAGCAGTATGCGTAGTTTGCTGGTAAAGCCTCACCGTATTCTCATCGACTGAACTCTGCTGTCAGCTCTGAGGCTCCGCTGTAGCACAACTGAGGCGAGTGCGGATGATTATGTTTTCATATTTAGAGGTAGACTGGGGTGATAACAGATACATGCACAGTAAATGTGTGGTCCTTTGAGAACTGAAACATCATCTTGTAGCAGCAGTAGTACTGTCATTTTCTCACACGTAATGTTTTCCTTTTGAAATGCCACATTAAACCCCCTGAGTTATTTCCATTTAAATCTGAACTTTCCATACCATAACATCTACTGGCATACTCTGTGCTTTGAAATATGTTTCTACTCTGAATGTTCTCCCCGCATTGATCATGTTACAACCACAATTTACACTTCAGTTTATTATGATTTTATAAGTAGCAACTAAATGTGTAACTTAATTTCAGTATAAATGTAGTTGTTCTGTGAAGCATTACAAACACCAAATATGTGACCAGCCATGTTTTTTGTCATTGGGTCCAGGCTTCCTTCTCAGCACAGCTGTGGCAGACACATTTTGCACTTGAAAAAATTAATAGTAAGTAAAGTAGTAAATCTGAGAAGTTATTGCTTCTTTGAGAAGCAATAACTCGTAGCCACAACACAAATTTATTGATTTTTGGACCCAATTTCATGCATTAATCTTTGATTTACCACTAAGCATACAATGTAATTACAAGTTGCTAACAAACCCTCTGGATTTGACAGGTGGCAGTAATACCAATTTTGACACAATTTTCCCCTTTTGACTATGTCAAGGACACTCCAACTCTCTGAAAAAAACTTAAGACTGAAGAAGAGGTGAGTCTTCCAGCACAGCAACCCGAAAACATGCAGGCAGATATCTCTATGTTAGAACTGTCCAGTCAAAGTCCAGATCTAAATCTAATTGAGAAAATGTCTGTTTATAGACATTTTCCATCCAATTTTACTTAACCTCTGCGGTTTCATAAAGAAGAATGGGTAGAAAAAAAGTGGACAGATCTCATTAGGTCAGAGGCTGCATGTGTTCGTTTGCTGTGAAAGAAAGTTCCACACACACAAATCCAGCTGTAAGGACAGTTTTCCAAGGCAGAGACGAATCAGCTGTCTACCTACACTCTTTGATCAGATTCTGGGTGTAATCTCACACATAGTAGCAGCTTGGTGACATATTTCGGTTCTCCAGAGAAGCAAGAATTTATCACATTTCTTCCCAGATTGACACATGGTCTGTGCTTTGTGCTGGCTTGCTTAGGACTTTACAGCAACAAGCATCAGATTTACGACTAACAGTCGCTTTGTATTGTGTTGCATGTGTGGACTCATCTTTTCTCATCTCTGCATTACTTTCCAAAATTCAGTAATGTATGAGTGTATACACGGTATCAAATTCATCACATTAAGTCATGTGAAAAGTATATATATAGCATCTCAGAACTGCAAAAATGATACCTCGGAAATTTTTGGCATCCAAATGCATCTCTGACTGGCTGAGCTGCTGATTGAATGCACAGCAAGGTGAACCTGAAGAATTATTTACTCAAAGCTACATCATTTATATTTTTTCTTCAACCTTGAAACCCAACAAAAATACACAAATTGTACATACATCTTCTTTACTCATTGAAGATAAACCAAACCAACATTTCTTGCTTTATTTTAGTTAGAATTTCCAATATTATTTCTATCTGCTAAATGCCAACTTAAATAATATGTCACATATTAATTTATTTATATCTTCAAAATAAAGCATTTTGGGTTTATGTCCAAAAATCCTGCCAGCAGTTTGCTGAAGTTCTGGTTTATTTCACATACTAGGGCTGTTGTAAGCAAATATTTTAGTAATCGAATAATCTATGATATGATATGATATGATAAATCGAGCAATTGGATAAAAAATAGATAAGATAAAACATTTGTAAATGTTACATAACATCAGTATTACTATCAAATATAAACATCAGTCCAATTTTTCACATTAAAGAATCCCTAACAATAACTTTTCTGTAGTTTAGAAAATTAACCTGTAAAAATAGCAGCTCACTTTCCAAGTCAGCTGCTTGGAAACAGATATTTGTATAAATCTGAGGTTATGTTCATTTCAATAATAAAGAGACAGGCTCACAAATGATAAAAAAAAAAAAAAAATGTCCACATAAACCAAAATAGTCCAGCTTTTGGTTTATGTATTCATATTCAGTCAGTTTAATAAATTAACTCTCACCTTATCCAGAAATTTTTAGCTTTTGTGTTTATGTTGGGATTTGACATCTTTGATGAGCTCCGCCACCCGTTTGTTGAGACCGGGATGATATGAAGAAAATTTTCCAGTTCATCCATAAAGCTTTATGGACAATTGTTTATTTATACAAATAGAGAAAATAGATAAGATATTTTGTGCTTAGACGATTAAGCTAGATGTTAATCATCTAAGCACACCCACCCACAGTGTTCAGTCTATCCGCTCACCTGTATAAATACACCTTCAGCGCGGTTGAATCTGCCTCCAGGAAGGAGCTCTGGGGGAGACACCCCATGCATCGCGCCAGTCATTTTAAGGATGCTTATTGGTGCCCCAAAAAACGACAAAGACCCAGACATGCCTAACATACCTAACAGAAAGTGATCTCTTGTCACTTTCTGCTGCAAAGGCTTTATTCCAGAGAGGACAAGGAAACATCACTGAACAGTCAGATTGTTTTTTCTTTTGATTTTTGACACAACCTCCATAATTTGTGTTGAACAAGGAGACTTGATGTGCATCTTAATCAACTTCCTAGCCCTCCTTATGGTAATACTGTTCCTGAGTTTTGCTCAGTGTGCAGTTTGTGATATGGACCGTGTGGCTCGTTGTTTTCATTACAGGCTGGCACCAAAGAAACTTTTCTGTAGTTTATATGCATATTCAATGAAATGTTAGGTGCCTGTGTGGTTATACGGCCAGATTATCTGACAGAGCTGTAAGAGCAGTTGATGGATTGGAACCTTGCCACTGAACCACAGGACAGTCCGAACCACTGTCCTGTGACAGTTTTTCTTTATTATTTAATATCAATCCATTCAAATTTGGGGGAAACAAAATAACAATTCTGTATTTGCATAAAAAAAAAGAAAAACAAATCAAGGCAAATGCCATGTAAAGATGATTGAAACCAGGCATGCGTTGCATTTATTAAAGCAGAGCGCGCATCCCCTTCATAAAGACTAACCATATGGGACACATTATGGGCCAACCATGCGGTGTCGTCAAAGTGACAGGACACATTGATTTAGCGCCGCTAGAAGTGGATAGATCCACGCTTACCTTCAAAGTCATCCGTCTCCTTTCTGGCTCAGTGTGAGTCTAAAAGCCCCCAGGGACACACTGAAGCATGTTGAGCATTCAAGGATCTCTCAAATGCTGCCTTTAATTTCCCTTCCACTACTGGTCTGTCTCCATTAGCTGTGATGATTCTCTGAAATGTGAGAAATACACAATGTGGCAGTATTTTTCTGACATCCAAGCTTTTTTTTTTATCTTGCATCTTAGTTCTCTTGTCACTTTCTGCTGCAAAGCCTTCATTCCAGAGAGGACAAGGAAATATGACTGAACAGTCAAGCTGGTTTTTCTTTTGGTATCTGTTTATCTGGTTTCATCAAGTGGCACAGTTGGTACCACTGTTGCCGTGCAACAAGAAGGTCCTGAGAAGTCTGAGTGTGAGCGAGGATGGTTGTATATCCTGTATGTTGTGTGATCTGTGTGGGGTGTATTCTGCTTCTTGTCCAATAAAAAAATGCTAAAGTGCAGCTGGTTTGTTATCCATGGTGAATAACCCAACAAAACAATTGTATTTAAAAAGCTTTGAGTAGCTAGATTTGGTTATCATGCCAGAGGTGTACTTCATCCAGTATTTCAGTTCCTCTAGTAGCTTATCTGTTCCAGAAAGTCTTTAACAGAGTAAATTGTCACAGAGCAATGGACATAAAACCAATAAAACAACTTAAAATTAAGTACTGATAAGAGAGAAAATAACACTCAGTAAGACACACAATGGCCATAAACATTCAGCAAAAAGCTTGTTTAAATAATTTAACTGTTAATGAATGGATTTATGCAACTTCAGAGGAATGTTCTGTAACTAAACCTTTGTCTGCAATTTTAACAAAATGACCGGTTTGATTTGCCTTTCCCGTTTCTCAGAATGTACAAATGTGTCTCAGAGCAGTCACATTTCTTTGTTTGCTGCATTTTCATTATGAGCTGACATTTGTGAAGTTACACAGTCAAAAATTAGCAGCATTAATTTGGTTTACTTAACTTGTCATAAGAAAAAAAAACTGGGAGTTAATTCTTTTAAGTCTTATTTTCACCATGTTGTACAGTTTCAAACTAAGATGATTAAGTAGCAATCAAAATATTTAGCTGTGAACAAAAATATTTAGCTAGCACATAACTGGACATTTATACATGACTAAATAAAAAAATGTAACTTTGAAAATTTGCCCACATTAGATTTTTTTTTCCTCTCATGACAAAATTATTAAGACAAAACTATAGCTGATAATGTTTGGCCAGGTAACTTTATAAATGGCACTCCATGCTGATTTGTTGCTTTGTTGTAAAAGCTGACCAGTATTTAATGGGTGTCAGCAATAAAGTTTTTTTCTGTTCTAATTGATCTATTTGCAAACCTTGTAATGTTAAATGTTTACCCGTTGTGTGTGTTGTTTGTACATTGTGCTCCAGGTCAGTTTAAAAGCAGGTTGGGTGATATTTGCTGTGTACGAATCATAATACAGGTTCTAAGCCACAGTGAAATCTTGCCGGTATACCTGACAACTATGCTCAATAGTGTCATATTTTATGTTACTTGTTTTTTTATATCACACCTTGGTTGGAATTCTTAACCGGAGTCTGCTATCCCCAATTCAGATGAAATGTTTTAATCGTTTCTTTTGATTAAACTCTCTATTAGATTTTTGAGGCATTGCAGGAATCATATGGCAGTAAAAGCAGAAACACAAACTCTCCTTAGTTGGCTTCCACTTCTGAAGAGATGAAATAACAAAGTAGTGAGAAAATGGAAAGATGAAAGATTTCTGTATCATGTTCATCATTATTGAATTGAGCTTCTGAAATGGAGCACTCTTGAATTTGATGATAAGGGTGTCCCCAGATAGAAATAACTTAAGTTGCTTCATGAGATCAGCATAATCATGACAAATGGGAGAAATAAGATTTCTTCCCTGCAGCTACCTCTGAGTCGCTTGGATGCAAAATTTAGCTTTGTGTCTTTGAGAACATTATCTCATGATGTGTGTATGTGTGGGTACAAATACCTACAATCAATTGATTACACTGAGCTGACTGCCACATTTTGCTCTCCTTGTTAAAGAACATGTCTGTTGTCTTTGTTTCCTCTGCTAATTTTCTCTACTAACATAAATGGAGTCTACTAGCAGAACAGATCAAGGGTCAGGTTGCCTATCAACATTGCTGGTGGATGTTTGTGCTCAGGTGTTTTCCTGCATTGATTTGACAGCAGTGGTGCATTCTGCTTTAATCTGTCCATTTTGAACCTCATGCACCACAGAGTCACCCGGTTAATTCATTTCTGATCCTCGTCATGGACATGTAGACTCTCTGGCCAACGCTTCTGTGTGCCCGCGCCGTATCTCCGGTGCTCAGTGTGAGCCATTCGGAGAGTGACAAGCAAAAGAGGCAGCCAACTGTAGCCGTCTTGTTCGACCGACACTGTCACTAAGTTTTTCTACAACCAATACTTGCTTGCAAATCTCCGATATGGACAACCAGCAGGTGATCCCTGAAAAGCAGCTGCTGTTCATCTGGACATTCAGAGGAAAAAAGATAAAGAATGGCTCAGCAGTTGTTGGGAAGATGATGGATTTATTGATGTTTGAACTGAGAAGCATGGTGCATAATTACTACTGTAAAATTAGTTCATATATGCTTTGTTTGTTGTTTGAGTACAGTGAAAATTGTTTGCATTGATAACATGGTGGACCAGGTAAGTTTTTGGACCGAATAGGTTGATATCGCCTAAGAAATTGTAACAATGCACATTGTTACATAGTTTTGCAGAAACTATGTGAGATCTCCTGTGGAGGTCTGTGTTCCACAAAAGCCTCTGACTGAAGACACACTGTTGTTGGACCCCCAGGGTTGTACTCATTGGTTTGAATCAAAAGACTTCCATGGAGTGAGAACCAGCTCCCCATTTTACTTTTTTTTTTTTTTTTTTTTATTTAGTTTTCACTGCTCAGCTCTCACTCTGTGGCTCTGCCCAGCACATTGCAGAACTTTGTTTTGATTGTTCACATGGCAGTCTTGTGGCCAATCACATGTAAGGATGCAAGATAGAGAGTTTCACTAAAAATATATCTGACTCCTTTAAACAATCAACATTTGGCTGCAGTGTAAACATATTATATAGTCATATTATTACAATGATTTCGTTTGCTTCGTTTTGTTCATTTGCTTTTGGCCATAATAAAAAAATAATAATTTGATTAAAATGTTACACAAATGTAAGAAGTCTGTTTTGTAACAGAACAGATGCATCAAATTAGAAAGTATAATACTTCTCAAAAACTCACTGAATGCTAAAGGATTTATTAGCATGCAAAACATTCCCATTTGCCAGGTTAAGCTGCATGATGATTTATTATCATCATACAGATGATGATAAATTAAGCTTAGTTTGGAAACCCTTGATTGGGAGCCATGCCAGAAGAGTCGACTCTCTGAAAAGAGAAAGAGCCAAACTTCAAATCGCTCCAGGTTTGTCCATAAGTTTTTCAGGTTTAGAACCGTTTGTCTTTGACTTCTGTTTTGCGTTGTCTTTTTCTGCATTGCAGGTATACTCTCATTTTGTCATGTCATTCACTTAATAGGTGCTTCCACCACTTCCATATCCTGAACTCACGTTCATTGAGAACACAAGACGGTAGATCAAGGATGAGTATCTCCCCAGTTGGCATATCAGACACACCCTCAGCATGAAACATCCAGAAGTCAAAAGTTTATTTTGTCTTTTTCTCTTTGTTTCTTAGTTTTGTATTTGTAATTATTGAGACACAGAGACTGCTTAGAAATATCAGTGTCATCTAAAACCCAATCGACTATCTTATGTATAATTTTCATTTACAATTTAATGCTGCGCAATTAGAGAAAAAATAAGCAGAGTTACCCAATTTACGGTTAAATGTTTGTGTTAAATGCTTTAAGGCTGTAAATTAAAGAAAACAATCCTATTAATCCCGGGCCAAATGAAAAACAATTTGTTTGGATTTTCACCTTTAAAATGCTGATAATGACTCTGAAATGATTAATGTTTGCAATTTAGAGGCTGCACTGAACAGAATGGTTTGCTGCTCTACATTGAATGAGAACTAGGGGAGTGAAGGTAAAAAAATAAATAGATAAATAAATACATGAAATGGTGCTAAATTAGAAATTTCCACAGAGGGGAGAGAACCGCACATCCGAGAGCTGAAAGCAATTAACGGAATCAGGAGACTGTCTCTGTGGCTTTTTTAAACTCTGATTAAATGTTCTGATTGCTGCAAAAATCTGTTTCTCACTGAAACATATGTAGGTTGAGTAAAATAATCTGTTTGTAAATCCACCGTCTTCTGAGGCACAGGTGTTGTAGACAAGAATATTGCAAAAGATCAAAGGTTGGCATTTCACAGTTGCTCCAAACTTCTGTCAGGCTCCTTCTGGATCCAACACACTCCAACTGACGGCTTCCAGGATTACCTCTGAACAGCCCCAGCAGAAGAGCTAACGATGGCATTTCTGCTTCAGATTTCTGTAATCAAGAAAACATGAATAAGTGAGAAAACACTGTAAAAAACTCTGAGTATTTATCTAATCAGGTCAAAGGTAAATTGGTGTGTGTGCGCACGCAACATTCACCAAGTTTTGCAACCTCATTTGGTTCTGTGAGAATAAGCACATAGGTAGTAATATTACCATATTTGGCTTTTTTAATTGAAACTACAAAAGCAGAATTTTTGTTTACTTTTTTAAGATGTGCATTTTTCTACAATTTTTTTATCGATATTCACATTGAACCTATTTTTAATAAGTCAGTACACAAACGGTTGTTTGAGATCTTATCCGAAATAACTTCAAAACAAGAAGTTATTTTGAATTTTGCCATTTCCATTAACCTTTTCTAATGTACTTAAAAAATAGTCTGAGAAACATTCTGGTCTTTTCAGGGAAACTTCCTGAGTTTTCAGAAATTTTGGCAACTGGTGTTTGTGGGAGATAAAGATGATATAGTTTTTAAGCAGTATTATGTAAATATCTGGATTCAGCAATAAATCTAACGTATTAGACATTTGCTAAAATGATCAGACATGATAATTGACCACATTATTAAAAAAAAAAAAAAATGTCTACTTCCATTACATAGGTAGCCAATTTATGCACCTTAATTACTAAATCTTTTTACATTAGTAGCCTCACTAAATGCAATTCTAAAAAAATGGCTGTATTATGAAATTAGTTTGTCCAGTTGTGCTAGAACCAACTGAAATTTCCATAGTTTTTTCTCTATAGTCAGTTGTAGGAATGTTTTTTTTTTTCTTAGTAATACAGATTTCCATCACATATGATACTTATATTTATCCATATTGCCTTTCTGGTATTTTCTTTAACAGATTTTTGTTGTGAATAATAACAAAATTGAATCGAATTGAACAAAACGAAACAAAAAATAAACAATAAAAAAATATATATATAAATAAAATAAAAAATAATAAAATAATAAAAAATGGGGATTGTCACTTCGAGCAATATAGAAAATCACCAGCAAATAAAAGAGCAGTACACATAATTCACAAGAACAATCGAGTGAAGTCCGATCTAATTTTTGTAGCAATATTAGTATATGTGATTATATTTTTCTAAAAAAGTTAACTTTAAATTTGTGCATCTCTTCTTCCATCTAATTCAGTGCAATTCAAACTGAAAGTATTTCCTCAGTTTGAGCCTTGTGCTCATAAGGATGTGTGGACCAGTGGCTGACCTTTTCTCTGACTGCTGTTGCTGATGGAAGAACCTTGGCTGTCAGGGCTCCCATTAACCTGCAGTCCCTGCCTTCACAGAGGCATGACTCTGTTATGTCAAGAAAAAAGTAAAGGCTCATTTAAAGCCTCGCCCAGACTGCACTACGCTTTTAATCAAACAAGCATATATGGTTCCCATAGTGAGTGCAGGCATGTACGCTGAGATTAGAGGAGGAGTGAGCAGAGGTCGCTGCAGAATATGTGAACGAAGACAGCGAGGGAGCATCTTCGCTCCCACCTTAATATGCTCACTGAACCTTAGCATGAATGCAGGAGATGGAGGTATAAGTCAAGTGACATTTCCATTAATTTGTTGTCTGGCAGATCTTCTCTTCACCAGTGAGCCAGAAATTGTCAGCTTTTTTTACTCCCCCTCACACATATCAAATGAGAGCAAAGGGGGTTTGAGGTCTTAGGTGTATGAGTAGCGCAATGCATACCTGTGACTGACAGTGCTAAGACCCTCCTCCTGCCTTGGATTGGTTGTTTCTAGTTAGCACTGAGAGAAGGCAAAGGAGGGATTTTTGGTTTTTGCTTTCATGTATTGTCTTAGTGGCACAGAGTCTGGTGTCTACCTCCAGGGGTCAGGAATCTGGATAGATAATGTAAACATTTATTTTAAAAGAACTGGGCATTTAACAGGATGTCCTAATTTGGACTCCAGGTAGTAGTTCCACTTTTTATTCCTCCTTTCTCCCTTTTATTTTTTGCTATTTGACAGAATTCTGTGCTTTCACTTTCTTGCCCAATTTTCATCCACTCCCCCCCTCCTCACTCTGCAGTGTGATGTTGTTTTTTTGGTAGAGGATGATTCATGATTGACTGGTGAGGGCGAAGGAGACGTATTAATCAAAAGGCTGTAGTGGAGTTCCACCGTAATGCAAATGGAGTGTTAATTGAGTGCTGGATGGCTTTGAATAATGGCATGGGCTTTTCACTTCAATCAATGCATGTCACAACAATGAGCTGACAGCGAGCATTGTGGGATATATCCTATAATGCTATAATGCTTTTTTTTTCAACTTCTTTGTGTAACATTAACAAGGAAGGCTGGCTGTTTATGCCTGCATATTAAATACTGGAGGGTAATTGACAGAAATTTGTGATTGCCAGATATGTTTGGTGAAATTCAGTGGAAGCTTTTCATATGCAAATGAGGGATCTGCATTTTTTTTAACAGACGAATCCCGTCATCAAGAATGTGATAGTGTTTTTTTTTGTTTGTTTGTTTTTTTTAGGTTAATCAAAACAAATAAGCTTTCTCGGGTTTGACAGTTGTTGCAGAGAAGACATCTATCTGGTACTTATGACAGTCATTTACTTTGAAACTTTCTAGCCTTCTATGTTACAATTTCTCTTTAGAAAATCTTATCATAGCTTGGAAATGAATACAAAGTAAACTGTATGATGAACTTGTTGGATTGGAAGAATTTAATAATTAAAGGAAGAAAACAAGTAAGAAATAGAAGAGGATAAATATGAACCATATTTCTGGGACTATAGGCCGCTACTTTTTCCCCACTCGTTGAATCATGAGGCTTCTAGCCCGGTGCGGCTTTTTTATGGATTTTTCTTCAACCGCCACATTCCAACCATGTTGTCCACTCTTTACATTAGACTAAGAACCTAGAGACTTAGCTAGCTGACAGTGTGTTTTTTCCAAAAACACAGAGCAGTATTCTGAGTACTTTTGGCCTTTAACAATGTTGATGTTGGTAGAAATGCGATCATTTAAATTTGGTTTTAACTTTATTTTCCATCCATGCATTTGACAGATGAGGCATTTCCTCTCCTGACAGTGAAATGTGAATGATTTCTCTAAAGCAGCCATATCTTGAAGTGATATGGCTGAGGTATGAAGTGTACTAGCAAATACTCCCACCAATTTAAGAAGTTTTGTTGTCAACATGTTTGACTCATAAAACAGTGCTGGACAGTGGTGAAGTTAGTAGAATTATTGCCTTGCAGCAATAAGGTCCTTGGTTCAATTCCTGCCCTCAGGTCTTTCTTCATGGAGTTTGCATATTCTCCTGAAGGATTTTCTTCCCTCCTGACATCCCAGCTTCCTTCAGCAGTTCAAAAACTGTTACCTTAACTGTTCTCCAAAGTTTCCTTAAGTATTAGTATATGTCTGCGTGCATAGTTGTGTGTGTGTGTCTGTGATGACCTGGCCACCTGTCCAGAACTCCCACACCCCCTGGGTTCCTGAATGGATGGATGGAAAAATCCATCCTGGCCCTTTTGCAAGTATAAAAAATAGGCAAAATAAGTTTACATTTTAATATTAAAAAAGAAAATGTACAAGGAATGACGTCCCAGAATTTTATCTTTAAATGGTAGATATGGAGGCTATGCCTTTAAACGTATCTCATTTTTTTTCCAAGATGTTGCTAATTTAATGTGTTATATGCCACAGGGGGAAACAGAGTATGCTCAGGTAAACACCCCCTTTCCTTCTAAGTCCACAACATCTGGCATACCTTGAACCCTTTACCCCACTGCAAGAGTTCCCACATAGGAGGCTAATAGGCCCATTTCCCAACTCTCCAATAGAATACAAGATGCCTTGACCAAGCACTGGTAATGCTTTCCACTGCTACTCTTAATTACAAAGCATCAGGCTGCTAAATGAGCTCTGCTGAGGGACCCTGAGGGGAAACAAATCTGCAAACACAGAATCACACCAGCTAGAGAGACTCTTGATCAACATTACATCAAAATCCCTGGGATAAAGATTAAGAGGTCAGTGCTGAGAAGGGGCCTAAGAGGCTCACCAAACACCCCTGCTGGTGAATTTACTCTCAGCCACTTTGTGCTGCGGATAAAGGTGAGGATGAAGTTCTTGAAATCAACCATGCATACACTCTGTGGACTCATCAATAGAAAATCAATCAAGAAAATCAATGACGAAAACATGTCTTATGTCCTCTGGAGAAAGTAAATAACCAAATCTCCAAGTCTTTTACAAATATCTTTAGCTACATTCATTCATATCTGGAGGTATGATGGTTATTAAAAGTATGTGCTCAATTTCATAACTGCGATGGAAATAGTATGGTCTAGACTCCGAATGAAAACCAGAATCCCTGGGAGGTCAAACACATTTTACTTGATACTTATCTAAAAGAAAAAAAATAATAAAACAGGTTTCGAAAGAGCTTTAACCCTCTAGAATTATTAAGAGACAAGGTCATTTTGACCCCACAAGTGTTTTACTCTGTTGTCAGTCCAGTGGGGGTCGGACTGACCTCATGTTTTTTTAATGTGATTTCAGAAACTGACGGTGTGACAGGACAACCTCTCCACTTCCCCGATGTTGACTGAGCATCACATTAAGACCACAGGAGGCTTAAATCTCCCAAAAATTATGACATGAAAGCTGATACCGGAGTGGAAATCTAGCAGCTTTTATTTCAGAGTGGTCAGACAGGAAAGGGTTACGCATGTTGCAAAGGTCACAGGGTCATGACGGCCAGGTTCGGTACTCAGGCCTCAGTAGATGGGCCACATGCACCGCACTCTTGGGAATACATTTTTCACTAACACTTTACATCTGTAGGTATTATTTATCTACGGCTTGAATGGAAGGTGACCATTTTATGGCCAAACATTTTATATTGGACAAACTAATTGTGGATGGAGCTGAAGTGATGTGACTTCTAGGCCCTTAATGTCATGTTTTTTAAAACTTTCAGGTTAAAACAGAATAGTTATGTGGAGAAAAATGAGTCAGTCATAGTGAAACGGTCTGAATGAATTCATGTTCACTGCAAAAATGTTTTGACACAAAAAGTGGAATGTTTAATGTTCCAAACTCTTTCACAAAGGGCACCATGTAGGTGTGAAGAGTAAATAAGAATACAGGAAATTTTAACCAAATCAAAGGTTTGGGGACCAGATTTATTTAACATTTTCTATTTTTACTGTGAAGCAATGCTGCTTATGCTTTTGAATAGGAAATAATCCAGATGTTTAGCTTCCCTCCATGCCATTATAGTATCAAATGACTGATCCTGCCAATTGTCATAATTTTCAAAAGTCAAAATTATCCTGTTTTTTGTCTTTTTTTTGTCTAAAAATATCTTGACCTTGAAAAACCACCATGTTCATTATTCATAATGTGAAGACATCGGGGTTGCAGAGAGTTCTGTCAGCCTCCAGAGGGGGAGCAGCTCAGAGTTCTGCCGGCTTGTTCTTGACCTTAATGACCTCTCGGAATCCTTCATAGGACTGAACCGTTTGCAGGAAACCAAGAGCAGAGGAACTTAATTGTGTTCTTCAGAGGGCAAATTGTGCAGAAAGAGGTAATTGAAGGCACTTCATTAGATGCTGATCCGAATCTTCCTAGAGGGCCGGAGAAAGGCTGGAGGGAATGGGATTCATGCTGGGCAGAGAATTAGAGAAAGGATTTACTGCAGGCTTTGGTTCCTCCGGACCAGACCTTACTCATCACACACTTGAGACAGACAGGCTCACTTGCTAAAACCCACTGTAATGCTTCCATTATTAGAGGAGGAATATTACCAGCCAGATGGCTTTGAATTTATGTACACTACTCAAAAAAATAAAGGGAACTCTCAGATAACACATCCTAGATCTGAATGAATGAAATATTCTCATTGAATACTTTGTCCTGTACAAAGTTGAATGTGCTGACAACAAAATCACACAAAAATCATCAATGGAAATCAAGTTCAAGTTTTTTTGAGCAGTATACATTCCTAGAGAAAGAAAGCCTTGCATGCTCCAGTTGTCATGAGGAATGAATGAATGATTTATTGCACAGACTCAAGGTCCTAATATACACTAAAACAAAAAGCAGAAGAAAAACCATAAAAGAATAAGAAGTGTGTTAAAAGCTGGCACTAACCCATCAGCAGGCAATCGTACCAATGTCTCCAGAGTGTAGATGAGTATTTAACAGCACTAAATGTAACATTTGTCAACAATAGAATAATTCTATTATTAGACTCATTTAAACGACAAATAAATTTATACATAAGCTTCCTTAAAACAGCCATCAAAGTGCTGACACGAACAGATACAAACAGTTCACTGGCACTGGTCCATCTGGGCTTATTTAACAAAAGTCTTAAAGCATCATTAAAAGCCACCTTCAATCTTTGAAGACTGTTTTTTTTAAAATTGCACCACAAATGTGCGGTATACAGTGATGTGCAATATGATCGAAACAAATGCAGTTTTACTTGATCAGTACAGAAGCCAAACTTGCGGACAAGTATGTTAGCATGAGCATACAACATTCGAACCTGACGGTAAATGTCCGCATCATCGGACAGAGTATCTGTCAGCACATGACCAAGATATTTTACTTCAGAGGAGACATTCAGTAGAGTCCCAGACAGCTTGAAATTAGGAAATCTGCTATATTTGTCCTCCTTAGTGCGACAGATCAGAATGATGCTTTTGGATGGATTAAATTTAACATCATGTACTTCACCATATGCTGAACAGACATTAAGCAGCTTCTGAAGTCCAGCAGAGCTTGGACTAAAAATCACTATATCATCAGCATACATTAAATGATTAATAATGGTATCACCAACCACGCAGCCAGTTCTACACCGATTTAACTGCATAGAAAGTTCGTTCATATAAAAATTAAATAACATAGGCGATAAAATACTACCTTGTCTGACTCCATTGCTGACACGAAAGGATGCAGACATACAGTTGTCCCATTTGACCTGCATAGTTTGATTGGTATACCAATATGTCAGACATCTTACTATATATTTGGGAACACCAGCTTGGCACATTTTTAAAAATAATTTTCTATGATTAACACGATCAAAAGCCTTAGTGGCGTCTAAAAAACATAAAAGGACCGTAGAGTTTTTACTGTTATAATTATTCAATAATTCTTTAAGGCCATAAATACACATGTCAGTGCCATGTTTGGACTTAAACCCAAATTGATTATCTGTTGACATGACTGTCTTTGCAAATTTCGGCAAAAGAATAAGTTCGAAAACTTTAGATAATGTACTAGCTATGGCAATAGGTCTATAGTTATCAGAGCTGCCAATTCTACCAGCTTTATTTTTAATCACAGGAAGTAGAAGGACTTCCATCAAGGAGTCAGGAATAAAACCATGCATAACAAAACCAGTGAAGCACAGAGCAAGAAGAGGGGCAACCCTCGCACTTGCAAATTTAAGATGTTCAGCTGAAATAACATCCTTTCCTATAGATTTATTAACAGACAGAGCTTTAATTGCTTCATAAACCTCATGAGTTTTAATAGGTTCAACAGAACTAACCTTGTCAATTAGATAAGGTTCACTCTGAACACAGGTAAATAGCTTGGTGTAATGATGTTGCCAAAAATCTACAATCATATTCGTCCCAGAAACACCATCGACAGTACAAGGGAGAGATGATTTGCTGTTATTTATGGTTTTGACCTTTTTCCAGAAGGCTTTGGGATCCTTATCTATAAGCTTTTTTGCCAAGGAGTCAGCCATCATTGATTGTTCATACTTTCTAATGAAGCGTAATGCATATTTGTATTTAGCATTGGACCGCTTTTTATGTTCAAAAATAGGGCCCTGCCTAGGTTTACCTGCTAGAGCCCAAGAAGTGGTAGCTTCACGGGCTTCATTGTAGTATTTAGACACATATGCATTCCAGCCTGCTCTATTTTTCATCTTAATATTACTTTTATTATAAGGCAGACTAGCTCCATGAAGTGGTTTAATAATGTCCAAGTAGAAACCAGTTATGTTGGTTCTATGTCCAATATTAGCGCAGTTACAATCTGTACAAGTCACTGCCTCTCTTGGAATTTTGACGTTACAGAACAGCTGATCAGTTAGAGCATAATAACGAGCTATTTGCTCAGAGGAAAAAGAAGACCAGTCTATATGAATTTGCTTTTGATTACTCTCCACATTAACCGTTGAGGGGATATGGTCAAATCTAATTGACACCTCAAAGGGAATATGATCAGCAGTGGACAAATGGTTCAGAATATTGATATGTACCAAAGCAGCATGAGCATCTGCTGTAGTGATACAATGATCTAACTAGGACGTAGTATGCCAGGCTTCACTGAAGTTAGGAAGTTAGAGACATCATTTGTAACTGCCTTTTTCATGTGCAAAATATTTTCACATGCACATCAAGATAAATGATTTTTTTGTGCCATCAAAATGACAATGGCTAATGACAATGGCTTCAGACGTCTTCTTTTCCCAGGTGTTAGTGTAATACTTCCTTTACCTGTAGATATGATCCACAGGTAAAGTGTTTGTCTGATTCACATTTTGTTACAGAGATAGATGATATTTGTGTCAGTAGAGTGAGTTACAACCATATGACCAAACTCTAGGAACATTGACACATTTCTGTGTTCCATGTTTATAAATATTGTGGTTTTATAATGCAAATAAATGACTCTCATATTAAAATCGTTTAAAAAATGACTTAAAAGAAACTTGACTTTGCAGCCAGTGTTTTGAAATTGGGTCTCTGTGTCTTTAAGATGCTCCCACTCTCCCCGACACTCCCCTTCAGCACGTCATCACAACAATGCTCCTCCATGATGTCATTTACAACTACTGTTTGGAGCTGGAGCCTGCGGCTCTGAGGAAGAGATTTGGTTAATTAGGCAGCGCTATGTGAGAGCAAGCATTGAGGCACTCTAGTATGATTGTCATGGAAATTAAAGGATTGCTGAAACATTCATGAAAGAATCAAAGTACCACTCCAGATATACTTTTGATGATTGATTGACATTCTAGCAAGATTTTACATTATGCTGATCCCTTTAATTACTGCCATACTCAGTGGATGAAAGTCCACCTTGTGACAAAAGAACCAATAGAGACAGTAGTATGAGAAAGTTATTTATTTAGCCCTCATTTAAGCTGATGATTTATTTTCCCATTGCCGTTTTAATTTCCTCCACAGTGTATATAAGAATTTATTCAGAATTTTAAATGATATGGATTGAAATTAACTGCTTCCGAATATATTTAGCATTGCTTTAGTCATTCTCATGTTTTTCTTTCAGATTTTGACATTAGTGTTGAGTTTATATCCACCTACGTATGAATATATCGATATTCTTGATTGGAACTCTAGAACAGGGGTGCTCAAGTCCAGTCCTCGAGAGCTACCGTCCTGCAACTTTTAGTTGCAGCCTTACTCCAGTAGACCAGGCTCAGCAATGAACAGGCCTGGTAACTAGCCATTCATTTGATTCAGGTGTGTTGGAACAGGGATGCATCTGATAGTTGCAGGATGGTAGCTCTCAAGGACTGGACTTGAGCACCCTTGCTCTAGAAGGTGGGTAGAAGAAGTTGTTAAAAATTCTTCTGTGGTCATTTGAAGGAGCATCTGTTGCTTTTAGTTTTTCTTTTTTCTTTTCTTTTTTTCTTTTTTTTTTTTAAATTGCAGCATTATTTTTGACAGAGAATGTGGCCAGAAAAGAAAGACAATGCAAAAAGAATAAAATTGGCTCAAGAAAATCATTAACAGTTTAATCATTTCAGAGGACTCTAATAATGCATGATGGACTGGCTCACCCTCGTACAGTGTTGAAGAAAGGCTCAGTTCCTGGTCTCATATACTGTGATCATCAATGCAGTGATATGAGGCGGGAGAGCCATTGTCTGCCAGAGGTGCTGAGCCCCAGCCTGCGTCTCCTCTCCCGTCACGCTTCACGGCCTCCCGTTGTGCTGCTTCTCAGCTCGGTATCTTTAATTCAGAAACTCACAATTTCTATCTTTAATCCTCATTCATTCAGTAAATGCTGCTTTTTTTCCCATCAAACCATCTGCAGCCACCCCCATCAGTCTCTAACAACAGCTCTTTTTATTACAAACTTGTAAATGGCTATGCACCAATAGCAGTCAAGAGACTCTGCAGAATTTTCGATGGATGTTCAAATTTAGGTCAACTGCAAAAATTAAAGAATATCTGTAAGTAAAAGGGCTGAGAAGGAATTTGAAATATTTTACACTACAAAACAAATGGCTTTTTGTTGGTTCTGTTTGATTTTGTCTTTGAGAGTTTGTTCATCTAAACTCTCAGCATACTATTTTTTATAGCACAACATGGTTCTGTTCCACTATCTACACTTCAGAATCTCTAACTCAGTTTTATGCTCCAGTCCTAAACTTTCACCTCCGTTCTCTCCTCTGATCTTCTCTTCTTCCTTTCATCTTCTCCACACTTCTCTCCTTGTTATCTTTCTCTTTTGACTAGAGGGGCAGTATTATGTATTATCCAGGCATATAGTGACATTTTATAGCACACTCAAGTAACTGTTACTGTCAGTTGTTATAAAAAAATGCATGAGATATCAAATATAACTAAGAAGAAATTTGATGTTGCAATTTAAAGTCTTGAAATTGTGTCTCTGGCTCTTTAAAAACTCTTGCTCTTTCTGAAGTCATCATAACATCTGTGTATTTTCTTAAGTCTTCCTTGGCTGTAGAATATTCATGTAAAGGCTTACATGTCTCTTATAACCGGGAATGGAACAAAACACAACTTTGTTATATCCAGGCACTTTTTTCATTGGCTTCTTCCCCCTCGAAGGAAGGCAAACTGATGCAATTTTTTCTTGATGTATGCACAGGTAGAAAAGCCATTGTTGGTTCTATACCAAGGTGATAGTCTCTGTAAACAAAAAGGTGTAAACTCAGGTCTGAGTTACAGTATCTTTTTCAGCTCTAACTGAAGAAAAAATTGTGTTTTGTAGTTATTAGCAGATCTGTGTTTAACTGGCAGCACAACCACACAGTCATTCTACTGAAATCTCGGTATTGACTGCTCCTAACACAGACCAAACATATTACCCAGACTTTCATTTACACCAGTGGCACAAAACCACAGTATTCAGTTGTCATTGCAGATTAAGTGCAAATTAAAGAGTCAACACAACAAGAACAACAAAAATGACTTCAAATACTACTAGAAAAACACCCAGACATGGACTATCCACTAGCTCCGTCTGTTTTAGATTATTATGTTGCTTTTTGTTTGTCCAAGCAAAGATTGTGACATTTTTAGCTTTCCATATTCCCCCTGCACAGTGTAACCTATTGTCAGACATCACTGATGTCCTGTGTGCCATGATTACCCGTCTATCTTAATTTATTTGGGTGTGAAGCACTTTATAACAGTATCTTTGTCTACTTAGCACAAGTAAAGAAACCATTTTCTGACTGACAGTAGTGAGTAGCGATTGTGTCCATTCAGGAGTAACAATTGTACTAGTCCACCCCTAAAGTCACTGTTTTCTCTTCAAATACTGTATTTTCAGAGCCCATTCATACACAACTTAAGGCCATACAAGAACCTTAAGGCCAAATGTTTTTTAGTTTTAAGGAAAGTTTGACTGAGCCAGCATAAGGCAATCCATGAATGGCTGAAGCACAATGCCCACTTAAAAATCAGCATAATGATTATAGATGCTTGTTCCAGCAAAAACCTTATTAAATGAAGAAAAGTGCTGTGCGTGCACGTTTGAAAAATCTGTAGCAGTCAGCAAGTCAGTGAAGGCCTCAGTTGGCTTTGAACAAAGCAGGTCACTGATGTTTGGTCCCACTGGACCTAAAGAGGAAAATGTTTTGCCAACCAGTTCTTGAAAGTGATGATCCAACACAGGGCACATTTTCCCTCATTAACACTTCCTGTTGACATGAACACACCAGGCTCCATTCAAGACTCTTTCATTTTTTATGTGTGTTTTAAAGCCTTTGTGGATGCCTGAGTACACATGTCAATCTCTGCAGAGCATGTTCATGATTTTGCCATTTATAGTAGAAAAAATTCAGGAACCAAACTATGAAATAAAAAAAAATTCAGCCACATAAACATGCATGTATTAAAAAAATAACTTCTTAAAATTAAAAATAATGATATCTGGACAAATGATTGAAGAAAAATTTACTTGACTTAACGCAGAAAAATTACAAAATTCTTAACATGCAGTATGACTTATCTGTTTAATCTCTATCTATTTATTTTGCCAGAGATCATATTTTAGTCAAATTATTTCAGCTTTTCATTCGAATAACGATTAACATTAGGAGTTATCCCACACACAGTGCATGAATTTTTAAAATTATAGTAATATGATAAGCATAATGATTCTGAATAATTTAATTAAACTCAATATGCTGCATGATTATTCCTGCAAGGCACACAAGAATTTCCCGGATGGGGCCAACAGATAATGCACCATAATGATAATCAATAAAGTGCAGCGCTTTTATAATAAGGGAAATATTATGAAGCCATATGTTAAATAATCTTACCTTTGGAAAAGATGCACATAGTCATTAGTTATGTAGAGGTACAGAAAACACTTGGAAGAATCTGCTTTGGTTATATGAGACCAACACTGAACTTTCTGGCCTACATGTAAAACAACATAATGCAGATTGCCCTGAGTTTCCAAAATGCTTTAACTGAAATAACATAAGAAACACAATATTCACTGCACTTGCTGAATAGTTGTAATATTAACTGGCTTCTGATTGAATTGCTACAAATACTATTTCTCAAAAACAGCCCAAAGTTCAAGTTGTCTTTTATGCAAATGTATAAATATAGTAACGTTCTCTCGGTTATTGGACCTCATATTTTGCATTGCCTTTCTCTACAGCATTGAAAAATAATTAGGAATATGAATATAAGCACATACTGTCCAGCACCATACTCCAGTCGACTATGAATATGGATGATCGTTTCTAATATGTTCATTAACAGTTTACAAACCATCTGAATCAGGGGAAAGCCGTATTTCTCATGTGTTCTCAGATCAGTATATATAGTGGGACACCAGATGGTAAACCTGAAGGTTGTTGCCCTTCTGTTGTACATGCATGCATTATTCAAAGCCCATTTATCACAGAAACAGTCCCAGTGTAGCCACATTAAACATATACCAGCTCATTTGTTTATGCCTTATTTATGCCCAAGGTTCGATACATGTACAATTAGTGACCTATATTTAACCCAGCAACAGTCCCCCTGCATTATTGAACAGCCTTCATTTCATTATGGACATTGTTATGAAACAAACTGTCTGAGAGAAACACAGCCACATGGAACCAATGCCGTCAGTGGTTGTGAAAAGAGAGAGAGGGCTTTATCTGGCTGCTGAAAAACTTCAAATCCTGCATCCTCTGTTCTCCATACCCGCTTACACGTGGACAGGATCTCAAAGGGAAATGGGGGGCTAGCCGGGGCTAGTACTACGGAGGCGGATGGATGAAAGGCCAGGAAAAAGTCTGAATTTGGTCATCTGGGCTAAAGCTTTGTTAACACTAGTGGTGGGACTCAATTAAAATTTTCTAATAAAGGTAATTGTGGGGTCTGTAATTAATTTGTATAACCAATATTACATTAAAATACTTATTTTGCTGCTAAATTATTGAAAAAAATGGAACTCATCAGGAAATATATTTCATGTTTTCAATCTGTTATTTAGGATCTCCAACCATCACATTATGTTCTACCAGTTCAGCTTTCCAAAGTGTCAGGAACTCCTGGTCATTCCTGAAACTTCGTTAGAAATGTGAACTGTGGATGCTGACAGTAGAATTGGAGACATCATGGTTAGCACTGAGATGCTATTTTAGGCTTGAATAGCTTCACTGATGGACTAACTCCATTTAGAACAACTGAATTCAACAACATTTTTTTACAGTGTCCAATCAGATCATTTTTGAAGCAAAAATAAATTTCCATCTGTTAGAATAATTATGTTTTGTTATCATTCTTACATTTGTAGTTTTAATAGATTTAGCATTCACATCCCTGAGAAAAGGAACTTGTTAGACTCTGGAGCTGCAGCTGCAGCTGCGTATAGACCTTGAAGCTCCAGTCCATTTCTTATCTTTGGGATACTCCTTAGACTGCCTCCCTCCACGTTCCTTTCCTGCTATGCTTTGTAATAAAGGATCAGTTCTGATGCAAAAGGTCAGAACGCATGGCAGACACCTTGAGGAACTGGTCTGCTGTGCCTTCTCCTTTTGCAAAAGACTTGCTTAAAAACTCAAACGTTGTCTGTGGTTCTCTTTTCATGTAGGTTCAGAAAATACCTATCACCATCTATCGCTGTTTATGGATGCTACTTGTGCATCAAATGTATGGGCATATTAGAAACATAATTCAAATGGAATGCCTCAAAATCTATATAATTAATTTATCAAAATTACCCATTATTGTCCTGACCCTAACTATTGCTGGATGATCCGTCCCCTTGTGTCTTTGTTAATGTCAAGTTAATATTTTACCTCTGAATGACGTCAAGCTTCGCATCTCCCCTTCAGTTCAATCATCTAAGTGGAGATACATTGTTGATGTTACCATTATAAAATAACTTGTAAATAAGTATTGGGAAAGATCAATGCAATTTTCACAGGTGGCAGAGCATTGTTGTTAGCAGCAGCTGAAAGTAACTAAATTAATTTAATTTAATCAAGTAGTGAGTAATCTAACTTATTTTTTCAAGGAGTAATCAGTAATCTGATTGGGTGTTGAACTAGGGGCTGAAAAATGCAGACTTTAAAGCGCTTTTCCCTTTGTCCACTGAAAGAAGAAGTCAATTGGTGAAAAAGAAAATGAATCTAGGTGAATGTGCAACTTGGGATGTCAGGAAGTTCTTGAATCAAGTCTCCTTAAAATGCAGAAAGAACCTATTATTTTTTGTACCAAGTCACGAGCAATAAATTTAATTCCGACTTCAGTTTTATTGACATTGCAATATTTGAATGCAATGCTCACATTGTCCACACATGGCACCTCATTTTCACACCCACTGGTTAATAATAATCCAATGATTTCTGTTGCCTTTTGGATGTGTCAGGCAAGGTTAAACTCATTTTAACATGCCTAGATGTAAACACTGCTGCTCACACACACCCATGCACACACACAGATGCTTTGAGGGCTTGACCATGGAACTATGGTGATGATGTATCTGATCAATAACCAGAAGGAAGGGCCTTGATTTCTTCACTGTGTGTGTAGCAGCTATGGTTACTTTGAATTGCAAAACTACATGATTTTCTTTACACATACTGTTGTGTATGTGCTTCATATTTCAATGGCAGTCTTAATGCTCCTGCTTTATCTCATCCTGAGGCTAATAAACGGTAATCTCCAGACCCAGAGTGCTGGGACTCCAATAATTTTTTTTATCTAATTTTAAGATAATTGCACAGTCTGTAATTAATTACTTGCAATTATTTTGTATTTTAATCAAAAACCTTACATTTTGTTAGGTTGTTCAACTATAAGGTGTTGTAAGTATAGGATATAATCTTTCTTGTATTGTCATATATCAGATTTTCATCTGATATATTTTTAGATGACTGCCATTATACTGCTGCAAGATGTTTATGAGGCTTGCAAAGAGAACAAAGATGGGGAGCAAGTGAGATGAGTGAGACAGCTACATAATTTATGCATGTTTTTTGTGTATCAAAATAAAAGTAAATGCCCAATAGAATTCACATGTATACTGCAGATGTTGAAAGGGGAGTGAAATGAGAATGAAGTAAAGTAAATTTAAAAATTTAAAGTTGAACTCAGTTACATAGATGTTCTAGAAAATATCGAAAAGTGTATGATTTAATCTGATAGTAACCAGTGCAGAGTTGTTTCCATAGATTTGCTCTCCTTGTGAATGTCAAATGACTTTTGGTTTCTAACTTTGCATTTTTTGTGATTAATTCAGCTTAGTATATTTCATCACTTGTGGGGCACTAATTAAATATGCATAGACTTTCAACCTTAAGATATGTACAAAAAATAATACAAATGGGAAAAGTAGTGGCATCAAGGTAGATAACTTCCTGTTTTCTGAAAATGTGGCCCACTGTACATTTTACACCCTTCAGCCCAATACACAGCTAATCATAAACAGGACGCATATTTCAATTTCAAACATGCTTGAGTCAAAAATGTGCTCAGTTTCTTCAAGCTTAACAAATGCTGTTATGAATGTGACTGTAAAAGGAATAGTGTGAAAGCAGCTTTAGTGAAAAGATTGACACGAACAGTGTTAGTAAAATAGCTCTATGTTTTTCTTGTCTTCGGTGTGCCTGGGCTACATATTGGAGAAGTATCACCCATTGATCACAGATGTTGCTTCATAGCTATCTTGAGCTATTTTAGCTTCAACACTTGTTTTATTTCCTTTTGAGTGGAGGAAGTTTGTTTTCATAAACAAAAGCCAGAGCATGTATTTCAGACTGCCAGTGCTCTGTTGTGCTCTAGCAAAGAACAACCCTAACAACAAAATTTACTTTCAATTGAGAGGTTTTGGGTTTACCTCCAGTTTCCTCTCTGCCACTAGTCAGTGTGCCCTTGTGCAAGAGATTTCACCTCAAGTTTATTCATATAAACTCACAAAAGTTGATATGAATAAACTTTTGTGAGTAGAGCTGCCTGAAGTGAATGTCGCTCTAGTCTAAATGTTGTTTAAATATTTATTATGACTAGATCAGAGAAAGGAAGAGTTGGCTCTAATCGTGTTACTGAGATCATCAGTACAGTCACAGTCAGGGTCGATACTCTAACCTAATGTTCATCAGGATACATGTGTATATTTGAGATTGTATGTATAATTTCAAACCTCTGTGGGTTAGAGGCAAAAAATATTTTTAAAAGATTGGTATATAAACGCTGTGACAGACCTGTCCAGGGTTGACCCCGCCTCTCGCCAGAACATGTTTGCTGGAGGGTGAGAGGTGTTAGAAAATAGATGAATGGATAGATTGGTGTATATATATATATATATATATATATATATATATATATATATATATATATATATATATATATATATATATATATATATATATATATATATATATATATATATATATATATCAACTAATCATCCCATTACAAAAAAGAAAAAAAAAATGTTCACATTTATCTATTAAAGGCTGTAAAGCAGATGGCATTCATGAGCATAGTGAGTGTATGTAAACTTTTGACTGCATCTAAATGCATTTCATAAGGAAGGATGAACATTTTTGTCAAGCACTGTTTGTTAGTCATATTCTCATTAGGCAATGAGCACTTGAAGGACTGACCTTAGATTTGCTTGTGCCTCTTAGGCTTCCTATTCAAGTCCTTAGTTTCCCTAACAACCTTAAATGCCCCAAAGAGAGATTTTAATTCAATTTAATAAATTATGGT
This sequence comes from Poeciliopsis gracilis, assembly GCA_911649635.1. Classification (NCBI taxonomy): domain Eukaryota; kingdom Metazoa; phylum Chordata; class Actinopteri; order Cyprinodontiformes; family Poeciliidae; genus Poeciliopsis; species Poeciliopsis gracilis. The sequence continues at coordinate 1,151,154 of CAJVRI010001138.1, forward strand.
TTTGAGAGGGAAGGATGCCATCTTCTTCTGTTTGAACAAATTATCATTAAAGTAATGAACCAGCTATTAGACCTTGTTGGACTCTAAAAGGGAAGCTCAGTCTCTGGTGTACTAAATATTCTTAGTAAGCAGTGAATAATAAAGTGTGGCAAGCAGGCAATTAAAGCTATAGAGTTTCTTTTAGGCTGACAAACTAATACAAGAATGCTCCGACATATTTAGATGTATTTTTTATCCCCTCTGTGGAGTTTCAGTCTCATTGTCAACTGCTTGTGCTTTAAACTGCACATCTTCAGTAAAATCAATCCTCTCAGAGTGCCTGCAAATGGAAATATGAACACAGCTGTTAATCATGCTGTTTATTCAACTCATCATGATAAACATGTTATGATCCATCAGATGGACCTAAATTTCATGTATATTCTATTTTGATCATTTGTCTTCCTGACTTAATTTAGTCTTTGAGTTAATTTATTTTCATTGTTTATATTTTGTATATCAGATTCAAGTTTCTTTTCTGCCTTTTCATTCTCTTTTCGTTGTTTATTCTTCCCTTCCCCCATCCCTGCCGTTTCACTCTCATGCACTGGCTCCATCTACTCACCTGTGATTAGCTCTTCTGGTCTCTTTCACTTCCACCTCTTCTTCAGAGGTGGACTTTTGAAATTTTGTTAGTACTTGTTGTTTCCAGTCTTTATTCTCCTACGCCTCCCTTGTGTCTTCCAGAAATCTGTGTGGAAGTTCTGCTTCCTGGTTTTCATCTTCAGTTTTTGTTTGAAGAATATTCCTTTAACAGCTGCAGAAGACCACAGCTGCTTCTCCGGGTGGCTGATTCATTCTTTACATTGATGCATGGATGAATTGGTGAATGGATGAACAGATGGATGGAGAGATGAAAAAGTATGTGCTGCATAAGTATGAGATAGTTGGTCCTTTAAGTTTTGCTGAAGAGGTTTTGAAATAGTTTGCATAATGCACATCACTGTAAATGTGAACACTGAGGTGTTAGTAAACCCATCAGTCAAAGACCGGTTAGGACATTGATCCAACACCTGGAATCGGAAAGGGAGCTGTCCAATAGTGTCCACTTTTTATTTATTGTTGAATTATTCCTTTCTTAGGGACATTCTAATTCTCACTTCATCTTTTTCTTTATGTATTTAACTCTGTGTGGGTGATCATACCCTAATATAGCATTGCTGTGTCCCAGATCAATACTCTACTGGCTTTATGAATCTTTCTGTTCTTCTGAGGTATTCTGCAAAGAGCAGCTTTCTCCGCTGCCAATTATTGGACCTCTCTGGCATTAAACAGTGTTTGTTCCAATTACCACAAAGATGAATTGTGGACTATCCAATCAATGGCTCTCAGTGGATTTCTGCTGCTACGATAAAAAGGCAGAGATTAAGTGCTAAAGGTATTTCTTGTGCTCATCTGTCATAAACCAAACCTTGGGGAAGATGGGACGTTGTAAACAGGAAGTGTTGCTATAAGGTCACAGTGATCATAATTACAATACGCAGAGATGACAGCAGGTTGCAAAAAGTATGGGTATAAATATAGAATAATGTGACCTTTTCAGCTGATAATTTTGAAGTTCTCTTGGTGTTGTTCAGACAGTGCTGCTCATACAACAGCACATTAGATATGCAGCACTGATGATAATGTCCAAATCATCACCACTCACAGAGTGAATGCAGCTTATGATCAGTGACATATGTATACATGAATTAATCTGCTGATAACCTAACTGCCAGATAATTAAAAATAAGAGTAATTTTCCTCAAGAGATAATTGTTTGTCATTCCAGTGTTAATTAATTAGAGACCTTTTATTTACCAAAACAACAGAATGCAACGTGAGACATAAAGCTAAAATCCCAAACCATCCTCACAGTTCTTCAGTTATCTTATAAAAATGAAATGGATTGTTGATATTTTCTCAGATCCTTATTATATGATTCACTGATTCCTAAAAACAAAAAGAAAAAAAAAATAATTTATGCTATGCTTAATCTTTGCAGCAGGGTATTATTACAATCCATATACCAATGCTAACGGCAACCCATTAGCATTTAATTTACATTTTCAACAAACAGTAGTTTTAACTTCTGTTAGAATACTCTTCACATAATCCATCTCATCAGTTATCACGGTTTACTTGTACATAAATGTGTTGTTATTTTACAGTTACATTTATTGGAAACAGGTAACCACAAAATGTTGATATACAACATTTTGTATATCAACATTTTGATATAAAAATGTTGATATACAAAATGCATGTAAAAGAAGAGTTGTATCAAACATTAAACATGAGAATATAGCAAATCAGACAAAAAATATTTTTGTATTGTAGCCTAGTTGAATTTAATTTCTTTCACTTTACTTATATCAGTCGTCTATAAGACGGATCAAGAACAATTTATATTCAGTTATTAATTTTAGCCCAGATAGTTTAGTACAAACTTTCACATTCCGTTCAGGTTCATGCAGAGATATTATAGTGGGATGCAGAGCATCATGTACAAACAATTAGCAAAGAAATGGTTATCTAAGGAAGATTACTTTCCAGTAAACGATTGTTTTGACAGAAATAAGAGTTTCTTATTAAGAAGTCAATTGCTGTGTCTGGCTGAGTGTTAAGTATACAGAAACTTCATCAGGTCTTTGACTTTCATTATGATAATGGTAGCAGATGTAGGTGGTAGCAGATCTAGGTACATGGACCTACAGCATTTGTTTTCTTATGGAATTATAACCATAAGAACCACTGTAGAGTTCGAAAAGGAACAGTTTCATGACAAGGCTAGAACTTCATCATCAAGCCAGCATTGTGCAAAGTTATTTACTGGAATGCAAACGGTTGCACAGATCCTTGGTGTGTCCCATTTTATTAGTGCTCTGGCTGAAAAAAACAGAAACTCACCAACCATCCAACAATCCACAAACTTAATGCCAAGATCAGGTTAAGATCAGGCTTCATCCACAAAGTGGTGTGCCCTGGATCTCCTCATGCTAGAACTGAGTTGTATACACACATACACACACCTCCAAATTGTGCATTGATTTTCAGGCCATAGTTTGAAGTTCCTCTGACAATCAATTTAATGATCAGGAAGGAAGACAAAGAAAGAAATTTGCAAGAAGCAAATGATTACAAGATTTTATTAAATAGTGCTCACATCAATCCATAATAAAAAATGTTCCATAAAATAAAAAGCTACATTTTGAACATAAATATGGAATTGTGACAAATACACATTCTAAATAAAGCAACTTGGGTTTCACTCTTAAAAAAATGCTTGCATATTTTCAACGCTGAAGGCACGGACTTAGACATATATTATCAACAAAAACTGAGTTGTGAATTACAGTGTTCCACTAAAACACCAGAAGAAAGATGTGAACTTATCTAACTCAACCCCTGCTCTACAATCTCAGCCCTGTGTGTATTTTGCTGTCTAAATTCAGTGATTAATCATGGAGTCCAGGGTCCAGGCCACATTTATTACATTGAAATAGGTTGATTATTTCATAATGGAATTTCCAGTGAAAGAAGTCCTTGGTCAAATGGGCTGTGGCATGCTGTTAACTACTAACACACAGCGCAAACTCTCCACCCTTTCCATGTTACTGTCGCCACTCATTTCTCTGCCCAGCCATGAATGTCCTTTCCTTTCCTCGTCTACCATCCCTCCAGGGGTCCAGTATATATAAATTACAGGTTTGCCACAGTTAATTAAGGCCGAAGAAAATTAATGACACCACAGTGAACAGAGAAATCTTCTTTTTCATGACTGTAACATTCTGTTCCGAGGCCCCTCCCTCAGTGGTCCGCCTCAGTGTTGTTAGACTACAGGCAAAGTTAATAAAACACAGAAAAGGGTACCCAGCGATGAAACCAGGTTAACATTTCACCTGGTTGAAAGTGAGTGAAAATATGGCGCGTCAGCTCAGTGGGGGAGCAGGCGCAGCACCCGGTTTGATTCCCAACCCCAAGCCTTTTACTGCATACACGTCTTCCTTCTCTCTCTGCCCTTCTTTCTTTTCAGCCACTAATGAATAAAGGCCACCAGAGATACAAAAATAAAAAAATAAAAAATAGGTCAAAGTGATGTTGAGGACATTTCTGTATTACTATAATTAAGTTGATGTGTAGGGAGTTTTGACGGTAGCTGCTGCTGCTGCTGTTCAGCAACATTTTTACCTTCTCTGTGGTGAACAGTTTTTTTTATCACTTCTTTTTTATGCAGATTGAGCTAAAACATGAAACATATTCTTTTATCCCACTGTAACTCTAACCACAAAACACATTAAACTAGAGCTGCACTCTAACCATTTTGACCTATAAGTGAAAAGACAGATGTTGTTTGGAAGCTTAGAAGTAGAAACCATTTGTCATTAACCATTCAAAAATGGTGACAAGAGATGATACACAACTTTTATTAACTTCAGTTTTTTATATGTATATTTTATGTACATATTTATTTTTTAAATTAATTTATTAATTAAAAATAAAAAAAAATATTTTTAATTAGTTTTATATAAGGCTGTCAACATTAACGTGTTAACACATGCAATCAAGATAAAAATTTGAATGCATTAATATCACCTAATGCTGGTTAATTTAACATCTGTTTTGAGGTAAAAGTATTTCTCCTGGAGAAATACTACCTCATTCACAGCAGGGTATTATGGGTTGACACAATGGGATCAATGAACGACAGCAAAAGGTGAAATTGTTCTGCAACAACAGACAGCACAAAAATTTAACATTTCAAGTTTCACTAGCCCACTTGTGCATATCTACGTGTCTGAGCTCAAAATATCTCATTAATCACTCTAGGTCACTCAGCTGGATGAGGACAAGAGGCTGTCACCTCATCGCATCAGTTTCACCAGAAATAAATGGAGAAGGAAATTACCAGATTATCCTTTAAAACAAAACGACTTCTTTTAAACTTTTCTGAACATAGTGGTGACTATGTTCAGAAAAGGTGACTCTGAACCCATCCAATCATGGAATAAATGCTTAGAACAGATAAATGTGTGGATGTGCCAAAACTTTCTCCAACTGAACAAAAACAAAACTGAAGTCATTATTTTTGGACCTGAAGAGGAACGATCTAAAGTCAATGCACAGCTTCAGTTATTACAACTAAAAACTAGCGATCAGGCCCGGAATCTGGGAGTAGTGATAGACTACATCAAATTGGCCACAAATCTTTATGTGGCCTCCAGAGGCACATAAAGACAGTAACAAAATCGGCCTTCTATCACCTGAAGAACATCTCCAGGATTAGACGACTAATGTCTCAGCCAGATCTAGAGAAACTCATTCATGTGTTTATCTTTAGTCGCATTGATTATTGTAACAAATCAATCAAACAGCTGCAGTTGATCCAGAACGCTGCTGCTCATGTTCTCACTAGAACCAGGAAGATAGAGCACATAACACCAGTTTTAAAGTCCCTCCACTGGCTCCCTGTAGCTCAAAGAATAGATTTTAAAATACTGTTGTTAGTTTACAAATCACTGTTTAGCACCACAATAAATTAAAGATCTGCTGTTGTTGTATCAACCTTCCCGACCTCTCAGGTCTTCTGGTTCTGGTCTTCTCTGCATCCCCAAAACCGTAACCAAAAGAGGAGAAGCAGCTTTCCGCATCTATGCACCAAAAATTTGGAACAAACTTCCAGAAAACTGTAAAACAGCGGAAATCCTGACTTCCTTTAAATCTCATCTAAAAACACACCTGTTTAGAACTGTATTTGAAATGTAATATGTAACAATGTACTTTTTTATTATTATTATTTTGTGTTTTGTGTTTATGATGTAAAGCTCTTTGAAATGCCTTGTTGCTGAAATGCGCTATACAAATAAAATTTGATTGATTGATTGATTGACACTCTTATTTAAAAATGTGACATTGGCAAATGGAGTCATGAATGTTTATCCTGTTTGGACCTTGTTTCTGCTTAAATCAGTTTCTTCACTTGACTGTTTGTGTTTTGCCCTCCACACCTGTTGACACTCCTGATGATGTGTAGAAATCCTTCACAAAACTTCTGTTTCTTGCAGCAGCATAATATGAACCAACCTGTCTTTTTCATTGCATTGCATTTTCCTGGGGGAAAAATTTACAAAATAAAGTCACTCCTCGGCAGCTCTAATGTTAACACCAGTCTTTTGTCAGTTGGACAGCATTTAGAGTTGGAGCACATACATACGCTGATGGATCTATTACTCCTCTGCCCAATCACTCTTTTTGTTTTCATTGTCCACTTTACTTGTTTCTTGTGAACTTGTAGCATGTCATGGTTACCCAAACTTAGCAGAGTTCTTTTTTCCTAAAAGTTGTTTTCACTAATGTGTGCAGCTGTCTGGCCCAGTAACAGCCCATGTACAGATCGCTGTCAGATCTTTAGCTAGTTCAGGCCAAACCAAAGTCACAGAGTGATGGTTTCTCAGACCTGGAAAACCTGGAACGGATCAATTTCTATCATGTTTTCCAGGATCGGGATCTGGACTGACTGCAATCTGGAGTTGAGAGCTAATGCTCTAAACGCTCAGACTCTAGATCTCAATCTGACAGAGATACCACACTAAACTATACACACACACAGTGGTAGATTCCCTCCATTCATTGCTAGTTTTTAATGTTATCCTGTTGTCACTTTCCATTACTCCGACCTTTTTTATTGAGCCATTGCCCACAATGTAAGAACATAGCTCACTGCCCTGCCAATGGCAACTAACAGACCCTGCAGGAAGGGCACTCTGCCTGCCATGTTTATGCATCATTCTGCCTTTAATACTTGGAACTCAGCGTTCATATCTAAATTACTCATTGCCTCAGGCCTATCTGAGATTTTGATGTTGAGCCATCAGTTTCTCAAATTTTTTTGTCTGTCTGCCTTCCCATTACCAATTTCCTGCTTACCCTCCACAATTTCCCTCTGTGTCCTTGGCAATCAAAACTTTTATCTGGCTTCTAAGAAAAAAATAATTGTAAGAATTTTCAGTTAAAGATGATAGCTTTTCTCCAAGGTAGTATAGACTGAAATCTAGTGAGATAATAATGATTATATTAGTATCTTAGTTTTTAATAAACAGTTAAATAATCTGCTGTGCTTATTTGGATCCTTCTTATTGTATGTCTTACTTAACTACTTTGATATATGAATGAATTTAAGGAATATTATATTTTGAACTGAAATACTAAAAAACTACTTTAGAGACAGAACTGCAAACTAAACAACCTAGAAATCTCCTGCTGATGTGTTTTGCATCTGGAAAGCATTGACCTAAAGTTTGTTCAGGCAAAACTGCACTGGTGTGAGCTATTTTCAATAAAAACCTTCATTAAAACCTTATGAAACCAGTTGAAAATATGCTAATCATTTGAGGTTTCTTTTCCAAATATTTGGTACAATTATCAGTACTTACAAAATTTTACGATTGATTTTGGGGTTGTTTTACAATCAAAATCATGGATTGTATTCTAGACATATTTGGAAGGTATTTTCCAAAACCTTCATATAGTAGAAGGACACACAACTTTATTCTATAAATAAATTAGCTTTACTTTTCTGACTGAAAATGTTCTGTATGCTAGCTCGTACTACAGCTAGCATTCAAAAATATAAATTTATTATGTGTATACCTTTTATTCCGAAACAGAGGAATTAAATCCTCTATTTCAAAGACAGTAAAGACATGCAAACATTAACAAACACCACAGATGTACAATTTCAACATTTGTTTATTGAGAGTATCAAAGCAGCGAGTTGCTGAGGACACAAAACTATCAGACTGTCAAAATAGCAGTGAGACTAGTTTACGTTGTATACCCTAGTTTGGATCATTTGAGACATTATGGTCAAACTTATTCATATATACAAACCATTCATTGAGCTACTGGAGTCTTTGGTTTAGCAGATGGATTTGATGTATTTGTTTTCTAGCAATGCACCAGCAGTCTATAAATCAACATGATTCTCATATCAGAATTTAAGGCCTCATTTAGGATGAGACTCAGGCAGGACACTAAACCTTAGGTTGTCTATAGAGCCAGTTGTTTGACTTGGTTTTTCCTTTCAGAAAACAATCAGCCAAAATCATGGAGATTGCAAGTATTGCTGAATCATTTAAATATTCAGAAGAAATGTAAGAAGAAATGACAAAACAAAACCTCAATAATGTTTGGTTAAAAAACATTTATGTGAGCTTGATCAAAACGTTAAGAGGAGTATTTATCAGGATTTTGAAACTTGTAGGTCCTGTGACCCACTTCAGAACTTCCTCTAAACAGACTTTTGGACTACATTTGTGATTCTCCTTCTTTTTATGTTTCCTTCCCTCTCATGATCGAAGTGATAGTGTGAATGTATGTCCTCACAAAGACATAATAAAATGTGAAAGTTTGTGTTGGGTCATTATTACCTGCTGGAGGACCATCTGTTCTCTGAGGCTGGTACAGGTCTGTGCCAAGTGGACAAACACACCCATGCACACACTTTGAACAGTTGCCAGGTAGATTCTGGACTCCAGTAAAATGCTAGATATAGAACAATCATACTGTCCACATGGCAGGGTGTGTAAATATGTGTAAATAATTACACATTATGACACTATATGTGATGCACACCTTACTTTGTATCTTAACAGAGTGAGTTCTTCACTGCCATGTTTTTGGTTGGCTCTACATACACAGCCCATGTGAAACAGGGTGATGAAGTGACTGGTTTGCATAGAGTGTGTTCCTGTTTGTGGCAGGTCCAGATGGTGAAGGTCATCATCCACCGCACCCAGCCAAGCGGGGCAGCTTCTGGTTAAGAGTAGCTCTGCTTTGGCTAATTAAACCCAGAACCTTTACGGTCCATCTGTGAACCTCCAGTCGCTACTGCAAGCACAGAAGTCAAGGAGGAATTATGGAAGTGGATTGGGACTAAATAGAACAGTGTTTCTCAACTTTGTTTCGTCCAGCGCTCCCTATCCATTATCTAGGTCCTTTACCGCCCCATCAAATAATTTGTAGCAGGAGAAGCTAACAATCACTGAAGAGAAGGAGAGCAACCATCAACTGCAGCCAGGCATGTTTTAATGTTAGAGAATACAGTTTTAGAAAGTTGCTCAAAGTCTAAACTAGTATTGTCGTGCATTTAAAGTGTAAAGTTTTCCTTCGAGCAAACGCCCTCCAAAGGAATCCCAAAACCCCCATTTTGTAAAAATTTCCGCCAGAGCCCCCCGTTGAGAATCACTAAAATAGAAGGAGAATCAGACTAATAAGAGGGCATTTTAAAAATGTACAGAAAATAACTTCTTTTTAAATGGAAGGACTGCAAATCCCCCCCACCCCCCTAAAAAGAAAAACAAAAACAAAAAAACACTGCTTTCTTTTGTTGCTCTCCTTGTAATCTTCATATACAGCTCTCTTTCTGTCACTCCTTGTTGGTTCTTCCTCCAGTTATATCCCATTATTTTGCCGTCAAGTTCCTGCTGTCATTTTTCCCTTGATTCCTGTTACTGTTTTCCCCTGGCTCCCTGTCATTCTTTAGAGATGCATTAATTGTTTTTTTCATTAAACATTCTTTCTACTACTTTCTATCTCTGCCTTTTTGCATTTGAGTCCAACTCAACCACTACGCACAATGTTACCAATTTACAATCTCATTTACTGATTTACACATTTTGCAAAACTCTTATGTTAATTTACAAAGTACTAAGAGTGTATATACCTAAACACTTCCCCATGATTGTAAAATGGAAGTCAGAAACATTTTTCTCCAGATTAAAAAAAAGTAAAAATCTGAAACATCTGGCATACATTTGTATTCAGCCACTCAGAGTCAATCCTTTGCTTTCGTTAATCTGGACTAGTGTCAGACATGTACAGCAACCTTTTGTTGGGATTACAGCTGCAAGTCTTTAAAAGTATGTCTAAAGTCAACTAAACTTTTTGTCCATTTCATTTCCCCACATTGTTCAGTCTCAGTTTAGTTAAATGAGAGTATCTGTGAACATTGTTCTTTAGGTCTTGCTTCAGATTCATAGTATAATTTAGGTATGAACTTTTACTGGGTCAACAACATGCTTTGATCTGAAGTTAATAAGCCTGGTCATTGCCTTCCAATAAAATTTTGCTTGATTCTAATCCATCTCCACTACTCAGTCTGGTCTTTCTCCCATTGAAGTTAATGTCTCCAGTAGAATTTCAAGCAGGCCCATCAACAAAGCTGTGAACAATGGCTCAGTTTTAAGGTTATAGTCTACCTGTAGTTTTAGTGACGGCAGCAGAGTAAATAAACAAAGCTGTGTTGGCCAAGTTTTGTATAATGAACTACCATCGACAGTGAAAACATGCTAACTCATAGGTTTGAATCTCAGTGCCAGAATTTAAACCCAGGATCTTCTTTCTGTAGCGTAACGGTGCGACCAGCCACACCACCATGCAGCACTGTGGACTGAATACAAGTCATCACAATTTCATTCTTGAGAGATTATGTTTAACGTCTTACTTTCAATAAATTTTCCATCTCCATGATTCAACATTCAATGTATCGTTCCTGACTTTTGGATTAGTGCCATAGTGCATTTAAGTAAGATTACCTATGCATACACATGCATACTCCATACGTCACTGTCAACAAGCTGTTGTTCTAGTGACATTTTTTAAAGAAATGCAGAAGCAGAGCCTGTTTGTGTCTGTGTGTGGGTGTGCAGTGACGATGATAGGTGATAATGAGTGATGTATAACACCCTTCAGCTGTGTGATCCAAGCTATATTTAGAGCTAATTGTGCTGTTCTAGACAGAGGACTAGAGAGGTGTGACTTTCAAAAAAGCAGAAGCTTATCTTAACTTGGAGTAGGTGAGGAGAACAACCTCATTTTTCTTTGATTTCATGCTGTTATTGTTTGTAAAGATGTAGGCTTTCCTGGGAAAATTTTTAGACATTTGGCATCCAAATCATCACTTGAAATCTGAAAGAAAAAATCATTTACAAAATGGATGTGCAGTTTCATACAAGGTTGATCAATTATTAAAAAGTACCTGGGTACCTGGAAATTTCTTTGATGCAAGATGACTTTAGATCTACACAGAATTGCTTATACTTTTGAAGAAACGCCCAGATAAAGGCTTGTTTTCTAAAAACAAGCACTGTGCTCTAATGCAGTTTCCACAAATAAGGAGAACAGTTTGGCATCTGCTAAACATCTTTTCTGGCAGTGCCACGGAGATTGTTACCCAGTTAGAAAGAAGAATGGATTCTATGAAGCAGAAGTAAATTCTGAATGAACAATGTGCAACTAAAGCCGCATTTGTATGTGTGGGATCAGTTCCAAAGCATATTTCAAATCCTCCTGAAGTTACGTGTGGAGATGCAGACTAATCAAATGTCAACCACTGTCCTCCAATATGCACAAGTTAACATGTCAATACACATGAGAAAAAAACAATCAAGCATCTTTGCAAGTCCTTTTTCCAGTTATCAATAATCATTTTGACATAACTGGTAATAAGACTATTTTAATCTAACTTGAAGTGGACAAAACTATGGCATGGTGGTAGGGTCAAAATTGTTTTCTTGTCACAGGAAGCTTTATCTATCTTGAATCCAGCTACTGATCTAATAACAGATTGGTCATGAAACTGGTTGGCCAGTTCTGGCAAATTTTACAGGAAGCTACTCATTTGTGTTGTTATTGGAGAGCCTGGTGATTAGCACGCTCAGGCTAACTGACAATTAGAATTCACAAATAAAGAAAAGAAAGAAAACTTTGACAACATAATCAGTTGACATTAGTTGACATATCTGGTTTATTTTTGCCATGAGTTGTTGTGACATAACTTACCGTAACCCAGCATCACATGAAGCGTAAGTGTTATACATAAAACATCATCAGGCCAAATTTTTCTTTTGGTCGGTTAAGATTACAAAATAATTTGTTTCCTAATTTGTTTCCTGATTCCTAAGAGAATCAGAAGCTTACAGACATTTCTTCAGTAATTGACATAATTGTTTTTTTTTAAATGCCTCACTTGGTTCAAATGTTCTGGGTTTCCTTCTAATGATTCTTTCAATAGTTTGCTGGAGTTCTGGTCCGTTCCCCTTGGCAGAACTGCTGGAACTGAGATCACCTATAAGATGTTTCCAAAGCCATGACATCATCAAGTCAGTTTTCCCTTCTTGTTTAGAGATGTTTAAAATGCTGTACATTTCTAATAAATCAATAATATTTCTTTCACTATTTTTGGCATTTAGCAAATAGAAATAATTTTAATAATTCTGCCCTGAAACGAGAAGTTCGTCTGAGTGAATCTAAACTTCTGGTTTCAACTGGATATATATCTGCTCTTGGGTCTCTATAATCTGAGTTTTTGCCCTAATAATGCACCAAACAAAACACATGACAACTTATTCATCAGCTAATTATTAGTTTATCAAAGACATCTAATGAACAATGACTTATCCTTCATTAATCTAATGCAACCTGCAAGGGTGTATTTAGTTTTTCAAACAAAGCTTTTCACACAAACAGTAATTAGTGTGTATTATGTCAAGTAATCGCAGTGTTGAATTTTATGCTTTTTAAATAACTATGGTTACACCTTTTCTTCTTTTAAATTAAGACTGAAGTGAATGCATGCAGTGACAGATTCTGAAAAAATCTGCAAACAGCAGGATAAGATTCCTTCACAGTGTCATAAACGATTTATCTCCAGTTCAATTAAGTGCTGCCAAAGCGTAGAGGCAGCATTTTTGGTTTAGGAAACAACAATGGCACTTTAATTTATTGGTTTAGGTAGTTTTTTTCTCATTGATAAATGATTTAAAAACTGCATTTTTTATTTATTAAGGTTATCACTGTCATGTTCTTGATGGTCTGAAAATTATAGGTATGACATAAAAGCAAAAACAGAAGAAATCTGTGAAGAGGCAAATGCTTTTTCACAGCATTGTCTGTGTAATTGGGGAACATAATGGACAATATACTTCATTTGTGTAAAAGACCTTGGCAATTGACTGAAACACTTAATTTTTTATATTGTATTTTTAAGTTCCTATTCTGTTGACTGAACCTAGAAGTTAGTGTTGTGTACAGAACCAGCTTTCACTTCTTATTCTTTGAACTCAATATGGGACTTTTTATAGTTGCCCTGAACTTGCCTTTGTCAAAATATTTTAACAGCAGGCTAATTCAGGAAATGACATTTTCCATGTTACCCGTGAGCTTCCTCTCTCAGAACAGTGTTAACTAATATTATTATCAGTTGATCCTGGGCCCTGGGTTAATGCTGCTCTCTTAGAACAATTTTGCCTCTCACAGTCAGACACCTGCCATCCCACTGGCCTAAATACTGCCAGGAAGTCAATATGTTATTCTGCCAGACCAAGCAAAACAACTTCTTTTAGAGTAGGCCCTCAGGTATTACTGCCAGCTGTGGAGGCAGGCTTTTTGCCATGTGAGTATACTCACATGAAGCAGATCAGTTCTATGAATGTGTGTGAGTGCCTGACACCTCATCTAGTTTAGTTTTAAAAGCCAAAATTTAAGACTGAAGTTGTGGGAACAGTGGTCAAACAAAAGCCAACAAAATCCAAGCCAACAAAATTACACAAGAAAATCCAATGTTCTTGTAGGAATAAGTTCTGTGTCTGTCTTGTACTTTTATTCTCCTGACTAACATTGTAGCGGAGGCTCTGAATCATGCCAATACTAAGTATCAGTCCCCACTTTGGTAAGATGTCAAAATACACTTTGGTTCATGCCTCATCCTTCAAACTCCAGCAACACACAAGTGAAAACACACCCGGAGGTTGCCACAGGACTTTTGTCAGTCTGAAGAAATTTTGAGACCTGTCTTGGAGACTGACTTCAGGGTAAAATAAAAAGAAACAGAAAAAACAACCTGTCCAGACGAAAAGCTCCCACATTCTCTGGCGTACTGTGTGTGCTCTGTGAACGTCACAGACTCTAAGCACACTGCCTGAACGGTTGAGATTTTGTAGTCAAATGTACTGATTGCCTACATTTCTCATGACAAATGCCTTCATTTCCCACAATCCAAATGGATGTTAAGTTTGTTGAGCTCGTTGGATGCCTTCTCCCTTCAGGCCAGCCACCACACCTTTAAGAGCACCACAAAATGGTAGTGTAGCTGCTGCTCATCCTCATGACTGTTTGTGGTGACATTTAACCTTATGAACAAGAGTTCATTGTAAACACTTTTTCCACTTTGAGTCTGACTCCAGTATGCAGACGTCTGAGTAGTGAAGTACACCTGAGTCAGTCCAAACATTTATATTTCATCCTCTAAAGCTAAAAGAAACAGAAAAACAACAAGCTGCCCAGACTACCATGGCCAGTGCTTACCCTAATCCACAGCCAGTCTATAAATGACTTTACTGTTTCATTGTAAATCATGAATGATGAAATAAAATTCAACCTCTACAGTCTGAGTTTTTTTTTTTTCTTGCCAAAAAAAATAAGTTTCTAGTGGATGCTTGCTGCTTTGGTTGGAAAAGAGAAACAGCTTTTAGCAGATGTCAGCCACTAAAAAGTTGTGCATATTTGAGTGCAAGTCTGCTCTTTAGAACATAGCAACATGAGAAAATGAGTTGCATATTTCAACAGTCAGTGTTCATAATGCTGTGGCTTATTAGTGTAAACTAGTCATAAGAAAGAAGTTAAATAAGCACAGTGTTAAATGATTACTTTGATAATTTTATGAGATTATGTTTTACATTTAACAATCATCATTTTGTTTCATGAAAAACTTATTTTTTCATCTAGTTGTACATTTTCAAAGCATTATTCTTCCAGCAATGCCACCAAAGTAAGGAGTGGATGGGCTCTTTCAGCCTGGGCTAACTGATAGGCTTGATGTTTAATTAATGGCCTGACAAGGTCTAATGAATCTAATGACGCTAACTGCCCTAGCATATGGGTGCCCCATGAGAATCAACACTCCGCACACTAATTTAGATAAATGACGCCCCAGGTTATGCTGGGCTATTTGCATTTCATTTGGAGGAAGCTTCGGGACAAGTGAGGATTAAGCAGGAAGCTGAGTGGGAGATCAAACAGGAAAGGTGTTTAGGGTTGGAGGGATGGGAAGATGGAGCAGTTTACTCCAGTGAGTGTGTGTCGATGTGGATTTTCCGTTGGCTATACAAGATGCTGTTGTCAGATGAAAGGATTGGAAGCAGAAGGGACTAATGGCAGATGTGAGTACCAAAACTTCGGGCAGATGTTGTGAATCCATCTCACATTATGGATTCACAATACATAATTATTCTCCATCGGAGAATAATGTAGTGAGAAATCTGGGAGACCCAGTGCGAAGTTCGAACAGCTTTGTCAACTGAACAGTCAAACGTGAACTGCAGACTAGAAAGATTCATATGTTTATTCCCAACTAACGCACAAGAGGGAGTAGGAGAGACAGGTTGTATTTGTTGCCAACTAGAAAAATCCACACCTTCATTTCCAACTAAAGCAAAAAAAATGTAGCTGTGAGAAACACTTTCACCAGCATCTGGCAGGACTGGCAGGAAGTTTACACATGGCAACAAATTACGGTGGACCACTTTGGTCTCACCTGAGGTGGGACGACGAACTTAAAAGGTTGTGGATCTGAGGATTGCTTCTTACCTTGGTATAGGACACTTCTCCCCATCTGTCTGCCACCTTTTGCCGTGCTCTCTCTCACTGTTGAACTGCTCTCTCTGTTGAGAGTTCAACAGTGAGTTGAACAGTTGAACTCACTGTTGAACAGTTACTGGTAGTAATATTTTACATACGGAGAGCCTCCACCCGCAGCAAACTCTCACACCGAACATGCTTATAGCTGCAACATGTGGGGTGTGCTGTGGTGGCGCAGGGGTTAAGCAAGCCCCACGTTTGGAGGCCTCAGTCCTCGACGCGGACGTCGCGGGTTCGACTCCTGGTCCTGGCGACCTTTGCCGCATGTCTTCCCCCCTCTCCTCGCCCTCTTTCCTGTCTGCCTACTGTAAAAAAATATGAGCCACTAGTGCCGCAAAAACTCTTCGGAGGAAAAAGCTGCAGCATGTAACTTAGACAAACAAGAGTTTACATTTCTTAAAACTTTCCCTGTCCAAAGACAGATAATCTCTGGGAAAAAATAATCGATCTCTTCTGCCTCTTCCTTGTGCTCTGCAGAATTACTCCTCTCAGTCAGAAACAACCAATCAGAACCAACATTAATTAGTTGGCCATTTTCTCAAGAGGTTTTGATTCAGTAACTGATTATTGTTTAATTTTGATTCAACCTGCATTTGACTTTGAATGAATGTTTAAATTGTTCTTGAAATTATTTGATATAGGCAGTGTTGTGAGATTTATTTGATTTATGTACAGTGTGAGGTACAAAGAGCCTTACTGTTAAATATGATTTCACTGATTGCAGGTTTTTCAGTTGTTCTTTTAACTGAGTAGCTGCTACATTGTGCCTACATGTATTTTCCATGTTCATGTCTATCCATCCATCCATCCATCCATCCATCCATCCATCCATCCATCCATCCATCCATCCATCCATCCATCCATCCATCCATCCATCCATCCATCCATCCATCCATCCATCCATCCATCCATCCATCCATCCATCCATCCATCCATTTTCCGGTCACCCTTCTCCCTAACGGGGTCGGGAGGTGCTGGTGCCTATCTCCAGCTGCGTTCCGGGCGAGAGGCGGGTACACCCTGGACAGGTCGCCAGTCTGTCGCAGTGTTCAAGTCTAAGTTAGGTGAATTTATTACTAGATCATTTTTCAATTTTGCCAGATCACATGGTAGCATTTATACCTAATGTGAAAAATGAACAGCCAATCTTGGTGATCGGCAGTGACAGGCCCTCATGGGTGATCGGTATCGGAATCGGCAGCAAAAACACTGATCAGAGCATCCCTAATCTCAAGCACCTTTAATGAAATTAATGAACCCTTTAAACTGTTTCATCAGCTTTACATAAAACCTGATTTGTAGACGAAAGCGCCAATTAAGAATTGTTTTTTATTGAGTTGAATTGTTGACAGTAGGACTTTAGTGATGCATTTAAATACAATTATTGTAAATATTTAGGAGAGTGGGAGGAAGCTGGAGTACCTGCAGAGAACCAACACTTACACAACGATAATATGCAGAAAATCCCCAGAGAAGGATTCAAACCTCAGGGCTTTTTGCAGCAGGACGACAATGCTACCAACAGCATAACAAATAATAATATTCATTATTTGCACTGAATAAAAAGTTTAAAAGTGCTTTTATAGGTGTGAGAATCTGAGTATAATTTAATGTTTTCAGGGAAACTTAGTCATTATTTCACCCTCTGCACTCTGTTTTCCAATATCCTCCCATAACAGAACAACAAAGCCTGACCTTCAGCTGTAATGGGGTACATAACCTGTTGACTTCTGGGTAATGCAGTTTTTAATGGACTGGCTTGAACCTCCAGAGTGAATGTAGCAAGAATGGGAGCAGGGGCAGGAACAGACGGGGAGGGCGGAGGGGGGCGATAAAGAAAACTGGTATTGAGAGGGAGGAGTAAAAAATAAAACAACAGCTAGATAAGACTGTTTGCCTGTTATTATTTTCCATGTATAACATCCTGAGACATGGCCTGTGGTATTCAGGAGATTTCATGCGAAGGAGAAAAAGAGAGATCCATAAAGCTCCTGCTTTCCTTCAACACCCTAGGGAGAGCCATCTTTAATTCATGAGGACTATAAAAATAAAGGTTTTTACTCTGATGGCCCTGCAGCCTGCAACAGACTCTCAAAGCTACATGACAACATGCAGATGTTGATGCTGTGGTTGTAGCCCTTTCAATATATTTAATGTCTGCTAAAACAGAGTCTGAACAATTTATTTTCCCCACTTTTTGGAATAATTAACAACTGTAACATAAAGTTTGTTCTCTTCCCAGCACAATACTTGAATTAAAATACCTTGTCTGAATTTTTACAGTCTACCAAAACATAATAGTGTTTTTAACACATCTTCCATACACTGTGGCAGTTGATGCTTTGGCGATTTAAAGAGTTCCTGTTTCAGTATTTTAAATGTCTTTTAGAGAATCGCTCCATTTCTTTTCAACAAATGTTTTGATAAAAAGATGATGGCTTGATTGGCCTTTTTAGATTGCTCTTATCTGAGAGGAGTGTAAGAAAGAACAAACATTTCTTAATGAAACAGAGGCCCAATTTCAATGTGTTGAATTATGAAATCAAGTATATTTTAAGTTATGTTTGATATATACAGTTTTTTCTTTTAAGACAAATGTGCTGTAAAATAAATATGTGGCTGGAAAACACAAAACTCTGCCCCTTTAAGGAACTATGGCAGCTCTCACACAGAAAACCATCTAAACTTTCCCTTTATCAGTTAGTTGATTGAACTGTTGAATCAGGTAGTTGGCCTATCAGTTTTTTTTTTTTATATATATATTGAATGATTTAGCATGTATGCATTTTATGTCACATTTGTTGATAGGTAAGTAGGTATGACCTTAGGCTGTAATGACTCACATAGCCTATGGACTTCTGGGTAATGCGGTTTTTGATGGACTGGGCAGAATGTCCAGAGTGAAGAATGAATCAAGAATCAAAGCAGGAGCAGGAACAGATGGTTTATCCAGTTTACTTGTTTTTCCACAAGTTGATAAGAATTTAAGTTAACCTTAAGTAAAAATATCAAGACATTATATGCTTCAGAGAATACATTTGCACTTCCACAATTCTTTGCTTCAGACAAGCCTGCCTGACTTCCCACTAGTACTTGACTGAAACCAGCAAGCACAAAATGTATAGTCTCCATGGATACACTTTGTCATGCCATTATATCACAGCGTGCTACCCAGATTAGCCCATGTAGCTTTTCATTTTTTCATTAATATTTTTTTACTGTTACTCATATAATTAAACAGTTCTGCTGTGAAACACATGAGGGAGTCAGGATTACTATTTAATCTGTTTAGGTTTTCTTCATGATGTGAAAATCTATACAGTAAGTGGCTTTTTTAGGTTGTTTTCATGTTTAATTCATGAGGAAACTTGAATAATTTTTGGTGCTCCGTTGGCCCTGCTGGTGCCTCGGTGTTGGAGAGCCGTGATTGACAGCACACTTCATATTCCATAACTAAAGCAGAAGAGGAGGATGTGTCAAATTAAATGCTTGAGGAAAATATTCCCCCACTTTCATGCTTTGTCTGTCTGCCTTGATCAGGGAAATGTCTAACACTGTAAAATCAGCATGTTGGTGTGATGGCACTTTATGAATTGAAGGTAAGTAGAAAGGCTTCACAACACCTTGTCATTCTATTGGAAGCTAACAGAGCTAAAATCAAAGTAATAGGGGAATGTTTCTGTCCTTTCAAATTTTAGCTTTACATTTTTTTTTTTTTTTTACATTGCATGGAATTACTGTAACCCAGCATAGTAGTGGTATCCTAGGTGCTATCATTAGTATTTTAGCTACTTTTAGCTTTGGTTAAGTTTGTCTCTTACCTGGGTTTTTCCACACTCCGTGGACTATTTCTCACCTTTCTGCAAGTCTTCAGAAGTTGGGTTGAAATGCTTTCGTCATTTTCACCAAAGGCATTCAGCATTGATCATTCAGCATTCACTCTTGCATTTTTATAGGAAATGCACACTTTATAGTTTAAGTTGTTTATTTAACATTTAAGACTTGGAAAATGGTGAACTCTTGCAAAGCCAACGTACATGTGCAGACAATAATGGTAAAAGAGGTGATGCTATCTGCACTGTGTGGGGCTTGTAACAGGAGGTCAGTGCTGCACTGAACTTTTGTTCCATTTTAGTGCGAGGAGCCTTCATCTGCATTGAGCTAGAAGTAATGAAAGTGTGGTGGAGCATTTAAGATTGATGCCAGGGAACTCCCAGACCTCCTCTCTCTGCGTTTTACCCTCTCTCATTCATCTATAAACTCTCTGCCTTGTCTCTTCTGCCTTCCTGTTTTCATCTGTTTGCTTTGTCTTTGTCTTTCATGATGTGTGTTTTTCTCCTTACCTTACTCTGTCCACTCTTCTTTTCAGGATTTTACCTTTGCTTTTTCAGTTCTTTCTCCCAGACATGGGAGTGATTTAGCAGTTGCGCATCTGATGTAGCCACTTCAAACCTAAACTGAAATTGGTGTCAATCACAGTTGCTGTGCAGTTTTGTGTTTGTTTTAATTCAACAAAGCCTCATTTAAGTACAAAGAAATGTTCATAACAAGAACATCGGTGTTGATCTATCTGTGCCGGAGTGAAAATTACATAGCCAATCTCTTTAAGTTTAAATACCAGAAGCAGCTTTTCTTTACGCCACTTTGTTTTATATTTAGTGAATATAATTGGCCTTTTATAGTCTGCTTTATGACGGATGACGTGAAAAGCACAATTAAGCTTAAAGACATAGTAAGACATATGCTGGAAGGGTTTATGCAGCTCAGTCCTGGCAGAGCCACAAATTGTCTTTGTATATGTCAGTCATGGAAAGCTTCAACAAAAACCTTATCGACCCAGTGGCTGGGGTCAAAACACAAACAGGACTTTCCTTGATGTCTGACACTTTTCTAAGTATTTATCTGCATCCTTTAGCCAAACACAACTTCTCTTAGCTCTATTACTACATGTAAGGGCAACTTATTATAGTTTAGATTGTCCAGATTTTAGCTAGTTTTCAGGATCCTTATTTACTTTGTATTCCCAGAAATATTAATGTCACCATCTAAATAATTTAATTCAGTCTTTCCAAATATATTGGAAGATGAATATATAATATGTTGTATAATACATGCATCATCAATATATAATGCAATGGATTTAGAACCTATAATATGCAGCATGACGACTGCCAGAGATCAGGTCAGACATTACTGCCATCTCTCTGTTATAACTATGGTTTGTTGCCTAATCAGGCTAAGCTGTTGTGAATGTACTGTTTGATTTTTCCAATACATTGGAAAAATCAAACAGTACAACATATTTTCAGTAATACATTGGTAAATATAGTTTCCTTTCATGAGAGGGAACAACTGGAAAGGAGAGCGATGATGGCAACATGACCACGAAAAATCCCAAGAAGTATCAGGAGATGCTGGGTTGCCCAATGGACTCAGGATGCCGACTTTGTGCATAGTCAATACAGTGTGTATCAATCAATCAATCAATCAAATTTTATTTGTATAGCACATTTCAGCTACAAGGCATTTCAAAGTGCTTTACATCATGAACACAAAACACAAAGTCATGCAACATAGAATAAAATACCAAGTGTTTTTTTCTTTTTTTTGGTTTTTGTTTTTTTGTTTTTTTGTCACAGAATTTAAGCACCTGTTACCGCCGGACTCCGCCGTCCGTTCAAACACGGGTATTTGCCGGGCCCATTACCCACAACAGGAAAAAAAAAGAAAAAAAAAAGTACATGGTTACATATTACATTTCAAATACAGTTCTAAACAGGTGTGTTTTTAGATGAGATTTAAAGGAAGTCAGAGATTCCGCTGTTTTACAGTTTTCTGGAAGTTTGTTCCAAATTTTTGGTCCATAGATGCTGAAAGCTGCTTCTCCTCTTTTGGTTCTGGGTCTGGGGATGCAGAGCAGACCAGAACCAGAAGACCTGAGAGGTCTGGCAGGTTGATACCTCAACAGCAGATCTTTAATGTATTGTGGTGCTAAACCGTTTAGTGATTTGTAAACTAACAACAGTATTTTAAAATCTATTCTTTGAGCTACAGGGAGCCAGTGGAGGGACTTTAAAACTGGTGTTATGTGCTCTATCTTCCTGGTTCTAGTGAGAACGCGAGCCATGTAGGGAGCTTCATGGCTGAACAGCTGCATGCAAGCCTTGCATCATGGAGAGCAATGCAGAGCTTTGAATGCAGTGATGTACAGCACACCACCACTGGGTCATGGAAAAGTGGTCTCGGGTTCTCTGGCAGCAAAGCTCTGACAGTCCAACAGAGAGTTTGACGGTTGTCAGGAGAATGGAACTTGCTTGAATACATTATGTTAAGTGTAAAAGATGGTGAAGAAAATATAATGGAGTTTTTATTTGTGTGTTTCTAAGTAGGTGGGTGTGGCCCCTTTGTTGAAGCTGTTGCAGCTAAAGAACTGGGCTGACTTCATGTTACTGCATATGGGTTATGAATGAGACGGCACTCAGCTGGATCTCCGTTTGAAAATAAATAAGGATATAGTTTTGGCAAGCGGTTACACCTTTCTGTTGCTCCACCTGCGAGGTACTGTCTATAGCTACATTCACACTGCAGCTTGAAGTGAGCCAAATCCAATAGTTTTGCTTTAATGTGACCTGTACCTGATGTGTACATGACAGTCTGAACAACACAGATGCCATTTTGACAAATGTGGCTTTAGCCGCTTGGATATGTGATATCTGATCCCTTCTAATGTGACCTTTAATGTGACCTGTGTCTGTACGGCCAGGTCATCTTCATCTGACCTGAACATCATTGAAACTTGACGAAGTTCACTGTTCTGCACCTAATACACAGAAGAAGAAGGAAAAACAACAAGCATGGCAGATCACGTTGATTAAGTTAATATGCTCGCTCTGGTTGGGCAACAACTTTAAAATCCAACAATATGGTTCACCATTTGCATTAACATTTACTTCCACTGAGCACACTTGCTACGTGCGATGTTATTGCGCCCTCTACTGCGCATGCGAAACACTTTGAGGTTGTTTGCAGTTCGCTCAGGAGATATGTTATTGGAAATGTAAATGACCATGCAAAATGAGTCCAAATAAAAATTTGAATTGAGCATCAAAGCCTGCAATGTGACCATAGTGTGTTTTTCAAGAAACGCTACAACAAATGTCTGTTTTTGTGTCTTTATGCTCCAGGTGACTTCATGGCTTACAGGAAGGTGTGTGATGCCCAGGCGGGGCCACTGGATGGAGAGGTGCTGCGCTGCTCTGGATCCCTGGAACTCGACTGGGACCTGGACAAGGAGGAGCTGCAGGAAGCAGGACCAAGCAGCGAGCGTACGCAGATGCAGCATGGCGACTGCCAGAGATCAGGTCAGACATTACTGCCATCTCTGTTATAACTATGGTTTGTTGCCTAATCAGGCTAAGCTGTTGTGAATCATTCAGCTCACAGTTGGTTGATAAATGTTCCAAGTGAAGTCAGATTAATAAAACCGAGTGTATGAATCATTTATAAAAACCTTTCACTGCACTGAGAATTCACAAAGTGCACATTGTCAGATAATTATTGGGAAAATGAAATAATCATCATAATTCACCAAACCTAAGTTCTTTTCTGGGCTCTGCTATTTGCTCTTGAGAAGTGTAATCAGGCTGGACTGAACCTCATGCAATATGCATCACCCATTGATGAGTAAGATTCATGATTTTATATAATGCAAATATGATTCAGTTTTGTGTTGCCATTGGTACAGAGCTGTAGCAGAGATCCCACATGCTTTTGATTAGGCAGAGGAAAATATTTTCTGAAAATATGCATCAGGATCTCAAAACAAACAATAATGAGTCACCTAAACATTTTTTTTTCCTCTCTGACAAAAGATGCAACAGTTGGAAGAGGATTTAGAAGAAATTTAAAGCTATTAAATTTACTACAGCAATTTTTTTTTTGTTACTATAATTAATGGACTATTATTTAGTTGTCTGAACTAAATGCAAATTTTATTTTAATTTGTTATTCATTTCTTTTTTTCATTCAGTGTCTTTGTTTAATTACTTGTCAGGATTGATTAAACCCAACATGATGTCTTTTCCTCAGGTCTTCAAACTTTATCCTGAGCTTGGAACTCTATATTTGTGTGCACATTTTTTTAATTATCCCTGTGTGTTATTACCCAACATCCCTGACTTATTGTTCTTTTTTGTTTTTCTGTTTTTGTTTCTTTTCTTTTCTATTTGTTTGGAAATGGAAATGTTAAAGTAAAAATAGAAAAAAACAACATAAAAACCCAGCAAAAAACATTTTGTGAACTGTGACCTCTAGGCTGTTCAGCCCCTGCTCCTGACCCTGACCCTGAGTTCATGGAACCCATCCAGAATTCTGTCTCAGTTTCACCTCATGGACGCTTTGAAAGACTCCAAGAGGATCCCAACTACATCTCTCACTTCACTAGGACGACTGGCCACAAAGGTCAAAGGCGACTTCACTGTTTCATACTCAGGTAATTACAGAAAAGCTTTGCTGTTACATCATCTCATGAAACAGCTTTTCAGGTTAATACAAGATGTATGAAAATAATTTAGCTATTTATGTAATATTTTCAATCTGTTTAGTAGGCCTAAATAACAATCTGTAACCTTGTTTTGAGGTTTAGTACTCAACCTCAAAACCTTGTTTTGAGGTTTGGTTATTGCTGTGTATTCCTTAGTTTCTTGCTTTAGTCAGATCAGTCTTGTTTTCGACTCACTTTAGTTTAGTTTGTAGTGATTCTAGTTTATTTTGTTTGTTTATTCCTAGTATCTCATTATTCGCCTTTACTCTTAATTCTGCTGCTGTACTCTCCCTCGCCCCTTTCTCTCTCTCTCCCTTCACACCTGCTACATGTTAATTAATTAGTCCAGTCTTTGTTCCATCATCCACACTCCCAGTATTTAATCCCCTCTCTTGTTCACTCCTTGCTGGTTCCTTATTCTATGCTCCTCCTGTTTCTGGTTCTTGTTTCGTTCGTGCTTTTTTTTGTGTTCATCTGGCTGTTTGTAAGTTTTGTTTGTCATAATTATTTTCATTAAACCTTCAATTTCTCTACCTCTTTGATGAGTTAACTTCAACCTCCATGCAACATCCCAAAGTCTGACTAAGCTGGGAAATTTGCAAAGTCTTCTGAAAGGAATCTTAGGCTTTTTTCTTCACTTTGAAGCAAAACATTTCCATTTTGAATGAAAAATGAAAAAGGATTCTCTATTCTCTGAAAAGAGTATTCTGGATTATATTTCCAGTATAACACTTAAAAGGAGCAGTGCAACAATACATTGCATTAATAATTCTTAGATAACTTATCTTCAATTCAGATGTCAGCAGATGTTAAGTCTATATCATCTCCAATATTAGAAGTACAATGCTCACTTTTCTGCATGTGACATGACTTTTCTAAATGCATACCCTGACTATAGATAATGCATTCATTACAATCCCCTTTGGAAGACTATTCATCTCAGTATTATCATTATACTCTGATTAGAGTTTCATCTTCTTTTCTCTCTGTATCATGTCAGTTAACCTGAAACGGTTTCCTGTTCCTCTTTGGCGTTTTACACTCAAACCTTTCTCTGATTTTGTCCATAGATACTTCCTTGTCGGGGTGGGAATTTTTGTCCTTGGAATCCTCGTTGGCTGGTTCATCCACACTTCTTCAAAACGTCCTACTGCTCCTTCACCTGAAAGCTTGGACCTGCTTGAAGAGCTGCTCAGAGGAATCAAAGCTGACAAGATAGATGCTCTCCAAAAGTAAGTTTTTGTTGTCCTCACAGTCAGAGGATATGGCAAATAAAACTTATTAAAAAGGACCAATCTGAATGTTGACGAGACAAAGGCAAATTTCACTAATGATTCTAAAATAAAGTATTAAGAAGTGTTTTTTCAAACTATATATTCAGAGTTTTCTATATAAAGCAGGGGTGGGGAATCCTGGTCCTCAAGGGTCGGTGTCCTGCAACACTTGGATGTCTCCTTGGTCCAACATACTTGAATCCAATAACTGAATCACCTCCTAAATGCAGTCCATTTCTCCAGAGTCCTGCTAATGACCTCATTATTTGACTCAGGTGTGTTGAAGTGGAGACACATCTAAAAGTTGCAGGAGACCAGACCTCCAGGCCTGGAGTTGCCCACCCTGGTACAAAGGAGCAAGTGATGATTGGGTTTCATTTTTGATAATTGAGAGACAAATACAGGCCGTATTTTGTCTCTTGTATCCTGAAAATTACTGTTCAAGCTTAGTTTAAAAATATGAGTTCCAACACTCCTGAAGGTAATCATCCTCACCTGTGACCTTTTCTCAGGTGAGAAGAGATCATAGGTGATGTCTTTGTTAGTATGTGTTTATCAAAACCTTTGCGTTTTTGCCTGTCATTTACAGTAACACCAGTTGTCTTGGCTTTCCAAACAGTGTTTTTAACTATTGCTCAAGCAGCACAGTCATGAGGTCAGACACTGATGTTGGATGAGACTAACTGCTCAAATTCACTTTGAAATTTACTGACCACTTCAGAGACTCTCATTGTTCACCAGTTTGTCTAAGCAAGTTATAAACTTGTGACCATGGAACTGACTGGACAAGCAATTTAAATGATGTAAATTGATGGGCAAATTGTTTTGGCAACTTAATAGCTCATAGAACACTTGGAAGTAGGTTTGAAGTTGTATATAATTTCAAGGTCCCTCTTGAAAATGAGATCCAGATCTCAACCGGATTTACTTGGTTAAATAAAGGAAATAATATAAGGATATAATTATTTTTACTGTAAGCTGGTATTTGACAGTTCCAGTTTGGCTCTGAAAAGTGTTCTTTAGACTTTTGATAGCTCCAGTGTGTCTTCTGACTTTTTGAATCTGTAAGATTTGTCTCAATTCTTTTCATTTCTTACTGCATGTAATGTCATGTAATAATCTGGATGTTAGTTGGCAGCAGCAGCAAGCAGACACTCAAGTAGTCAAATTCATAAAGCCACATGAAAGATGTTCTGAAGACAGAAAGACTAACTTCAAGTAAATAAACAATGAAGTTGGAGCACATTGAAACAACTTTGCTCGACTAAACTGGAGAGATGTTTTTATAAGAATTAATTCTTATTTGGCTTGTAGGATTATCCCAAGCAGAGAAATGATTACATTTGCATGGATAGATACATGCATAGTTAAGAACAATCAGACTGGAACAGACAGTCGTTTCTCAAATAAATCTTCCGCTGGTGCTTTTTATTTTAGGTTTCCAGTCTCCCTTCTTTGTCAGCCAGTTAAAAAGAGAAAAACTTAAAAAAAAAAACAAAAAAAAAAACACTTTTTATTTGAGTCAAAGTAAAACGCAAGTTTTACTTTTTTAACTTGTCACTCACAACACTTATGTAACTAATTGTCTTTTTTTGCTCTTTCAAAGAGGTATAAAAAATCTCTTCTGAGCTTCTTTGAAGAGAAACTAATTCAGGTTCAAATAACATGAAGGTTGTTTGTCAATACTGATATATTGTCCAAAAATGCCTGTCACTCCTGCTAATTATTAAAAATGTACAAATTCTATCATGGTAAAAAAAATATTTAGTATTTTGTGATTAATTCTGATTAATAATTGCGGGTTCTAAGTTGTTGTCCAAACAACGGTTTTATCTGGATAATATGGATATTGGCAACCATTTAACAATTTTCTAGATACGAGCAGCCCAGCAAATTCTGTATGTTAGTAGTTCTGATTTCCTCTATAAAAATACTTGTACATTTGATGTTTCCAGACATTTTTCAGAATAACAGCATCCTGTCAGCAAAATTTTCGACGAAAACAGGTTCAGAATATGAAATTTTTTTTATTTTTGAAGAAAACAGTTTTTAGATTAGAATAGCCAAAATAGCAAGAAGATCCAACATGAGCTGAAGTCAATTTTATTTGTATAGCACATCTCAATAGAAAGGCATTTGGTGTTTGAAATTGATGAGTCACTCATAGATTCTTGCTGAGGTGCAATGGACTTGTGCAGTGAAATTCTTGTGATTTATCTTTGATGTCTCTTGTTATGGCTGCTTTTTCCCTGTTGCTGGTCGGGTTGGTCCACATGTTAAATGTTTTCCAAGATCTGAAGGATGGGGTTTATTTTCAGGGAGGTTTCTGTGGTGCTGTGTGTCAGGCCCTTCCATGTTTTGGTTGTCTTATTTCCATATTCAGTGTTATCCTCTACATGTACTTCAACTCAGTGAAT
The DNA here is from genome assembly GCA_911649635.1 of Poeciliopsis gracilis. Taxonomy (NCBI): domain Eukaryota; kingdom Metazoa; phylum Chordata; class Actinopteri; order Cyprinodontiformes; family Poeciliidae; genus Poeciliopsis; species Poeciliopsis gracilis. The sequence continues at coordinate 1,179,101 of CAJVRI010001138.1, forward strand.
GTTTATTTCTATCACTTTGATTGTCTGGAGAAGTTTGTCAAAGTCCTCGGTGGTGAAGCTGTCAGTGCACATCCTGCCTAGCTTGTGAATCTTTAACATTTTGCTGAAACAGCCACACATCATTTAATCAAAATAATGATTTGACATTTTGCTTATAAGTTTTGCATTATTGACCAAAACAACTTTCTGTGTACAAGTAATGTAGAAGTCCAGGACCGTGTGTGGGATACATGTCGGAAAACATAATTTTTAACACAAACTATTCTGTTATCACTGTGATCTCAACAACTGCCGTATGGGTTAGGGTTGGGTTAATGGTGTGTATAGTAGGTCTGACTGGAAAATTACAATTCTTCATTTGTATGTGGTCCACACCCAACTTTGTCTCTAATATATCCTGAGAGCATGTAGCTGTCAGTGCACATCCTGCCTAGCTTGATTGACACTTCAGATTAAAATGCATGCTTCCATCCATCATCCATCCATCCACCAGCTGTCAATATCTGCTTTTCCAGAGGTGGCAGGGGAGGTGGTGCCCATCTCCAGCGGATGCTGGGTGGAAGGCAGGACACATCCTGGACACGTCACTAGTCCATCAGTTACATCCATCAGTACATATTTCTCATATTTCTTATCTAATATTTAGCTTCATTATCACTGCAATGTCACAACTGAACAAAAGGATGCAAGTTGGCATTTTTGATTTTTCTTTTCTTTTCATTTGTATGCGAAAATAAAAAGACAAAGCAGTAAATAAGGCAAGATGTTTGCATATTTACACTATACAGACAGATGCATATTTTAATCCAGTGTTGGTAATCAGACTGTTTCAGGTGTGCACTGACAACAAAATGCTTTGTCAACATCATCAGATTTGAAAAAAATATGGTTTTGCAGCAAAAACGCAGAACTACACACAGTTATGAGAAACTCATTTGTTGGAATAGTAGTTCTATATAATTTGCTTTATATATGAGAACATTTATGTGTTTCAGAGAAGGTCTTGTTAAAACACATGCACATGCACACAAACGGCATTAGTTCACTGACACTCTGGGGTGGGAAAGCAGAGGAGATGTGATGTAATCTGATAAGTCTGTTTTTTAAGTCCTCATATTTTCAGGCTGTTACTGAACAGCTTATGCACAGAGAAACAAGAGGACAGATGAAAACACAGACAGAGGACAGGGTAAGTGATGACAGAGGAGGTTTGCATTTGGACCATTAAAATGCCATTAACATATTTTTTCCTTCCCAATGAATGCTAATGGGCTTTCACTTTTGCTTTAAGTGGCATAAAAAATTAAAGGCTGGGCAAAATGAAAAATTAGGCAAATATGATTCATGTGCTATCTTTAGAGGAATGTTTTGAGTGTTTGTAGCAGTAAAGGCAATCTGAGATGACTTCATCAAGTCACTATTAATGGAAATATGAAGGAAAACATAAACAAATGTTTGAAACATATGCAAGGGCTGACTGACATTCACTGTCTTGGACATGAATGATTCATTAGGGCAGTGGTTCCCAAAGATGTCCTAGGCCCCCCTATGGGCATCTTGGGCATAAAATCCCCCGAAAATAGAAAAAAAAAAATCTACTGGGAGCACACATCATTCACCTAGACATGAACATAAACACATATTTTGTTTTTAAACTTCGCTGAAGTTTATTTCACACTTCAGGTTGCAACAAAACACACTACAAACCATCTTTACAATGAAACTCTTTTGTGTAACTTTCTTTTTTTTTCATTCATGCATACCGCTTTCTGTGCCCCATTGGCACTGCACCCCCTCTACGGGGCACACCCCACACGGTGGGAACCATAGCATTCGGACATTATGTTTACACACCAAACAGGTTTTCTACAGCACATGTTTGTTACACATGAAGTATAACAAACTGCCTAAAAGAGAGTTGGTCTTCATTTTGCTTTGAAAACAGCCCTGATGCATCAATACATGGATTCTGATAGATCTCTGAACGTTTGCAGCAGGATCTGGCAATGAGATGTTTGAAGATTTTTTAAACTTCTGGAAGTGATGTGGTGAAGTGGTGTGGTGGAGCTCCAGGACTTGGACCTGTTTCTCCAATACACATCATACATGCACAATTGGATCTAAAATTGGAGAATTTGTAGGCTAAGTCATCATCTCGAGCTAACTGTTTTCCTCCTGCTGATTGCAAAATGTCAATGTCAACACGCTTTGCAATGGCTTGTTTTCCGAGCAAGTAAATAATACATTTACTTGCTGTCAGAAAATAGCTGAATGATTCTTTTTGTGTTTGGATTGTTTCCAGAAGCATTACTGGAAAGAAAATGGTACAAAACCATGCAAAAAGTGAATTTTCCATAATAGTTCTCCTGTAATAATAATGGAATGTAGCAAACATTGGACTTTTCCACAAAAGAGGTTGCAGTCCTTCATAATGGATGGTGTTGGAGCCAGTTGTAACTGGTTTCACTACATGTAACTGGTTTCCCTACAGCCAAGACCCAAGTTAAGGACATGTCGTTACGAAATGAAGCAGCTCATTCATTTGTTCTCTTTTATTCTATGTTTTTGTGTATGGGGACGACTTGAACACACATGAATTATTCATCCCAGTGTTTCTGAAAGCGGATGCTTCAGTTGTAGTTTGAACACAGAGGTGCTTATGAATGCCTCACAATCCTAAGCAAATAATTTTTCATCCAAACCAGCAGCTGGAAAATTGGAGTTAATCTCAGCTTCCACAGTGACATTTATTGACACCACCTGGATGCCTTGTTTTACTGTTATTTGACCAGTCTAAATAAACTTTGGCGTTTTAAATGTAGCACTTACCTCATAGTAATTGGCTGCTAAAGTTTGTCAAGTGAGAGTTTGTCTTGGTGGAAGTAAAAGAACTGGAGTTCAGTAAGCGGCAGCAACAGTTAAACTTTGTAACAGATTTTTATCTAAAATGCAATAACACATAATTCCTTTATTGAACACTTGATCATGTATAGTAAAGGCTGTCTAAAATAATTCTTATAACATCAACATCTGAGAGGCTCAGGGCTTTCTGCTTGACTTAATATCAGTGCAGTGTTGAGCTGATCTGTCAACGTTTTATTTTGATAATTAGTAAGCAAGAGATCCTTAACAGTATCTGAACTAGTGTGTATATACTGTATATATATATATCTATATATATATATATATTGAAACAGACTGGCGACCTGTCCAGGGTGTACCCCGCCTCTCGCCCGGAACGCAGCTGGAGATAGGCACCAGCACCTCCCGACCCCGTTAGGCTTTTTTGGCTTAATTACTGCTCTGCGAGTTCTGTTTTTGCAAGCAAATGTTATTTTTATGTATACTGCAGTTTATTTCAATAATGAATCACATTTAACACAGTTAATGGTTTCATTGAACTAGTTTTTAAGTAAGCTCAAGTCATTCCACACATCGTAAACAACAAAACATACAATATAAATAATTGTTACTTGTGACAGAAAAATTGCACTTTATACAGACGCCTCTGTTTTTTTGTTTTTTTTGTTTGTTTTTGTGCACTTAGAGAAGTCTCTGACAATATGCAGATGTCAATAAACAAAGTTGCAGATTTTCACTTTACTCAATGTTTGATGTGCAAGGCCAAATTTGGGCAAATAATATTTGGGCGGTAAGCATTTTCCCAGTGTGAACTGCATATAAACAATTTTGAATAGATTTGGCATCATGCACAGGCCTGAATGTGCATGATGTACATTGCAAATCTATACATTTGAAGATGCGATGCCTCAATATATGAATGTTTTTGGTATTTAAATTTGAAGGAGAACCATTTCAACATGACAAGTGCATCAATATCACTGTACTTCATGTTTCCTATCAGACAGTGAGCTGCACCATAACCATTTACAAATGAAACATTTGCAGTTGCAATACAAAAAAAATTACATCAGTGGTGTCTTCATAAAGTCATTCACACATTATAGGAATGAAGAGCAGAATACATGAAGATGGGAAAGAATAAAAATGAAAACAGAAACGGTGAGCTGTAGGCAGGAGAGAGCGCCTGCATTAAGACAATCACTGAAAACATTTCACTGATCAGGGATTAAATGACTAAGTTAGCCACATTGAGGGCAGAAAGTTGCAGTCGTCATGGAGATCAAGCTACAGAGGAAGATCAAGAGGATTTTCCTCTGTAGATCTATAAAATGTATATTTTATACATTTTTAAAAAAAATTACAATGTGAATATTTGCTGCTCTTTTCTGAATGGAGCTCCTAGCGGGTCTCACACACTCACACACACGCCCCCCCCCCCCCCCACACACACACACACACACACACACACACACGCACACACACACACACACAACACAGGAAGTTTACTCTGGGCAGCACATCAGTAAGAAAGTAGCTGAAGTTGTTTGTTTGTAGGTTCCGTGCACGTTCAGAAGACACAACACATGATAACTGGAGTACTGGAAGCAGTTGTATATAATGCCATCAATAAATTTCTATGTTAGTAGCAGAATCGCTGAAGAATACTGGCTGACTTTAAGAGACAGAATTTTGTTTATGTTTGTCCCCAATCTTAAACTTTGTCCTTCTAAGACACAGGCATCAAACTTCAGTCCTTGAGGTCCCGTGATCTCCAACTGCTTCAGCACACCTGAGTTAGTCATTCGTAGGACAGGAGAACTGGGCTCTGTACTGAGGAAGGATCATTGGCTTCACTTGTCTGCTGTGGCCCGGTACTTGCTTGTAAACTGCCTATTTCAACGGTTCAAACACCAAATATTTGTTAATATGCATTAATATTCACAGTGGAAACATATTGCCTTGTTTTACCATAGGCGATATGATAAAACAAAAATTAAAATATATCTTTATAGGGTCACATACTGCTGGTGCAGAAAAGAGCAACACTAAGATTTTAGATATGAATGCAACTCATTTACTGAAGAGACATTGTTTTTAAGTTGTGAAACAATCATCAGGCCCAGTAAAATATCCATGTATGTATTTTTAGTTTGGCTGTCCTCCACTTCTCTGTTTTCTGAGTTGTGGCGTGATGGAATTTGTGCAACCCTGCTGACAAACAGTCAGGCAGACAGACAAACAACTGTGATTACATATCTCCGCCTCGCTTCATTTCTTTACAGATTGGAAACACAGACTCAAAGAGAAAGATGTTTTTGCTGAGAGTATATGACTACTGCTAAATTAACAGCTTCATTCTGATGATACACATTCTCTGACCACAGACTGTTGGACACTAAGCATGGTTTCTATGATGTTTATGTTAAACATCAAGACAGAGTCGTTCATCTTTAAAAGAGTTGCTGGAATAATGGAATCAATCTGATTCTACACATTATTTGAAAAATATATTTACTTAGCTTTTTGTGAAATTTAATTTCCCTTACCATCATGCTGAACCTATATTCTAAAATTCAGAATAGTTCAACATATTTTGTCTTTGAAGGTGATACTCATATATTTCATAGATTCATTACACATTAAATGAAGTAACTTAAGCCTATGTTTCTTGTGATTTTGATTATGGAAGATTTTGCAAATTAAAATTCTTACAAAATTAAAATATTGCATGAGATCAATATTTCAGAATGTTTATCTCTGTGATTGGGGCTCACACCTCACTTAAAAATATAGCATTTAAAGAATATGTATATTATATATCATGAAACAGCAGTGATAACAAAGCAATATATACAGTACAGACCAAAAGTTTGGACACAACCTTCTCATTCAATGGGTTTCCTTTATTTTTATGACTATTTAAAAGGCAAGAAAGCCACTTATTAACCTGACAGGGTGCACTTGTGAAGTGAAAACCATTTCAGGTGACGACATTTTGAAGCTCATCAAGAGAATGCAGAGTGTGTGCAAAGCAGTAATCACAGCAAAAAGTTGCTACTTTGAAGAAACTACAATATGAGGCATATTTTCAGTTGTTTAACTATGAATTAACACATTTCCACATGTGTTAATTCATAGTTTGAAGCCTTCAGTATGAATCTACAATGTCAATAGTCATGAAAATAAAGGAAACTCATTGAATGAAAAGGTGTGTCCAAGCTGTTGGTCTGTACTGAATGTACACACACAGAAAGAGCAAGATGGATAGATTGACAGATATTCCCAGTTTACAAGTGGAGAACATTGAAACCAGTTACCAACCAGACCAGAGTTTAAAGTGTACACTCATAAAAGCATGGCATGTGCCATTTCCCATACAAGCAATTTAATATATCAATAATGAAATGGCCATAGAACTCCATGACTTGCATGTCTCTAGGGTTATTGGTCACTGTTGACACCTAAAGGGTCAACAGTGAAACTGTTGATCGAAAAACAAGCGTTGTACATATCAGACACATGATGGACAAATTTGAAAATTGTGCAACTTCAGATTAATGTTTTTATCCAAACACTAACTCTAGAACAACCTCTGATTCCCATTATTAACCATAGTGTGACTTCGTTGTTCTGTAAGTGAAGCGATCGACTGGAAATAAATTGCTACATTGGCACCAGAACAGAATGAGGATCTTGTCAGCACAATGAAGACATCATCCTGTTTTTGTTTTGTTTTTGTTTTTTTCTCAGTAAATGCTCAAACTGAGTGGCTTCCCATTTTTGCTGACTGAAATTCTAAAGTTCTGAAGAGTCTAAAAAGCCCCAGTGTGCACCATTTCACAAACCAGCATTTTTGTGAATAAACACATGCATGAAGTTTAATAACTGCAGCTGCAGTCTTTCCTCAGAGCACATCTGCATTCATTTACAAATCAGTGTGTGTGTTTTTTTCTCTGTTCCATTCTGTGTTTTCTTGATTTAGGTGGCTGTAAAGTAGAAGGTACAGTAAAAAGAAATACATTAATACATACAGTTCAGTTTATTTGTTTGACTCCAATTGACAACAAATATATCAGATCATGTTACAATCAAACTTTTCCAAAGATTCTTCAGCAAATTCTTTCATGTTTCCACGAGTAAATTGATAATCAATCTTTGGTGACGAACCCCAAGTCTTTGAGACAGAACCTCAACCTGCAGGTTCTGTCATTGCAGGTTGACAGAACCTCAACCTGCAATCACTTGCAGGTTGAGGTTCTGCCCCTATGAAAATCAGATATGACACATGTCACAGCTCCCCCTATGATTATAAGTCAGTATCCTGGCTGGGTAACTCCAGATCCTAAAATTGCACGGCTTTGCATACTTGTTCATAATTCTTTTTGGGGTGAGGCGTTGCACCTTCAAACAATTATTCCCTCTCCTTCTGGATGCTGTTCTGTACTTCTGCATAGTTATGATTTGTAACTATGCTAACAATTGATTGAATTTAAGGAATCATTGGTCATCGTCATGCAATTTAGGGAAAGCTGAAACGAATGAGTGGAATGGAGCAAAATGAAAAAAAAAAACAAAAAAAAAAACAGTACCTACTATTAATATTAAATCACACAAATAGCATTTATTAATAAGAGAGTGATACTTTATCTAGCCATTAGAGTTGGATGATTGAAACTTTATTCATCTATATATGTCCTTTTTAACTTTCTTACTTTCTCATAAATACAACATAAAGCACTGGTTTCTTTTCCTCTGATTGCGGTTGCTTCTTTGCAGCATTATGGCCATGAAGGCCTGATTTACACCATCTCCTCCCAACAAGTTATGATGAGATTTGTCTGCTACTTAGAGCCCAGTAAGCTTTGATGAGAGCTTTAATCTTCAGTGTTGTTAATTGCCATATTCTAGGGCTTGTAACTATTGAACCTCTCTGCAGGAGAACTACTAGTATTCATTCCTAAGTCCTTATTAGAGCCAGCTTTACTACAAAGAGGGGTCTTCTGTGAAACTTCACATTAAAAAAACCTTTCATAGCTCCACATTTACTAAAATTAAAAAGGAAAAGCATTCTTAGACTGGTTCGGGAGAACAGATGTAAGAATTTGCATTCCCTAAATAACAATCAGTCCTGCTTTCAAAACTCAAATCATTCCTTGTCTCTTCATTATATTTTGTCCCATTTTCTCTTATTCAAAATGCATTTTTTTGAATACAGTATTTTTTGCCATTTGATTAGTTTTTCTATTCATGAGATGGAAAAAGCCTTTTTAACAACTTTTCATAAAAAGAGAAAAAAGAAGTGATTAGAATTGCTGCTGCAGTCAATACTGCCTGCGCCAAAAAATACACATTTTAGTTTGTGGGCTTTGGAATTAATTTGACTTTTATTTACACAAAAACCTCAGGTAAACTCTTGAAGAGTTGAGAAGTTTACTAGCTTATCCCATATCACGTGAGCTGCAAAATTGAAGCTCGTCTTTCCCCTTGTCAGTAGAGGTTGAAGATCAACAACAGTAACAAATCTTTGTTCACAATCTTTAACAAACTTCGTAAAAATGAAGGCAGGCAACAGCTGAGTCAGATGTTACATTCGACTTTGCTGCTGTGGTAAAAAAATCCCTTGTTCAATCCCCACGGTTTTTATCAGTTGGAGTTTGTGCCACATTCCCTACGAACTGACAATCCACACATGATGAAAACATTATAAAAACAAAGGGAGATTCAGGATGTATTTAATGTATTTGACATGGAGGAACATGCTGAGTATACAGGGAGAGTGATTATATAGAAAATGGCACAAACACTTGAAGTCAGTGTTATCCTGAGTTGACATGGATAACATGCAAACAACACAAGCAGGAGGGATCACTGAGTGACACAATAAGCAATTACCAAGCTGGATATATAATTCTATAAAGGTACAGAGTTGTATGTGCTGAACAACAGGGTAACTTTAGAATTCCAAATCCAGTGACAGGGTTCTGGGGTTTTCAGCCTCTCCTACTGCTAAATGCAACTATGACGAAACAGCAATGCAGGAAACATCAACTCAATTGAGTATGCAGCTGCAGGACATTCAGAGGGAAAACATTGGGTCATTTGTTATTTTACTAAGTCAAAAGAAGGGAAACATTGAAGAGTCCTCGATGTCTTTGTACCTTTTCAAGACAACAGAGGGAAGTGCCTCGCCACTGAGTGAGAGTCTAGCCTGAAATAAACACTCCTTGGATGAATGTCGACAGTATGCCAAGTGGCAAGAGGCTTCCAAGTAGTTACAAGGATCAGACACTCAAAAAGACTCAACCCATTGAAATCGTCATGTCTGCAATGAGGAGACGTCTTGTCTTAGTACACAGTATGAATGCAATATAAGAAGAGTAAATGGAGACGGGCATTTCTATACAAGGAGACCTTACATGTCTTGTGGATGTTTTGACTTAAAGTGTATCAACGGGACATGTCAGGTTGATGATAATGGTGATATACCGATCTATGCATAGATAGATATTATAGACTACTTCTGATCTTCATAGTATTTCTGTATTGTAATTTTCTATGGTATAGATAGATTATCATTTGATGGTATGTGTCAGCATCCTGCGTGCTGTGCATTTCTTGTCTTCTGCAGACAAGAAAATATCCTTTCTTGTCTGCAGAAAGAAAGGATATTATTCCAACGATTTAAACTATTTACAATTAGGCTAATGAAATTATTTATGACTGGCAGCCAACAGCCAACAGTCATAAACACAGGTCACCCCTCTTTGCCTGTTGCAAAGAGAGGTGACCTCTGCATGCAACTTTGCATCTGATGCAGACATCATTAGAGAGCATCAATCAGAGCTAATTAGCACCATGAAGGGAGACGATGCCGATCCAGTGCTTATCAGAGGCATTTGAATGCCGTGGTATAACTGAACTTTTTTCTCATACATAGGAATGGTGTTTTCATACATTTTTAGTAGACCAGTAAATCTGACACATAAGCAACATCTGCAAACAGAAACAGAAAGTACTGCTACGCAAACATTTAGCCTCAGTTTGGTTAAAAAAACAATACCCAAAGTTGAGTGAAGATTGTGGTTTGATACAAAGGAACAACTTGCAGGCTCTTCTTCTGACAAGGACAAATTTATTATGAGATACTCAAAGCTCTAAGTAAAAATTAACTTTGGTTTTTGTACCCAGTGTTTGGAATTTACTTAATGTGTGTAAGTAGTTAAAAACAAAAGTGTTGACATTTTTGCAAAATAAATAAATAAAAAATACAAAGCCAAAAATCAAATAATTTACTATTTAGGTAACTGTGACTGAAAGGTTTGTTTAAGGTTAAATGCCAAAGCTGATGTAAACTGTCTGCATCACAGCAGCTGTGACATGTGTCATATCTGATTTATTATCATAATGTCAGTTTGAAGGAGCATCACTCCAGTTATAAAAGCTCACTTCACATTCCAATAACATCTTAAAAAAATGTGGGATGAGTGTAGTGAAGGTAGTAAGATTTTTTCCCGCAATCAGCAGGATGCCAGTTCAATTTTGTCTCTGTCCGCATTTGTTGTCGTGTCTTTGGGCAAAACTTCACCTGCCTTGCCTGCTGGTGAGGTCAGAGGGCATGTGGCTCCTGTCCAGTAGCGTATGAAAAGGTAAATGACTAAATGTGGTGTGAAGGACTACGTGTCCTCTCGAGCCATTTGCCATTTTCTGAGCTTTCTGTCGAGTTGCAATATTCATTTTGACCTCAAAGGCAACAGTTCAGCTGTGATGAACACCTGGGTCGACTTAGAACTTCTAGTCCCAGTTCCTTCACAGAGCTGTAGTTTCCAAGTTTCTGAGCTTCCATCTCTCAGACCAGCCTTCACTCAGCTCCTTCAGACTAGTCAGCAGCAATTAGGAAACACCTGGTGGTATTGCTCAGTACAACAGTGGTAAAAATGCTGTTGGTGTTAATAGAGGAGCCATGTTGTAATGACGTCCTGAAAGCAGAGTTTCAGAAAGAGCAGAAGTTTTTAAAGAGACAGAAGCCCAACTTCAAGGTGTTAAATCACAAAGGTTTCTTCTACATTGTATTTATTTATTGCATAGTAAGAAATTAATTTGACACAGTTACTTGATTGTGCCATCAAATAGCCCAATGTGCCTGGAAAACACACAATTCTTCCCCTTTAAGTCTGACCAAATGAAGCATTTATTTATTGGCAGTTAAAGATTTATGTTTTTGGGGCGTGCTGTGGTGGCGCAGGGGGTTAGCACGCCCCACGTTTGGAGGCCTCAGTCCTCGACGTGGACGTCATGGGTTCGACTCCCGGTCCCGGCGACCCTTGCCTGCATGTCTTCCCCCTCTCCTCGCCCTCTTTCCTGTCTGCCTACTGTTAAAAATACGAGCTCTAGCACTGCAAAAACTCTTCGGAGGAAATAAGATTTATGATTTCATCTGGGAGTAAACATTATTCAATGATTCATTTGCATATTTGAGGTGTGTTTACTATCATTTCCTTGTAGAACAACATCAAACCTGAACTGACAGGCTCAACATACTTTAGGGTGTATAAATTCTGTACATTAATCTGTCAATAGAACACTACCCCAAATGCAATAAAGGGAAGATTTCACAAAAAGATTGGTAAAATGATTAACCAACATCATGTCAGTATAGTCGCGTCAGAAGTAAGACCATCCATCCATCCATCCATCCATCCATTTTCCGTCACCCTTCTCCCTAACGGGGTCGGGAGGTGCTGGTGCCTATCTCCAGCTGCGTTCCGGGCGAGAGGCGGGGTAAACCCTGGACAGGTCGCCAGTCTGTCGCAAGAAGTAAGACCAACATTGTAAAAATAAATTTATTACTGCAAAAATGGGAAAATATGTCTGAAAGCTTTGGTTAGTGGTTTCCTCTCAATAAGCAACAGCTGCACCAACATTTTCACCTGAAGTAAGTTTTCTGCAACTTAAAACCCTGAAGGAGACAAATTCCAAACCAGTGGAAGAAGCTTCGCTAGACATGCTTCACATGTCCTATAAGCATCATGAGGTTTAATGAGACACAAAGTGCAGCAAAGACATTCTTTTTTTTCAATTGGTGGTTTCAAACATATTGCAAGGAATTTACCTCGTCTCCAAAGAGGTAAATTTAATAGTTCTTAGTCCTGTAGAGTCTTTTAACCTCCACAAGATTCTCCATTAGTCTAACTCTCCACAACTTACATTTTTACTTACAATCCTGTTATTGTGGACAGATGCAGGTTAAACAAATGAAAAATTGCATCCCTGAGACGATCCTGTTGGGAAGTCTCTCTTGGCTCAATGGGTTCCATTAGTTTGAGCCCTCTTTGTCTTGACGCATGTGATCTTCCTCATCTTTTATTGAAATTAAAATTGCTGAGCTGAATGGTTTTATTTCAGATTTGTTTTCTTGCACACCCTTTTCTCTCTTTAAGTTTGTAGCCCAGCCACAATTAATTGTGTTGCACTGTATGCTGGCGCAAAGCCTCACAGTCCACAGTGTAAAAGCCGTAGCAATCTATCCCTGATGTTGACATTTTGTGTTCATAAGTCCTTGGAGATAGCTCATTTTATTTGTAAGATATCAAATTCTCTGGAAGAAACTTCCTTATCCTTGTTTTCTCATATGTTATCTTAAGGAAACATTGGGGATTTGCAGTCTGCATCATAGCAACAGGGAGAAAGTCAGCTGACAGATGTGGAAATGTTTCAAAAAATTCTGTCAAGATCCTTTAGTCAATGGAACATATATAGCAGATTTGGAAACAGACTATGAAAAACATTTTTTATGGGAAAAGCATATAAAAATATGTAAGATATAAGGAAAGACAACAGCATACTTTTCACTCTGCTACTAACTCTGATGCATTGATTAATGCTCCTTTCAATCCACTTACTGAAAATATATTTTATGTGCTTTATAATTTAAGAGTATTTTATAATCTGAACCAGTTCATAAATTTAAAGTTGTTCAGCACTGAAAAAAAAAACTGGAGTAGTTTAAGTTAACATCGTCAACAGCATCCATCAGTCGCTCAATCAAGTTTCGTAAAGTTCATTTCAGCAACAAAGCAGTTCAATCAATGAGAATAAAGATAAATCCATGAATGATCTCTAGTTTCCGGCTGTAAAAGCTGAAGCTGTGTGCTGACTCTAGATCGTTCTTCTTTATTTTCAAAGATAATAACTTAAGTTTTGTTTCTGATCAGCTGGAGAAAGTTGTGGCACATCCATGCATTTATCTGTTCAAAGCAAGGCAGAAGAAAAGAAATGAGAAATTCTGGAGGATAAAGCAAATCATAATATTTTTGTCTTTTTCTTGAGTGCACATCTGAGGTAAACTTGTCTCTTACCTGAACAGTACAGTCAATAAATATACCTACTGTGTTTGTGTACAATAGTTTGAACACATGAACATAGTGCATTCAGACCACAAATCTTCTCGTTTTTTCAACTCTTCAAGTTTAAACTATAATCATGCATTAGACAGAGTATCTCTGTTTGAATATCGTACCTATAATTTATATACAGTAATCCAAGCCAGAAAATCCATGAGATTTTATGTCTAATTAAAGAATGAAATTCCAAACTGGTGCCACATTCACAGAGTGCTTGATCATAGAGTCTGTCTTCAAGTCCATTGACAGAACCATGAGCTTTAATCCGATATTCACTCACAGTTTACTGTGTGAGCTTCTCAGACTCCTGCTGCTCTCTTGATCTTTCAGTCATGGATAAACTGAAATGCATTTACAGTGGAGCTTTTCCCGTAACGACTTGACATGAGTGAAACTCAGGCTGATAGTAATGCTGTTATGCTACATTTCCACAATGGAGGAAGTAGACATGCTGTAAATATCCTCAGGGACAGCAGACAAGTTTTTTGTGTACATCTGGAGAAGATTTGACACTTTGGAGACTGTTTTCAGCTCTCTCTACCACATGTAGGTATGCTTTCGTTTTCCTCTCCTTTATGTAACACCCATCCATCATTTCTTCACCATGCAGTAAGGACATGACAAGACTAACAAATGTTAGTGTTGTAAGAGTTGATGGGTTTGAGTTTGTTCCTGAAGTGTGACAGGACAGCGAGACAAGAATTAACAGGTTGTACATGGGCAATCAGCCTTGAACGCTGGTGAGAGTTGCCATGACAACAGATCAGCTGGAATGATGAGAAATGGTGCTGGAGACTCTTGACAAGAAATGCAGTCAAAAAATGTGTCTCTGCTGCCCATCATGTTCACGAACCTCCATCAAAACTTTCCTCCTTAGTAGCGACTAATGAGTTTGACATATTCTGAGTTAACATTTAGTTTCTGCTTGATAATCATCCGCTGCATAGTTGGCGGATAAAGTCTTTCGGGTTTAATTTCAAGTTCTTTAGAACTTAAAGTAGGTTTCAAAGTTTCCCAGTAATTAGCTCTTCCCACTTCTCCATTTTAAAAAGCATTTGGAATTTCCCTTGCATAATTTTTGCCCTCGCCCGCTCTCCGGGTATAAATAAACAAAAAGCTGGTGAAGTCGTTTTGCACAGCTCAGTGCAAATTACAGTGGGAACTAATTTATCTGCAGCCAGAGGGAATACAAGTTGTTACGATGGCTGAAACCCAGTCACTCATCCAAATGCTCGCATTAGGAAATTGTGGACCATTTGGTAAACACTTGAGTCTCCAAAGTCAGAGCTCACTGCACTAACATGTGAGGCTTTATTAGGAAATGTACATTTTTGGTAGAGAAATGCTCTTAAAAAGGCATAGTAAAAAAAGTGCAATTATGCTATTTTTTAAATTTTTTTTCAGACTTTAACCTTATCTGTTGACTATAAATTTTATCCATAATGGTCTGAAATAAAATTAGTAGTATAATATTCATGCTGTATAACCATGTATAATCATGGCTGTGGGAAAGAGATAAATGAGGATCTCATGTTTTCCTTATCAGGATGAAACCTAAAAGCATCAATCAGCGAGTTCCTCAACCAGAATGCATCCACCACCACCCTCCTCCCAGATCCTCTGACTGTCCTCTGACTACCCAGCTGGGTAATTACCAAAGCTTGTAATAAGCTAGGCAGTGAGACAGTAATGTGGTTTTCTATGAAGGAGCAAGCAGAGGCAAAGACATCCATTTTCAATTACAATCGCAAGCAATGACTTACTTGAGAATGTGTATACGTGCACGAATGCTCAAATAGACTTAAATGCAGCTCCCTGGAGAGTGAAACCGTGTGAAGCCCACAGGTAATTACTTTAGCACAGTGCTGTCTGCCACCGCGGTGTCCCTCTGATCAATGCCGGTCTGAGCAGCAGGTGCTAGCAGCTTTAAACTTCCCTGGAGGATTCCGTTCCAGCACAGATCTACCTTCCAAAAACTCTAATGGAGGGAAGAAAATCTCCTTTTTAAATGCTCACCTTAGCAAGCTCTTTAATTTATTATTAAATGTGTTTTTTTTCTTCTTTCAAAGAAAAATAGTGTTAAATTTGTGAGGAAAAATCCATTCATAGAACAAGATTAATTTCAAGTCGGATTATGTATATACATATATATACATATATATATATGTATATACATATATTATGTATATACATATATTATGTATATACATATATATATGTATATACATAATCCGATTATATATAGTTCCAATGCACATAATGGACAGCGAACATGAATTCAGCAAACATGAATTTTATGATGCAGGGTTGTTCAATTATATATCAAATTAATCCAAATCCATTGTAATTCAATGCAGTCATGTCCATCCTGTAATCTAACTACACACAGTTCATTTCTATCCCATTATAATCCGGATGCACTGCACTCTAATTCAGGTGATCATATGATACCATTTGAAGCTGATCTGCTGGAATAAGCCAACTGGCTTCACTAGAATTGTCTAACCAAGCAGGCAGAGAAACTTCTCAAATGGGAAGAAATAAACCAAGTCTTCAAAAGACTCAGGAGCCTCATGTGAAGTGTAAGCACATGTATCATGTTTTAACACATTAATATGTTGTTGTGCTCATATGTTCACCTATTGAATAATTTAGCAGGCAAAATGGTTTATGAATTGAAAATGTTGCTCATTTTGTGACTTTATCGTCAGTTGAAAGAGTTCTGAGCTGTGACCCATTTTACCCATTCAACTGTTTTCATCATCAAACAATAATCATCAAAGTTAGCTGTGTTTGTAATGAGTCTATATGACAAACAAATTTTACTTTCAACTGAATTGCTTGGAAAAGTCAACTGTTCGAGATCCTAATTTACTGAGCTGCATCCGGATCGCTAAGATTTTATTGTTTTGTAACTGAAGGGATGTTTTTCAAAGTTCTTTTTGAAAATTTCCATCTCTAAAAATCATACTGCACAGAAGCAATATGACTTAGGAGTTATTTATAAGTCCTTTATGCACAAGTTTTTTTTTTTTTTTTTCCAAGAAGACCATTACTTTGCACCAATGGAAAATCTTACCCAAACTAAACTAAAACTGAATCAAACTGCAGATTATTTTTATGTGCTTTCTAATTGGTGACTCATTGAGCTGCCACTGTGGTTTGAATTTAACTTATGATGTTATTTCAGAATGCACACAAAAAGAGAACCTCTTGTGATAAACTATGTTAAGGTATGTTAGACATCTCTGCCTCTTTAGGAACTCAAAAGCACAGGAGGGGGTCTTGATGTTGAGGGAGACAAACAGCATAGCAGGAGCTCGCTCTCTTTCTAACTCTGGTTTCATAAAAACATGAAGGCGAAAGAGGGAAAAGCGAGTGAGAAGAGAGGAACCTGTGGGATGTGTAAGGAGCAGAAAAAAGATGAGACGTGGATGCAGAAAAAGGGAGAATATCACAAACAAGGAAAGGAAACGCGGGAGAGACACAGACTTAAATGAGCCTCAGGAGGATATCTGGAAATGACAGCCTGCTGCCATGATGGCACTGTGCTGTGGGTAAACTGTCAAAACATTGACTGGTCCACCTGGCAACCCGCCCCAATACTTTTTCATTCCAAACTTTGATTTTTTTCACACAGAAGAAAGTTGTGACAATGTGATTCTTGTTGGACACACAACAAAGAGAACACATAGGGAATATTTTCCCTTTACATTTTGTTTACATTTTCATGAAGGTTGTCCTTCTACATTTCTAGTAAAAAGAATATTTGCTTTTCAGACATTTATGACGTATGGAAAGAAAACTAGTTTGAGAGTTTGGAACATTTACATAAAAAGAAAGATGTTCTGTTTGCTGAGCAGTGGCTATGACTTTTGTGTGGGTTTGTTTTCCAGGTTTCATACATGTTTAGATGTTTCTTAGATGGTTGTGAAGAAGCACTGATTGATATTTGTGCCTCTGTGGTTAAGGGTTCATTGCCGTGACAACCCGACCGTAAACAGACATCCTTAGGCAATGAGACTCTGCCAGTCACAAAACAGTCTGACCTGAAGAATACATTCCACTGGAGCTTCAAAGCATCGACCAGACCCTCTCCATGCAGAGCCCCCTCTAACGCTTCTGCTGTCAACTCTGTAGCCGAGCTAATGGGTAAAATGTACCAAAAAATCTCTAAAAAGCTGCTACAGTCAGGAACAATATCACACCATGATAATAAGCTATTGGTTAATAAGCCTTTGCCGTGACTTTGTCTGTAGATGTTCATTAATGTTTACTTTGGATCTCCACCAATCTGCAGATTCATCTATTGGCAGATTTCAGTTACTGTCTGCAAATTTCAGTTATTCACAGAAAACCTTCCTTGAGTCCAAGTATTTGGTTAATCCTGCCATGTAGTGTTGGTAGTTTTTAAAGAAATCCTTCCTAAACTTTCTTTGACAACTTCACAGGGACATTTCAAGCAAAAATAAAATGAAGCCATGCAGCTCTGTTTTACGTGGACACATTCTCTGTACTCCTGACACTGAAGCTGACCGTGAAACATTTACCTTTTCCAGCAGCCACTGTGCAGTGGTAAAACCAGCTGAACAAACTTAGTGTTGTCTTGCCATGAAGTGTGTGGAGCTTCACTTGGTTTGCCAGGCTAGTGGCTGGGCTTGGTTTGGGGTTGATGGCCTAAAAAATTGTAACGCAACAACTTAGTAGTTTTGAAACAGCTAAGTTGTTCTTTTTTGACTCTTGGACTGTTTCTAGACACAGGAGATATGCAGATGGAAGGACAGAAACATGTGCAAAGTGAAACTGCACATGTTTTTACGTGTAAAGTGTTTTACTTCAGTAAAGACAGTGATATTTAGCAGGTGAGCTGCATGTGAGAAGAGACTAACAACTCATGTAGAAGCCCTGAAGTGCGACAGCGAGATATAAAAGAAAAACAACCTAACTTATAAAGATTAAAGAGTTGCACTGTTATCACTTTTCCATTGCCCACAGCTAGAACTCTTTCATAAAGCATTTGCATATCAGTGCGTTTCTGCATATGTGTCAAGATTTCATCATAATGCAGAGTGTTCCTTTTGACCCCCGGGTGATTTGCTGACTTCAAATAAAGTCAGGTGAACATTCATGGTGAAGGATTTGAAGTTACATAGGGGTGTGAACATTTGGTGCAGTGCAAACAAGCTTTTTGAGGTTAAAATCAAACAGAAACCATTTTCATTCAATCATTTTCTAAATGATATGCCTCTTATTTCATCATGTGCATCTGTCAGCGTCTGCTCCTGTCAGTATGAGAAAGCCTGTGAATGAACTGACGTAGCAGCAAACATGGGCACAAGCATATTTATAGGTCAGAGTTGGCAAGGGCAGTTATTTTCTGCTAATAACAATTAAAGTCAACCGATCTGAGGGGATGCTAAACTTCAGTTTGCAGCTAAGCTGTCTTGTATTTTGTAAGAGTTTCAACCATGAAAAAAAATATATATTTTTCTTCATGTCCAGTATTGGACGTTGACCCATTCAGTTTGATTTGTATAACCTTTATATTCATGTTGACCTTGAATCCCTGAGTCTTTAGTTGCATACCAATAGTCCCAGTGCTTGTTTAGAATGAGTTTTAACTTGCAGTACGGTGTAGAAGTATTCACGCTCCATGAATGTTTTCATGCATTACTGTGTCATAACCACAAACCTCTATTTTATTGGAGGTTTTTGTTACACCACATGGCGGTTCTGAACTCTGTCGTCAGTGAACTCTGAGGATGTGACAGACGAGATTTAATTATTTAACTTCTGACTTGAGAAAACTCATTTTCTCCTCCAAACACTATAAAATTTGCGTGTAGTGTGAAATAAATCCGTCCAGGTTTACACATTTGTCTCAACACTTATATTTATTTCCCACAAAGTAAATCACTCTCACACAGCTCTACAACAGTATTGCAAGGTGACAATGAACCCATTTAAGCACCAAGCAGATGTGCTATAATTTTCCTTAGCTAATTAGGAAGAGAACAACAAAAAAAAAAGAACAGAATAATTATTTTAGGACCCAAAAGAACAATCAGGAGGCAGCACACAGCTTCAGCTACTAGGTAGGATGCATTTGTACAGCCCTTATCAGAGGCATTCAAATAACAAATTATATCACAATGACACAAACATAAAAACAAGAATGTAGTTTCAAAACATAAACAAAAAGCATAATTTCAGTTAAAAGACTATTGGTATAATTGTCTAATTTTGCCCAGTGCTTTAATCCATATTCATTGGTAGGCACATGACTAAATCTGACAATGTTTGCAAATGAAGGTTTGCGTTTCTACTTGAGTTGGAATTTACTGGCCCATCTGAATCAGATTTTCTTCCAGGTCTTGGTTGTTCAGAGCTGCTGCTTTGGATGAATTAGAGGTTCCAGTGAGGCAGCACACCTGATTCAAATGGATGTCAGGACGCATAAATTAGCTCATTTATTCAGCTAATTTATTTTATAAAGCAAAAATGTGCCGAGATGAACCAAACTATCAGGCCCGTGCAGAGAGGGGTGCTATGGGGGCTTGAGCACCTGCCTCTTTTGCTCCATGACCCCAAGTGCCCTTTTGGTCTTTTTTTTTTTTTTTCTTACACATGTACTACAATTATTACTATTATTACTGTTATTATTATTATTATTATTATTATTATTATTACTTTGCGAGAAAAATAACAATAAACCCTCCGGTCACATTGTTACCTTTGACCTTTTGCCCGTGACGCACGACGCACTTGCCTCTCGCGCGATGAGATACGGCGGCTAACTGCGGAGCTCAAGCTAGCGAACGTTTTTGGTGAATTAAAAAAAAGTATTTTTGGTGAAAAAACTGGAGTCGGCTTGCTACTGTCAGATAACGGAAAACGTTAAATATTGTATCATTTCTCCTTCGGCACGGCTTAACTGAGCTGAGACCTAGGTTTTCATGCAGGCCATGCTTGGCTTTGTCGGTCTGAATGTACTGAAATCACCCAAACGAACCAAGCTTTCAAGACAAATCAGCTTTGTCTTGACTAAAGCTTGACTGTCTTGACTAAAGCTGACTAATCAGGCTGGCATAAACTCAGCCAAATGAACATGGTTCTGAAACAAACTGTTACATTTCCTTCCTGACAAAACAACTGCATAGTTTTGATGTTGACAAATGGAATCATTTTAAAATTCAGTTAAAACTTATTTCATTTTCTGTGTTGCCAAACAAATAATATAAGGAACAATTTGTTTTACCCTATACAATTTTGCATTTGGTTGACAGCCTGTTTTCATCTGGCAATTGAACATTTTCTTTGTATGTTGAAGAAAACAAACTAGAGTAGAAGCATAAAAAACAAGCAAGAATCTGATTAAAAAGGAATTGGTGGATTCAGCCGAGGTGTTGGAGGTGTTGCTGTATTCAACATTCAGAGCAGTCCTTGAGGAATTTTTGAAGAGTTAATAATCAATACCAGCACACCAGGCTCTGCTAATTAACACCGATAGAGATGTCGCATGACTTGGTTAATGGAGCAAAAGAAAGTGAGAGAGGAAAAGAGATTGATTTTTGTTTACCCAGACCTGCAACACTGCATGAAAAAGGGTCTGTCCAAGATTGCTGATGCTGTTCT